>CM062819.1:1032588149-1033788149 GCA_031772625.1 Pinus tabuliformis
TGCTTACATGTTTAGCTTAATCTTATCTTGAGCTTTTAATGAATGTATATCTGTATCTTTGTGTAGTTTCTCTCTCTTGTGATCTTGCAGGAATTCGGTGAAGCTGGGCCGGTGAAGGAGCAAGAAGTTGGGAGCTACTGAAGAGAGAAGTGATTTGGATCGACAAACTAGCGGAAGATACAGGTTAGTTAGATCCTTCTTCCTCACTTACATTTCATAAAGAAGAATACTCAAATAAGTTTACCTGTTTGTTGCTAAGACACTATCACCTCTTAGAGTGGGATAGGGGCATTCCGAATTGGATACTTTTCCCAACAACATTTGTATCTTGTAAGGAAGTGTTGTTGGTTTCTTGGTGCAACATCATAGTGTTGGGTGATCTAAGATTTTCATGAGGTGAAGAAGGGCTTCTTGCTGAGAGGATGATGTTGGGTTAGAACAATTGGTTGTAATTCTCTTGGCTCTTTCTTGATTATCAATAAAGCTATTCAATTTTTCCTCCATACACTTGTGTGATTGATGTTTTATGCATTTGTATGGTTAATATACATCTGATCCTATATTGCTTATGATAATAGATCTATGTTCTCATATAGTGTTATGCTGCTTTGATTCTACAGGTACTCTGTGAAGATGGGTACACAAGAAAGCAAGTAGCAAAGGACTATCAGAAGAGAGAGGAATCGAGCAAGGAGCCAAGCGCAAGACAGAGGTTGGTCTCCTTTATTCTTCTCTCATCTATCTCTGATAAAGGAACACGAAAGTAGTTTTAGTTTGTTTGTTTCTAAGGTAGCTACTAGCCTTAGTGGGATTAGCAGCTCTGCATAGAAACTATTCTCGGTAATAAGAACCGAGCAAGGAACCAAGCGCAAGACCGAGGTTGGTGTCCTTCATTCCCCTCTTATTTACTTCTCATAAAGGAAAATGAAAGTGGTTTTAGTTTGTTTGTTTCTAAGATAGCTACCAATCTTAGTGGGACTAGCAGCTCCGAGTGGACACTAGATTTCCTGATAACAAAATGGTGACTCCACTGGGGATCGAATAGATTATTTGATTGTCTATATTTGTTTGTTATATAAACTTACAGATGGAGCCTGAAGTAAATCCAGCTAGCGTTCGAACTACATTTTCTATGCAAGTGCAAAGTAGATCAATGCTCCTTCAGTCTATCTCCAGCTTTTTTTTATAAACTGAACAATCGCTTTGCAAACCTTCTAATTGCCCTAATGGTGGCTCTAGTAACCTCATTAGATCAGCCCCTATGATTTCTATTTACTGTACATCACTTGCTCGGCCTAAATCCTTGAACTGAGCTGCAAACTGTGACCCGGAACCCAGTTGAAGTCTCGTCCGTGGACCATCGTACGTTCTCGTCTTGGGAATCTGGATGCATCGCACCTCCCATGTGTAGTAGGTGCACTGCATCGCACTTTCCCTGTGTTGCAGGTGCGCTGATCAGACAAGACTTCTTTTGCCCTCATATTTTGGTTTCTGTGTTCACTCTCTTCAGCTTTATTCAGGAGTTTTGCTGTCTATGATCAGTATACCACTGTGGAAACCCCCTTCCTTTCCATAATTCTGCCTCCATTGTGCAAAGAACTTATGTATTGTGTGCCATTTTCAGTTCTCTTTTACAAAGAAGTAGCATAATCGAACTGTCGTCTTCTGATTTGAAAGTGTCGCAAGTGTTGTTTTTAGTCAAAGAAAAGAATTCTATTGTTCTTGATGATTGATTATACGGTTACTCTTGTATTTGATTTGAATTAGTAAATTTTCAAGTGTCGAAAGTAGTTTTCAATTCAAAATAGCAAAGGGTCGTCATTATCTTCCTTTTGTTTTTGAAAAGAAATTTGCTAGTACTGTCGCTTTGAAAAAATAATTCAGATTTGTACTTAGCATTCTTCTTTTCATTCATAAATTAAGAAAGCTGAAAACAAATACATGCATGTGCATTTGCATTTAGACTGCTTGTTGGTTTGATTTAGGACAGTGCATCTAGTGTGTGCTCTCTACTCTATGTTGAAAGAATATCATCTCTCTTTCTTTAGTAGCTAGGATTTTCATTGCAAAAAGAATATTAAACGATTGTTTATCATCTTAGATTACATTTTTGGAATTATATCTACATGACGTGGTGAACCTGAAAGGCAAATTTCTTAAGAAAGATAAACAGTAATATAAATTCAATGAACATAAAAATGCTTTGGAACCTAACGCACATCTAGAAGTTTAGGCTAGAGACGTATTCCGACGTCGTAAAGCCTAGTAACTGTCGCTTTCACTGTTGGTTTGGTGATTCCTCCTCTTTGAGATGAAGAGTGCCAGTACAGACTTGTGCTTCCACGTACCATCGAGTATGTATTGGGAGACCACAATAGGCTATATCTTTTATCCATAGGAAGCTGTGTTTGTCGCCCTATCGATCGCAATGCACTGAACACAGCATTTGGGAAGATTGACTGCCATACCGTAAAAATTATTCTGCAGTTTGGCGATTGGTTTGGTAATCCCTCTGTCTAGATTTCTAGAGTAGTATATTTCATTCCTTTTTAGACTCCTTAAAGGAAAAGGTCCATCTGAGCACTTGTCACTTCAGGCTCATTAAAAATCGAAGGCGACTAGAGTCATCTTTTGTTTTTTTCTCGACTCTTAAAAATTGAGAAAACAAGTTGTGTCAAATCATCTAAAATTCATTTAATTCGGAATAATTTTCTCCCTCTATTTTGAGTTGATCGAGTAATCTGCAATCATGGAAGAAAGTCAATCGAAATCACTAGAAAATCTTTTGGATAGACTAGATATGTCTGAACAACTGTCGACATCCAGGACTATGTCATCCGACGCAGCAGTGGCAGAGCCTCCTGCTGCTACTCCAACAATGTTCGCCGATATACCATCTGTCCCGGTAAGTTATCAACAACAAGCCGGAGTCCAATCAGGGACTATTTCGACGACATGGTTAGTTTCTATTTCTTCATCTGGATTCTCATCTGGTATTTCTTATGTTGAAACTAAACAATTTGATCCAATGTGTCTTAAAAGGCCAATCTACCGTTTAAGAACTGGATTTCCACCATATGGGGGACATTATGCATTTTCATTGTTCCCTCCCGGAGAATAACCATATGGGAGTTTACAACAAAGTTCAGGTCAAACTGGAATTACATCCAGCAGTTGGGTATCAATACTGCCTCAGTAACCAAGGGTTGTATATTCAATGCAACCAGTCCATCCTGTGTCGAATATTCCAAGTATACCTGCTACGGTGACTACATCGCAAGTACAAGCGCTACTTGTTGTATGTCAACCCCAAGTTTCTCAGGTTGCAATACAACAACCTCTCGTCTCAGTGATTCAATCACAACCTCAGGTTAGTGCCTCCTTATCTGGAGCAACTCAGGCTCAAACAAGTACTATGACTCCTCATCTTGGTCAATCATCCAGTATTGGACAATAGCAAATGGTCCAACAACCATGGTTGGTTCAATCTCAACAACCGCAATTCCAGCAATCGTATCAAGGACCTGAGCAACAAGTCTTTGTAAGTAATGGGCAATCGCATTTCCAAAGTGGCTATCAACAACCATACTATAATGGTTATTCCCATCAACCTTATCAAAGTTACCAACATCAAATACGTTATGCTGGTATGCAAAGACCCACTGCTCAGGCGATTCCAACTTATCCTGGGTATGCTTCGCCTAACCTGAATCAAAAGTTGCCCTTTGTAGCAACTCTAGAATTACCAGATCTAAACTGGCTGACGAATGATCCAATTTCTTACGCCCCTGGAAATTTAGGTGAAGACCCGTCGAATCATGTGATGAACTTTCATCTGTGGTGTTCATCCAACACTCTCAACAATGATTCAATCACGCTTCACCTTTTTCAGCAAACGTTAATTGGTCCAGCAGAAAACTGGTATATCGAATTGCTTAGAGCTTCATTTGATAACTTCAGTACCCTAGCCACAACCTTTTTAATCCATTTTCAGTTACCCATAAGGTACGAAATGGGAACAGAGCTTCTTACCAATTTCAAGCAAACGACGGCCACTCACATGTCCAATAATATTCATGAGTGGCGACGTCATCGTAGAATGGTAAAAACATATATTCCTGATCAGCTGTTGGTTGAATGGTTTATTAAGTCGTTGTTACCTTCTATTACAGAAGATGTGGCAAAAGGAGGAGTCGTCACTGAAGAGTAAGTAATTGCTCATGCATAATAGTTAGACTTGATCTATACTCAGTAGCACGCTCTATGATAAAATCCCTGATGCTCCTAGACCGAAATTTTCCGTTCCTCCCTCTCCTAAATCAAATAAAGACTCTCATGCCGGGGACAGCGTGATAGGAACGACCAGCACGAAAACTGTAAAGGCTAAGTCGAAGAAGGCCCGTACGGTTTCAGGTCAAAATGCAAATGAAGAAATTCTCGCCTTGGAAGTAAATGCCATATCGACTGACAAAGGAAAAGAAACCAAGCAACCAGGAAGCAAGAAGAAAAAGAAAGGGAAGAAGAAGAAACAGGAGGAGTCGTCCCCTGAAAAACCTTCTGCAAACCCTTCTGGAGATAGGAAACCAAATCATCCATGCCTTATATGTGATGAGGATCATTGGAAAAGAGAATGTCCATATAAAGCCGAGCTTAGAAAATTCTTAAAGAATTCAAAAACCTCGGCGGTATTGACTGATCCGTTTCCAAATCTAGGAACAAATCTGGTTGCTAGTGACAATGCTTCCCCGTCCCAAGTGCTAATGTTGTCGGTTTTGAAGCAGCAAAATGATGCTTTGATATTGAAAAGAGATAAAGATTACGAGAATCCACAAATGTCGGACAACAAGGCCAATGATCAACCTAGTAGTTCGACAACAACTTAGACCGAAGTTGTGCCACCCATCATTCCTGAACTAACAATAAAACCGCCAAAGGGAGTAGTACACAAATCGACATTTAATCCTCGTGCCAGAGTAGCACAACATTATAATATAGTGGAGGATCTGGCCCAATCGCCATACATTATGTCAACACTTGAGGTACTGCAAAATTTCGCATCTGAAAAGCAGGCTTTAT
Source organism: Pinus tabuliformis (assembly GCA_031772625.1). Classification (NCBI taxonomy): domain Eukaryota; kingdom Viridiplantae; phylum Streptophyta; class Pinopsida; order Pinales; family Pinaceae; genus Pinus; species Pinus tabuliformis. The sequence goes on from CM062819.1 coordinate 1,032,593,226, forward strand.
TATGAGCGATAGGTGGGATTGACCCAATGGATTCCAATCTTGTGTCCTTTAGTCATAAAGGATATGACCCTCAGTTACCAGCTCAACTAGCTTTCCTTATTCAAGTGAAATCCCTCAAAAAAACTATTCATCGAACAATTATTGATGAGGGGACATCTACATGTATTATGTCGATGAGTTGCTGAAAAATTTAGGATCTCCACCCTTATCGTGATCGTTAACGACATTAAAAGCATTTGATGGATGAACATACATCCCATACGAGATTTTAAGTAAATTGCAAGTCGAACTGGGGGGGAAAACAATAGAAATTGATGTTGAAGTTATTGATAGAAACCTAGATTACAACATCCTACTAGGAAGGCCCTGGATATATGCCATGGTTGTTGTTGTGTCGACCTACTTCAAGAAGATTGCATTTCCCTTCCAAGGAGGAATTACAATCGTCGACCAACAAACATTTCTCCCCAATAGTTCACAAGTTACGAGAAGCATTCTGATGATCCACGGAAGCCCTCATTCACTTCAAAATATCGGAGTAGGTCTACTAAAAGACCCTACATTGATGGGGACTTTTGCCCTACCACCTCCAAAAAATCTAGCAGAAGTTACCACGGTGGGGACCTGCAATATGGTGTCTTCTAGATTCAGAGGATTCCTGAGCATTTTGACAGCATGGATCATCGCCATTTTAGAAATATTGTAGCAATCAATTTTCTTGGCCTAGGGGGAAAACCAAAATCAATGCTCATCAGGCGTTTGGATAGATCGGTCTAAGGAATATGGCACCCCTTCAGATCCTTGGTCGCAAGTACATTCTATAAATGAAGGAATTGTTCAGTCAATGATGATTGATGGGGCACAATGGGAAGATTACCACCATCGTTCCCATCTTTCAAATTGTAAGGAAGATAGTTCCAGTGACCTTAATCATCATTCATTTTTTTATTTTCTATGAAATACTGTAAAAATGGTGGATTATCAGGATAGTTCTTTTACTCAGTCAACCTCATTAAAAAATGAAACAACTCCCTTTTCAAATCGAGTCTTTGATTACGATCTCGTAAAATCCAAATTGAATCTTTCAAAGATCTGAAAGGTAAACCTTCATTCCAACCATTGTGTTGAATGCAATGAAGCTTGGGGGGCATGCACCTCGATCTGCATTATTATGCTGGGGGCATGCAAACTTATCGCGAGCAGTGTTATCGCAGGGTTCAAGCTCATTAAAAAATAAACCCGCCACGAGCAGCTTTTATGCGAAGTTCAAGCTCGTTAAAAATTAAACCTTCGCAATGAGCAAGTGTTTCCCCCCAGAGTTTAAGCTCATTAAAAAATGAACCAATTTCCACTAAATAACCATTGTGAATGCATTATCATCAGCTTTTGAGCCCTGATCATGTTCTCATCATCACCTCCACTCTGTTTTAGCCGATCATTCACCTCCATTTGATTGTTTACCCCTTTTGAGGAACATCTACGAAGAGTGATCCTGTTAGCCATCCTTGTGACAATGCCATGATTGGAAAATTCCAAACCCTACCTGGAATCAGCTGCTACCTGAAATTATCACTCGTTCCTCAAAAAACAAGTCTCCTTTAATCTCTTTTCACCTGACTCGTAAAATATGAAAATATTTCCGAGCGATTGGCCTCTCCAGCTCGTTAATGCGACTAGAAGTGCTATCCCTCCTCTATATTTTAATCTTTTTGGACCTGAGGGATTATTACACAAAAATATCAAGCGCTTGTTTTTTTCGGCTCATTAAAAATACCGAAAATTCATCCCTTTTGTATTATTTTATTCTTTTTCAGACTTAAGGGATTACATGATGAAAAAGGATTATTGGATTTTCCTTTATGTCCCTTTCAGACTCTCTGAAATTGAAAAGGACTGAGTTATCTTTGTCGTTAAACTCATTAAAACCGAATAGAGACAAACTTGTCCATACAGACAAGAATGAGTTTCACTGTCGCTAGGCTCGTTAAAACATAGCGACGGGTTTTCTTGAAGGGAAAATTATAGAACAAGCATATGTTATCCTCCTCAAGCTTGACAAAAATAAAGAGGTACTTGTCAGCAGTGACTGGGGAACAATTTGGAAGAAAACTTGAAGAAACTTTATTGGTAGCAAGTCGCTCTTGAACATGACACTTTCACTCCACATCCGAGTCGGGTTGGGTTGCTCCGTTCACCGGTCATATTACCATTGGTCCACCGCACCATCCATATTTGGGGTTAACGCTACCAATCCATGCCAGTGTCATTGGTATGTTCAAGAGAGTTCACTCAGAGAATTAACTTGTGTCTCATCCGATGTAATACATTCACGCTCAATTCTTTCATGATCGCTACCCTGAACATTGTATCATCAGACCGTTTTCACCTCTAAAATCATTTACTCCATTCCATGTCGTAGATGTGGGATTCATTAAGGCCCTCCTATGGCGAGTCACTTCTTGTCGACATCAGCTCATTATCCAAGAAGTCAACATAGGAACAACCCCTTCAATACTTTGAAGCTTGCATGCCTCAATGGCAAGTTTCTCACTTCCGGCAACAGGTTTACATCAATGGCCTTTGACCGAAAGATTTTGCGTGGTGTTCGACGCCAAGTCCCTTATTCACACCACGCGAATTGTATTGTAGTACCTTGAGGGTCATCATCATTATCGGTGATTCCTCTCGCACCTGTTAACAACTTACATCATTGGTTGGTAATCAAGCGATGTCTTTCCATGTTCGACCCCAGAACATCTTTCACATGGATCGACTTGTACTCCAAGTGAAGATTGGACGAGTTTGAAGACCTCGGATCTAGTTTCATCCATCTGGGCTATGATATATTTAGGAAAATAAAGACATCAATTGTACATTGTTGCTGCACAGATGATCATCTGAATCAAAGGATGATGACTCTATCAGAATCATCAGTCTCCCACACAGACGATTGTCTGTCTTATGTACATGAAAATGAATTTATAAAGTTGAGCATGGAAATGCCCGCCTCAGCTAGATCATGAAAAATATTATGAAGATAATGTATTGTATTGTATCTTATTACAGGTCGCCTTCCAACTCGAAGAAACTTCGGATCCTCATGATAAATAATTTCACTTGCCATCAAAAGATTAATGACCTCATGCTTTAGGGGCAACTGTTATAAACATTTTTGGGCACTGCAACCCCAATCAAACATGTCCATAAACCAAGGGCTCCTAAGTCCCTAAAAGCGTTGTTTCATACCCTAAAGGAACAAGGTCAACTGATTACATCATCTCCCAGATGTTCTCCACAGAAACCTGCTCAGAACTAGTCAAAACTAGACCATACAGGTTGCTCAGCACTAAGGGTGCGATGCATCCCACCTGGCCAATGTAAAAGGTGTGATGCATACTAAAAAGCCCTTCTGTAGGGTGCGATGGGAGAGAGTGGAAAAATGGAAGAGACAGTTTTCAAGGTGGATGATCATAGAATCTTCCAAAAACTTCTCCTATGACACTTGCCTCTCTGAATTCACCCAGGGATGAGTACGAGATCATCAATATCCAAGTGGAACCAAGAACTATCAGAGAGAGGAAATCCTTGTCAGCCAGGGAAAAATGGTCTAAATCTCTATGGGGAGTGGTAATTGGCCTGGCATCCAAAACAACTGGAACATCCATCCTTGGTTCTTGTGGATTCAAGGAGGAGGATAGGGAATTTCAGGGAATTTGTGAAGAATGGGATCAATTCAGGGGGTTTATAGACTATCAAATAGCTTGTTATCTCTAAATTTACTTAATTTTCACAGCAATTCAGTCCAGGTTGAATATGAAAATAAGGTTTTCTTAGTAAAGTAGGTAAATATGTGGTTAAGGTTGCATGAAGGGAAAAATGGTTCTAGTGCACTATTTGCATGGAGTGATGGGTCTGTAACGGCAATCTAGAACTCAACACCTCTGAAAGTTGATTGTTGGAAGCAGGGTGACAACTCGAACGTACTCTTAGTGTGCATGGAGAACATAAGTTTCTTTTCTTGGTAGGACAAAATAATGGGTACTTTTATTTTTATTTGGAAAAGTCAATGTTTTGGTGAGTATGATGAAAATGACAGTTGGCACTAGTTAATGGATAGGACATTTTTTTATTTAGTGAAGGTGGTAAGTGAGGGCGGTAAGTGGATTTTATCACACAACTTATGAGGTTTTAGTAGTATTGGGAGAGGTCCGCCTGATGCCATTCAATAGGTGACATGTAGTGGCGAGGGAATAGTGGAACCGCTCGTATCGGGCTGGTAAAGTTCGGCATCAGGGGCCACCCACTATGAGCGTCGGCTGTTAGATCTGAAGGTGTCAGATCATATGGTGGTCGGGGAAGGGACTTGTTTGAGTTTTAATGGAGGGGCCCAACCAGGTAGTAATGGCGGATTAGGGAGGTTAACGACATCGGGGGTGATGTGATTGGTGGAAGGTTCTTAATTAATCATAGGTTGATTAACTAATTCCTTTTTAATGCAGCAGAGAGGTTATATGGCTTAGTTTGATCTTGGATAGATTAATTAATCTATCGATTAATCAATCTATCGAATTATTCTTTTATTTATGGTTTATATTTCAAACCAGGGTGGGATATTAGAATAAGGGATTTTAATAATATATAGGGGATGGGGTGTATTTTGTGGGAGCTAACTATAGTAAATTATGTTAATATGAAATAGACGTGGAAATGAGAATATGCTAAGTAAAATGTTTCAAAAAATATTATATTTCTGCATATAAACATTCATGACTTAGGCTTAGATGCATGTTGTGGTTTTTTTTTGGGAAAAAAAGGGTTTTATATGAGGTTAATTACTTTCCCTAGGCAAATAATGATTTGACCTTAGGAAAAGGGATTTTTTAGATGAAATGGACGAGTTATGGAGGAGTGAATGTGGATGATTTAGCACTTGAAACCTGTAAATCATTGGGTCGAGAGTCTGGTCCCTCCAAAAGTCAGAGAAATGCTTTGATCCCCTTTGGTTTAAACTTTTTGGTGCTTTGATTGTTATTTGTGGGAAATTGGTGATGTTAGGGGTAAAAGAAAATGAGGAAATTAATAACTTAAATTTGTAAATGTCTCTATTATCCATACTTTCAAAGTAATATAATGATGAAAGTAAATGATATGAACTTTAATTAATCATTCATCATACACCATTCTGCAACCATCCATCTACGTACCCACCTACACATCCTACCATTTTTTCTACTCTTTATTAGGGTGCACTTAAACTGGCAAACTCATATGAAACTTTTCTTTTCTTTTACAATGGAAATCTATCTAAGTCTATCCTTATTACATCTAAGGGCTTAGATTAAACTGTTGAGCTCCTTTATTTACTCTACCTATCTACTTTTCTGCCAAGATTAAATAGTTTGGTTAGATTTTATTCTCTATCTCTAAGCATGAAACTGAAAGCATGGAATAACCAAGATTAAACTATTTGGTTACCATGGATTGTGGCATAACAACACTTTGCACACAATAATTATTGTGCAGAAAGTAAAATAGTAGTGGCATTTGGGCTTTCACACTTTCATGGTCTTTCTTTCTTTAGGGTTCATATTTTTCATCTTTTTTGACCTTTTCTTTATTTATTTTTTCATCCTTTGATCTTTCTTTTAGGACATACCCTCTTTACATTTTTTTAGTTTTTTTGATTTTTTACATGGAAAACATTTGCAGAAGAAAATGTATGTACATATTTCAGAGAAAACTAAGTCAATCATAAATTATGACACCTATTGGTATAGGAACATAATAGTGGCTCCACTTGGGGATGGCTTTCCCTAGTAGAAAGTCAAGAAATGTAGACCAATGGCCTTCTAAGAGACTATGTTTTTACTCTACAATTTCCTTTGATTCTATTGCTTTATTGATATCTATGACAGTGATAATCTTGAATCTTAGGGCCTTCTACTTGGGCTTTAACTCCAAAACTTAACCATCCAATAAATACTTAAACATTTTAAAGGATATATTATATACAACTGAAGTGAGTAGAATTAGTAGCTTGGATCGATGTAGTGTTTCAACATTCAACCATTGACTGGTCCTCCTTCTATCGCATCACCATTTAACTCTTTGAGAAAATAAGAGTTATTCCCTCTAAAGTCATATATAATGTATGGACCTTTCCACAGGAAGTCAAACTTCCCATGTTTCCCTTTGTCTTCTCTTCTAGTGTCCTACTTCAAAACTTTGTCGCCAAGATAGAAGTCTTCTGCTTTGGTCCTTTTATCAAAAAAATTCTTAAGTTTTTCCTGCAGTATTTGGGCTCTGATGTATAATTCCTCTTTGGTTTGCTGCAAATGAATGGTCTCATTGATTCTCCTCTAAATATCATTTGGCTCAACTTGAGATTCCTGGAATAGTTTTGTTACTAGAATTACTAATGATGAAGGGAAAATAGCTTCCATCCAATAGACTAACTGATAGGGACTGGTCCCAATAGATTTCTTAGTTGTAAACCTGTCTGCCCAGAAAGCATTGATCAGTTTTTTTTTCCATGTTTTCTTATCGTCTTCCAACAATTTTTTAATTATATTCATTAAGATTTTATTGGAGGATTCTGCAAGTCCATTTCCTTTGCGATAGTAGGTTGCAGAGTGACCAAGGGTTAGATGGTATTTACGGTAGAAAACAATCATCCTTTTGGATTTAAATGCTACACAATTGTCTGTGATAATTTTATCTAGACAGCCAAATCTAGACAGCATATTAGCTTCTAGAAAACCTATGACCACAGTACCAATGGCTTGTTTGGAGGGAATGGCTTCTATCCACTTTGTAAAGTAATTTGTGGCAATTAGTATCCATCTATCCTGAGCAAAAGAGGGAGGGTGAATTTTCCAAATGAAGTCTACACCCTGTTGTTGAAATGGTTTCTCAATAGAAATGGGCTTCAAAGGTAAAGGAAGAATATTTCTTTTTCCTTCAAAGTTTTGACACTTGTGACAGGACGTTACAAACTTTTTTACATCATAAAACAAGGTTGGCCAATAGAATCCGGCTCTTAGGATTTTATCAGCTGTCGTCTTCTAGTAGAGGTTCCCTCCACAATCACCTGCATGAAATTCTCAGAGTACTTTGTCAGATTCTTCCTTTAATAAGCAATTTAATAGAATGCCTTGATGACTTTTCCAAAATAAAGTATTATCCATTATGTAGAATTTCAAATATTTCATTTTCAAGAACCTAGTTTTAGTTCTGGACAACCCTGGAGGAGCTTGTAAATTTTGTAGAACGTATATTATGTCAACATACTAGGGTGAGTCTAAAAAGGCTTGGCTGATCTGTGGAGTCTCCATCTCCTCTTCGTTGTCCAGTTCTACTATAAAATTTATGCCTAGAGCTTGACAATTGGTTTTAGCCATAAGTTTAGCTAGCCCTTGGCCTTTGATTAACTTTGTAGGTTTAATCTCTATGTCATAATCTAATATGGTAGCTATCCACTTTCCTCTTTTTCCATCGACTCCATTCTGTGTTAGAATGTCTTTGACTACAGCACTAGGAACATAAGCTACAATGTGAGAATATAAGATATAAATTTTGAAATCCTTGATGGCTTGTATCAAAGAAAAAGCCTGCTTTTCCATTATGTTATACTTTAAGGATGTATATCTTAGAGCTTTACTAAAGAAGGCTATTGGTTGTTCAAATCCCTGATCGTTCTTCTGTAGTAAAACTACAACAATACTATGTTCTGATGCAAAATAAAAAATGATAAAATCTCTGTCAAAAATTGGACTTATGAGGACAGGTGTTTTAGTCAAGGATATTTTTATGTCTTCGAATGATTTTTTAGCCTCTACTATCCATTTAATAGCAGAATATTTCTTCAACATGTTATTTAATAGCCTAATCAGTTCAGCGAGATTCGAGATAAATCTTCTTAAGAAATTTAGTTTTCCTAAAAATGCCTGAAGTTCTTTAATGTTCTTAAGGTGAGGTATTTGCAATATAGCTTCAATCCTGGTTGGATCAATCCGGATTCCATCCTTGGAGATGATGTGACCCAATAGTTTGCCTTCTTCCAAACCAAATAAAGACTTTTTAGGATTCAGTGAGATACCATATTTCCTGCACTTAATAAATACCTATCTAAGATGATCCAAATGTTGTTGATCTAATTTGGAAAACACTGTGATATCATCAAGGTACATAACTAGGAAATCATGGATTTATTTTGCAAAAGCAATATCCATTGCCCTTTGAAAGGTGGCCCCTCCATTTTTCAGTTCGAAAGGCATTTTAACGTACATGAAGGTACCCCATGGGGTTGTGAATACAGTTTTTTGTTGATCATTAGGATGGACTAGGATTTGGTTGTAACCGGAGAAACCATCTAACAATGAGATCCTTGTGGAGCCTACTACCCTTTGCAATATGTGATCCATTTTAGGTAATGGATAGTTATCTTTGAGCGAAACTTTGTTTAAATTCCTTAGGTCAACACAAAAGCTTATTTCTCCTGTTTTGTTTCTTGTAGGGTCAAGATTAGATACCCAATCTGAAAACCTAATTGGTGCAATAATTCCTACTTCATACATTCATTTGATTTCCTTTTCAATAGACGGGTGTAGAACAGGGTTAATTCTTCTAAGCTTCTGCTTAAAGGGCTTATGATCTTCCTTTAAAGGGATAGTGTGTTGTATAATGCTGGTATCATAGGATTTTAGATCCTCATAACTCTAGGCAAAAACATCCTGGAATTCCTTCATAAGTTCCATATATTTCAGTTTTTCATTGGGAGGCAATGATTTAGATAGTTTTATAAGCTTGGGATTCTCTTAAGATCCTATGTTACATTCCTCAATGTTTGTTTTCAAAGGTTCCATTTTAGGCTTTTTAGGAATATAATTTGAGTCGAATAAGTCCTCCAAAGGAGTTAATCCTTTGGGTAAGAAATTGTCTTTAAGGTTTATGACTTCAGTTTCATCATCAATTATTTCATCGATTTCCATTTGTTTTAAATATCGAATATCTATTTTTGTGAATTCTGTAGGATAAAGTCTGTTTTTTATTTGATCTTCCCCTAGTTCATTTATTTCTACTTCATTAGAGCAATTAAGATCTACTGCTATGTTAGTATCTATGTTGGTATTTACAAATTAGCTATCTAAAGTTAAGAAATTGTTAATCTATTTATCATTTTCGAAAACTTGCCACATCTTTAAGTTGTCAGGAATAGCTGGTCTATGCCTAACCTCAACAGTATACTGATGGTTGGGCTGGAAAGGAAATTTACAGGTACTAGCAAGCATAGCCAAACTGTGAGCTTGCATGTTATGTTTTCTGGGGATAGTAGCAAGCTTGGTTTCCAAAAAAGTGTTAAGGATTTCTACAACTATTCCTATGTAAAATCCTAATTTGGTATCTCTAGTTAAATAAGCACCATTAATTTGTTTAACTATCAATTCAAAATCTCTGATAATCGATACCCTTATAGCTCCTAATCCTTTGACCAGTTTAATACCTAACAGGAGTGCTTCATATTCTGCCATATTGTTTGTGCATTTAATATTTAACCTATAGGCATGACCGTCTACATGATCATTCTCTAAGTTATAAATCCATACCCCTGCTCCTGCACCTAGCTTGTTTACTGAACCATCAAATTCCAGATGCTATAAGATTTCATGTTGATAATTTTCATCTGGGGTGGTGGAATCTTTCTTAACTAGGGCATCCAGATTTTCTTTATCATATGATATCTCACAAATTTGGACATTTGAGTTTTCCTTTACAATTTCTTTTGGTTCTACTATTATATCACTTGGAGTATCTTCTTGATTAATTTCAGCATTATAAAGAATAAAAGAATCTAGGTCTAAATGTACTGAATATATAGGGATGTTCTGAGGCCTCTCCTAACTACTCACTACATACTTCATCAAAGTTTCTCTATATAATTTCTTGGGATGTCGAAAGACTGAAATGGTAGCGTAAGAAATATCTAACTGCAGAGATCCTTGGAGTTTGGCACCCCAGGATCTAGACAACAACATACTGTACTTGGGTGGTATATTAGCAACAACAATATCCATGAGTATGGTTTTGGCAGGGTACTAAACTAGGGAGACACACAATTCTTTTATAAGCCCCAAGCTTTTAACCTAGCTTGAATCAAAGGAGAATAGGTCTTTATAAGGTCTGGTGATATCCATGTTAAGTTTTTCCATTATCGACTTAGGAATAATATTGTGTGAGGCTCCAGAGTCTAGAATGGAATTGTGTAGGATTTTGTTGTGAAAGTTAAGGCTGATGTAGAAAGGTGGTATCCCTCCTTCTATTGGCTTTCCATTGACATCTGGTCCAAAAATTAAGTCAAGTTGGTCGTAAGAGATTCACAGAATCTTCGTTTTCAACATAGTTGATAGATTTACTAATTTGAGATCTGTACGTTTCATGTTTTGCCAATTCTGTCAAAGGTACTAAAATATTGAGCTTGGCCACCTTTGCTCCCAAAATGAAAGGTAGAGGAGACTTATCTATTTGAATATTTGGAATTTTAGAACCAAATCTCTGGGCAGTATGTTTTTGTTTTTCATTATTGGGAGTATTTTCAATTGGATCTTCTAGAGGCTATTCCACTATTCCTTTGAGGGGAACTAAAGTGGAAGGGTGCTCATTAGAAGGTTGGTTATCTTTTACATCTTCAATTGTGGGGTTAGGAGGATTTTGAGGCGGCCTAGAAAGGATTTAAAGTTTTTGTAACTTGAGGATTCTGATTTGAGACTTTTCCTTTCTTAGGTTGACTAGGAATTGTTTTCTTGTTTTGCTCTGAGGCATCGGTATTCCTTCTACTTCTTAAGTTGTAATGTTTATGTACTTCAAAAATAGCAGAGTCATACCACTGTTTGAAATCAAATGATTCCCCTATTTGGGTTCGGAACTGTTGGAGCATGTGTGACTCTTCGTCAACCTGAGTTAGGAAAATATCTTCATCATCGCCTAAACCCATCAAGTTTATCTGAGTGTCCTGTTCAGGGTCTTCTAAGTGTGACGTCTCTGCATAATTTTCTTGGAAAGGTGGTCTGATATTCTGGTCAGGAATATTCTTTCCAATATTCTGGTTCTGGTTTTTCCTAAAATTAGGATTTCTCCCTAGATTAGCTTGTTTATCCCAGTGAGGTTTCCTTTTAATAATTTCAACTATGTCTAATAGTCTTTCCATCCCTTTAGCTAAAGCATCGATTTTTTGTTCTAAGGGGGTAGTTTCCTCTTTCAAGGGTATCCTTCTCTCACTCCTAGCTCTAGCTCTTTTAGCAAGAAGGTTAGCTTCAACACTTACTGCTACGCTCTGTATTTATTCTAGAGTGGGGGGATTTCTTTCTCTTAATTGAAAAACCATATCTGAATCAAATCCATCTGAAAATTTGATCAGGGCTAAACCAGGTGGAGGTCTAAGGTCAATATGGATGGCATTATACACAGTGTTAAACCTGGTACAGTAGTCCTGAATAGTTTCATGGGGACTCCTTTAAGGTTTTCATATTCAGATAAAATTTGAAGGGGATCCTTCTTCTTTTCCCACCTATTCAAGAAATGATGGTAAAGGACTCTTAGACTATCTATGCTCTGAGCGGTCAAGGATCTAAACCATTTTCTCACTTCTCCAGCTAGACTTTGAGCAAAAATTTTCATTTGGACATCAACCACGTCAATCTCATAAATTTCAAAGTAATCTGTCATTTTCCTAGTGTGATGCTCGGTCGTGTATGTTCCAATGTCATCAAAGGTAGCAATTTTACACTGGTAGTCCTATGGCATTGCACCTTGTGGGGTAGGCATCACGAGGGGGGCATATCTATTGGCCATGATTCTAGGTTGGGTAGTAGTGTGAATGAGAGTTGGGGTAACAGGAGGTGTTTGGGTTGTGGAGGAAGAACTGGAAGTAGTGGTGGGTTGTTGGGTGATGATTTGCGGGAGGGGAAGTGAAGGGATGAATGGAGGGGTGGAGTGGACTTCAAGAAAGTGAGGAAACGATGATGAACTACCAAAAAGTGATGTGGTTTCAGAAGGTTCAGGGGTTCTATTGGTGGTAAAGGATGACTGAGTGGAGTTCTGTAGATATCAATCAATTGAAAAATTGGCTCGTTGGGTTTCAAGTTCTCTGAGGAATTTTGGATCTTGGACTAGGTCCAATAATTCACTATCAGATGTGGTTCTAAATAGAGAAATTTTAAAATGTTCGTCAAAAGGGAGGTCTTCCAAGAACAGCCACTCAATAGGGCAAGAATGTGATCTGAACAAAGGTCTGGGGCTGACTGAACTCTCTTGTCTTCTAATGATTCTTGGAATCATGTTTGGATTTTCAAACACACGAGGAGGATTTGGATCAGGGTTAGCCCTGGTGTAATGAGTTCTCCCTGAAGCCAGATTTCAAGTCTTTTAAATGCTTTTCTTTTATGAATTTTCACACTAACTTCTAACAATCCTTCAAGATGCTTTTAAATTAAACTTCTAGGTTTCTCAAAGGTTTATTTTAACTGAGGATTTGTTCTTCCCCAGTATGGTCACCACTATGTTATCACTCAGATTTTCCTTAGAAGTTATCCAAAAGAAGGAAAGGATCCAAGGTAACTGCAAACCAATATTTTAAGTACAGATCCTAGCCAATCTATACTCAGAGAGGGCTCTCTCGTTATGATTTATCATTGTTTTGATATGATATTATGCTAGTTATTAATGTTCAAGGGATTTGTTTTGATTTGTTTGGTGGAATTAAAGGAAACAGATCGGCAGAATAGGTATTCAGGACATTGGACTATGGAGTCGAGTAGGAAAGGTTTATCAGGATTCGATTAATCATTGAGGTAAGTGTTCACAGGGAAAGATAGCACAACAGGGACAAATCTGAAGGTTTAAATGGATGGAGAACTCAGTTAGGGCCAAAGGCAATGAAGAATCCCTAGCCGGGATCAAGCTGAAGAAGGGACGATTGGAAAATATCAAGCGCAATTAAGAATCCTATACCAAGGGCCAATAAAGGGGATGAATCACAGAAATAAGGGAGAAAGTAAGAATTCCCAAACTTAATAAATTTCATAGAAAACATTAAACGAGCAAACAGTTAAAACAAAGAGAATTTAAGCTAATTTTGATAGTGTTTGTGGGAAAACTAATGTCTTTTCGATCTGCTAGTCCCACTAAGATTGGCAGCTATCTTAGAAACAAACAATCAAAGCAATTTTTGATTTCCTCTATGTATGATAGATAAGAGAGAAGCAAAGGACCAACCTGGATCTTCCGCTTGACTCCTTGCTTGATTTCTGCCCCCCTTGATAGAGATTGCAACTCCTCTCCTACTTATCCCACTTAGAGAGTACCTACAGAAACAAAGTAACAAAAGACCATCAAAGCATCTCGATCTATTATATCATAAACAATGTAGAATCAGAAGTACATTGAACATACAATGGCATTCACAAAATAACAAGATTCACAAGTGCACGATTGTATGGAGGAAAACTCAAAGAACTTTATTAAAATAGAAGGGAGAATTACAAAAAAACTGTCTGATCTAGTATCATCCTCCCAGCATCAAAGCCCTCTTCACCTCATGAAAAGCAAGATCACCAAACAATGCAACACTTCTTCTCAAAGACAAACTATCAACACTTCCTTAAAAATTACAAAATTCCACCCTATACATCTCTCAGATGAGGGATCCATTTATAGATGTTTGCAGAGGTATGAATCATCTCTGGGTTTTATATTTGTGTCATTCCAATTGTAGTTCTTAGTTGCACTTGGAGATTTCTTGTATCTCTTACTCATCCCTGGGTGAATTCAAAGAGGCAAGTGTCATAGGAGACGTTTCGAAAAGATTCCATGAGCATCCACTTAGAAAATTGTCTCAAACATTTGTCCATTCTCACTCATCGCACCCCACAGAAGGCCTCTATAGTATGCATCACACCTAGCTAGTTTAGGAGTCAGTATGCATCGCACCTTGACAGTGGAGCAGTCAGTATGGTCCAGTTTTGGCCAGTTCTAAGTGGTTTTTTAGGTGGAACTTCTAAGGAATGATGTAATCGATTGACTATGATCCTTTATGGTATGAAACGACACTTTTAGGGGTTAAAGAGCCTTTGTTTTATCGACATATAAGATTTGGGTTGCAGTGCCCAAATATGTCTATAACAGTTGCCCCCTGAAGCATGAAGTCGTAAATCTTTTGATGTCCGGTGAAATTCTTTATCATGAGGATCCGAGGTATTCGAACTGGAACGTGACCTGTATAAGATACAATACAATACATCATCATCATATTTTTTACATGATCTAGCTGAGGCGGGCATTCCCAATCTCAGCTTTACAAATTCATTTTCATATACATAGGACATATAATCATCTGTAGTTGCAGACTGGTGATTCTTTATATGTAGAGTTATCATCCCTTAGCTTGGATGATTATCTATGCAGCTTCTATGTACATTTGATGTTTTTATATTCCTGAATATATTGTAGCCCGGATAGATGATACATCCAGGGTCTTCAAACTCGTTCAATCTTCGCCCGATGTACAAGTCATTCCATGTGAAAAGATGTTCTAAAGTCGAACATGGAAAGACATTTCCTGATTACCAGCCAATGATGTAAGCTCTTAACAAGTGCGAGAGGAATCACCGATAATGATAATGACCCTCAAGGTACTACAGTACAATTCACGTGGTGTGAATATATGATCTGTTGTCGAACACCACGTAAAATTTTTCGGTCGAAGGCCATTGATGTAAACATGTCGCCGGAAGTGAGAAACTTGCCATTGAGGCATGCAAGTTTCAAAGTACTGAAAGGGTTGTTTCTAAGTCAACTTCTTGGATAATGAGTTGATGTCGACAAGAAGTGACCCCTCGTAGGAGGACCTTGATGTATCCCACATCTATGACATGAAATGAAGCAAATGATTTTCTAGAGGTGAAAACGATCTAATGATACAAGCTTCAGGAATGGCGGTCATGAAAAATGGAGGGTGAAGGTATTGTAGTGGATGAGGCATTAACTGGATGGTGAATTCTCTGAATGAATTCTCTTGAACATATCGACGACAATGAAATGGATTGGTTACGTTAACCTCAAAAGATGGATGGTATTGAGGACCAATGGTGATATGATTGGTGAATGGAATAACCCAACCCGACTCAATCATGGTGATGGAGTGAAAGTGTCATGTTCAAGAGCAATCTGCTACCAATAAAATTCTTCAAGTTTTCTTCCCTTTTTCCTTAGTCATTCTTGACCAATACCTCTTTATTTTTGTCAAGCTTGAGGAGGATAACATATGCTTGTTCTATAATTTTCCCTTTGGGCAAACCTGTCACTATGTTTTAGCGAGCATAGCAACAGTGAAACGCGCTCTTGTCTAGATGGACAAGTTTGTCACTATTGTTTTAACGAGTTTAACGACAAAGACAACTCAGTCCTTTTCATGTTTAGAGAGTTTGGAAAGGGACGAAAGGGAAACTCCAGTAGTTATTTTTCATAGCTTAATCCCGTGAGTCCAAAAAATATTAAAATAATACAAAAGGGATGACAATTTCCGATCACTTTAGCGAGTCGAAAAGGACAAGCGCCCAATATTTTTTGTGGGATAATCCCTGAGGTCCAAAAATATTGAAATATTGGAGGGATGGCACTTCCAATCACTTTAGCGAGCTGGAGAGGCCAATTTCTCAACAATCTTTTCATATTTAGCGAGTCTGGAAAGAGTTTAAAGTAGACTTGTTTTTCTGAGGAACATGTGGCGTTTAGTGTAGCAACCGGTTTTGGGTATTCTTGGAACTTCTCAAAACATGGGGATGTGAAGAGGGTGGCTAATGGGACCACTCATTGTAGCCGTTCCTCAAAATGGTAAACAATCAAGTCGAAGCATATGATCGGCCAAACGGATGGAGGTGATGGAAGGAACACAGCCCAGGTTCAAAAGGCAGATAGAATGGAAATCACAAAGGTTATTTACCGAAGGTGGGCTCATTTCTTAGCGAGCTTGAACTTTGGTGGAATATATGCTCAGTTGGCAGGTTCATTTTTTAACGAGCTTGAACCTTGCAGAAACATTACTCATTCAAGTCATTAAAGATGTCTCTTATTGGTAGGTTCATTTTTTAGTGAGCTTGAACTCTATGATAACATATGCTCATTGTCTTTTTATGTAGGCTAGAAACACCCAATATACAAAGCTAAAAACACTAAAAATCTAAGGAACTATTGAGGTTAGGTAGGATGGTTTTATCTTCCGTCTAGACAAAACCTTTCCTTTGGTCCGTCTGCAGTGCAGACATTGCCAGGCCAATCATCTAACCTAAGAAGTTGGAACTAAAAAGCTAAAAATGCTAAAAAGCTAAAAAAATGAAATTGGTCATTTTTTGCTTGCATAAAAAGGTTTGCATGCCCCCAGGCATCAATAAAAGGAGAGTCTCCAGGTAACCATATGGAAGTCACTGCGGTTAAGCAGGATTGTTTTGTGTCAGCGATTAGACCAAAGCACTTCCTTGGCTTTGTCCCCGAAATGAGTGGACAAAAGTGAATGGTGTGAGATTACACTTCCAATCACATAACCTATAGGGAAACCTATCTTTTCACATGGGTTCGTCTGAATGGACAATGGTGCATGCCCCCTAAAATTTGTTACATTCACCGGACTACTCACCGCAATCAGGTGGATGGAATGAAGGTTGAAGAGACACTCTTGATGCAAAGAGACCATTTAGGGATGACGTTTCACTTGGAGCTGTGTTTGATCCGGGAAATGAAAGTTGGTCGATAATCTAGACCATTTTTCCTTCATGCAAGAAACACATCACTCGAAAGAGTGTGGAAACAATAGCCTCCATGCTATAAACATAGTCATGTCCAAGGAGTAGGTTGTAATCTAATGGTCCTTGGACTACCATCACGTTCAAGTGAATGGTTTTCCTTTTCAAATTTATCGACAACTTCGGAAGGATCCCTAACGGTCGACTCGTTCCTTTGTTAAAGCCTGGCAAATTTTGTGTCACAAGCATAAGTGATGGAGAACCAAGCAC
Organism: Pinus tabuliformis; assembly: GCA_031772625.1. NCBI lineage: Eukaryota > Viridiplantae > Streptophyta > Pinopsida > Pinales > Pinaceae > Pinus > Pinus tabuliformis. The sequence goes on from CM062819.1 coordinate 1,032,610,286, forward strand.
TTTCCAAGCAGTTGAGGAAAGGATACTTGATGAAGCCCCTTCATCTATGATAGTGCCAGACACGATCATTTTGTAAACTTGTACTATGATCCAGAATGGTATATTAGATGGAAGGCAGGGTCTTGCTAGTTGATTCCAATCAAAGGAAATGGCTAGACTACTTGGAGGGGGTACAGGATAAACAGGTGAATGAACCCCTTGAACTGGGGAATTTTCCTCCTGTTGTAAAGGAACGGGCGGATTTCCCCCAAGTTCATCAGACTCTGTATTAACAAAAAGAACTTGAATGGTATCGTTCTCATTCTCTTTAGAAATTGTATCATTTGAAGGTGGACCTTCTGAAGGCAAGACTGGCTCGACTACCATCTCGACTTGCTGACTTTGGTCCGGTATGGACTCAGAAGGTTCACTCTCAATGATAGGCGTTTAGACCAACGATTGAGTTACGTCAGTGGGATTTTCATCTAGCGAAGGACTTGGTGAAAGTTTCTTGTATCCTGGTGGAAGTCACTACGGCAAAGCAGGACGGTTATGCAAGATTCTCTTGGGCACATCTAGAAAAGGACAACGGGTAAGGCGATGGTCTCCTTCACATAATTGACATGGAATTATGACCTTTCCTTTCTATCCAGGAATTTCATTTTCACTAGTTGATGGTGTGCTATCAACATGATCGCCAAAGGTTGATGACACCATATGGTGTGAATGGGGAGACCATTCTCTCAATATCCATGGAATGCAAGGACAATCTCCATGAAAATGGTTTCCTTGCAAATTAGACAAGGACATTTAGGAGATTTAATGTGTGGATGTTCACGAGATGATTCATTACTGCCCCCTTGCTTAACTGACTTCTTCTTCTTCTTCTCCTTCCCTTTCTTCTTTTTCTTCTTAGCCACTTGGTTACTAGTATGACTATTTTGAGCAAGTGAAGAGGAAGAAGGGGAGGTAGAAACAAACGAAGTAGAAGGGTCACTTTCGGTATCAACTAGTTGCTTATTCGATTGCTGAGGAATTACAGTATTTTGAATGACAGGGTTGAGAATAGCCATACTGGTAGACCAATTGTGATTCATAGAAGGGACAATGTGGCCATATACAAAGCACCAATATTTCCCCAAGAAGAAAATGGAATAGGATTCCCCTCAAAGGGGATTCCTTGATTGGTGAACTCCATTATCTCAGCCTAAGATCAATGAAGGAATAGGGATGTTATTCCAAATTTAATAAATTTTAATGACACTTTGACACAACTTTGATTTTTTAGTTTTTAATAGTCGAGAAAAAGATAAATATGACTCTAGTCCCCTTCAATTTTTAATGAGCTTGAAGTGAAAAGTGCCCAGATTGACCTTTTCTTTTAAGGAGTCGAAAAGGAATGAAAGTGACTACTTTGGAAACCTAGACAGAGGGATTACCAAACTAATCGCAAAACTGCAATATACACCTTGGTGATAAATTAAAGAGAAATTACCAAGGACTTACGTACGACAGTCAATCTTCCCGAATGTTGTGTTCAGTGCATTGCGATCGATAGGGCAGTAGACACGACTTCCTGTGGATAAAGGATATAAGCCTATTGTGGTCTCCCAGTATATACTCAATGGTATGGGGAGCACAGGTCTGTGCTAGAACTTGTCATATCAAAGAGGAGGAATCACCCAGCCTTCGATGAAAATGATAGTTATTAGATGTTACGATGCCAGAACACGTCTCTAGCCTAGACCTCTAGATGTGTTGCATTAGGTTTCAAAGCATTGTTAAGTTCATTGAAATTTATTTTAGAGTTGATCTTGCTTAGAAGTTTTCCTTTCAAGGTTCACCATGTGATGGAGATGTAAAATTCCTAAATATGCAATATCAAATGATAAACAGTCATTGTTTACTTTTTAGCAATGAAAATCCTAGCTACTAAGGAAAGAAGATTATGATTCTTTCAAACAGAGAACAAAGAGCACACACTAAATGCACTTTTCCTAAATCATTTTTCGCACATAGTCTAAATGCAAATGAAAATGAATATATTTGTTTTTCGTTCCCTTTAATGTGAAGAATGCAGAAAAGGAAAACTAAGTATAGATCTGAAGTATTTTCTTCAAAGTGACATTTCGACAATTTATTTTCAAAATGAAAGGAAGAATAAACGACACTTTTTGATTTCAAACAGAAAAAGATTTCGACACTTAAAATATTAACAATACAAATCAAATACATGTCAAAAGGTTCAATCGACTATCTAGAGAAGGAAGACTTTACGACACTTCTCTTCTTTGACACAAAACGACAACTACGACACTTTTGCACCAAAACGACAGTTCGATTCGAGTAACTTTTCAACTAAGGATTGTAAATGATGGAAAAATACATAAAAACATTTACTAATCCTAATCAATGGAGGCTGGACTATGTAAAGCAAGAAAGCTTCAGCAATGAGATACTGATCATAATCAGCAAAACAACTAAATAGCGCTGAAAACAGGGACAAAAAACCCAAATTTCAAAGAGAGAAATAGGATGACTCATTCATCGCACCCGTGCTTCACAAAAACAGCAATGCATCTCACTTGCTACACACGGGAGGTGCGATGCATACTAGATTCTAGTGATAGACAGTGCGATAGGCCAAGGAGTGAAACTGAGGTGGGTTTTCGCTCAAAGTTGCAGCTGAGTTTAGTGATTTATGCTAAGCTAGGATGGATAGTAAAAAGCAAAGTATAAGGGTATGATCTTAGGAGGTTATTTTGCTACCACAAGGGCGTTTAGAATGCTTGTAAGTCAGATGTTCAGTTCATAAACCAACCCAGAGAATGATTGAAGCAACATTCATCTATTTTGCAATTACATAGCAAGAGCAGTTCGAAGGCTATCTGGCTAACTTCAGGCTCCATATGTAGTTTATAAAGCAATCAACAATAACAAACAAACAAACTATTTGCTCCCCAACGAAGTCGCCATTTTGTTTCCGGGAAAACTAGTGTCTTTTCAATCTTCTAATCCCACTAAGATTGGCAGATATCTTAGAAACAAACAATCAAAGCAATTTGTGATTTCCTCTATGTATGATAGATATGAAAGAAGAAAAGGACCAACCTGGATCTTTTGCTCGACTCCTTGCTTGATTTCTCTCCCCCTTGATAGAGCTTGAAACTCCTCTCCTACTTATCCCACTTAGAGAATACATGTAGAACAAAGTAACAGAACACCATCAACACATCTTGATCTATTATATCATAAACAATGCAAAATCAGAGGTACATTGAACATACAATGGCATTCACAAAATAACACGATTCACAAGTGCACGATTGTATGGAGGAAAACTCAAAGAACTTTATTAAAATAGAAGGGAGAATTACAACCCAGTTGTCTGATCCATCTTCATACTCCTAGCATCAAAGCCCTTTTCACCTCATGAAAAGCAATATCACCCAACAATGCAATGCCTCTTCTCAAAGACAAACTATCAGCACTTCCTTACAAATTACAAAATTCCATCCTATAGATATCTCAGATGACGGATCCATTTATAGATGTTTGTAGAGGTGTGAGTCATCTCTGGATTTTTGATTTGTTTCATTCGACTTGTAGTTCTTATTTACACTTGGAGATTTCTTGGATCTCTTACTCATCCCTGGGTGAATTCAGAAAGGCAAGTGTCATAGTAGAAGTTTCTAGAAGATTCCATGAGCATCCACTTAGCAAAATGTCTTGGACATTTGTCCATTCTCACTTATCACACCCCACAGAAGGCCTCTTTAGTATGCATTGCACTTGGCTAGTGTAGGAGTCAGTATGCATCACACCCTGAGAGTGGAGCAGTTAGTATGGTCCAGTTTTGGCCAGTTCTGAGCCATTTTTCAGGTGGAACTTCTAGGGAATGATGTAACCGGTTGACTATGATCCTTTAGGGTATGAAACAAAACTTTTAGGGGTTAAAGAGCCTTTGGTTTATCAACATATAATATTGGGGTTGCAGTGCCCAAATATGTCTATAACACATGAGAAGACCCGCGCTACAGTGGTCTCCTATCCATCTATGAATGGCGAACCAATAAAATGTTTTTCCCATGGGAAGATTGCAAGGGGTAACAATAGATATTGAAGGTGTGAGCACGCAGGTGGATTTTGAAGAGATAGAGATTGTTGATGACAATAATCCCTATCCTACGCTCCTAGGAATAGACTGGGCCACTGATATGAACAGAGTCATAAATCTAAAGAAGCGCAAAATGATCTTTGAGAAAAAGTCACTATGTGTAGTAGTACCGCTAGATCAACATATGATTGATTTGATAGCAGTGGATGAATTCCTAATCAACTTTGAATGTGCAGTACCAAAACGATAGCGATTCAATGCTATGAAGTGGGTGTTGCACGCGACACCCGAACGATGGTGGGGTGCACATAAAGGAAGTTTTTAGGACTGGCATGGCTGGAAAAGAATGTTGCTCCTACGATTTGGGAAACCACAAATACGGCTAGTAGATAAATATGACGGACGAGATGATCCACACACGCACCTTGCAAAATGGACCAAGGTCTACGGCGAAGAGCCACAGCCTAAATGGGTACATTTATTCTACCATACCCTGGATGTCATACCCATGAATTGGTATACTAAGATGGAGCTCCGCCATGGTACGAGTGAATGGGATGTCTTGTGTGAGGGATTTTTGTTAACCTTCATGTTTGAAGATCATTGGTCGAATATTGTTGACGATGCGCTACAAGCAGTAAAAGTTGTTATCTTCAAAATACCACAAGAGCCAATGGAAGTAATTTAGCCATAATGGGTGACACAGTTAAGTAGCACGCTAGAGTGTTATAATGTAAATGTTAAGGAGGATGATGAGGACCCACAAAATATTAATATTCCAGAAATAGAAGGCTTTCGTGAGGTTCGAGGACCATCAATTGAGGATTCCGACATCACCACGCCGCTAAAAACAAAGCAAGTAAACATTGGAACGGATGTGGAGCCAAAGTACGCATCGCTTGGGGACTATTGGGATGATGCCACGATGGATAAGGTTGGTAAGTTACTCCGCGAATACCAAGACTTGTTCCCAACCAAAATTATGGACTTAAAAGGGATCATTGGCGACTTAGGGATGATGAAGATCACTCTAAAACCTGACATGAAGCTAATTAAGCAACACCTTACCTCTTGAATCTGAAGTATAAAGAAAAGGTCTGCAATGAATTAGACAAGATGCTCACAGCCAGAATTATTGAACCCATAGAAGAATCTGACTGGGTGAGTCTGATGGTAGCACATGAGAAAAAATAGAAGGGTGAAATAAGAATATGCGTAGACCTTAGGAAGCTGAACGATGCATGTGTACACAATCCATTCCCGAAATCATTCACAGATGAAGTACTGGAAAATGTTGGCGGTCAGGAAGCATACTCATTCATAGATGGGTTCTTAGGATACCCTCAAATCAAGATCACACTAGAAGATAGGAGAAAAATGACCTTCACAATAGAATGTGGTTGCTTTCAATACATTGTTATGCTATTTGGACTGAAGAATGTGCCAGCTATATTTTCGCACATCGTTGTGGCCACATTCAAAGAATACATCCACAAGTTCTTGGAGGTCTATCTAGATGATTGGACTGTCTTTGGATTAGCTAAGCATAATCTACCGAGCTTATGCTTGATGCTAGATACTTGCCGCTAACACCAGATTGCGCTAAACCTTAAGAAGTGCACCTTCCTTGTTCCCTTTGGAAACCTGCTGGGGCATGTGGTCTACAAAGAAGGCCTGATGGTGGACCCTACAAAGATTGTCGTTATTCTAAATTTGGAAGCACCGCGAAGTGTTAAACAACTGTGCACTACTAGGGCACACTGGATACTATAGGAAGTTCATCAAAAGTTATGCCCAAATAACAGTGCCGATGGAAAGGCTATTGAAAAAGGATGCTACATATTGCTGGAATGATGATTGCATGAAGAGTTTGGATGTCCTGAAGGGGAAACTGGCCTTTGCTCCAATCCTAGTCATCCGAAAATGGGATGTGGAATTTCATGTACATGTTGATGCATCGTGTATAGCACTGGGATCCATACCCACACAGGAAGGCACGGAGGGCGTGGAACCCGATTGTGTTCACAATTTGGAGACTGTTCAAAGCAGAAAAGAGCTACTCTACCACCAAGTGTGAGGGGTTGGCAATGGTGTACGTGCTCCAATAATACTGACACTATTTACTTGGAGGACATTTCAAGATTTATACTGACCATTTCGCGTTGAAATACTTGGTGAACAAGCCTATGTTGGGGAGGCGCATATGCAGATAGCTCTTGCTATTTCAAGAATATGATTTTGAGGTCATAGTCAAGTTGGGATGCCTAAACGTAGGACTAGATCACTTGTCACGAATTGAGATGGACAACGAACCAACAAATTTGGAGGAGGGACTACCTGATGCACAGCTCTTTGCAGTGTGCGTCACAGACGAACACTTCGAAGATATAATCCATTTTCTAAAAGTAGGGACTGCGCCAAATGAATACTCAGTCCAACAGAAGAAGGAATTGGTGGTGCTCACGGTGGACTTTTCTGTCATCACAGGGCACCTCTACAAAATGGGAAATGGTGAGATATTGCAAAGATATGTACCTGAATTTGAACGACATCAGATCATCACGGAGGCACATGGGGGTGTTGCAGGAGGACACTATGCAGGATCCGTGACTGCCCAAAAGATTGTCCGCATAGGGTTATGGTGGCCAACCGTGCACCAGGATTCAAAAGCGCATTGTAGGGCCTGCGATATATGTCAAAGGACTGGCAAACCATCATGAAGGGATGAGATGCCACTAAATTGACAAATGACACTACATCCATTTGAGAAATGGGTAATCGACTTTATGGGACTAATCAAACCTCAGGGAAAGACGGGTGCATGCTATATCATCACTGCGACAGAGTACCTGACAGGATGGGTGGAAGTGCAGCCGATCAAGCACTGCACAACTGCTACGGCTATGAATTTTTTGTTCGAAAATGTGTTGACATGATTTGGTTGTTCAAAAATCTTAATGAGTGACCGTGGAACACATTTCCTGAATGAAACCATCAGCGCACTCACAGAAGAGTTCTAGGTGTATCATCAGAAAAGTACACCATACCACTCAAAAGCTAATGGAATAGTAGAGGCATTCAAAAAAATACTAGAGGCTGCACTGACCAAAGTATCTAAAGTGTAGCGAAACAATTGGGACCTACAGTTACCTTTCGTATTATGGGCATATAGGAAGACCTACAAAAAATTGACGCGACAAACACCTTTCCGGTTAGTCTATGGCACAGAAGATGTCATGCCGATGTAATACATCGTACCTAGTCTGCAAATAGTAGCGCTCACAGGCATGACAGACCGCGAAGCTCTAGAAGTAAGGCTGACAAAATTAGAAGCTCGAGGAAGAATGGTTTCTAGCTGGATTTCATCAGCAGGTACAAAAGCAGTGTGAAAAGGCCTGCCACGACCACCATATGAAGTTGTGCACCTTCAAGGTAAATGACTTAGTGGTGTTGTATGACAGTAAGTTTGAAAAATTTATGGGAAAATTTAGAATGCACTGGCTAGGACCATACGTGGTTAAGGAGGTCACAGACGGACGCATGGTCCAACTAGTTAAACTCAATGGAGAACCCTTCCCAGGCAAAGTAAATGGGAGTCACTTGAAACCCTACATGGGTGGGCCAGCTATCTGACTAACTAGCTGAAGCACAGTCTTTACAACCCAAGGAGCGGGCTAGGGCACGGGTCTATAAACACACGTAGTAGATGCTAGTACCAAGGTAAGGATACAATTCAGACACAGATGATTTCGAAGCAAGAATGCAACAGATCCATCAAACCGTTGAGCAATGCATTGCAGACCTCCAAGAAGTTCGACACCAGTTGGAGGGACTCTGCACCAAGATTTTCACACCGATTAAGTGACTCAGGGATGAGTCATGATGATTGTGATGGGGGCCTGTTGGGCATGGAATCCCCCCACAACATGTTTTGGGGTTCAAAGCCCAAGTTTTGGTCAAATGTATTGTAAAACTCTGGAAATTGCGGGCGCGGAGCGTGAAGTATAGGTTGAGTCATAGGGCTATCCACCCTTACTTATTGTAATTGTAATGTAAAGTCATGTCAGCCCACCCATGGTCCGCGGACCATGGGATTGTATAAATAGAGGCAGGCTCTAAGTTGTAAAGAAAGAAGGAGTGGGAGAGATGAATAGGAATGGTTCGAGCATAGAATAAGAGTCTAAGTTTATTGGGTCATAGTAGTAGGAAGACGCTCTCCCACTAAGTGCACAGAGGCCTAGTAGAGTTCATAGCTGAGTGCGTGGACCCCTGCAGTTGAGTGTACAGGGCGAGGTCGAGTTTGTAATCTTGAACAAAGAATAATAAAGAGAAGTTGATTCCATTTTTTATGCATCTTCTTGTGTATTGCATTCTTTACATTTATGTTATTTTGTTTATCGCACGCACTTATATTCTTACTGGATATACTGTTAATTATCATTAATCTTACACCAATCAGTTAAGTAATTGAGTAATAACAGATTAAATAGAAAGTAACTTGAGTATAATATGAATCGCGCCCTGAGTAGGGCTACGCGAAGGCGGCCTCACAGGTTGCGAAGGACTAATAGGTGCACATAGTGACGTGCGCACAGGGTCAAACTGTGGACTACGAGAACCTCATCAGACATCCCCAGGGTGTAGAAACTTGGTTCTAGCACCCTCCCATACTACTTCACGTGAGAGCTCATTCCACACTCCCCGAACTGTTGCCGAAAGGGCTAGTAGTACCAGGATTTGTTTGGCTAAATCACCTCTGAACCTAGGTCAGGCCCATACAAGCCAACATTAGTAATAGTGTGAAAGATTAATGTGGATTGGGTTTGGCTCAATTGGCATAGAAATTGAAGTAAAGTATGATGTTAAGGTTGATCCTTGGGAGGATACTCATCACTGCACTTCAATTTCTAAAGAAATTCCAGAATAAGAGTGGGCACATGGATCTATCCACACACAAGAAAGGATTCCTATGAATTGGTATCTTGAAATAGAACTGTGACATGGAACTGCAAATTGGATAGATTTTTTTGATGGGTTTGTACTCACATTCAGGTTTGACTACGATTGCCCATGTATAAAATCGGCTCTTTAGGAAATCAAAGTAAATATTTTTGAGAATAAAGCTCTATTAACATGGCAACACGATTAGGTTTCATAGTTAAAAAATGAATTATACTATTATAATATCACTTCTGAAGAAGATGAAAGTCGGTGCAATATTGATATACTAGAATCGGAAGGACATCGCAAAGTTGTTGGACCAGAACCAAAAATATCAGATATCACACAACTAGTAAAAAAACAGAAAGTGAATATTGGGACAGAGGAAAATTTGAAGTCCACGACTGTTGGAGACTATTGGGATGCAGATACAAATATTAAAATCATAGAGCTGTTACATGAATACTAGGAGCTATTCGATACAATGTTTTCAGAAATGTGTTATAGACATTTTTGGGCACTGAAACCCCAATCAAACATGTCCATAAACCAAGGGCTCCTAAGTCCCTAAAAGTGTTGTTTCATACCCTAAAGGAACAAGGTCAACTGATTACATCATCTCCAAGAAGTTCTCCACAGAAAACTGCTAAGAACTGGTCAAAACTGGACCATATAGGTTTCTCAGTACTAAGGGTGCGATGCATCCCACCTACCCAGTGTAAAAGGTGCGATGCATACTGAAAAGCCCTTCTGTAGGGTGCGATGGGTGAGAGTGGACAAATAGCAGAGATAGTTTGTGAGGTGGATGATCATAGAATCTTCTAGAAACTTCTCCTATGACACTTGCCTCTCTGAATTCTCCCAGGGATGAGTAAGAGATCATCAATCTCCAAGTGGAACCAAGAACTATCAGAGAGAGGGCACTAATCAAAATCCCAGAAGCTGACTCACCCCCCTACAATCATCTATATATGGATCCCTCATCCAAGAGATCCAAAGGCTGGAATTTTGTATCTTGTAAGGAAGTGCTGTTGGTTTCTTGTTGGAATATCATAGTGTTGGGTGATCTAAGCTTTTCATGAGGTGAAAGAAGGGCTTTCATGCTGGAGGATGACGCTGGGTCAGAACAATTGGTTGTATTCCTCTTTGCTATTCCTGATATTAATAAAGCTATTCAAGTTTTCCTCCACCTTCTTGTATGTTTGATGATATATGCATTTGTGTGATCAATATATATCTGGTCCTATATTTTTTATGATTGTAGATCTCTGTTCTTTGATAGTATTATGCTGCTTTGATTCCATAGGTGCTCTTTGAAGCTGCGTATATGAAGGAGAAGCGGCAAGGATTTGTCAGAAGGGAGGAGAACTGTTATAGAAATTTTTGGGCACTGCAACCCCAAGCATAAATGTCCATAAACCAAGGGCTCCTAAGTCCCTAAAGGTGTTGTTCCAACCCCTAAAAGAACAAGGTCAACTGATTATAGCATCTCCCAGAAGTTCTCCATGAAAAACTACTCAGAACTGGTCAAAACTGGACCATTTCACCTACTCCATAGGTAAAGTGCGTTGCATACCCCCTAAATACACACAGTAGGTGCATTTCATGTCAAAAAGCCCTTATATCGGGTGCGATGGGCAAGAAGGGACAAATGGCAGGGTCAATCCACAAGGTGGAGAAGCAAGGAATCTTCCAGAAACTTCTCGTGTGACACTTGCCTCTCTGAATTCGACCAAGGATGAGTAAGAGATCATTAATCTCCAAGTGGAATCAAGAACTATCAGAGGGAAGACACTAATCAAATCTCAAGCTGACTCACCTCCCTTGCAGACATCTATATATGGATCCCTCATCCCAGAGATCCAGAGGCTGGAATTTTGTATCTTGTAAGGAAGTGCTGTTGGTTTCTTGGTGCAACATCATAGTGTTGGGTGATCTAAGCTTTTCATGAGGTGAAGAAGGGCTTCCTGCTGAGAGGATGATGCTGGGTCAGAACAATTGGTTGTAATTCTCTTGGCTCTTTCTTGATTATCAATAAAGCTATTCAATTTTTCCTCCATACACTTGTGTGATTGATGTTTTATGCATTTGTATGGTTAATATACATCTGATCCTATATTGCTTATGATAATAGATCTATGTTCTCGTATAGTGTTATGTTGCTTTGATTCTACAGGTACTCTGTGAAGCTGGGTACACAAGAAAGCAAGTAGCAAAGGACTATCAGAAGAGAGAGGAATCGAGCAAGGAACCAAGCGCAAGACAAAGGTTGGTATCCTTTATTCTTCTTTCATCTATCTCTCATAAAGGAAAACGAAAGTAGTTTTAGTTTGTTTGTTTCTAAGGTCGCTACCAGCCTTAGTGGGATTAGCAGCTCTGCATAGACACTATTCCCGGTAACAAAAGGTGACTCCACTGGGGAGCGAGTAGATTGTTTGTTCATCTACATTTGTTGACTTTATAAACTTACAGACGGAGCTTGAAGTCAAGCTAGCTAGCCTTCGAACTGCATTTGCTATGCAAGTGCAAAGTAGATCAACGCTGCTTCAATCAATCTCCGGGTTTTGTTTATGAATTAAACAACTGATTTACAAGCTCTCTAATTGCCCTCATGGTGGCTCTAGTAACCTCCTTAGATCTACCCCTGTGATTGATTTACTGATTACCACTTGCTTGGCCTAAAGCCCTGAACTGAACTGCAAACTGTGACCCAGAATCCAATCAAAGTCTCGTTCCTGGTCCAGTGCATTGTCTGTTCTGTGAACTTCAAATGCAGTGCACTTCTCGAGTGTAGTAGGTGCGTTTCATTTCAGTTTCACTGTGTTACAGGTGCACTGATCTTGTTCCTAAATTTTGGTTTCTGTGTTCACTCTTTTCAACTCTATTCAGGAGTTTTGCTGCCTGTAGTCATTACACCTCTGTTTGAAACCCCTTTCCTTGCTATTATTCCGCCTCCATTGTGGAAAGAACTGTAAATGTTTTTATGTGTTTTTGAGTCATTTTCAATTCTCCTTTACAAAGAAGTAGCGTAATTGTACTGTTGTTTCTTGATTTGAAAGTGTCGCAAGTGTCGTTTTCAGTCATAGAAGAGAATCTGATTGTTCTTGATAGTCTATTACACTATTACTCTTGTATTTGATCTGAGTTAGTAGTTTTTCTAGTGTCGAAAGCAAGTTTTCAATTCCAAATCGCAAGGTGTTGTCATTGTCCTCATTTTGTTTTGAAAAGAAACTTGTTAGTAATTGTCGCTTTGAAAAATAATTTAGATTTGCACTTAGCTTTCTTTTTATCATTTACACATTAAGAAGGCTGAAAAAAAATACATGCATGTGCATTTGCATTTAGACTATTTGTTAGTTTGATTTAGGATAGTGCATATAGTGTGTGCTCTTTGCTCTTTGTTGAAAGAATGACATCTCTCTTTCCTTAGTAGCTAGGATTTTCATTTGCAAAAAGAATATTAAACGATTGTTTATCATCTTAGATTGCATTTTAGGAATTGCACATCTACATCACGCGGTGAACCTGAAAGACAAATTTCTTAAGCAAGATCAACTATAAAATAAATTTAATGAATCTAAAAACGCTTTGGAACCTAACGCACAACATCTAGAAGTCTAGGCTAGAGACATATTCCGGCGTCGTAAAGCCTGGTAACTGTTGTTTTCACTGTTGGTTGGGTGATTCCTCCACTTTGAGACGATAAGTGCCAGTATGGACTTGTGCTCCCACGTACCATTGAGTATATTTTGGGAGACCACAATAGGCTTTATCCTTTATCCATAGGAAGCTGTGTTTGCCGCCCTATCCATTGCAATGCACTAAACACAGCATTCGGGAAGATTGACTGCCGTACCGTAAAAGTATTCTGCAGTTTCGCGATTAGTTTGGTAATCCCTCTGTCTAGATTTCCAGAGCAGTCCCTTTCGTTCCTTTTCAGACTCCTTAACAGAAAAGGTCCATCTGAGCACTTGTCACTTCAGGCTCATTGAAAATCAAAGGTGACTAGAGTCATCTTTTGTTTTTTCTCGACTCTTAAAAATTGAAAAAGAAAGTTGTGTCAAAGCGTCTAAACTTTATTTTAAACGGAATAATTATCACCTTTCCTATGTTGGTCTTAGTTTGAGGAAAATGGAGTCCACCAACCAAGAGTTCCCCTTGGAGGAAATCCTAGTCCCTTCTCCTCTTTGGGAGATGTTGGTGCACCCCATATGGCCACATTGTTGCTTCTAGGATTGACAATTGGCTTGCCTGTATGGCTCTTCTCAACCTCCGTCGTTCAGAACACCGCAATTCCTGAACAATTGAGTCCGCAACTAAACGATACTAGAGTTACCCCCCAACCCTCTACTTCATCTAATTCTTCCTCTCCTCCTTCCTCTTCGCTTGATGAGGCTGGTAAAGCCAAAAATCAAGTACCTGAGAAGAAGAAGGAAAAGAAGAAGACAGAGAAGAAGAAGAAGGAGCCAAAGGTGAAACGGGGCAACCAAGCATCGTCTAGCAAAAATCCACACACTACACTGACCAGGCCTATATCGCCATGTGTCATTTGCAAAGGAGACCACTATCATCGAGATTGTCCTTGCATCCCTCGGATCTTAAGGGACTGGTCTCCTCGTTTGCACAACCTGTTGTCATCAACCTCTGACGATCATGTTGAAAGTACACCATCAACTAGTGAAAGTGAAGCCCTTAGACAAAAAGGAAAATGTAAATTTCCTTGTAAATTGTGTGAAGGCGATCATGCCATCCACCATTGTCCCTTCTTAGATGAGGCTAAAATAGTTTTGGACGACCGTCCGGTTTCACCGTTACGGCTCCCTCCTGGATATAAGAAACTCTTGCCGAGTTTGTCACTAGTTGAAAATCTCGCTGACACGCCCTTGTGGTCAGCCGAAGCGTCTATCATTGAAGATAAACCATTTGAATCCATACCAGGAAAAAGTCAAAAGGTCGAAGCGGCAGTTGACCCGGTTGTGCCTTCAGAGGATCAATCTTAAGATGATACAGTCACCGAAGAGAACGAGAATGACACCGTTCAAATTCTCTTCGTAAACACAGACTCTGATGAACATGGGGATAGTCTACCCATTCCTTTACCGCAGGAAGGAAGTTCATCAGAGTCCTACCCGGCTGTCTATTCGATCCCACCTCCAAGCAACCTGGTTGTTTCCTTTGACTGGAATCTACTAGGAAGACCCCGTTTACCGGCTAGTATACCATTCCGAATCATTGCTCAAGTATATAGAATGGTTATGTCCGGTACCATCATAGATGAGGGGGCTTCTGTGAGTATCCTTTCCTCAACTGCTTGGAAAGCACTTGGTTCGCCATCGCTTTTTCCTGAAAGGAGAAATCTAACAGGATTTGACAAAGGAACTAGTCAACCGTTAGGGATCCTTCCCAATGTGCCAATAACATTGAGAGGGAAAACCATTCACATGAATGTAATGGTAGTCCAAGGACCCCTGGATTATAATCTACTCCTTGGACGAGACTATATTTATTGCATGGGAGCCATTGTCTCCTCACTCTTTAAAGTAATGTGTTTTCCGCACAAAGGAAGAGTGGTCAAGCTCGTAGACCAGCTTTCATTCCCCGGTTCACGCATAGCAAATAGTCATATACCATCCCTGAATGGTCTTTTCACGCAAGGAATGTCTCATAAATCCCTAGTCTGTCCTCCTGATGAGCGCGAGTGATTCGGAGGGCATGACTGAAACCCAGGGGGCATGCACTCTGGCCTGTTTTGACAGGAAAACTTCAGGCATAGGGTAGGTTTCCGCGAAGGATATCTGACTATTCTAACGCTCCCGTCCATTTAGGAAAAGGGGATTAGACTAGAATAATATTCCCTCGTCAAAGTTATGTGAGTGGAGGCGTCTGCGCCACTCACCTTTGTCTATTTCGGTAGACATCGCCGAAGAAGTGTTTTGTTTGTGGCACAAATAGAACAATCTTTGGTAACCTGAAAAAGGTAGGCCTTTCCTGATAAAACAAATGTTTTGTCTGCAAATTGAGGGGTAACCTGAAAAGGTAGGCCTTTCCCGATAAAACAAATGTTTTGTCTGGAAATTGAGGGGTAACCTTGAAACTCTATTTCACTATACCTGGGGGCATGCAAGCGAAGAGCGACCATTTATTTTTTAAATTTATAGGCCTTCTAACCCTTTAAACTCGTAGGATTGGTCATTTCCTAACTTGCATAAAGAAAGGATGTGGGGAAAAGTTTTGAAATAATGTCGTTTTTATATATGAGACACCCTTATTATGCGACTGGATTAATCGAGCAGTTTTATCGTGGAATTCAAGCTCGTTAAAAAATAAACATAAGAAATGAGCAATTGTTTCCCCCAGCATTTAAGCTCATTAAAAAATGAACCAATTTCCGGTAAATAACCATTGTGAATGTATTTCTTCAGCCTTTTAGGCCTTGGTCGTGTTCTCATCATCACCTCCACTCTGTATTGGCCGATCATTCACCTCCACTTGATTGTTTACCCCTTTTGAGGAATAGCTGCGAAGAGTGATCTTGATAGCCATCCTTGTGACACTGCCATGATTGGAAAATTCCAAACCTTACCTAGAATCAGCTGCTACCTGAATCTATCACTCGTTCCTCAAAAAACGAGTCTCCTGTAAGCTCTTTTCAACTGACTCATAAAATATGAAAAGATTGCCGACCTATTGGCCTCTCCAGCTCATTAAAGTGACCAGAAGTGCTATCCCTCCTTTAGATATTAATCTTTTTGGACTTGAGGGATTATTACACAGAAAGGTCGAGCGCTTGTCTTGTTCGGCTCGTTAAAATTACCAAAAATTCATCCCTTTCGTATTATTTTATAATTTTTCGGACTTAAGGGATTAGATGATGAAAAAGGATTTTGGAGTTTCATTTACGTTCCTTTTCAGACTCTCTAAAATTGAAAAGGACCGAGTTATCTTTGTCGTTAAACTCGTTAAAATCTAATAGCGACAAACTTGTCCATAGCAGACAAGAATGAGTTTCACTATCACTAGGCTCATTAAAACATAGCGATGGGTTTGCCCGAAGGGAAAATTATAGAACAAGCATATGTTATCCTCCTCAAGCTTGACAAAAATAAAGAGGTACTGGTCAGCAATGACTGGGTAAAAATTGGGAAGAAAACTTGAAGAAACTTTGTTGGTAGCAAGTCGCTCTTGAACATGACACTTTCACTCCACATCCAAGTCAGGTTGGGTTGTTCCATTCACTGGTCACATCACCATGGTTCCATCACACCATCCACATTTGGGGTTTATGCTACCAATCCATCATTCAGTGTCACTGATATGTTCAAGAGAAGTCACTCAAAGAATTCACTTGTGTCTCACCCACTATAATACATTTTTGCTCCATTCTTTCATGACTGCCACCCTGAACCGTATGTCACCAGATTGTTTTCACCTCCATTAAAATCATTTGCTCCGTTCTGTGTCATTGATGTGGGATTCATTAAGGCCCTCCTATGATGAATCACTTCTTGTCGACATCAACTCATTATCCAAGAAGTCTATCTAGGAACAACCCTTTCAGTACTTTGAAGCTTGCATGCCTCAATGGCAAGTTTCTCACTTCCGGTGACAGGTTTACATCAATGGCCTTCAACCAAAAGATTTTGCGTGGTGTTTGACACCAAGTCCTTTATTCACACCATGTACATTGTACTGTAGTACCTTGAGGGTCATCATCATTATCGGTGATTCCTCCCGCAGCTGTTAACAACTTACATCATTGGCTGGTAATCAGGAGATTTGTTTCCGTGTTCGGCTCCAGAACATGTCTCACATGGATCGACTTGTACTTTGAGTGAAGATCGAATGAGATTGAAGACCCCGCATCTAGTTTCATCCATCCAGGCTGCGATATATATTTAGGAAAATAAAGACATCAAATATACATCATTGCTGCACAGATAATCATCCAATCTAAGGGATGATGGCTCTACGAGAATCATCAGTCTACACTCAGACGATTGTCTGTCCTATGTACATGAAAATGAATTTATAAAGCTGAGCATGGGAATGCTCGCCTCAGCTAGATCATGAAAATATTATGAAGATAATATATTGTATTGTATCTTATTACAGGTCTCCTTCCAGCTTGAAAGAACTTCGGATCCTCATGATAAAGCATTTCACCCGACATCAAAAAGATTAACGACCTCATGCTTTAGGGGGCAACTGTTATAGACATTTTTGGGCACTGCAACCCCAAGAATAAATGTCCATAAACCAAGGGCTCCTAAGTCCCTAAAGGTGTTGTTCCAACCCCTAAAAGAATAAGTTCAACTGATTACAGCATCTCCCAGAAGTTCTCCATGAAAAACTACTCAGAACTGGTCCAAATTGGACCATTTCACCTGCTCCATAGGCAAAGTGCGTTGCATCCCACCTAAACACACACAGTAGGTGGGTTGCATGTCAAAAATCCCTTCTATGGGGTGCGATGGGCGAGAAGGGACAAATGGCAAGGTTAATCTACAAGGTGGAGAAGCATGGAATCTTCCAGAAACTTCTCCTGTGACACTTGCCTCTCTGAATTCGACCAGGGACGAGTAAGAGATCATCAATATCCAAGTGGAATCAAGAACTATTAGAGGGAAGACACTAATCAAATCTCAAGCTGACTCACCTCCCTTGCAGACATCTATATATGGATCCCTCATCCCAGAGATCCAGAGGCTGGAATTTTGTATCTTGTAAGGAAGTGTTGTTGGTTTCTTGGTGCAACATCATAGTGTTGGGTGATCTAAGATTTTCATGAGGTGAAGAAGGGCTTCTTGCTGAGAGGATGATGCTGGGTCAGAACAATTGGTTGTAATTCTCTTGGCTCTTTCTTGATTATCAATAAAGCTATTCAAGTTTTCCTGCATACACTTGTGTGATTAATGTTTTATGCATTTGTATGGTTAATATACATCTGATCCTATATTTCTTATGATAATAGATCTATGTTCTTGTATAGTGTTATGTTGCTTTGATTCTACAGGTACTTTGTGAAGCTGGGTACACAAGAAAGCAAGTAGCAAAGGACTATCAGAAGAGAGAGGAATCGAGCAAGGAACCAAGCGCAAGACAGAGGTTGGTCTCCTTTATTCTTCTCTCATCTATCTCTCATAAAGGAAAACGAAAGTAGTTTTAGTTTGTTTGTTTCTAAGGTAGCTACCAGCCTTAGTGGGATTAGCAGCTCTGCATAGACACTATTCCCGGTAACAAGAACCGAGCAAGGAACTAAGCGCAACACTGAGGTTGGTGTCCTTCATTCCCCTCTTATTTACTTCTCATAAAGGAAAATGAAAGTGGTTTTCGTTTGTTTGTTTCTAAGATAGCTACCAATCTTAGTGGGACTAGCAGCTCCGAGTGGACACTAGATTTCCCGATAACAAAATGGTGACTCCACTGGGGATCGAATAGATTATTTTCTTGTCTATATTTTTTTGTTATATAAACTTATAGACGGAGCCTGAAGTAAAGCCAGCTAGCCTTCGAACTACATTTTCTATGTAAGTGCAAAGTAGATCAATGATGCTTCAGTCTATCTCCGGGTTTTTTTATAAACTGAACAATCGATTTGAAAACCTTCTAACTACCCTAGTGGTGGCTCTAGTAACCTCATTAGATCAGCCCCTACGATTTCTATTTAATGTACATCACTTGCTCGGCCTAAATCCCTGAACTGAGCTGCAAACTCTGACCCGGAATCCAGTTGAAGTCTCGTCCCTAGACCATCGCACCTTCTCCTCTTGGGAATTTGGATGCATCGCACCTCCCATGTGTAGTAGGTACGTTGCATCACACTTTCCCTGTGTTGTAGGTGCGCTGATCAGACAAGACTTCTTCTGCCCTCAGATTTTGGTTTTTGTGTTCACTCTCTTCAGCTTTATTCAGGAGTTTTGTTGTCTATGATCAGTATACCACTGTGGAAACCCCCTTCCTTTCCATCATTCCGCCTCCATTGTGCAAAGAACTGTGAATGTTTTTATGTATTGTGTGCCATTTTCAGTTCTCTTTTACAAAGAAGTAGCATAATCGAACTGTCGTCTTTTGATTTGAAAGTGTCGCAAGTGTCGTTTTCAGTCAAAGGAAAGAATTCTATTGTTGGTTCAAAACGTGTTCGAAACTTGTCCTGACGATGAACCACACTAGTTGGTTCAAAACATGTTGACAAATGATACTCCATGTGATTTTCGCTGAAAAATCTCTCACAATCTTGATATGGATCACAGAAGCCTGAACTCTATAATTCTATTGTTCTTGACGATGGATTATACGGTTACTCTTGTATTTGATTTGAATTAGTAATTTTTCAAGTGTCGAAAGAAGTTTTGAATTCAAAATAGCAAAGGGTCGTCATTATCTTCCTTTTTTTTTTGAAAAGAAATTTGTTAGTACTCTCGCTTTGAAAAAATAATTCAGATTTGTACTTAGAATTCTTCTTGTCATTCATACATTAAGAAAGCTGAAAACAAATACATGCATGTGCATTTGCATTTAGGCTGCTTGTTGGTTTGATTTAGGATAGTGGATCTAGTGTGTGCTCTCTACTCTATGTTGAAAGAATATCATCTCTCTTTCTTTAGTAGCTAGGATTTTCATTGCAAAAAGAAGATTAAACAATTGTTTATCATCTTAGATTGCATTTTCGGAATTATATATACATCACGCAGTGAACCTGAAAGGCAAATTTCTTAAGAAAGATAAACTGTAAAATACATTCAATGAACATAAAAACGCTTTGGAACCTAATGCACAACATCTAGAAGTCTAGGCTAGAGACGTATTCTGACGTCGTAAAGCCTGGTAACTGTCACTTTCACTGTTGGTTTGGTGATTCCTCCTCTTTGAGATGAAAAGTGTCAGTACAGACCTGTGCTTCCACGTACCATCGAATATATATTGGGAGACCACAATAGGCTATATCCTTTATCCATAGGAAGCCGTGTCTGCCGCCCTATCGATCACAATGCACTGAACATAGCATTTGGGAAGATTGACTGCCATACCGTAAAAAGTATTATGCAGTTTTGCTATTGGTTTGGTAATCCCTCTGTCTAGATTTCTAGAGTAGTATCTTTTGTTCCTTTTCAGACTCCTTAAAGGAAAAGGTCCATCTGAGCACTTGTCACTTCAGGCTCATTAAAAATCGAAGGCGACTAGAGTCATATTTTGTTTTTTTCTCGACTCTTAAAAATTGAAAAAACAAGTTGTGTCAAAGCATTAAAAATTCATTTAATTCGGAATCATTTTCTCCCTCTATTTTGAGTTGATCGAGTAATCTGCAATCGTGGAAGAAAGTCAATCGAAATCGCTAGAAAATCTTTTGGATAGACTAGATATGTCTGAACAACCATCGACATCCAGGACTATGTCATCCAACGCAGCAGTGGCAGAGCCTCCTGCTACTACTCCAACAATGTTCACCGATATACCATCTGTCCCGGCAAGTTATCAACAGCAAGCAGGAGTCCAATTAGGGACTATTTCGACGACATGGTTAGTTCCTATTTCTTCATCCGGATTCTTATCTGGTATTTCTTATGTTGAAACTCAACAAATTGATCCAATGTGTCTTAAAAGGCCAATCTACCCTTTAAACACTGGATTGCCACCATATGGGGGAAATTATGCATTTTCATTGTTCCCTCCCAGAGAATAACCATATGGGAGTTTACAACAAAGTTCAGGTCAAACTGGAATTACATCCAGCGGTTGGGTACCAATACTGCCTCAGAAACCAAGGGTTGTATATTTAATGCAACCAGTCCATCCTGTGTCAAATATTTCCACTATACATGCTAAGGTGACTACATCACAAGTACAAGCGCTACTTGTTGTATGTCAACCCCAAGTTTCTCAGGTTGCAATACAACAATCTCTCGTCTCAGTGATTCAATCACAACCTCAGGTTAGTGCCTCCTTATCTGGAGCAACTCAGGCTCAAACAAGTACTATGACTCCTCATCTTGGTCAATCATCCAGTATTGGACAATAGCAAATGGTCCAACAACCATGGCTAGTTCAATCTCAACAACCACAATTCCAACAATCATATCAAGGACCTGAGCAACAAGTCTTTGTAAGTAATGGGCAATCACATTTCCAAAGTGGCTACCAACAACCATACTATAATGGTTATGCCCATCAACCTTATCAAAGTTACCAACATCAAATAAATTATGCTGGTATGCAAAGACCCACTGCTCATGCGATTCCATCTTATCCTGGGTATGCTTCGCTTAACCTGAATCAAAAGTTACCCTTTGTAGCAACTCTAAAATTACCTGATCTAAACCGGCTGACGAATGATCCAATTGCTTATGCCCCTTGCTGGCCGGTGATTCCACATAAAATTCCGTTAGATATTCCTAAATTAAAAGGAAATCCAGGTGAAGACCTGTCGAATCATGTGATGACCTTTCATCTGTGGTGTTCATCCAACACTCTCAACAATGATTCGATCAGGGTTCACCTTTTTCAGCGAACATTAACTGGTCCAACAGAAAAATGGTATATCGAATTGCCTAGAGATTCATTTGATAACTTCAGTACCCTAGCCGCAACCTTTTTAACCCATTTTTAGTTACCCATAAGGTACGAAATGAGAATAGAGCTTCTTACCAATTTCAAGCAAACGACAGCCACTCACATGTCCAATCATATTCATGAGTGGCGACGTCGTCATAGAATGGTAAAAACATATGTTCCTGATCAGCTGTTGGCCGAATGGTTTATTAAGCCGTTGTTACCTTCTATTACGGAAGATGTGGAAAAAGGAGGAGTCGTCACTGAAGAGTAAGTAATTGCTCATGCATAATATTTAGACTTGATCTATACTCAGTCTAGCATGCTCTACGATAAAATCCCTGATGCTCCTAGACCAGAATTTTTCGTTCCTCCCTCTCCTAAATCAAACAAAGACTCTCATGCCGGGGATAGCGTGATAGGAATGACCAACACAAAAACCGTAAAGGCTAAGTCGAGGAAGGACCATACGGTTTCAAGTCAAAATGCAAATGAAGAACTTCTCGCCTTGGAAGTAAATGCCGTATCGACTGACAAAGGCAAAGAAACCAAGCAACAAGGAGGTAAGAAGAAAAAGAAAGGGAAGAAGAAGAAACAGGAGGAGGCGTCCCCTGAAAAACCTTCTGCAAACCCTTCTAGAGATAGGAAACCAAATCATCCATGCCTTATATGTGATGAGGATCATTGGACAAGAGAATGTCCATATAAAGCCGAGCTTAGAAAATTCTTCAAGAATTCAAAAACCTCAGCGGTATTGACTGATCCGTTTCCAAATCTAGGAACAAATCTGGTTGCTAGTGACAATGCTTCCCTGTCCCAAGTGCTAATGTTGTCGGTTTTGAAGCAGCAAAATGATGCTTTGATATTGACAAGAGATAAAGATTACGAGAATCCACAGCTGTCGGACAACAAGGCCAATGATCAACCTAGTAGTTCGACAACAACTTCGACCAAAGTTTTGCCACCCATCATTCCTGAACTAACGATAAAGCCGCCAAAGGGAGTAGTACACAAATCGACATTTAATCCTCGTGCCAGAGCAGCACAGCATTATAATATAGTGGAGGATTTGGCCCAATCGCCATCCGTTATGTCAACACTTGAGGTACTGCAAAATTTCCCATCTCAAAAGCAGGCTTTATTATCAGCGATAGGTGGGATTGACCCAACAGATTCCAATCTTGTGTCCTTTAATCACAAAGGATATGACCCTCAGTTACCAGCTCAACTAGATTTCTTTATTCAAGTGAAATCCCTCAACAAAACTGTTCATCAAACAATTATTGATGAGGGGACATCTACATGTATTATGTCGATGAGTTGCTGGAAAAATTTAGGATCTCCACCCTTATCGTGATCGTTGACGACATTAAAAACATTTGATGGACGAACATACACCCCATACGGGGTTTTAAGTAACTTGCAAGTCGAACTAGGGGGAAAAACAATAGAAATTGATGTTGAAGTTATCGACGGAAACGTCGATTACAACATCCTACTAGGAAGGCCCTGGATATATCCCATGGCTATTTTTCTGTCGACCTACTTCAGGAAGATTGCATTTCCCTTCCAAGGAGGAATTACAATCGTCGACCAACAAACATTTCTCCCCAATAGTTCACAAGTTACTGGAAGCATTCCAATGATCCACAGAAGCCCTCATTCGCTTCAAAATAGCGGAGTAGGTCTACTAAAAGACCCTACATTGATGGGGACTTTTGCCCTACTGCCTCCAAACAATCGGGCAGAAATTGCCATGGTGGGGACCTGCAATATGGTGTGTTCTAGATTCAGAGGATTCCTGAACATTTTGACAGCATGGATCATTGCCATTTTAGAAATATTGTAGCAATCAATTTTCTTTGCCTAGGGATCAAACCCAAATCAATGCTCATTAGGCGTTTGGATAGATCGGCCTAAGGAATATGGCACCCCTTCAGATCCTTGGTCGCAAGTACATTCTATAGATTAAGGAATTGTTCAGTCAATGATGATTGATGGGGCACAATGGGAAGATTACCACCATCGTTCCCATCTTCCGAATTGTAAGGAAGATAGTTCCAGTGACCTTAATCATCCTTCAGTTTTTGATTTTCTACGAAATACTGTAAATACGGTGGATTATGAGGATAGTTCTTTTACTGAGTCAACCTCATTAAAAAATGAAATAACTTCCTTTTCAAATCGAGTCTTTGATTACGATCTCGTAAAATCCAAATTGAATCTTTCAAAGATCTCGAAGGTAAACCTTCATTCCAACCACTATGATGAATGCAATGAAGCTTGGGAGGCATGCACCTCGATCTACGTTATTATGCATGGGGCATGCAAACTTATCGCGAGTTGTGTTACCGCAGGGTTCAAGCTCATTAAAAAGTAAACCCGCCACGAGCAATTTTTATGTGAAGTTCAAGCTCGTTAAAAATTAAACCTTCGCAATGAGCAAGTGTTTTCCCCCAGAGTTTAAGCTCATTAAAAGATGAACCAATTTCTGGTAAATAACCATTGTGAATGCATTATCATCAGCTTTTGAGCCCTGGTCATGTTCTCATCATCACCTCCACTCTGTTTTAGCCGATCATTCACCTCCATTTGATTGTTTACCCCTTTTGAGGAACATCTATGAAGAGTGATCCTGTTAGCCATCCTTGTGACACTGCCATGATTGGAAAATTCCAAACCTTACCTGGAATCAACTGCTACCTAAAATTATCACTCGTTCCTCAAAAAACGAGTCTCCTTTAATCTCTTTTCACCTGACTTGTAAAATATGAAAA
Source organism: Pinus tabuliformis (assembly GCA_031772625.1). NCBI lineage: Eukaryota > Viridiplantae > Streptophyta > Pinopsida > Pinales > Pinaceae > Pinus > Pinus tabuliformis. Next base: position 1,032,634,646 of record CM062819.1, read on the forward strand.
GATTTCCGAGCGATTGGCCTCTCCAGCTCGTTAAAGCGACTGGAAGTGTTATCCCTCCTCTATATTTTAATCTTTTTGGACCTGAGGGATTATTACACAAAAATATCAAGCGCTTGTTTTGTTCGGCTCATTAAAAATACCGAAAATTCATCCCTTTTATATTATTTTATACTTTTTCAGACTTAACGGATTACATGACGAAAAAGGATTATTAGATTTTCCTTTATGTCCCTTTCAGAATCTCTAAAATTGAAAAGGACTTAGTTATATTTGTCGTTAAACTCGTTAAAACCGAATAGCGACAAACTTGTCCATACAGACAAGAACGAGTTTCATTGTCGCTAGGCTCGTTAAAACATAGCGACGGGTTTTCCCGAAGGGAAAATTATAGAACAAGCATATGTTATCCTCCTCAAGCTTGAAAAAAATAAAGAGGTACTGGTTAGCAGTGATTGGGGAAAAATTTGGAAGAAAACTTGAAGAAACTTTATTGGTAGCAAGTCGCTCTTGAACATGACACTTTCACTCTGCATCCGAGTCGGGTTGGGTTGTTCCGTTCACCGGTCATATCACCATTGGTCCACCGCACCATCCATATTTGGGGTTAACGCTACCAATCCATGCCAGTGTCGCTGGTATGTTCAAGAGAGGTCACTCAGAGAATTCACTTGTGTCTCATCCGATGCAATACATTCACGCTCCATTCTTTCATGACCGCCACCCTGAACGCTGTATCATCAGACCATTTTCACCTCTAAAATAATTTACTCCATTCCATGTCGTAGATGTGGGATTCATTAAGGCCCTCCTATGGCGAGTCACTTCTTGTCAACATCAGCTCATTATCCAGGAAGTTGACTTAAGAACAACCCCTTCAGTACTTTGAAGCTTGCATGCCTCAATGGCAAGTTTCTCACTTCTGGCAACAGGTTTACATCAATGGCCTTTGATCGAAAGATTTTGCGTGGTGTTCGACGCAAAGTTCCTTATTCACACCACGTGAATTGTACTGTAGTACCTTGAGGGTCATCATCATTATTGGTGATTCCTCTCGCGCCTGTTAACATCTTACATCATTGGTTGGTAATCAAGCGATTTCTTTCCATGTTCGACTCCAGAACATCTTTCACATGGATCGACTTGGACTCTGAGTGAAGATTGGATGCGTTTGAAGACCCCAGATCTAGTTTCATCCATCTGCGCTGTGATATATTTAGGAAAATAAAGACATCAATTGTACATTGTTGCTGCACAGATGATCATCTGAATCAAAGGATAATGACTCTATCAGAATCATCAGTCTCCCACACAGACGGTTGTCTATCTTATGTACATGAAAATCAACTTATAAAGCTAGCATGGAAATGCCCGCCTCATCTAGATCATGAAAAATATTATGAAGATAATGTATTGTATTGTATCTTATTACAGGTCGCCTTCCAGCTCGAAGAAACTTCGGATCCTCATGATAAATAATTTCACTTGACATCAAAAGATTAATGACGTCATGCATTAGGGGGCAACTATTATAAACATTTTTGGGCACTGCAACCCCAATCAAACATGTCCATAAACCAAGGGCTCCTAAGTCTCTAAAAGTGTTGTTTCATACCCTAAAGGAACAAGGTCAATTGATTACATCATCTCCCAGAAGTTCTCCACATAAAACTGCTCAGAGCTAGTCAAAACTGGACCATACAGGTTGCTCAGCGCTAAGGGTGTGATGCATTCCACCCACCCAATGTAAAAGGTGTGATGCATACTGAAAAGCCCTTTTGTAGGGTGTGATGGGAGAGAGTGGACAAATGGCAGAGATAGTTTGCAAGGTGGATGATCATAGAATCTTCCAGAAACTTCTCCTATGACACTTGCCTCTCTGAATTCACCCAGGGATGAGTAAGAGATCATCAATATCCAAGTGGAACCAAGAAATATCAGAGAGAGGGCACTAATCAAAATCCCAGAAGCTAACTCACCCCCCTGCAATCATCTATATATGGATCCCTCATCCAAGATATCTAGAGGTTGGAATTTTGTATCTTGTAAGGAAGTGTTGTTGGTTTCTTGTTGGAATATCATAGTGTTGTTTGATCTAAGCTTTTCATGAGGTGAAAGAAGGGCTTTCATGCTGGAGGATGATGCTGGGTCAGAACAATTGGTTGTAATCCTCTTTGCTATTCTTGATATTAATAAAGCTTTTCAAGTTTTCCTCCACCTTCTTGTATGTTTGATGATATATGCATTTGTGTGGTCAATATATATCTGGTCCTATATTGTTTATGATTGTATATCTCTGTTTTTCGATAGTATTATGCTACTTTGATTCCACAGGTGCTCTTTGAAGCTGGGTAGGCAAAGGAGAAGTGGGAAGGATCTGTCAGAAGGGAGGAGAACCGAGCAAGGAACCAAGCGCAAGACTGAGGTTGGTGTCCTTCATTCCCCTGTTATCTACTTCTCATAAAGGAAAATGAAAGTGGTTTTAATTAATTTGTTTCTAAGATATCTACCAATCTTAGTGGGACTAGCAGCTCGGAGTGGACACTAGATTTCCTGATAACAAAATGAAGGGCGTATTAGGGAACCTAGGAGTTATGAAGATCCCTCTGAAACTTGACACGAAGCCGGTGAAGAAAAGAACCTATAGGTTGAACCCGAAATACAAGGAAAAAGTGAAGGAAGAACTAGACAAAATGCTAGCAGCAAGGATCATCGAACTGTTGAACAATCTAAATTAGTAAGTTCGATGATAGTTCAGGAAAATAAGACTAAAGGAGAGATCAGAATTTGTGTTGACTTGAGGAAACTAAATGATGCATGTGTGAATGACCCTTTGCCTACAACATTTACAAATGAAGTATTGGAAAATGTAGGAGATGACAAGGCCTATTCTTTCATAGATGGATTTTTCGGTTACCATTAGATCAGGATTGCGCCACACAATAGACATAAGACAACTTTTGCAATAAATTGGGGCTCATTTCAGTACACGGTGATGCCTTTTGGCTTGAAGAATGTGCTTTCCATATTCTCTAGAGTTGTAGTCACCACATTTAAGGAGTACATACACAAATTCCTAGAAGTTTACTTTGATGATTGGATAGTCTTTGGGCTATTAAAGAAGCACACTGTGAGCTTAAGGCTTATGTTGAATAGATGTAGGCAACATTATATTTCTCTTAACTTGAAGAAGTGTATATTTTTTGTGCCTTGTGGCATAACTTTGGTGCATATTGTGTGCAGAAAAGGTTTGCTGGTGCATCCTTTGAAGATAGCTGACATTGTGAACTTACTAGCACTGAAAATAGTGAGACAACTACACACGACGCTTGGACACACTGGTTATTACAAAAATTTTATAAAAGGATATAGGAAAATCACTGTGCGAATGGAGAAGTTATTGAAGGAAGATCGCATTTTTAAATGATACGAATAATGTCAAAAGAGTTTGGATATATTGAAGGAGAAGATGGAAACTACGTTGATCTTGGTTTTTCCAAACTAGGATAAGGAATTTCATGTACATGTCGATGCATCTTGCATAACACTAGGTATAGTGTTGGCACAACCAGGAGCAGGAGAAGTTGATCACCCCATAGCTTTTGCAAGAGGAAAATTGTCCAAGGAAGAAAAGAGATATACCGCAACAGAGAGAACGGTTAGCTATGGTTTATGCGTTATAGAATTTCAAGCACTACTTGTTGAGAGAACATTTTAAGATGTTCACTGATCAATCTGTGCTAAAATATTTGGTGAATAAGATTGTTTTAGGAGGAAACATATATCTATGGTTGTTTTTATTCTAGGAGTATGATTTTGAAGTTGTAGTCAATCTGGGAAGATTGAATGTTGGGCCTAATCATCTGTCGAGATTGGAGACAAGAGAAGGAACCACCAGTATCGAAGATAACCTTCCCAATGTGCAGTTGTTTGCAATTAGGGTCATGGATATTATTCATGTTTTGGCCATAGGAATGGTGCCTGTGAAGTACACTACACAACAGAAGAAGGAGTTGGCGATAAAAGAAAATTATTTCATGTTGATTGCAAGGAACTTATACAAAATGCGACCAGATGAAATACTACAAAGATACGTCCCTGAACATTAAAGACACAAAATCATAGTAGAGGTTCATGGAGGAGTTACGGGTGGACATTATGTAAGAAAGGCAAATATGCAGAAAATATTGAGGGCTTGGTTATGGTGGTTGACAATACATAAGGATAGAAAAGAATTTTTTCGAGCATGTGATATATGTCAAAAAACGGGAAGGCCATCTAGAAGAGATGAAATAACATTAAATCCACAAGTAACATTGAAAGCATTTAGCAAGTAGTCTATTGACTTTTTTGGACCTATTAAACCACCAGGAAAAAGACCAGTGCAAGATACATAATCAGTGCAATTGATTATTTGACGAGATGGGCCAAAGCACAACTACTGATGGATTACATTGCAAATACCATTGCAAAGTTCTTTTTTGAATACATTATGTCGAAATTTGGGTGTCCAAGGATATTTATGAGTGACCAAGGGTCACACTTCTTGAATAAGACCATTAAAGCATTAACTAAGGAATTTCAAGTACACCATTAGAAAAGCAACCCATATCACCCTCAAGCGAATGGGATAGTCGAAGCTTTCAACAAAATTTTAGAGAACGCACTCACAAAGGTGTGCAATGTGAATAGGAATGATTGAGATCTAATAATTCTAGTGATGTTGTGGCCATATAAGACAACATGCGAGAAATAGATAGGTCAAACACCTTTTAGGTTGGTATATGGATAAGAAGCAGTCATTCCTATGGAATACATTATGTCTCATTTAAGAATTGTAGCCTTCATAGACATGGAACATTTCGATATAATGGAGGAGAGGATTGCATAATTGCTTTCTTTGGAATAGGACAGGTTCATAGAAGGTTTTCACCAACACATCAAAAAAGTAAGGGAGAAAGCCTGGCATGATAGGTACATCAAGAAAAAAATATTCTTGGAAGGATATCTTGTACTCTTATATGATAGAAAATTCACGAAGTTTCCAAGAAAATTTAAGACACATTGGTTGGAACCATATATCATCAAACATGCCTCTGATGGTGGCGTAGTACAACTCATGCACTTAAACGGTCATCTGATTCCAAGGTGAGTGAATGGTAGCAGATTGAAGGTATACATGGATGAATCTGTCCCTAGAGCTTCACACTAAAAGATGAAAGGAGAAGAGTGTTAGTGCCAGCTGCAGTTGAAAGTGGGCACTAGACTATAAACTACTCTGCAGAAGGGGACATCGTCGAAAGAATATTACTACACAATATTCAGGGGTATGTTGAAGTCCGAAGGAAGCATGCTGAAGAAGGATTAATTTGTGATATTCTGAAGTATGTTGAAGTTTAGAAGAACCACAACTGAGGGTAAATTACTATGCAATTGTCGAAGATAACTGGAAAAATATGACCATTGGAAGGAAGAAGATATCGTTAAATGAAAGTTGTCATTAAAAGGCATGGGAGAAAACCATTTATGAAGCAAAGCTAGCCAAATATAGCACCATGCCTGCATTAAATGAGTAAAATTCAAGCCTATCATGAGGTTCATAATTTAAATTCACTATAAAGTCCATGCCTCGTGCCACATTTTACACTTTGTTGTCTGGAGAATTCATAATTTGCAACTAAGTGTAAGAGAAGTGAGTGACTGCATGTCTAAGAGAAGCTTTGAGGAAATTTCTAGAGAATTTTCAAAGAAAGGGCTAATAGGAGTCATGGAATCCCAAGCTAGTCAAATGAGAGCAGTGAATGTAACCATGTTCCCAAAGCATAAGAGGTCACCATGGAAACAAGTAGTTAGAGGAGAACAACCCAAAAGGCCTAAAAAGAGGCTGGCTAAAAGAGTAGAGCTGAGAACTTCCCCAAGGAAGAAGACAAAAAAATAGCAGTAGACAAAGCCCAGGCAAGGTAAGAAGCCCAAGGAGAAGGTTAAGAACCCAGTATATTAGGAAGAAATAGAGGAAATCCTTAACAATGAGGAGGAAGTTGAGATGCATCAGATAGAGACAAAGGGTGCACAAATTTCCTCTTTAATGCCACCATATTTACCACTCATAAATATGAGTGCCAAGCCGGTCAAGGATCCAAAAGATGTGAATTTCGGCACATTCACACCATTGCTATGGGAGAAAGTGTCATTTGAAGGAAAAGTGTTGGGGAAAATCCCACAACTGAAAATGGAGGATTGGTACTTTAATAACATAAGTAAATATCTGTAGTTTGATCCAAGCAACTACCTACACCAATTTTATTATCCAGAGAGTGGAGTTACGAGGATGGAACTGCACCAGTGGGTTGTGTTAGCACCTAAATCTGCTTTAGGCTAAAGGAAGGAAAAAATTAGGGTAACCACAAACCACGCTCAGCCTGGTAGCTAGCCCTACCAGAGCAGGAGAGGGCTCTCTCCGAGTCACGCTCAGTGAATAGATAATCGAAATCAGTCTAAGATGACTTACAATGAAATATTTACCTTAGGCTAGTAAGTGAATAGGGATTCAGGAAACAATTTTCATGAATGACCGAGCTTCTGGGATGGTATGGGCCAACGATTAGCAAAGAACAGAGAATTTAATACAAAGGTGCGGATTATTCCGTGAGGCAAGGTAGGCAGAAAATGTAACAATTTAGTTTGAGGTACCGCGACATGAATAGATTGCTGAAGAAAGTGAAAAGGGCATAGTGACATGAATCCTTTTCAACAGAAGAATAACACTGAAACATGAAATTTTCCCACAAGCAGAGCAATAAAATTGAATTCTACCTAATCTCATTCAGAAAATTTCACTGGAAGTGAACATGGATTGAATTATGAAACATAACTAAATACATATGAAAACATAAGAGACACATTTGCTACACTCACAACCACAAGAATCTCATGAAACAGAGCCGTTACCTTTCATTAATTCTCTGTCAAAAATACACAGTGAAGAAACAAAGTTTCTTTCCCATAGTCTCCCAGAAGTTACAAGCCAACCAACCCTTTGTAAATAGTTTGCATACAATATATAGAATGTGTAAGGAAGAGATAGAATGCCCAAGGGTTGGGGAATTACTCGAATCATTGAAAAATGGAGATGGAGAGCCAACCATCAGCTACAAGTGCAGCGCTACAAACATGACATTGTCTTGGGTGACCGTTTGCCTTCCTTCACCACTTGGATAGAAGCCAATATAGATAAAAAACACTTTAGGTTCCACCTTTGATGCCAAAAAACCGAAGTGTAGATGAGCGGGCCCAATTGGAGAAGTCGTGAACCCAAATTTCGCGAAACGGAAGCAAATTGGGAAATTTTTCCTCTATGCGCCATGCCATTTTGGGGCCTGTTTTGGGGCACTTTCACGTGTCCAAAATGTGCCCAAGTGGGCTTGCTGGAAAGCTTGCCCTATCTAATTTCTAACCCCACTAGAATTTTTGAATTTGGTGCTCATTTACCCCTCCAAATCTTCATTCTCCCAAGACTGATTCTTGTGTGTCAAAAAAGTGGCAGAGAGGCCATTTTTGGGTGTTTTTTGACCTTTTGGAGACTCATACCTTGCCAAAAAAAAAATTTCGGACACCAGTAGTCATGATTTTCAATGATGAATCCAAAAATGCAAACCATTCCTCATTTGGAGCTCTAGAATTTTAGCGCCGCACCACACAGGCAGAAAAACCCTATTTTTTGCCCAAAAATTTGTGAAGCGACCAAAAATTCCCTAAATTTCTTGAAATTCAGGTTGGAGGTTCTCTATGGGGTGTTATGATGAGCCAAGAAAGCCTCAGACAATATTCGAAGCTGATCTTGCTCTTTTTCCCTTTTTTCCTTTCTTGTTTCTTTCCTCAATTTCGCTTTCAAAATCCTTATTCGGGCCTGTGCGCTCATGTTTTGCACACTGTAACAGAAATCCATATGTCTTAGTAGAGCAAGGTCCTGGTTGTCCTTGTCTAGTAGCCTCTCCAAATTCATGTTGACCCTCCCAAGGTTGTCCTCCCGATCTTCATTGATTTCTTGCTCCAAAGATGTGAGCTCAACCCTTCTTCTTTGAGCAGCTTGGCAATGCTCACGAATGTTTTGCAGCTCCATGTTCGTCTATTGTCCCTCAAGCTACTTTTTTCTCTACTCCAGGTACTTCATGTTCCACTTGGCCCTCTCCAAGTCAAGGGATAAGGACTCAATCACTGATTGCTGCTCCTGGATGATCTCTGTAAGCTCCACATTTGTTGGTTCTACATCTGTCTCATCATCATAGAGGAGAACGAATTCGTTCTCTTGCTCACCTGATGGCCCTTCCTCCTACACTGGCTCCTTACCCTTGACCTACTCCTGTGATGCTGATGTCGGAAGCGAGGCCCCTTCCACCCCAGGTGGAGTTAAAACTCACTTTGCTGCTACAAATAAGGGTCTACTGTCTCTCTAGTAGGTGATGTATACTGGCATAGTAGTAGTCTCATGTCACTCATGCTGATGAGATGGGCCACCTATCTCATGTTATGCCTCTGACACTACCTATGGAGCGCTGAAGAAGTCATGGGAGATGAAGTCCTCCCAAGCAATACCCTGCAATCCCAACTGATGGTCCACCAAAATCCGGATAAGAGCAAAGTGACAAAAATTGTTGAGCTGTTGTCGAGGGGTCTTGTGCTGCATGAAATTCTTCATCTTCTCTATGTTCCCGTAGATGAAAAATGGGAGGTTCATCATCCGTACCTTGGTAAAGTGCATGAGCAACCTGATGTGATAGGCATAAAGGTGAGAAAACCTCCCCTCACAACTGAAGTATTTCATGATCAATTTCATGAGTGGAGCATACTCATCTCTCAAAAATCTGAATGGAAAAACTCTCGTGAGCTGGCTCAAACAGCTGGCCTTAATGTAAGGCTCATAATGATTCCTCTCCACCTTATTCTTCTTATTCCACCATTCTCCAATGTTTGGTATGCCTTGTTGGGTATGCGACCAAAGTCCCACATTGACTAGAAGTGGGGAGGATCATGGGTATATAAGGATGGACAAATATCTCCATTGGTATGAGGCCTTTTGGGGTAAAGCCCAAAAACAAATTCGTGAGGGCTTAGGCCCAAAGTGGACAATATCATACCATTGTGGAGATATGTGGTGTCCAGAGTCCTAACAACTGGTATTAGAGCCGAAGGTCTATTTGGCTAATAAACTTGCAGGAAAGAAGGGTTCATGGTTCGAGTGGGAACAATGGCAGAAGATGGTAAGTTTAGGGTCGAGAAATTTAACGGCAAAAAATTCTTGCTGTGGAAGATGCAGATGGAAGATTATCTGTATCAGAAAGATCTATACCTACCATTGGGCGGAAAAACAAAGATGCCGACGGGTATGAAAGACGAAGAATGGAACCTTCTCGATAGAAAGGCACTTAGAACAATACAGTTGTGCCTTGCTGCATCAGTCGCCTTCAACATTTTGAAGGAAAACACGACAGAGGCTTTGATGCAGACGTTGTCGAAACTATATGAAAAACCCTTGGCCTCAAACAAGGTATTTCTTATGAAACGGTTATTTAATATGAAGATGTTAGAAGGTGGATCTGTTGTAGACCATTTAAATGATTTTAATACAGTTACAGGTCAGTTAAGTTCTGTAGGGGTAAACTTTGATGATGAAGTTAGAGCTCTGTTATTCTTGTGCTCATTACCAGAAAGTTGGAATGGTTTGGTAATGGCCATTAGTAACTCCGTTTCTAGATCTAGTACTTTAAAGTTTGATGATGTTGTCGGTGCTATCCTTAGTGAGGAAATGCGACGGAAAAGCTCCGGTGAGACATCAGGAAATTCTTTGAGTGCAGAGTCTAGAGGAAGAAAAATGGAAAGAGGAAAGAGCTCAGGATATCGCAATAAATCAAGGAAAGCCAAATCCAAGTCCAAATCGGGGATAGTGTGCTGGAAATGTGGAAATAAAGGACACCTAAAGAAAGACTGTAGATCTCGGAAGGGAAAAGAAGGAGATGCACAGCAAGAAAACAATTATGAAGCAAATGTGACAGGTGAGGTGTTACAAGATGCTTTGATTCTTTCTTTCAAAAATATTATTGATTCCTGGGTGGTAGATTCAGGGGCTTCATTCCATGCCACACCTGATAAGAAATACTTTCATGACTATTTTCAAGGAGATTTTGGACAAGTTCGTCTAGGTGATGATAAACCCTGTAAAATCGTTGGAATGGGTAAGGTTCTTGTAAAACAGCAGAATGGAAACCAATGGCTATTAAAGGAGGTAAGGCATGTTCCATATCTAAAGAAAAATATGATTTCAACAGGGCAGTTAGGCAATGAAGGTTGTGTGACAACTTTCACAGATAAAGCTTGGAAGGTCACCAAAGGAGCCCTGGTAATAGCAAAAGGCGAAAAGGTTGGTACATTGTATTTATGCAATGATATTTCTAACTCTGTTAATGCTTTAACTTCCAAAGGAGCAGATGCAGCATTATGGCATCATAGGCTCGGACACATGAGTGAAAGGGGATGAAGATTCTTCACTCAAGGAATTTGTTGCTGGGTGTGAAGAATGTTGATTTGGACTTCTGTGAGAATTGCATTTATGGAAAACAGAAGAGAGTCAGATTTCTCAGAGTTGGGAAAAAAAGGAAGAATGAAAAATTAGAGCTTGGGCATACAGATGTATGGGGACCTGCTCAGGTATCATCTCTCGGTGGCTCTCATTATTATGTTACTTTTATTGATGATGCAACTAGAAAAACTTCGATTTATTGTATTAAGAATAAATCTGATGTATTTGGTACTTTCAAGAAATGGAAAGCTTTGGTTGAGATTGAGGCAGGAAAGAAATTGAAGTGTCTTAGATCAGACAATGGAGGTGAATATTACAGCAAAGAGTTTGATAGGTACTGTTCAGAGCATGGAATTCGTAGAGAGAAGACAGTTCCAAGAACACCACAAGAAAATGGTGTGTCAAAAAGGATGAACAGAACAATCATGGAGCGTGCAAGGTGCATGAGATTGCATGCAGGATTGCCTTTATAGTTTTGGGCAGATGCTGTAGATACTGTTGTTTATCTAATAAACAGAGGGCCTTCAAGTTCCTTGGATGGTGGTGTTCCGGAGGAAGCATGGACAGGTAAAAAGGTAAACTACTCCTTTTTAAAGCCTTTTGGTTGTGAGGCCTTTGTCCATATTGATAAAGAAGATAGAACAAAGCTTGACGCAAAGTCAAAGAAATGTACCTTGATTGGATATGGTGTTAATGATTTTGGTTATCGCTTATATGATTATGAAAATCACAAAATCATTAGGAGCAGAGATGTAATATTCAATGAAAAGGTCTTGTATAAGAATCAGTTGCAGGAAAAGAAGAAAGAAAACGAAAACAAGGATTACACAGTTCTTGATGACATCACTAAAAAGGTAAAGGTGCCTGAAAATAATAATAATCAACAAAAGCAACCACCACAACAGCAACAGGCAACCCAAACACCTGAAAGTGGTGTTAGAAGATCTACCAGGATAAGTAGACCCCGTGAACGATACTCTCCTTCATTATATTATTTATTGTTGACTGATTCTGGTGAACCTGAATGTTATGAAGAAGCAATGCAAGTTGAAAGTAGGAAGAAGTGGGAGGTAGCCATGGAAGAAAAGATGGACTCCTTAATGCATAACTAGACTTGGGATTTAGTCAGGTTGCCTGTAGGAAAAACTACATTGAAGAATAAATGGGTTTACAGGCTGAAGGAGGAAGATGGAGGAAAACAGAGGTACAAAACTAGACTTGTAGTGAAGGGGTTTTCACAGAAGAAAGGTATTGATTTTGATGAAATATTTTCTCCTGTTGTTAAAATGACTTCAATCAGAACTATTTTAAGTCTTGTAGCAGCTAAAGATTTGCATCTTGAGCAGTTAGATGTAAAGACAACCTTTCTCCATGGGGATTTGGAGGAAGAGATATATGTGCAGTAGCCACAAGGATATGAGGTGAAAGGGAAGGAGAAACTAGTGTGCAGGTTGAAGAAGAGCTTGTATGGCTTAAAATAGGCTCCAAGGCAGTGGTATCTAAAATTTGACAAGTTTATGTCTGAACAAGGTTATACTAGATGTCACTCTGATCATTGTGTTTATTTGAAAAAGCAAAGTGATGGCAGCTATATTATATTGTTATTGTATGTAGATGACATGCTTGTTTCAGGATCTAACATGCAGGAAATAAATGTGCTCAAAATAAAATTGGCAAATTCATTTGCAATGAAGGATTTGGGAGTTGCAAAACAAATCCTTGGTATGAGAATAACTAGAGACAGGAAAAATCGTAAATTAACATTGTCTCAGAATGAGTACATACAAAAGGTGTTGAAAAGATTTAACATGCACATTGCAAAACTAGTTAGTACACCTTTTGCTAGCCATTTCAAACTTAGCAAGGAAATGTGCCCAAAGACCCAAGAAGACATGGATTATATGTCTAAAGTTCCATATGCATGAGCAGTTGGAAGCTTAATGTATGCAATGGTCTGCACAAGGCCTGATATTGCACATGCAGTGGGAGTTGTAAGCAGGTACATGAAAAATCCAGGAAAGGAACATTAGATGGCAGTGAAATGGATTCTCAGATATTTGAAAGGTACCACAAATCAAGCATTATGCTTTGGTGGTTCAAACATCTCCCTACAAGGATATGTTGATGCAGATATGGCAGGTGACAAAGATAACAGGAGGAGAACTACAGGATATGTATTTACTGTTGGAGGAACAGCTGTCAGTTGGGTTTCAAAAATCCAAAGTGTTGTTGCACTTTCAACAACAGAAGCAGAGTATGTTGCTGCTACAGAGGCTAGTAAATAAATGATTTGGTTACAAAGGTTTATGGGTGAATTGGGTAAGGAGCATGATATGGGAACATTATACAGTGATAGCCAAAGTTCCATTCATCTTGCAAAGAACTCAACATTTCATTCTAGGACTAAACACATACAGCTCAAGTACCATTTCATACGATCAGTGTTGGAAGATGGAGAGTTGAAGCTGGAAAAGATACACACTAGCCAGAATCCAGCAGATATGCTAACAAAAGTTGTAACCAGGGAGAAACTAAGAATATGCTCAGTTTCAATTGGTCTTCAAGGATGATGATGAAGATGAGAAACAACTAGGTTCAAAGAGGAGTCATTGTCCAGCAAATGAAGCAGCGGTGGAGTTTCTACAATCATTGTCCAAGTGGGAGATTGTTGTGTGTGGAGCATGATTGTTCAGAGGTCTTTGTTTAAGCCGGATGTATACCCCAGGAAGTTTTGTACACCCCTCCACGCGGAAGGGTGCGAGGGGGACTTGTCCCCCCTGTGGGGGTTCGGGGGGGCCGATCCCCCCCGACTGGGGGGTCTGGGGGCCAACGGTCCCCCAACGGGGGCTCGGGGGCAGCGCCCCTGAAGCTAAAAATAAATGTAAAATTGCCTTGTAAAAGTATAGTAATTTCTAGTCAATCTGGATCGTTCATTAGGTAGATGATCTGACGGTAGAACTTATGTTTAGTTTAGGGTTTTTTGCCCTAGAAGGCAACCCCTCTCTTTGTATGAGGGCATTGTATTGGAGGCTGAGATATAGATGTGTATTCTGTGAGCGAGAAACAGAGAGGTGAGACTGTGAGAGAAAACAGAGGATATTACAGCGGATTTGCTGTAGGTTGTGTCTCTTCATTTTGCTGGATAATAGAAATGAAGGACTGGCTGTTCGGGGTGGACGTAGCCCAAACTGGGTGAAGCACGTATATCTGTGTCTCTCTTGTTTTGTGTGTTTTCTGTGTTTATATTTCTGCAATATTTTATGTGTTCCATTGCTCCGTAATATATAATTTTCTAACAATTGGTATCAGAGCCATGCCTCGAAGTTAGCCAAGTGGATGAATCCTCGGAATGCTGAATGAAGGTGGTGGGCCCTGGTAATATCACGATGGGATCCGTGGATGAGCTAAGTTAGACAGGCAGTGTGCTCCGAATTCTTCATGGACGTGTCTTGGTCCCAACACGGTGAAGAGGAGTTGACCTGGGATAGAGCAAGCTCTCGAGGCAGGTGGTGCTTCCATGTAAGGCACATACTTCCAACGCATTGGAGCGGAGAATCCTGGTTGGTAGAGAGTGGATGAATGGATAATCATTTGAGGGGAGGCTCGATAGTCCTTTGTTCGAGGGGAGGATTGTTGGGTATATGACCAAAGTCCCACATTGACTAGAAGTGGGGAGGATCATGGGTATATAAGGATGGACAAATATCTCCATTGGTATGAGGCCTTTTGGGGTAAAGCCCAAAAACAAATCCATGAGGGCTTAGGCCCAAAGTGGACAATATCATACCATTGTGGAGATATGTGGTGTCCAGAGTCCTAACATGCCTGTTGCCACTGATATGGTTTCGGGTGTCAATGTGAAAGTGACCCTAGCCAAGATAGACTGTCCTCCATGTAGGTGAAGTTCAAAAAGATGGGCCAGCTCATGATGAACTCTGACATTTGCCACCCTCTGACAAAATTCAAAACATGGTAAGTGCTGGAAGCAAGACATAGCAAGAGGGCATGCCTGCAACTCGGTGAGGGTGTTTGGCTCATCTCTAACATGTTTGCCACTCTGGTGATGTCTCCTGGGGGCCTGCTCTCCTGAAGCTATATCACTGTGGGTCTCCTCCTCATATTCTGACGAAACCTCGGATGCCATAACTACTGTTTTGTAAACTGAATTTAGGCCACCCTTTGATTAAAGGGAAGCTGGAGTTTTCTTTGACAATCTGGCACCAAGGGGACAATTAAAGAAGGGAGTATTAGGAGGGAAATGATGTAATGGGAATAGGGGTTATGGGGAGAAATTTGTTAGGGACTTGGGAGGAGTTTGGGTATTGTGTTGATGGGGTAGGGTTTTGGGTTTTGTGTTGACCTAATAGTGGAGGGATAGGGGAGAGCATTTGGTAGTAATTTAGGGCAGGGGTTTTAGGAAAAATGATAAAGGGAGGATGGGGAAAATGATAGATGAGGGGAAAAAGGTGAGTGGAGTGAAACCTTGGCACTAAAAACACATTTAACAACCCTAGCCATCATTTTCTTGGTGATTTCTTATGGTTGACTTTATGCATTTTGGTGACATTCAAACATCTCTATAAACGCCATATCATTAATAAATTTGATGAACAGGTGATGTCATAAGGCCTACCTCTCGATTTGATAGCATTCACTAAAATTTGGAAGTGTTTGGGCACTATTTTTGGTCCTTGTCTGTGTGCGCTGCGTGAAAAGCCCAATGAGCCACGCCCTGGGTATGTGCCACACCCTTAGAAAAGTTTAACTGTGGGAAGGCTGCGTGTGCGCCGCACCCTCTGTGTGTGCCACACTCCTGGGTATATGCGCCGCGCCCTCTAAAACCACCTCCAACTCACTCAAACACTCACAATTTCACACTCACACCTTTGCAACGTCTCTCCAAGGCTTTTAATAGCACAATGCCCTTGATTTGGATGAAAACATGTATATATAGCCTTGTAAGAGATGGGTTTAATTTTTGCTTCCTTGAAAACCCATTTTTCTAATGTTGTGTTTTGCACTTTTTTCACTAACTTTAAAACACACTGATTTTCACTTTCCCTTTGGATTTTGGGCTCAAATGTTGAAATTTTCGACACTTTTCACAGGGATTGCATGACAGAGAACTGTGGCCACGGAAACCATGACTGCACCTGAAGAAATCAATTTTTGAATCTTTTTGAAAATTTTGTCACAAATGACACTATTTGACTTTTCTTCAAAACAAAGTTTTGAAGAATAGTCGAAGTCTATCAGCATGATGATGAAACTCTGTGGATCATTACTTTTCAAGAACATCCCTCTGGCCTGCATGGCTATACTGGACATATTAAAGACCAAATTGATCAATCCCTAGACCTAATGACCAAAAATGACCTTTGTCCGTTGAAGGACCAGACCTTGGTTGTTATGGACTTTTGATTATTTGACAACAAAGACATAAGCCAGCAGGAGCTAGACATGAGGAGAAATGATTAGCATGATTTTCTCCGTCAGATCATGGCATGCCCCTAGCGGAATGCGGCTGAGTGAATGGAGCGGGACACCCAAACATGAAATGCATAAAGAATTTTGATCTCTGACGGAGGGCTGACCAGACTGACTCTAACATTGGCTCCAATGGGGGATGGTAGATCCATGGAAGTGCCAAGAACAGCAGATCTCTAGAGGATCTAGACAGTGCCTTTTGTCCATTGGGCTATGAAGTCATCATTTTGACTACAACACAGGACTCTGACTTATTTATGAAACTGAAATGACCAAGAAATTGACTCAAACTTGACATTGAAATGACTCGCAAACTAACTTGACAGACTGAAACCAAACTGAAATAAAAATGGTATTTACAATGACAGTGGAAGCAGCTTTCATAAATCAGTAGTGGTACCACTTGAGTAGCCGACCATTGATCAGCCCTCCAAGACAATCTTCCTCGTTCATTTCCTTCAGAAGAAAGGCATTCTGACCCCTATATGCTGCAATTTTGAAAGAACCTTTCCAAATATTTTCGAACTTTCCGTGCTTACCTTTCTCTTCATTCCTTGCATCCCACCTCAGCACCACATCATCCAACTAAAATTTATCTTCCTTTGCCTTTCTGTCATAGATTTTCTTTATTTTCTCCTGCAATTTGGATGTGTTCTTGAAAACTTCTTCTCTTGTTTGCTACAAGTGGATCATTTGATTCAACCTTCCTCTGCACAGGATCTTCTTCACTGTCGGCCTCCTCAAGAATTCTGACTACCAGGGCAGCAAGAGAGGTGGGACATACTGTGTCAACTCCATAAACAAGCTCAAACGGTGACATACCAATGGATTTTTTCGAACTGATCCGATCTACCCAAAGCACATGGACCAGCCTCTTATTCCAACTCTTTTTATTTATTTCCAACAGCTTCTTGATGATGTTGACCAATGATTTGTTTGAAGATTCCGCCAATCCATTGCCTTGTGGATGATAGGCAGTTGAATGACCCAAAATAATGTGATACTTATGACAAAATTCCACCATCCTTTTTGATTTGAAAGCTGCTGCATTATCCGTGATTAACTTATTTGGACAACCAAAGCGAGACAAGATGTTATTTTTGAGAAATGAAATGATTACCGTATCTGTAGCTTGTCTGGTGGGAGCTACCTCAATCCATTTTGTGAAATAGTCTGTCACTGTAAGGATCCATCTATGCTATCCGGAAGAAGCGGGATGAATTTCCCCAATGAAATCCAACCCCTACTGCTGGAAAGGAGCGCTCACCTCAGTAGGTTTAAGTGGGAAAGGCTGTAATTTATGTTTTCCTTCGAAAATCTGACATTTATGACAGCGCTTGACCATCTTATACACATCACCAAACAATGTAGGCCAATAATATCCTGCTCTCAAAATTTTGTTCGTTGTTGACTTCCAAAAAAGGTGACCACCACACTCTCCTCCGTGGAAATCCTCCATGACTTTCTTTGCCTCCTCTTCCACCAAAATATTTAACAAAATGCCACTGGGATCTTTCCAATACAGTCCAGAATTCAAAATGCAAAACTTGGCAGCCTTCAATTTGAGTGTTCTCGCTTTGTTTCTAGTTATGCCAGGCGGTGGTGACAGATTTTTCAGCACATATATTCTATTTGAATACCATGGGGATAAAGAAAACATTTTAGATACATGAATTGACGTTCCTTCCTCATTCTCATCAGACATGGCAGTGATCAGATTTATGTCTAAAGCATGTAAGTTTGATTCGGCCATTAGCTTCGCCAACCCCTGTCCTTTGACCAGCTTTGTGGGCTTTATTTCCACATCATATTCCAGAAAAGCTGCAATCCATTTGCCTCTTCTTCCTTCCGGATCGGTCTGCACTAAAACATCTTTTACAGCAGCATTAGGAACATAGGCCAGAATGTGAGAGTGTAGAATATATACCTGGAAATCCTTCAATGCCTTCACCAATGCCAAGGCTTGCTTCTCAATGATGTTGTACTTTAAAGCTACATCGCTTATAGCACTGCTGAACAATGCAATGGGTCTTTCATGATCATCTCTCTTCTACAATAATACAGTTTCCATAGTGTGTTTAGAAGCAAATGAAAACAATATGAAATCCTGAGTATAGTCCAGGCTTACTAGAACTGGAGCTGAAGAAAGGGCCAATTTCACCAAGTTGAAATATTTTACAGCCTCCTCTATCCATTTCACTTGGCTATCCTTCTTGAGCATGTTGGTCATCTCTCTTAAGTGTTCAACAAGATTAGGCACAAAGCGATGCAAAAAATTCATCTTACCATTGAACGATTGTATCTCCTTTTTATTCCGGGGCAGATCGATTTGCTGAATTGCTTGCACACGTGCTAGGTCAATATGAATGCCATCCTTTGAAATTATGTGCCCGAGTAATTTTCCTTCCTCCATGGCGAACAAGCTCTTCTTAGGATTCAGCGATAAACCATATTTTATACACTTTTGAAAGACAATTTTTAGATGATGCATGTGCTCTTCATCAGATTTCGAAAACACCGTCAAATCATCCAGGTACACCACCAAAAACACATCCTTCTCATTTGAAAAACCTAAGTCCATTGCACGCTGAAATGTGGCACTTGCATTCTTTAAACCAAAAGGCATTTTATCATAATGAAAGGCCCATGGAGTGGTGAATGTTATCTTGTCTCGGTCATCCTCATGGACAGAAATTTGGTTATATCCGGAATAACCATCAAGCAATGACATACGAGACGCCCCCACTACTCGCTGAAGTATATGGTTCATCTTGGGCAGTGGATAGTTGTCCTTCAATGAGACTTTATTTATATTTCTGAAATCAATGCATAGGTGGATCTCACCGGTCTTCTTTCGTACGGGCACTAAGTTAGAGATCCAATCTGAAAACCTGATGGGCACAATGATACCTGACTTGTATAACCTGTTCACTTCCTTTGCGATAGATGGCAGCAACTTTGGATTTATCCTTCTCATCTTCTATCTAAATGGTTTTTGATTGGGCTTGATGGGTATTGTGTGCTGAATAATATTGGTATCATAGGTCTTTAAATCAGAATAGTCCCAAGCAAACACATCTGCAAATGAGGCCATCAAACTGATATATTTGTCCTTGATCTTTGGCGGTAATGATTTAGACAATTTTACCAACTTTGGATTGGCAGCTGTTTCGATGTTGACCTCTTCTACACCCTTCTTTGTTGGCTGCAATGTTGGCTTGCAGGCTACATCATCCTGATCAAAAAGTTCTTCTAAAGGTATCAAGCCTTTAGGAATAATGTTATTCTTCAGCTGCAACACGTCCATTTCATTGATCTGCACTTCATTTGTACCATTCCCTTTGCCATCGTCGTTTTCTACATCAATTGAGGTTTCTTTGAACTTTCCTTTGTTTAGCAGAAAATCCTTAATCTCCTCATCATATTGAAACACTTTCCAATATCGCTGATTGTCTGGAATGGTTGGGCAATGCTTGACATGGATTTCAAATTTATTGCTGGAGTTCATGGGGATCTTCAAACTACTTGCTGCCTTGGCAAGAGCATCAGCAATACTATTTTGTATACGAGGAACACATGTCAAGGTGTATTCTGAAAATAACTTTAAGATGTCTAAAACTGCATTACGATAGGCCCGCATCCTAGGATGTTTTGCTTGATACTCACCTCTGACCTGCTTTATTACCAATTTGGAGTCG
The DNA here is from genome assembly GCA_031772625.1 of Pinus tabuliformis. Taxonomy (NCBI): domain Eukaryota; kingdom Viridiplantae; phylum Streptophyta; class Pinopsida; order Pinales; family Pinaceae; genus Pinus; species Pinus tabuliformis. The sequence goes on from CM062819.1 coordinate 1,032,654,401, forward strand.
CCATATACCGAAATCCTTTTTGCATTCAGCTTTCTAAGAATCTTCAGGCCAGCAATTAGAGCTTCATACTCAGCTTCATTGTTTGAACATTCAAAGGCCAGCTTGTAAGAGAAAACTCTCACGTTGATAGGCACTTTGTTTTGGGTGGAGAAAGGACTGCATACCTAAATTCCAATTCCAGCGCCATCATTTCCTACTGCTCCATCACAATCCATGGTCCACAAGCCTTCTTCCTCCTCTTGTAAGTGTTGGAAATCTTTTTGTTGTGCCTTGTCTGCTTGCTGTCCATTACTTTCAGCTGATTGCCCACCATTTTCCTGCTTTTCTTGTCTTTCTTTCTTCAAAATTTCTCTGAAATTTTCTGTTATTTCTGGAATGTCATATGCTTCTAATATTTGACTATCTATATCATTTAAACTAAATGAAAAAAAAACAAAAGACTCTAAATCTGTATGTACATAGTTAATAGGATGATTTATAGGTTTCTCCTTGCTTGTGATCATATATTTCATTTTTTGTTCCCGATATAATTTCCTCATTTTTCCAAACACTGGAATCGTTGCATAGGAGAAATCCAGTTGTAGTGTCCCTTTCAATTTCGCTACCCAAGACCTAGAAAGAAGCATGCCAAACCTTGGAGGAATATCTACTACCACCACATCCATCAAAACATTTTTCGTGGGAAGCTGATCCAAACTCACAACCAAGTATTTGATGAGTCTTATACACCTTACTCTACTGGAATCGAATGAATAGAGATCATGATATTGTCGGGTGATGTCCAGACCAAGCTTATCCATGATAGCCTTGGGCATGAGATTGTGAGAAGCTCCAGAATCAAACATGGCATTGTGTAACAAAAAATCATGCAATCTTAAACTGATATAGAAGGGTGGCACATCGCTATCGAGAGACTCACCATTTGATGCTGGTCCAAAAATTACTTCAGGTTGATCATCTTCTACATTTACCATGTCAGACATTGGGTCCAAATTCAACATCTTAGATATTTGTCCTCTATAACTTTTGTTCTTCATTATTTCAGTCAAGGGGATGGATACCTTTAACTTAGAAATCTCATTCTCTAAGTTAAAAGCGGGAGTCTTTTCTACCTCTTTGACTGGAATCTCTTTCTTTTCTTTTTCTTTTGATGTATCTTGCTACTGTGATTGTTCTGCTAATTTTGATTTGCTGCTCTCCATACCAACCGCCTCTTTTCCTTTTCTTTGTGTAGCTGATGAATCATTCTTTGATGTTTCAACCTCCTTCTTTTTCTGAATTGGTTTGGCCAACACATCTTTGCTTCTAAGTGAATATCGTTGCTGCTATGCGGATAGAGCATTCATATACCCCCTTTGATACTCCTCTGATTCTTCTTCTAGAACAGTGTCACTGGCTAGAATGAAATCTGTGTCTTGGTGTGCAGCTGAATTCACTGCACATTCTTCTTCTTCGGTAATGTAAGTAGGCAGCTCATTTGGAGTAAAGAGGTGGTTTTATTCGCCTATTACATTCCCGTCCTCATCTGACTCCGGTCCATGCACAAAATGTTGTTGTAAAGGCATTTGTACTGGCTGTTGTGCTATCCGCTCTTGGGTTTGCTGATCTCTCTATCTTATTCTATATTGTGGCTGCTACTGGCCACAAAAGTTAGGATTCCTAACTTGTGGCTCAGGCTTGTCGAGCTTCACCCTTTCAAGCATCTGCTCTACCTTTTTGAGTAGTTGATCCATTGAAGAATATTCTTCTTTCACAGTGATTTTCTTTTCTGCTTTCGCTCTAGCTCTTTTGGACAACAGATTTGCTTCAACACTGACCATAATTTTCTGCATGTCTTCCATTATGGCCAGTTCTCTCTCTCTTAATTGGTAAGCCATGTCAGCATCAAAACCATCTAGAAACTTCATCATAGCTAGTCCCACAGGTGGCTTTAGATGATCTGGAATTTCGTTATAGACTGCATTAAATCTAACACAATAATCTTGGACCGACTCACCAGTGTTTCGTTTGATTTTTTCATATTCGGCCAGAATTTGAAGGGGATTCTTTTTCACTTCCCACCGGTTTAAAAATTGTCTTTGTAGTTCAGCCAAGGTAGTGATACTTGCTACTGGCAAACCTCTGAACCATTTCCTCACATCACCTGCAAATGTCTGTACAAAGAGCCTCATTTCCACATTCTCCGCATCGATCGCATGGAGTTCATAGAAGTCTGCCATTTTGTCTACATGTTGTTGGGTAGTAATGCTGTTAGGAGTGCCATCAAAAAACGAGATTTTACTTTGATAATCCGTTGGCATATCATCTAGAACTTGGTACAGAACAAGGGGTGCGAAATGGGCAGCCATCATTCTCGGTGGATTTGGCCTTGGAGGTGTTGGAGGAGTGTGAAGAGTTTGTAAGGGGCTTGCAATTGGAGTTTGGGGCTGTGTTGAAATATAATTATCAATTAGCCTATTAGCTCTTTCTGTTTTGAGGTCTACAATAAATTGCGGGTTGGGGATAGTATAATCAACAACCCTTTCGGACTTAGACTCAAAGAATGATATCTCAAACTGTTCGTCAAACTCAAGCTCTTCAAGATACTCAAAAATTTCAGGACATGAATGGGATTTGAACACGGGAGTTATGGTGCTTTCTTAACGAAGGAGTCTCGGGATCAAATTGGGGTTTTCATAGATATGAGGAGGATCTGGGTCTGTATTGGCTCTGGTATATCGCCTCGAAGCCAGCATGCTATTGAGAAAAGTCACAGGACACAACCAACTTGCTCAGCCTTTCCAATCCTAAGCTCGTCATCCGGAAGCTTAGAATTATTATGAAACAAGGGGATTTGATTTCGTTTCATCCCCAGTGGAGTCGCCACTATGTTAGCACCTAAATCTGCCTTAGGCTGAAGGAAGGCAAAAATTAGGGTAACCACAAACCACGCTTAGTCTGGTAGCTAGCCCTACCAGAGTAAGAGAGGGCTCTCTCCGAGTCACGCTCAGTGAATAGATAATCAAAAGTAGTCTAAGATGACTTACAATGAAATATTTACCTTAGGCTAGTAAGTGAATAGGGATTCGGGAAAAAAATTTCATGAGACCGAGCTTCTGGGATGGTATGGGACCAACGGTTAGCAAAGAACAGTGAATTTAATACAAGGGCACAGATTATTCCGTGAGGAAAGGGAGGCGGAAAATGTAGCAATTTAGTTTTAGGTATCGCAGCATGAATAGATTGTTGAAGAAAGTGAAAAGGGCATAAGTGACATGAATCCTTTTCAACAGAAAAATAACACTGGAACATGAAATTTTCCCACAGGCAGAGCAATAAAATTGAATTCTACCTAATCTCACTCAGAAAATTTCACTGGAAATGAACATGAATTGAATTATGAAACATAACTAAATACATATGAAAACATAAGAGACACATTTGCTACACTCACAACCACAAGAATCTCATGAAACAGAGCCGCTGCCTTTCATTAATTCTTTGTCAAAAATACACAATGAAGAAACAAAGTTTCTTTCCCACAGTCTCCCAAAAGTTAAAAGCCAACCAACCCTTTTCAAATAGTTTGCATACAAAATATAGAATGTGTAAGGAAGAGATAGAACGCCCAAGGGTTGGGGAGTTACTCGAATCATTGCAAAATGGAGATGGAGAGCCAACCATCAGCTACAAGTGCAGTGCTACAAACATGACATTTGGCTTGGGTGACCATTTGCCTTCCTTCGCCACTTGGATAGAAGCCAATATGGAGAAAAAACAATTTAAATTCCGCCTTTGATGCCAAAAAACCGAAGTGTAGATGAGCGGGCCCACTTGGAGAAGTTGCGAACCAAAATTTCGCGAATCAGAAGCAAATTGGGCAATTTTTCCTTTGTGCGCCGCACCATTTTGGGGCCTATTTTGGGGCACTTGCATGTGTCCAAAATGTCCCCAGGTGGGCTTTATGGAAATGCTGTCCTGTCTACTTTCTAACCCCACTATAATTTTTGAATTTGGTGCTCATTTTCCCCTCCAAATCTTCATTCTCCTAAGACTGCTTCCTGTGTGTCAAGAAGTGGCAGAGAGGCCATTTTTGGGTGTTTTTTGACCTTTTGGAGACTTATACCCTACCAAAATTTCTTTTCCAGATACCAATAGGCGTGATTTTCCATGCTGAATCCAAAAATGCAAACCATTCCTCATTTGGAGCTCTCGAATTTTAGCGCCACGCCACTGAGGGAGAAAAACCTTGTTTTTTGCCCAAAAATTTGTGAAGTGACCAAAAATTCCCCAAATTTCTTGAAATTTGGGTTGTAGGTTCTCTATGGGGTGTTATGATGAGCTAATGAAACCTTAGCCAAGATTCAAAGCCGATCTTTCTCTTTTGCCTTTTTTGCCTTTCTTGTTGCTTTCCTCAATTTCGCTTTCAAACTCCTTATTCGGGCCTGTGCGCTCATGTTTCGCACCCTGTAACGGAAAGCCATATGTCTCAGTAGAGTAAGGTCCTGGTCGGCATTGTCTAGCAGCCTCTCCAAATGCATGTTGAATCTCTCAAGGTTGGCCTCCCAATCTTCATTGATTTCTTTCTCCAAAGATGTGAGCTCAACCCTTCTTCTTTGAGCAGCTTGGTGATGCTCACGAATGTTTTGCAGCTCCATGATCATCTGTTGGTCCTCAAGCTACTTGTTTCTCTACTCTAGGTACTTCATCTTCCACTTGCCCCTCTCCAACTCAAGGGATAAGGACTCAGTCACTGATTGCTGCTCCTGGATGATCTCTGTAAGCTCCTCATTTGTTGGTTTTGCATCTGTCTCATCATCATGGAGGAGAATGAATTCAGTCTCTAGCTCACCTGATGGCACTTCCTCCTACACTGGCTCCTTACCCTTGCCCTACTCCTATGATGCTGATGTCAGAAGCAAGGCCCCTTCCACCCCGGGTGGAGATAACACTCGCTTTGCTGCTGCAATAAGGGTCTACTGCCTCTCTGGTAGGTGATGTATACTGGCATAGTAGCAGTCTCATGTTGCTCATGCTGATGAGATGGGCCACCTATCTCATGCTCTACCTCTGATACTACCTATGGAGTGCTGAAGAAGTCATGGGAGATGAAGTCCTCCCAAGCAATACCTTGCAATCCCAACTGATGGTCCACCAAAATCCGGATAAGAGCAAAGTGATAAACACTGTTGAGCTGCTATCGAGGGGTCTTATGCTGCATGAAATTCTTCATCCTCTCTATGTTCCCACAGATGAAAAATGGGAGGTTCATCATCCGCAACCTGATGTGATAGGCATAAAGGCAAGAAAGCATCCCCTCACAGCCGAAGTATTTCATGATCAATTTCATGAGCGGAGCATACTCATCTCTCAAAAATCTGAATAGAAAAACTCTCGTGAGCTGGCTCAAACAGCTGGCCTTAATGTAAGGCTCATAATGATGCCTCTCCACCTTCTTCTTTTTATGCCACCATTCTCCAATGTTTGGTATGCCTATTGCCACTGATATGGTTTCGGGTGTCAATGTGAAAGTGACCCCAGCCAAGATAGACTGTCCTCCATGTAGGTGAAATGCAAAAAGACGGGCCAGCTCATGATGAACTCTGACATTTGCCACCCTCTGATAGAATTCAAAACATGCTAAAGTGCTGGAAACAAGACATAGCAAGAGGGCATGCCTGCAACTCGATGAGGGTGTTTGGCTCATCTCTAACATGTTTTCCACTCCAGTGATGTCTCCTAGGGGCCTGTTCTCCTGAAGCTGTATCATTGTGGGTCTCCTTCTCATATTTTGATGAAACCTCGGATGCCATAACTACTATTTTGTAAACTAAATTTAGGTTGCCCTTTGATTATAGTGAAGCTGGAGTTTTCTTTGACAATCTGCCACCAAGGGGACAATTAAAAAAGGGAGTATTAGGAGGGGAATGATGTAATGGGAATAGGGGTTATGGGGACAAATTTGTTAGGGACTTGGGAGGAATTTGGGGTTTTGTATTGACCTAATATTGGAGGGATAGGGGACAGAGTTTGGTAGTAATTTAGGGCAGGGGTTTTAGGAAAAATGATAAAGGGAGGATGGGAAAAATGATAGGTGAGTGGAGTGAAACCTTGGCACTAACAACACATTTAACAACCCTAGCCATCATTTTCTTGGTGATTTCTTATGGTTGACTTTATGCATTTTGGTGACATTCAAACATCTCTATAAACACCATATCATTGATAAAAGTTTATGAACAGGTGATGTCATAAGGCCTACCTCTCGATTTGATAGCATTCACCAAAATTTGGAAGTGTTTGGGCACATTTTTTGGTCCTTGTCTGTGTGTTCCGCACCCTAGGTATGCGTTGCACCCTTAGAAAAATTAAACTGTGGACAGGCTGCATGTGCGTCGTGCCCTCTGTGTGCGCCGCGCCCTCTAAAACCACCTCCAACTCACTCAAACGCTCACAATTTCACACTCACACCTTTCAGACGTCTCTCCAAGGCTTGTAATAGCACAATGCCCTTGATTTGGATGAAAACATGTATATATAGCCTTGGAAGAGATGGGTTTAATTTTTGCTTCCTTGAAAACCCGTTTTTCTAATGTTGTGTTTTGCATTTTTTTCACTGACTTTAAAACACACTGATTTTCACTTTCCCTTTGGATTTTGGGCTCAAATGATGAAATTTTTGACACTTTTAGTAGGGATTGCATGATAGAGCACTGTGGCCACAGAAACCATGACTGCACCTGAAGAAATCAATTGTCAACTCTTTTTGAAAATTTTGTCACAAATGACACTATTTGACTTTTCTTCAAAACAGAGTTTTGAAGAATAGTCGAAGTCTATCAGCATGATGATGAAACTCTACGGATCATTACTTTGCAAGAACATCCCTCTGGCTTGCATGGCTATATTAGACATATTAAAGACCAAATTGATCAATCCCTAGACCTAATGACCAAAAATGACCTTTGTCCGTTGAAGGACCAGACCTTGGCTATTATGGACTTTTGATTATTTGACAACAAAGACATAAGCCAGCATGAGCCAGACATGAGGGGAAATGATTAGCATGACTTTCTCCATCAGATCATGGCATGCCCCTAGCAGAATGCAGCTAAGTGAATGGAGCGGGACACCTAAACATGAAATGCATAAAGAGTTTTGATCTCTGATGGAGGGCTGACCAGACTAACTCTAACAGGTTGCAGTATTGCAAAGATCGGGTTTGTTAAACGTGCTATATGTGCCACACTTCGATAGAAGCACATCCAACACATCCTATGTGAGACATTTACTAGCATTGGTGCATGATGGATGCCTCTGGCTAGGGATGAGGATGCAAATCAATGAAATGTTGATAAGAAGGATTACAGGGTTACCTCACCAAGGAAAGGACCTGAATGAATATTTGGTTGGTAAAAACCAAGACAAGGCAATGGCACATACCATGAAGGAGAAGTTTGGTATTATCAAGAGGTCATGCGGTTATGATATCAACTCTATCGGTGACCAAGGGGTGCGCTTCACCACACATATTTTAGTAGGAAAAATCACGAGGAAGAGCAGAGCGAATGAAGTTCTAGAAGTCATGGTTTCTTTGGCTGCGCAGTGCAATGATAGGGTTCTATTCAACTAGGATTTGTACTTGTGCATGGAGTTTCTGGAGGATTTTCGGGAAGCATATGTGGAAGGGAACACATTTAATTACACATGGTTGATCTTGATCATCATGATGATGGCATGGAAGGAGCCAGAGGACTCACAATTTCCCCATGTTGAAACAAATGTATGTTAAGCCATGTGATATGCCTCATTTTGGCATACTAAGGAGTCGTTATTTGCAAAAGAGAACATAATTTTATTTGTGCTATTGAGCATGGATTTGTATATGCTAGTGAACCAGTATCACAGGTTGTCACCTATTGTGTATGAGAAGTACTACAACATCACAAAATTCAAGGCTGATTTTCACAGAGTCTAAATCAAGGCAGAAAAGGATCCAATGGAGACATGGCATCCTCTTCCATACTTGGTCATTGAGGACGAACTTCTTGCAACAATATAACAATGGTCAAATGTATGGATGACACCAATCATAGATGACACTGGAGCAGCAGGGGGCACCACGCAACACATGGGTCGAAGTGGGTGAGGCAAAGGAAAATGGGAGAGGAACCAAAGCTAGAGATAGAGCCAGAGATGGAGCAATATTTCCAAGACCCTTTAGTGACGTATATCCAATAGAGGAATCACCATTCATCATCAAAAAGAGGGTACTTATAATAACTACGCGGACCCAATGAAGAAATAGAAGGTGAGAAAATCTAAGGGCATTATTCCGCTTGTCTTCATTGATGGGACATCGATGAGATTGGGGAGAAGGTCTAAGAAGTAATAGCTGAGACCTGGGACAGGGTTGATGATCGTTATAAAAAAAAATTGACAGAGGTGCAGCAAGGCATTGCGAAGTTAAAGGTACTGACATAGATAGCTAGAAAACCAACACAGATAGGTTAACTACCACAACAAGAGCCATAATAGAGATAACGTTTGGAGTAATAATTTTTGCAGGTACCAGATGGAGAATTGCAGTTTGAATCACCAGAGGATAAAGAACGAGAAAAATCCTGGGATAGCGCCAACATGAACATATTCCTGTTGTCGATTCAGGTATTACATAAGCTCGATCAAGGTATTGCAGATGAACTGAAGGAGGGAGAACAACGCACTTCATTGTTAAGAATTCAGGTGGAAGAGGACAGAGCTGTGCTGAAGAAGGATCTTGATCAATTGATAAAGAAAAGGGATGGAGAACACCAGAAACATCAAAAACTCAAAAAATTCATTGTAGATGCTTGTAGCATAGTTCTAAACATGAAGGTTTGTGAAGAGGAGTCACTAGCAGAGAAGGTCGCGAAGCTTGCCCTCACAATAAGAGACTCAAATAATAAGCTCATGGAGATGAAGTTTGAGTTTGAAATAAATATTGTTGAGATGAAAATGAGGCTGTAGCCAATCATGCCACTAGAATTATGTGAGTAGATGGGAAAAGGATTTTAAATCTAGACTGAAAGGCATCTCTAACAGAGTTGCAGACTGTGCCAAAATACTAGATGAAACCATGCAGATTTGGACCTCACTACAGGAGGATCCAAATATTTAGAGGATTGAAGAGGAGCTACAAGAAAAGAAGAAGCAATGGGAAGAGATCCTAACAACTAAAAAAAACTCTACCAGTCTTGCAAGGGCTTGCCAACATCATTGAAGGGAAGAATCTCTAGAAACAGATTGAAGATCTTCGGAGAAAAGCATAGATTTTGATGGAGAGGACTCAACCATGGTAGGATGAGGACCTCCAGCTTTTGTAGGAATTCGATCAAAGGGTTAGGGATATATGATAGAGGGAGAAAGAAATGTTGTATAAAACTATCAGACGAACCATAGGGGCATTATTGGAAGAAGTGTGCTGAGAGGAAAATCAGGTAGCAAAATAATCTAGCAATACAATGCAGTATACAATGGTATCATTGCAAAGATCAAGGGGACTGCAGCTGAGTGAGTCGCGATGAGTCACACATGAGTTCTGGAGGCCTATTGAGCATGGCCCAAATTGGTCCAGTTTTGATCAAAGACTCCACATTTGTAGGAGCAGATTGCATGAAGTTGAGAAAGTTATATTCATCGTGCAATATCTAGGGGCTTTGGGGTGGGTTAAAGCCCCTCATTTTGTAACGGGTATCAAGGTTTCAGCTCATTGTTTTGTCGAATCTGTATTATGTGGACCATGGTTTTGTAGTAATGAAATATATATAAGGACATGTAATTCTTTGTCAAGGGGAGATTCACATAGATGAATTGATCATAATTTTTGTCTGTAGTCTGTATTTTGGGCCTTGAAAGGAAGGCTCCACAACTAAGTGTGTGAAGGCCTTGGAAGAGTTTGTAGCTGAGTGCATAGACCATATGTAGTTGGGTGCATAGATGAAACATGTTGTATGTACTGAAATATCTATCTTAATAAAAAAAGAAGTGTTGGCGAAGTCTTTTGTATTTGTATTCTTACTCTATGTTCATATGTACTGATATGCATGGTTTTTACTTATTTTTGTGAAATAATACATGTTATATTGTTCTCAGATATGTTGACGTAATAAGTGAAAATCTATAAAGTAAAGCATAAGTTTGAAGTCTTTTATTTATGCAAAGTTGTAGATTAGTATAAAATATAAGAAAACATATGGGTGCCACAACACAAATCCATCTAGCTACAAAAACCTAATTCTACAACCTCCCATAACCGCTTCGGGTGAGACTACGATCTGCTTGAAAGTTGTTGCCGAAAGGGCTAGTGGTTGAGGGTTTTATTGATGTGAAATACACTTTGAACCTGGGTCCAATCCCCTTAAGCTAATAACAAGAAGAACCAACTCCCTTAAATTTTTTATTATCACCCACTAGCAATAAGCACCAACTCCCTTGTTTGGTAGACACCTATTCATCTTACTAGAAGCACCAACTGAAGCAATGATTCTTGGATTTGTTGCAAACACCACCTTGTAGCTTCATGGATTTATGAAAGAACCAACTTATAGGAGGCACAAACCTCCAAGGTCTCTTCAAATATCCACTTAAGATAAAATCTACAATTCCTTATTTTGTACGATCCGACCCACACTCATTAATAAAATATTTTCTCTTTGACATGGCACCCACTTCGCTTGAATTCAAATCTATGTTCTTATAAGTAGCCTTCAATTTATTTAGCCCACACAATAATTTGTCTTCTTCTCACTCTATACACCCTGTAGCAGTACACATTTAGATATAGACCCTCATACACTCACCATATAGGTGCTCAACCCCTTAGTTGTTCCACTTGAACTCTTGGCTTCTTCTTAATAGCTCACCCACACACTACACTCTACTGCAATTACCCATAGTGCACAACTACAATCCATGATTTTGTTTCATTGCAATACAGGGAACGACACTATATTATCTTGTTAGTCACACTACTTGATTGTACTTTTAGCATGATTCTCCATCCTATTGTTGCATCAAATTACCTGGCCAATGCAACAACATTAAATCAGAGAATGGGCACTTGAGCGTTTTCCATACTAGGAATTAAATCTCATTCTACCTACAAACTCAAAAAGTACAATTGAATTTAGTTTTGTCTAATAAAATCTGTGAACATCAGATTGGCACTCCATTGTTTCTCCTTAAGGTTCACATGGATCGAGGAGAACATTGACATGTATCTTTGTGTTGTGATTTGATCACAACACTCCTAGAGCCATTCTCTCATTTATCCTTTCATGGCATGAGAGTCACTCACGTTTGACTTATTCATATTGATCCTGACACTCCATTAATTTTCCCTATAGATCTCAATCCTTTTTGTTTTAGCCTCCTGGCCTAGGAACTCTTCTTTAGAGCCAATTTTTTCATTTCCACCAATTATCAAATCTAGTTTTCGACCCATTCCATTCTTGCATAAACTCAATTATTGAAAATATCACTTTTCGGCATAACCACCAAATATTGAAGGGTCCTTACCTAAATATGACATTCTCAGCTAAAACAACTATTAACCTATTTATGCCTTATGATCAATACAAAGCTCTTATATTTAACCTCCAAGGCCCACCACATTTAACAAAAGAACCATGAACAAAAAAGAAGTCCCAAGGTGCCTTTTGTAAAATTCCAACACCATCAACTCTCGAGAATATTTACGTCTCCTTGGATCCATTACCCTAGGACATGTTTAGCATGCCTCACCTCTGAAATTCCAGGGACAAACCTTTCGGATTGTGTGTCCTAGTGGGAGTGCTTGTTTTACATACTAGCCAATCAATGAACTGTCAGTATTACATGGCCTTGCCACTTCCTACTAATGTTCCTTCCACTATTTACGCCCTTGGTCAACAAACACACAAAAAAATAAAGTCCTACGCTTTCCCTCAACCCTCACCCTTTCTTTCCCAAACAATCCTTTGAAAAAATCTAGGACTACATGTTCAAGTGGGTCCTCCATAGTAAATACAAGACAACCAACTAATATTCAAGATTACCTATCATTGCCACTATGATGCCATCATTTCCTGTCACCTAGTCAACCCATATGTCTTCAACTATGCATGTTGTTCAACCACCTGGGGTAGTTTATTATATCAAATCCTCTTTTGACATATCCCTTGAGCTTATGATTCATCCATCGCCGCTTGCAAACAAGCTCCACCACATCCGTTTAGAGCCTAATCATCCTGGTACTTTCAAAATTTTGTTGCATTTTATCTTCCCGGAAATTACCTCAAGGATGAGACGTCGGTGGGATCCTTCACATGCAAACTTGTTCTAACCAACATTCACTCCACTGCTATGCTCTCTAGTCATGTTATCCTGATGTTGATTCATCCTAGGGATTCACCTTTGCACACATATTCTTAATTTCCATGGAACTTATGGTGGGGTTATGTGGGCATGTGGTCCACTATTGGCCAGTCACCACTTGCTCCATTACTATACTATCAACCATGTTAATGTTGGAAATAATACTGAGAGGGGGGGTGAATTAGTATTATCAAATCAATAAAACTTTTTCATTTCCATACTTAGATACATGTATGCTACTTCAATTAAGGGAACCCGTGTGTATATGCAACAATGTCTAATACAACTAGTGTATATCCAGAATACTTATGATTCAGTTAATCCACTAAATGTTGATCTTTAGTTAGTGCATCAAAATTTCATTAACCATATGTACAGTAAGAAGGTGTAGTAAAATAGAACAGATCATCACACACAAGAAGCACACATGAACACCATGATATAAGGTGGAAACCCAATGTGGGTGAAAACCACCTGCTGCAAGTCGTCTCTATCTTCTTTTAATAAGAAACTTCATTTTACAATAGTTCTGTACTGGTGCAGTCTTATACCAGTACGCAGGCTTCTACTTGCAGAGGGCTACAACCCTCTCTTGTTTTCTAGAATCTCCTGGATGGGAGCTACAATCCCTTTAGCTCTTGTACTAGCTGATCCATTTACTAGTACGTAGGTGCCTGCCTACTGAATGCTCCAATCTTCACTCGTTCTCTAGCTGCTACTGGAAGGAAGCTACCACCCCCTTTGCTCTTGTACTAGCTGATGTACTAGTACGTAGGCGCCTGCCTACAATATCCTTTCATCCTCCAGGGACCACATTTCATACATTTTCAAACTGGATACTCCTGAAGCGCAACACTGTAATCTGAAGGCCACGTTTCATCAAATTTTCATACTGGACCCATCAATAACATTGAAGCACAAAACAATCAATATTAGCATCATCAATTTCTGAATCACTGAAACAATGAAACCCTATCAACAACATAGTCACCAAAACACAAAGCAGACAACAGAACTTTGCAATAACAATCAGACCCAACTGTAACTTCAAACATCATACTTCATAATGTATACGCTACTATGATGAATCAAACCCGTGTACATACACGCTTTCGACAAACCCAACCCGCGTACAGATCTACAAATATTTTCTCATAACTTTGCAGCTATACCAGACATCAGTCATACCCATAACATTTACAGAACATTACATGTGTCAGTATACAGATCTAGAATAAACAAGATCAAACCGTATAGAGATGATTCATTCCAAGCCATTAGATCCTGATCTATCCTTGGATCTTGTTCTCCATCAACCGTTGAGATTCCTCCTTAGCTTGGATCAAGAAATGCATTGTAAACCCATAACCTGCATACTGGATCTCATGCTTCATCAGATATTCAAGACTTTTTCCATGTCCTTGCCTAATGATCTTCTTCTCCTTTTATAGTCTTAGGCCTTACTCAATACCATAGTCCAAAACCATTGAGAACCAATACTAGGGACCCAATACCTGGGTTCAACACTTCCGACTCAATACCAAGGACCAAAACCATAGGTCTAAATACAACGGACCCAAAAATAAGCTTTCCCACATGTACGCGCTTTTCTGTGTATGAAAGTGCGTGCATACACATACGCGACTTTTGATCAGCAATCCTGTGTGTATACGCGCCTTTGTATATAGTGAACCTGCGTGTATACCCTACTTGGTATATAGAAAACCTGCGTATATACGTGACTTGGTACATAGTGAACCTGCATATAACCTGTGTGTATACCCTACTTGGTATATAGTGAACCTGCGTATATACTCCGAACCTGCTATATATTTTTCTTTCTTCATTCTTTGTAGTCTGATCATTGAATCTTTGCTACTGATCTGCTGCACTATGATCTATCATCTGTGTGAGTTGCCATCAAGGACAACACTTGTATCATAATGCCAACAATCTCCCCCTTTGGACTTGATGGCAAAGCTAACTTGTCATATTGAGAACTGTCATCTGATTCCTTTGAGTTGTCCTGCATCCCATGTATTCTGTCACATGTGATATCTCTTCTGTAGATTCATCTAGTTATATATAAGCGAGTTGTTTCTTCTATGAGTGGGTTGCCATCAAGTACAACACATGCATCATAATGCCAACAATCTCCCCTTTTGGACTTGATGGCAACAACACCAAATCACTCTCCCCCTTTGACATCAAGGGAAAAGGGCGAACCAAGATATTCTCTTTCCTTGATAAATATCTCGCTGTCCATACTTCCCCTAAGTACCTACTGGAATTTCTGAATGAGCTCCCCCTTTATATATGCCAAGGTGTATCAATCTGACCATGCTCCCTCTGAGTACATGCTAAAATCTTTCCTTTGCTAAAGTGTGATGATCATGCTCCCCCTGACTGTAAGCGAGGTCTGCAAAATGATGTTCTACAAGAAAGAACATGACTCTATACATCATAAGTGACCTTCCTAGCACCAAAGACTCATACATACATCCATCTACCAACCAAGTGGGGATATACCAGAATTGACTCGTCTACCCAATGATGTGGAGATACACCAAAAGTTTACATATGACAAATAATTACATTACATTATTCATCCCAGGCATAGTGGGGAAACCAACATAGGCCATAACATGACCTTGATAATACATGACTGAAATATTTCATCATTCTTCCTATGCATAGAGGGGGTACAAATTACATCAGAAGAGATGACTACAATAGATAGAGACACACTATTACATCATGAGTCTTGATATGACCTTTACATCTTAAATAAGACCATGATAGACATTAGTAACTATCATACACAATGTATGATCTGCTCCATAAGCATCTGTCAACAACATCTAGACTAGCAATCATGCTCTCTCTCTGCACCTATTCCAGATGGTCTCTGACAGACCCATAACAGACTTTTCTCATCCTGAGTCTGGCCCACTGATTTCCAAAATATACGCGACTGTATCCACATAAACATGCGTATATGCGCGGATGTCCCTCATAAAACTTGTGTAAAACCACTTCTAGATCAGCAACCTGTAAATGTCCTGTAACAAGATGTGTCTGCATATAGATATCAACTCATCATCATTATAACATTTGTGAAAAACACCATGGTCATCTCATCATCATCAAGATCTGCATGATCCAAGTATCATCACTTTGGGAACATCGGCATCAATCAAAATATGTAAGTATCAACCTATCATCATATAGGTAAGAACTCATCATCATCATGTCTCCAACAATGCAACTTTGAATAATAATTTATGTATCTAGAACTATGTGTCTTGAGCTCAAGATCATTTGCCAAGATTTCTTTATATCATTAACAATCCTCATCCACATGAGTGCCAAGAACTATAGGAATCCTGCATCATAACTGTATTATATTATCTTTATGCATAAGATGATAGCAGCATATGAGTAACTCATCATCAAGTAAGGAAGATGTGTATTCAAGCTTTGTACTTCTCCTTATCCTTATGAACATCACCATGTAAACACCATATATGCATCATCAGAGAATCAACCACAAATTTGATCTGAACATCAACTATGTAACCCCAAGAATCATTTGATATTTTTTGATGGATAACTCATAACCATATCATAGCAAGATATATCATTTAGCCATATAAGCATCATCACCAAGGACTACTAACCATAATGCCAACAATGCATTATTCAAAACATAAACTCCCCCAAAACTTGTGCCATCTGTTTACTATCAGATCTGATCATGCATATTCAGCAAGAAGTATCACGACATCATCATCATCATCAATTTAGGATCAAAAACACTTCTAAACATCTTATGAGTATCAAGACATTTCCACACATCATTAGCAGATTGTAACCATTATCAAATAGAGCAAATAATAGACTGAATCATATCAGACCCCTTTTCTGAGCCTGTCCCTTCTGCTTTTCCTCAGACTGACATATATGCGATTGTGCAGTGTCTAACTCGCATATATACGCGACTTCCCTTTATGCAACTTGCGTATGAGATTTAGGACACTGACGTTTTACACTTTCAGCTCCCCCTGAGTATGTTATGTCTGTATATGGTGTTGTGCCACATCTTCCTCAATGTACTTCCTTCTTCTTCCATATCTTCAAGTGTGATGATGTTTTCTCCTTTTGGTGTGGTGCCCGTACCTTGTTCCTACATTCCTTTGCTATATTTCCATACTTGTTGCATGCATAACATCTTACAAGTTTCATATTCCTTCTATAGAAATCAATAGCTTTGTGACCAAACATATTGCAAGAAAAACAATATCCCTTAAAGTACCTGGACCTTGATGATCTTTCTATGTGATGGTCTTGAACCATTCTTCTTCTACATCTGGCTGCAACATGTCCAAGATTATGACATACATAACATTCAACATTATTCATCGGAGGAGTAAAATATTTTCTTTGAAGAATTTCTTTCCTTGGCTGTTGATGGGGTTGACCTTTCATCTCCTTGTTGAGCATTTCAGATTTTGCATTAGAGTTCCTTGTCTTATTTTCTGAACTAGATTCACCTTCAATAGATTCATGAAAACCAAGACCAACTTTTGTAAGAGCTTATCTTTTTCTTCTAATTTATCTTTTAGAATATTTACCTCAACCTGATGTTGCTCTTCCTTTTCAAGATACTACTTCTTCATGTTTTCTTCAACATTTCTTCCTTCTTCCAACTGATGTCTTAGATCAAGAACTTCATTTTCTTGTTTTTCATGAGCTTGGAGTATTTCTTTATTTTGCTTCTTTGATTCTTCAAGATCTTCCTTTAGCGAGAGGATCGTAGCTTCAAGCCTTTCATAGTAACTGGATCTATCTCTGAGTTTCTTGATTGTTGTGCCTCTTTCATTTACTTCATTTCTTAATGATGTCACTTCATCCTATAACTTTCGATATTTTTCCTTGAATAGCTTCCTTACCATGTTACCTTCCTCTAGTTGAGCTTTTAGTTTGGTAGCTACTTCCTTGAAGGCACATTCCCTTTTGTTCAATAGATCTTGTTGATCTCTAATTTTGTCTATTATCCTTTAAAATTTTGCCTCTATTTGATATCTTTCTTGCTCACCCATAAGAGAAAATTCAGTTGCTTTGCTATCACTTTCATCATCTTCACATGGATGGATACTAGAGGATAACAAATTCATACCTGATAGATCTTGTTCATCTTCATTCTGAAGTGATTCTGAATCTGAAGTGCTTCTTCCACATAATCCCCAATCCATGCTCCCACTATCATAGTTCTTCTGAGATGTCTTCTTCTTCTTAGGTGCTTTCTTCTTAAGCTTATTTCCCATTGTTCCACGGATCTCCTTCCAGCGATCAATCTTCTACCAAAGGACTCGCTCTGATCCCAATTGTTGGAAATAATACTGAGAGGGGGGGTGAATCAGTATTATCAAATCAATAAAACTTTTTCATTTCCATAATTAGATACATATACACTACTTCAATTAAGGGAACCCGCGTGTATATGCAACTATGTATAATGCAACTAGCGTTTATCCAGAATACTTATGATTCAGTTAATCCATTAAATGTTCATCTTTATTTAGTGCATCAAAACTTCATTAACCATATGTACAGTAAGCAGGTGCAGTAAAACAGAACATATCATCACACACAAGAAGCACACATGAACACCATGATATAAGGTGGAAACCCAATGTGGGTAAAAACCACCTTCTGCAAGTCGTCTCTATCTTCTTTTAATAAGAAACTTCATTTTACAATAGTTCTGTACTGGTGCAGTCTTATACCAGTACGCAGGCTTCTACTTGCAGAGGGCTACAACCCTCTCTTGTTTTCTAGACTCTCCTGGATGGGAGCTACAACCCCCTTAGCTCTTGTACTAGATGATCCATTTACTATTATGTAGGTGCCTTCCTACTGAATGCTCCAATCTTCACTCGTTCTCTAGCTGCTACTGGAAGGAAGCTACCACCCCCTTTGCTCTTGTACTAGCTGATGTACTAGTACGTAGGCGCCGGACTACAATCTCCTTTCATCCTCCAGGGGCCACATTTCATACATTTTCAGACTGGATACTCCTGAAGCACAACACTATAATCTAAAGGCCACGTTTCATCAAATTTTCATACTGGACCCATCAATAATATTGAAGCACAAAACAATCAATACTAGCATCATCAATTTTTGAATCACTGAAACACTGAAACCCTATCAACAACATAGTCACCAGAACACATAGTAGATAATAGAACTCTGCAATAACAATCAGACCCAACTGCAACATCAAACATCATGCTACATAATGTATACGCTACTACAATGAATCAAACTCGCGTACATACGTGCTTTCGCCAAAGCCAACCCGCGTATAGATCTACAAATACTTTCTCATAACTTTGCAGCTATACCAGACATCAGTCATACCCATGACATTAACAGAACATTACATGCGTCAGTATACAGATCTAGTATAAACAAGATCAAACTATATAGAGATGATTCATTCCAAGCCATTAGATCCCGATCTATCCTTGGATCTTGTTCTCCATCAATCGTTGATATTCCTCCTTAGCTTGGAACAAGAAATGCATCATAAACCCATAACCTACATACTGGATCTCATGCTTCATCAGATATTCAAGACTTTTTCCATGCCCTTGCCTAATGATCTTCTTCTCCTTTTATAGTCTTAGGCCTTACTCAATACCATGGTCCAAAACCACTGAGAACCAATACTAGGGACCCAATACCTGGGTTCAACACTTTGGACGCAATACGAAGGACCAAAACCATAGGTCTAAATACCACGAACCCAAAAATAAGCTTTCTCACATGTATGCGCTTTTCCATGCATGAAAGTGCGTGCATAGGCTTATGCGACTTTTGATCAGCGATCCTACGTGTATATGCACCTTTGTATATAGTGAACCTACGTGTATAACCTGTGTGTATACCCTACTTGGTATATAGCAAACCTGCGTATATATGTGACTTGGTACATAGTGAACCTGCATATAACCTGTGTGTATACCCTACTTGGTATATAGTGAACCTACGTATATACTCTGAACCTGCATATATACTTTTCCTTCTTCATTCTTTGTAGTTTGATCATCGAATCTTTGCTACTGATCTGCTGCACTACGATCTTTCATCTGTGTGAGTTGCCATCAAGGACAACACTTGTATCATAATGCCAACAATCTCCCCCTTTGGACTTGATGGCAAAGGTAACTTGTCATACTGAGAACTGTCATCTGATTCCTTTGAGCTGTCCTGCATCCCATGTATTCTGTCACATCTGATATCTCTTCTGTAGATTCATCTAGTTATATATAAGTGAGTTGTTTCTTCTACGAGTGGGTTGCCATCAAGTACAACACATGCATCATAATTCCAACAGTTAACCCATAACTTCATTTAGATGTTCCACCAATGACTCCACTATGTTTGGAAAAAATGCCAAACTTGCACCAATTTGATGCTACATCATATTTAGAGCTACTATTTTGACCTTGGGGCTAGTCACCTTTGACTGACAATAACTTATGTTACAGAATGCCTTTTCTGGACTCCAACATACCATTGGAAATATCTTTCTAAGAGATTTCCCACTATAGGATTTCCAAGAACATATGATTTGATCTCATAAGGTAGAAATTCTCTCAAATCCTAGGACTCCCAACCACCATAGATATAATATTTTACCTTCTTTCCTCACCCTTCTACTATGATAGTTCTATACGAAGGATTGTAGCAACCAGAACACTCCTCCTGAGCTTAACACTCCATGTGCATCCATGCCAAACACATTATGCATTTGACATCAATGTTATCCTAGATGAAATCAATGCCATCAAAATTGTTTCCACCTTCTATCCTAACAATGTCAACTATCGAACAAATGAAACCATTTGTTGGAACAATGTTTTACTATAGAGACCTAGGTTTCTACCATAGGTTTCCAACAAATATCTTGTTGTAGTCTAGCATAAGCTAAACATATTTGATCTTTCACAAGGGAAGATAGTATCACCTGAGGCATTCCAAGACATATGTGTGATTATTAGGGTTTAGATGGTGGCAGGATAAATTAAATCAATTAATTCATACATCACAATCATTCAAAAGTACGGATCCACTAGGTAACATTTTGCGCAATAGATAAATAAACACATTATGCAAAATTGGACATAGAATCTCAAATTTTGTAAAGTGAGAACATACACATAGACACATCTATTCATAAAACACATAGAGTTCCCTGCAATAATCACTACTTATCCTTATCAGATTTGAAACATATTACATCTACAAATCTACATTAGATTAGCTAGATCTATCAAGTATCACTGCCAAAACCCATTACAACCACAAAATATGTAATTAGATAATATATTTACAGTAAAAGAGTGTGAGCCACAATTTTAAAAACATGATAGCCTTCTTCTAACATATGTCTCTGCATAACGCTAATCTTTTGCACTCACATGATGGAGTCAAATCTAACAACCTTGACGAGATCCATGCTTGCTTGGTCCAAATTCACATTATCCTTTCAATATTAACAACTGTATCCTTCATTTATGGTCTTGACATATTAAAACATAACTATTTGTTCCTTTTCGTATCACTTCCTATTTTTTCGTTGTTGTCTTCGAGTTATATTAACCACACTCTTTTTTCGCTTGCACCACCTATTCTCCACAACCATATTTTAACCAAAATTGACCCCAAAAAATGAAGGACCTAATAAGTTAATATGATTATTTGTAATGTTCCTTAACCATTCTTGTTTTTGCAACTCCCTAAGGAACTTACTTTGTTTCTTAATTTTTAGGAACTTACTTTGTTTCTTAATTTTTAGTTTTGTTGTAACTCGTTAAACTATGTACTCTATTTCTAATATTGTCTTATGACCGAATTAGGCAATGGCTCAATTTTTTTTCTAGATGGTATGATATCAACCTTATTTTAGCCCATTGTTCTTGAGAGTGTGAGAGTGATTTACTTTCCTTATCTATGTGCTTACTATTGTAACATATTTTGGTACGCTGAAAACTAAAAAAATATTACGAATTTCCTTCTAAATGCTAAGATATATATTTACTATGCTTTTGAATGGTTTATTTTTTATATATATAATAATTTTAATTTTAAATAAATACTTTTATTTTTATTAAAAAAAAATTACTAATTTATTTTTTTGGAAATATTTATTTAAAATAAAAATTATATTATAAAAGATAAAAATTTGGTCCATATTCTAAGCATTTGAAGCCAACACTTAAAAGATAAAGGTCAAAGTCTATGGCCCACCCTGCAATTAACTATTTAAACTCCCCTATTCTTCCCTGCCTCGAGATATGGACACATTTATAAATATATTTCGCACCCCTAACTCTTCCGACATTTAACTAAGGGTGTTTGAAAAGATGTTTTTTACATTACTTCTTTTACACGTGTTATTTCTTTGTTCACTTCACACCCCCTCCTTTGCAAACCACTTACCACTACCCCCTCTGCAAACCATGAACTTTATTGTTTTGACTAGAATGATTTAAGAGACGTAAAATGAAATTCACGATGCAATGAATTTATCAGAGAAAAAAAAGGGAAAACTTCATATGAAATTAATGTACATGTGAGCAAAGATGGCATTCATGTAAATGCATTTCATGATGGGAGATTAAAGTAAAAGAAGTAAGGTGAAATCAATTTACAGGTGTAAAATAATGTTGCGGGTGAAAGTAAAAGAGTATAGTGAAAATACTCTACCAACCATACAAATGAACACATGGTTTTGCAAAACCATCTAGGTATTCTACAAGGGTAAAATGAATTTACACCTTGGAAATGAATTTACAGAAAGGTGAAAAGGAGAAACAAGCCATGGTTTTTAAAAACTACACATGGTTTTTTGAATCCACGGAAAGGGAAAACAATACATGGATTTGGAAAACTAGAGGATTTATCAAATCATTTAAAAAAATATATTGAAATTATAAATCCTCAAATTCATTTAAGAGTTTAATCAAATATTTGGAAATTTTATTTAAAAATATATTTTCCTCAAATATTTGTGAGAAAATAAAGGATGATGAAAATTAGAAAATGACAAACATAGAATTCAAAGGGGCACATGGCAGATCAATGAGGTTTAAAGGGACAATTATGTAATTATGGGAAAACAGTTTCAACCTTTTTCTAGGAATGAAGATGAGTCTAAAACACCTAACAGTAGAAGAGTAGCAGATTGGGGATTATTTTACAAATTTGCAGCAGTCATTCAACCAATTGAAAATTTCAAGGCAAGATATTTGCAAGCAGTTCAAAGTTTCCAGTAGATAATTTAGAGAGAGTGTTTTATTTTTAGTATGTTATTCAGGATTGTATTCCATAACTATTGTAATAGTAGAAGAGTAGCAGATTGGGGATTATTTTACAAATTTGCAGCAGTCATTCAACCAATTGAAAATTTCAAGGCAAGATATTTGCAAGCAGTTCAAAGTTTCCAGTAGATAATTTAGAGAGAGTGTTTTATTTTTAGTATGTTATTCAGGATTGTATTCCATAACTATTGTAATAGTTACGAGAGATCTTGTCTATATATATTATTTCATTTCTAATAAACAGTGTGGATTTTGATGCCAAGGTTCTCCACTTTGTAATAGCTTCTATTATATTATTTCTAATGAAAGCCTTCTGGCTCCAGTTTGACATAATTTTTTGTTTTCTAGTATGTATTTCTAGTGTTTCATATCTTATTTCTAACATGTTCAAAGCATTTATATGAAGATGTGGGTAAGTGTAGATTAAGTCTTAATCTTTCTAAAATCCTTTGTAAAATCATAGCCTTTAAAAAGAGATTAGCTTATTGGATTGTCCAAGATAATTCCTCTTTCACTGGTTTTTGCTTTATGCCTTATGATAGCCATTAAAATATATTAGCTTATTGGACTATCTATCCAAAATAACTCCTCTTAGAATTGGTTTTAGTCTAGCCTTTAGTTTCCTTTAAATATATTTTGTTGGGATGTAGAAATCTTCTACACCCATGTAAATTTCCCTAGTTGTTAAAAAGTTTGTCTACTTGCTTAATTATTAGGAATCTCCTTAAGTCATTCTATCAGGTTGGAAGTTGAAATTTCAACGTCCTTTACTGTTACGTAAGGTTCATTGATACTTGCAATCAATAGTATATGTCTCTCCTTCTCATCCATGGTGAGAAATCTAAAATGTCTATAGAGGATGCAACTTTTAAAGTACACTTGTGAGTGTAAGTTTTCCATTGGATTTCATGTTCATATTTTATATATATATATCATATGTTCAGCGACTCACAACATGGTTTGTCAATAAATCCAATCCGCACTTGGTTACAGTAGAAAGTAGATTACACCTAACAGTGTAAAGTTTCTCAGTTTAGTTAAATAGAGGTGTTTGGGATTGATTAGTTATTTTCATATTTCAGTAAGAAAGAGTATCTGAGTTAGAGCAGATATATGGTTGCATTTCACAGTTGCAAGTTTTTAGTGTATAGTACCAGGGTATTCAAATGAAAGGATTGATCCATGAGGATTGGTTATATCTTTATATGATGGAAGATGAATGGGTATGACTCCATGCCCAACACTTAAGGCATCCAGTCTGCTAGTCTCTGTGTCCCACAGGGAAGTAGTCCCCATCGGAGCCAATGTTGTAACATATTTTGATACGCTGAAAATTAAAAAGATTTCACTGAGAAATTGCGAATTTCCTTCTAAAGTTTGAGATATATATTTATTATGTTTTTGAATGGTTTATTTTTTATATGTAATAATTTTAATTTTAAATAATAATTTTAATTTCAATAAAAATATAATTATACATTTTTATAGAAATATTTATTTAAAATTAAAATTATATTATAAAAAATAAAAAGTCTATCCTAATCATATGAGAAGCATTTAAATGCAACACTCAAAAGATAGAGGTCAAATCCTCTGGCCCACCCCACACTTAACTATCTAAACTCCCCTATTCTTCCATGACTCAAGGTATGGGCACATTTAATCTAAGGGTTATAAATATATTTAGCATAGCCAACACTCAAAAGATAAAGGTCACCCTGCACTTAACTATCTAAACTCCCCTATGCTTCCATGCCTCAAGATATGGGAACATTTAATCTAAGGGCTATAAATATATTTCGCATAGCCAGCACTCAAAAGATAAAGGTCAAAGCCTATGGCCCACCCCACACTTAACTATTTAAACTCCCCTATTCTTCCATGCCTTTAGATATGGGCACATTTAATCCAAGGGTTATAAATATATTTGGCATCCCCCAGCTCTTTCGACATTTAACTAAGTGGGGGTCCAAAAAGATTTTTTTTAAATTACTTCTTTTTACACATGTTATTTCCTTATTCACTTGGCAGCCCCCTTCCTAAACCACTTACCACCACTTACCACTACCCCCCTCCGCAAACCATGAACTTTATTGTTTTGACTTTTATAAATGTGGCGGGAATGGAATTTCATATTATTATTAAATAAATGTTATGTATATGGGAGGCCAAATGAATTAGATAAGGCGAAACTAGATTTGAGAGGAAATTCACAGATGGAAGGCCAAGTGGGTGAAATGAAATAACACGCTAAGGTGTAAAATGATTTTACATCTACACATAAAATGAAATTCACGGATGCAATGAATTTATTGAGAAAATAAAAGGGAAAAATTCATATGAAATTAATGTACATGGGAGGAAAGATGACATTCATGTAAATGCATTTCACGATGGGAGATTAAAGTAAAAGAAGCATGGTCAAATCAATTTACAAGTGTAAAATCATGTTGCAGGTGAAAGTAAAAGAGTAAAGTGAAAATACTCTACCAACCACACAAATCAACAATTTACAAGTTTGAAGAGAGAAAGGTGAATAGGAGAAACAGGCCATGGATTTTAAAAATACACATGGTTTTGTGAATCCATGGAAAGGGAAAACAATACATGAATTTGGAATACTAGATGGTTTATCAAATCATTTAAAAAAATATATTGAAATTCTAAATCCTTAAATTCATTTAAGAGTTTAATCAAATATTTGGAATTTTTATTTAAAAATATATTTTTCCTCAAATATTTGTGACAAAAATATAATTCAAAGGGGCAAATAACAGACCAATAAGTTTTAAAGGGACAGTGAGTTGATTATGGGAAAACAATTTCAACCTTTTTCCAAACTTCACGGGAATGAAGATCGGTCTAAAACACCTAGTAGCAGAAGAGCAACATATTGAGGATTATTTTGTAGATTTTCAGTAGTCATTCAACCAATTCTAGATTTCAAGGCAAGATACTTGCACGATGTTCAAAGATTCCAGCAAATAATTTAGAGAGAGTGTTTTATTTTTAGTATACTATTCAGGATTGTATTCCATAACTATTGTAATAATTAGGAGAGATATTTTCTATATATATTATTTCATTTCTAATAAATAGTGTGGGATTTTGATGCCAAGGCTCTTCACTTTGTAATAGCTTCTATTATAATATTTCTAATGAAAGCCTTTCGACTCCATCTTGACATTATGTTTTCTAGTATGTCTTTCTAGTGTTTCATATCTTATTTCTACACATGTTCAAAGCATTTATATGAAAGTGTGGGTAAGTGTAGATTAAGTCTTAATGTCTTTGAAATCCCATATAAATCATAACCTTTACAAAGGGATTAGCATATTGGACTGTTTGTCCAAGCTAATTCCTCTTTGACTAGGTTTTTCTTTATGCCTTATGATGGCAATTAAAATATATTAGCTTATTGGATTATCTATTTGAAATAGCTCCTCCTAGAATTTGTTTTAGTTTGGCCTTTAGTTTCCTTTGAATATATTTTGCTGGGCTGTAGAAATATTCTACATGCATCTAAGTTTCCCTAGTTGTTAAGAAGTCTATCTGATTTCTTAATTATTATGAATCTCCTTACATTCTTCTATGATAATCCTTGAAACGATAAGTCATTCTTTCAGGCTGGAAGCTTACACGTTTTGAAGGGACCCGGTGAGAGAAGCCTTAAATCATGGATAGGGATTGTCATTGATCGCCAACCACCCCCAATTAAAACCATAAATGTAGCCATTATGCTTAAAATGTTGTTGTTTAATCACAGTGAACAACATTAAACAAATCCTCGTAACACTTGAGGAAGCCCCCTCTAGTTCAAGGGCCAGCTTGAATCTGAAACCTGGTTGAGTTGGTTTCCTAGCGTAGTTTTTATAGCCAAGGACTGCGGGAAACATGTACAACTCTTACCTTCTAGTAGAGTGATTTACTTTACTTTTTGAGTAATTAATTTATGGAAAAGAGTGATTTACCTTTCTACAAGAGTGTTGTAGATAGTCTTTTAATTCCTACAAGTGTGCAAGTGTGAGCCTTTCAATTCTTGCAAGTGTGCAAGTGTGGTTTAATGAATTTTGAAATAACATTAAAATCCAACTTTGTCATACCTAATTAGTAATAAAATCTCATTGGCACATAATAGATTGTATTATCGTATACAATACACACTAGTTTGCAAGTTACATACAAATAGTATATTGAAAATTAAGTGTATAGTGTATTAGTTGTTGTCGTTTGGTATTTTTGAGGTTGAGGGAGTAAACACATAGGACAACATCAAAACCACTTTGGAAGATGGGATATAGCCCTTCCAGCTTCAAAGAGAGATCTCTCTGTAAAATTTAGCTATGTTTTATGTGAATTTTATGCTAGTTATTATTGTACTGATTGTTTTTTATTGGATTGCTTGGTTGATTAAATTGTTATAATTCCATTGGGCTATGGAGTCTAAATATTAATTGGGTTTGCTTCAAATTTTGAAGGAGTTTCACAGGGCAAGCTAGGTTGCACTAGTTGGATCTTTCAGAATTTTAAATGGATTATGAAATAGAGGAATTATAAGATTCAGTAAAAACTAAGGAACAATGAAGGATTCCTTAACTTGACTTCAGCATAAAACATATAAATTACTAATAGCCAAAATAAGGAGTTCTTTATAATATATCATATTCATCACAGTTTCTATTATGTAATTAGGCCTTTCAGAAGTGACAGAGAAAGGACACAATGATTGAACACATAAACTGAAGAAAAAAATCACCATTTCGTACGCCACATGAATCCTGTGAAAAATGTCTTTGTATTATTGATGCTTCCAACAAATTGAAAATTACAATTCGCGGAGGAAATTCTATTCAACATTCATCATATCTTATTTCAAATGATGAAGTATTTATGAAAATTCTAAACTAAAACATCTTGAAAAATTATCGAGATTTGTTACAAATATCTCAAACTGTATTATACAAACAGAACTGAAATATAGGAAATTCAAAAATAATGAATCTACTTGGCACTATCTTTGTGGATTTCTGGTGACAAAGAAGAGAAATTTGAATTTGATAGGAACTCTTCTTTGATGAGGTGGCATCCAAGTCACTAAATGTTTTTGATCTTTTTCCTCCTAAAAGTTTCAAAATTAGGGTCCTATAATACCTTTTTATATACAAAACAATAATATGTGTTAGACAAATGAGAGAGGTTTTTGTAAATGACGATGTTGGCAACAAAAACCTCTTTCTATTTTTTAACATCCATTTCCACCTACTCAGAAACCGCATTTGAAAACACTGGGGGAATATAGGAAAATTCAGGAAAATATCCCTGCAAAGATTCATCCAAATCTCCCAAACCATAATAGCAGTTACAAAAATGAGAGAGGTTTTTGCACATGAGGATCTTAGCAACAAAAAGTCTTTCGATTTTGAAAATTCATTCTCAGTTGGTTGTGAACCATGTTTGAAATTACTGTGTTTTATAGGGATAAAAAACATAAATTAACTGACCATGAAACATACATATGATGTGGAGGTGGGAGGTGACATGGAGGTGGGGGATAATGTGGAGGCACATGGTTGGTGGAAAGGAAGTGCGTTCCTCAAGGGTGATGTGGAGAAATGATGTGGAAGTAGGGAAATGGCAATTGAGTGGAAGTGCGGGGTGACGTTAGCGGGAAGGCGAGTTGCGGTCAGACGGAGGAAACCACTTTCGGAAGGGGGTTAAGGTTGTTTGTGGTATTGGAGGGGCGGAATAAAAAATTAGGAGGGGAAGACATGGAATTGTAGGGAAACCACATTTCGGAGCCCCCCCTCGCTGTTAAAGAGAATCATAGTGGGGGGGGTCTAAAAAGACTTAAGAGCCACTAGATCAAAACAAGATCGTGATTTGGTGTGGGGAGGAGTGCGGAGTTTAACGTCGACAGTCCCACATCATATTTTGCATAAATTTTTACAATAAAATAAAATCTCTAGTACCAAGGCCTTATTACAATTTATTTAATCACATTTAAATGATGTGATTAATTTAATCTAAACATACTTAATTATCCTCTAATGCTTCATTTTGACTTGCAAGGATATTTTTTTATTTTTCTCAAGGTTTTGAATTTTTTGGAAATAATTTACAACATGGAATATTATTTACAACATTTCAAACATAATAATGATCAGCTATAATCAAACGATCCTATAAAAATTATAGGACCCTAACATCAATGATATAGTAATTAACTAGGAGATAATCATAAGGCCCTTGATTTTTGGCATCATTGTTGTGGAACTATCAATAATACAATGATAGTTATTCTTCTAGATTTCATTCAATTAGTATATCTCTCTTAATATTGGTGTGATATGTTTTTTACAAGTTTTCCTTAATCCCATTGGTTTTAGTAAGTATCTCCTTAAATTCCCATGCATAGGATTATAGATTAGTTAAGTATATTTGTTAGATCCACTAAAAATCCGCAAAAGACCAAAAATACAAGACAATCAAAAGGTGATAAAGGGCACCCTAAACCTCACTTCTTGACTCCTACAACTAGTTCTCTTTCCAAAAAGGAAGCTTAAATCTTCCACTTAGGAGCTTGATAACATGCATGCCTCGTCCCCTACCTAGAGAAATATCTTATTCTTGGAATGCTTGCAAAAAGAGTAGCTTCATTCTAGAGAATTATTCTTTCTTGACTCTCTTAGGCCACCTCCAAAATAAAATAACATTTTTCATGAGAACATGGCAAATAAAATCCCTATTAAGGAAGAGTTAGATGAGGAAACTAACATGAAGAACATTCCACATACAACCTTCCCAACTTTCTTCGCTTAACAAAATGAGATCTAGGCACCTCCCTTTTCGAGTTTGATGTCCTTTGCAGAAGTTATGCCTATGTATCCAATGAATGAAAAAGTATAACTCTTTCATCCCGCACTCAAGAATGTTGCATTATGCTAGTTCACAGGCCTTGGTAGAGAGAAGATCAACACTTAGGCATAAAGGAAGAAAAGGTTCTTGGAAAAGTATCAATATTATTGCGAGAACAAGGAAAGGAGAGAGGATAATGATTCAGAATGAAGATGAGAGCATACAAGACTATGTTGAATTATTCAACTACAATATATAATCGGAAAAACAAGGAGATTTGGCTCCAAACACACAATGTATCTTTTTGTTACATGGAAATTGTTAGATTATATTTAACTCTTAAATATAATGGGTGGAGATGTATTCCAATGGTCCTATGATAATAGTGTTGATTGCATCAAAGATATTCCTGAGGAACATCAAATATTGGGAGAGGACCAAGAGACCTATTGAAAAAAGTCCACAAAACCGAAAGAAATGGAGTCACCAAGGAAAAAATTTGGAACATGTTAAAATAATTTAATATTAATATACTTAACACATTGAGTTTTGAATTGGGCACATTACAGATGAACAAGAAGAAGGAAGGAGTAGTGTTACATTTGGAAATATTTTGTCCAAAGTGTAGAAGAAAACACCCATTAAGAGAGTGCATAATGGATAACATTGAGGCTTGTGCAATATGTGGTGGGAGGATGCAAAAAGAAAATTCCATCTTTTATTGGATTGAAAGTTGTATATCAGGAGGTTGATGAACCAAAAAAATATGTTTTATCTCCCAAAAGAAACCATTGAAGCTTGAACCTCAACATGTGATTCTGGATTAATATGTCACCACCCCATCCCACATTTACCCACTTTTACAAGCTCTCCATGGTAAAAATGAGTTGTGTCACTATGACATGACCTGGATTCCAAGTTCCAGATATGTAAGTGGGGTCTACTAACTAGAAGCATACCTCAATGACACTCAATCACCTAGGTGACTAACAACAACAATCTGTTATTATGAATAATCTTCGAGCTAGAAATTTCACTTCTTAGACTTTACACCTCAACCACATGCTTGACACATTGCACATGCAATTGGAAGGCTCCAACCACATGCATGAGCCTTCCTTCCTGCAGTTATAACCAAAATTCTCTAGTTCATAGGATGTGGTTGTGAGATATGTGCCACTTTTTTAGGGATAGCCTACAAACGACTACCTAGTACCACCTAGAACGCTTCAGAACTCATTCTATAATGATAACACGTATGTACAATTAATACTAAGGCTAGAAACTGGTCAAGTGTGCCAGTCAAATGATAAAGAGTTTTCCAAACATGTAGTAAACATAGTAGCTAAAAGTAATGAACGCATCTATGATCATGATATTCTTAACTTCATCAAAGAATCATCAAGACGACTCAATTCCCTCTCAATTTGGTTGCAACAACACTTGTTAGCCCATGCATATATTACCCATTCCATAACTAATCAAATCATGAAGAAGATATATAGTAAGATAACATCATTCAACCACGCCTATAACCAACATATAACCAAAATAGAATCCATGACAAATCGTTCATAAGATCAGCATAATAACTAGAACATGTGCTCATAGATTATAATAGGAAAAATAGAAGATATTAATCATATTAAATGCCAACTAAGTCAGGGACTTCCACGTACCACCCAACCACAGATTCGGCTGAACCACATCTGTCTTTTAGCTAATCACCCCCATTCCATATTCTAAGAATTAATGTGGGATCATATGGGTTAAACCAAAATGGAATCAGTCACGGCTTCTAGAGGCCAAACCACCTTAACCATAAAACATAGTGATTTCACCTAAATTGGTCTTGAAATCACTAACATCAAAACAAGCTTGGATGCATCCATCTTCCTTCACCAACTGTAGAGGAATTTTCTTGTCTCCAGCCATCCATCAAGAGTTCTAGGAGAAATACCATCTCCATCCTTGACTCTTGGGAATTTTCCTAAGACCACCTCAACAGGGATCCAATCCTACTCGGAATCCAAAGCTTATCAAAATAGAGAACCCACTACATCATGTCTATCCAAGAAATGGTAAGGCAAGGCTGAAACCATTGTCAATCTAGGAAAATACCATGCCAATGATAGAAAAATAACCAAATCACCAAATGCATGTACCCTGCATTAAAATTTTGACATGCTAATTCACACACGCACATTGTTACCAACAA
Organism: Pinus tabuliformis; assembly: GCA_031772625.1. Lineage (NCBI taxonomy): Eukaryota > Viridiplantae > Streptophyta > Pinopsida > Pinales > Pinaceae > Pinus > Pinus tabuliformis. The sequence goes on from CM062819.1 coordinate 1,032,686,243, forward strand.
TCCAAAACTATATTTTTCCATTACTAATTGTTGTCCAAACTTCCTCTTGTTCTCCGTTACTTTCCTTGCTTGTCGCCTTGCTTGTTCTCTCCACTTTTCTAAACCTAATCAAAAGTTGAAAAAAAACTGTCAACTATTTCTCAGATGTTTTTTTTTTTTATCATCTATGTCTAGTACCCCTTCCATTCCTTTTACTCTTTCTTTCATTTTCCTCTAATTTCCCTTGCATCCATATTCGTGTCTCTTTGCCTTCATTTTCTCTTATTTTCATTAATTAAATGCAATTTATTGCATCTTTTCCTTTGCCATTGCCTATGCCAATTTCCATAGCCATTAATTAACCATAAGTGACCTCGAATGTGATGTTTTCCTCCTTATTCATCTTGTAATACATTTCCCAAGACCTTGGTTTTACATTTTCCTTTTTACATGGAAATATAACCTGGGGACGTTACAAACCCCTCCCCCGAGGGGGAACACCATCCTTGGTGTTCTATGAAACTTATGACCAACAAAACATACTATTTATGGATATTTATAAACATGGATCAATGTAATATCTACAATGACAATTGTTGAAAATGAGATAAAAATACTACTTATGGAGATTTATAAACCCAACTCAATGCAATATTTACAATGACAAACACATATACTTATGTACACTTTCTTCAAACAACAAATAAAATGATATGATTTCGACATCAACAATAAGGGAGTCCAAAGTGTCACAACTGCACCCTCAAAGTTAGTACAAGGATTCACCTCCTTCCCAGGAAGTCTAGAACCCACTGCCAAAATTAAATGTTTCCTAGAATGTCTAGCGCTACAATCTTTGTGCTAATTGTTTTCTAAATGAACATTTATTATCTCATTATTCCAAGGCATGTTCCCAAAGGGCTTTTCATTCCATATGGAAATTCTAATGATCAAAACAAATTTACTTCCTGACCTTCCATTCTTTGCTTCCTAGTACCTTAGCCAAACTGGTCACCTCATTCCATGTAATCACACACCTTCCAAGTTACCTGACATGCCCTTCTCTACTCTCTAGCCCCTCTAGCGATCCATCTGTTGACAAGGTTTCCTCACATTGTAAGGTCCAAAAACTAAGGCATATCCCTACCTCAAAACCATCATACAAGCTATGGCATATTCATGGAAATCAATGGAAACTATTGGTTACCATTGTCCCATAATGGGCCTGATACTAAATTCTTTACCAACATACTATTGCATGTTCCAATTCCATTTGTTGCTGCTACTAATTCTCTTGCAGTGCATTCCAACCACACAAACCATGAATTTTTGTTCTTTCTTGTACCAAGCACATAATTTCCATTAGACTCAAAAGGAATTGTAATAAATTCAAATCGTACCTCACTAATAGATCATCAATAAGGTACACTTGCAATTCTATTTAATTCTTCTCATGACAAGTCAAATTAGCTCCTTGATCAGATCATCATGTATAAAAATATCACATCCGATTAGCTCAAAATTCAACCACAATAAATCAAAATCATAGATCATGTGCATAATTTTGAAATTAAAACCTATAATGAAATACTAATAGTTATGTTTTAAATCATTCTTTGCTTCTACCTTTGTTCTTCTTCCTTCCCGTACACTCACAAGATCGGTTTCCAAACCCATAAAGCACCCAGTACCTTCTCTTCTCTTTGTCCACATACTTACAGTGCATTAGTTTCCAAACCCAAAAAGCACTCAAGGCCTTCTTTCCATGTGTAGTATTGACAACAAGGGCATCTAGAGACTATATCGCCTCTACCCTGAATATTGGAAACAAGGGCATCAAGAGCCTATACCACCTCTACCCTCAATATCAACAACTCAAGATTGGTCTCTTCCCAAGCTATCCAGAGTTCCTGAGACTACTATATCAACCCACAGCCTCTATGGAACCTAAGATATTATAGAGCTTCAACCCACAACCTCCAAGGAACCTAAGCTATTATAGTGATCCAACCCACAACCTCTAGGCATACCGAGAACCAATATCCTTCACAACACATACACATACATAGTTGAAAACATAACACATATATGTACACATAGTACAACAAGACCAAAATGTCACAATATAATTAATACACGATTCACATGACATAATACCACATGTACAAAACACAACATGTACAACATTTAAACAATAGTAGTGTTGCACATCCACATACCACACTATCTCTACGAGGAAACCTTGCCTATAGTGTCTTTCCCATGCCTCACTGTGTTCATCCACAACCCAAATCCCAAGTTTGTGGTTCTTTCCACTATCCATACTTATCCCAGCATGTCGTAAATCACACTGCTTCGATTTTGATGATGTATCCTTAAAATATTTCCTATCCATAACGTAAACATAGGCATAGTTACAAGCACACAATATCAAAATCATATCGACATGATACTAACCTCATAGACCTTTCAGGGATACTCTTCCCACTTGATTCCTCATAAGCCATGAATATTCTCATGCCATTCACCTATATAAACAATCATTCTTCCACAAGAATGATCCCTGACGACCTTGCCAAACAATGGAATGCATACATGTGTGTGTGTGTGTGTGTGTGTGTGTGTATGTACATCAACATAATCATGATCACAACATAATTACGAGTGTTCACAAGGTCAAGCGTAATAAAACTTCCTTTATCCATGTAATGCATGCACAACATTGAGAACAACAATTCCCTACTCAGCCAAGGAATCTATTACCTCAAATCCATTTACTTTCCCTTTCCTCTTACCTTTCTCATAATTTTCTTGCCACTTTCCATTTATGTCAATCGACCAAACAAGCTCAACCAATTGTCATATTATTTCCTTCAACTACCCTTTATTTATGCATTTGGCTTCATCTTGGTCTCACATTACCTATTGTGTTTTACTTAGCTCTCCCCAAGATCCATTAGATTTCCTCTTTCCCCAACCATTTTCCACACCCTCAAAACATAAGGGGTAAGAAAAAAAAGGAAAGATAAAGAAAACATGGAAAACCAAAAAACCACAAATAAAGTGGCATGGCCATACACTAATCATAGTAAAAACCACCAATTAAGCACAAATAAATCACAAAACACCGAAAGAATAATACTTTCAACAGACACTATGACTCAACCCCCGTGTCTTCCCAATGCTTCCAAGGGTTCATGAGTGAAATATCATCCCAAGCCTTCTTCAATATCTATGGAAATCTATTTTTCCATGTAATTCCCTGCATCATACTGCCATAAATAAAATATTGTCAGTGCATAAATAAATATAACAATGTACCAATTATCTTTCCCTACTATACACAACACACTACCCTAAAACCGGATACCTACACATATCATCTCTCAAGGGATTCCAATTCCCTTGATCAATTCAATTGTCACTAGAAACAAACTATCATGCCAACATCAATCAACCATCTTCAATGTAACTTCCTTAGCCTCAAAGTGCTTCCATGCACTTTAACATGCTATATTGCTCTCTTTTGGAGCATGAGCTCCCGACGACCCTGTCGGAAAATGGAATTCACACACATGTGTGCGTGTGTGTGTGTCTATATATATATATATATATATATATATATATATATATATATATATATATATATAAAACATGATCACAACAACATTACCAGTGTTCACAACGTGAAGGTTAAGAAAACTTCCTTTCTCCGTGAAATGCACACGTGACATTGAGAACAACAATTAACAACTCAGTCAAGGAATATATTATCTCAAATGAATTTACTTTCCATTTCTTTTTACTTTTCTCATAATTTTATTACCACTTTCAATTTATGCCAATGGACCCAACTAGCTCAACCAATTGTCATATTATTTCCTTCAGCTACCCTTTATTTATGCATTAGGCTTCATCTTGGTCTCACATTACCTGTTGGGTTTTACTTAGCTCTCCCTGAGATCCATTAGATTTCCTCTTTACCCAACCAATTTTCAACACCCTCAAAACGTAAGAGGCAAGAAAAAAAGGAAAGATAAAGAAAAAATGGAAAACCAAAAATCCACAAACAAAGTGGCATGGCCATGAACTAATCATAGTCAAAACCACAAATTAAGCACAAACAAATAACAAAACAAAGAAAGAGTAATACTTTCAACATACACCATTGTCAACCCCCATGTCTTCCTAGTGCTTCCAGCGGTTCATGATTGGAATCTCATCCCAAGCCTTCTTCAAGATCTATGGAAATCACTTTTTCTATGTAATTCCCTGCATCATACTGCCATAAACAAAAAATTGTCAGTTCATAAATAAATATAAAAATATATGAGTTATATTTCCCTACTATACACAACACACTACCTTGAAACCTGATACCTACACATATCATCTCTCAAGGGATTCCAATTCCCTTGACGAATTCAATTGTCATTGGAAACCAACTATCATGCCTGCATCAATCAACCATCTTCAATGTAGCTTCCTCAACCTCAAAGTGCTTGAATTTACTTTTACTTGCTCTATTTCTCTCTTCCGGAGCATGATCTCCTTCTGCTACAAGATGCATTGAGGCTTTGCTTGGAACTCTCCCTCAGGTTCCAGCTTCCATCTTACATTGTATGCCAAATGATATGCGTACTTGTTGTCCACTGTCACATAGATCTAGGAAGTGCTCTGACCTACATCTCTAATTGTATGTTCCTCCTATGCACTATAGTCCTGAGGATTGGATGCTTCTGCTATGCCATTCTGATACAAAGGGGAATTCTTCTTGTGATGATCTCCATCACAGGTTCAACGCTGCAATGGTTCTTCACCATTATTTTTATTTTGCTTCTCTCTAGGCTAAGACCCATGTCCTTTCTCATCTATATTGAACTTCTTATACATAGCCACATTTTCCTTTTCACATACATCCCGAGATCTTCCTTTCTTTTCGAGCCCTTTCCATTTATTCTTCTCATTACCTTTCTTATCCCGCTTTAACTCAGGCTTACAATTAGTCTTCTCATAAAAATGCTCCATCTTTCCAATGATCGGGGCTCATCATACTCAATCTGATCTTTGAATGCTAATGGTGGTCTGCTGATGAATCTTTGGATCTTTGTTTTCTCATCTTGAGTTCTTGGCCTTTCCATCATGATATCTCTCATATAAGTAATTCTTCCTGAAGAGTCTGTCAAAATCATCCCAAATCAAATCCTCTTTCCTAAAGCCTCTAATATGCTTAACATCTTCCCACAAGATATCTACTTTTCCTTTGAGACTAAAGGTGGCTATCTTGGATTTTATGTTCTCTGAATAATCACACAATCGAAATAATTTCTTCATCCCAAGAAACCATTCTTATGCATCTTGTGATTTCTTCACTTTCCCATCAAAGGCAGGATCCTTATATTTCTTGAACGCTTCTAGTGAGTACTCCATCATACTCCTATAAATATGTTGGTAGTAATTACAATTATGTCTCCTACAACTGGGCGAGAATAAAATTCATTAATGCTAGCCCTCCTATCAAGTGTATCAAAGGACCTACCACCTCTCACTGTATTATCCTTGTCCATCCTGTACCCCTTCTAGGACCTTCTTCCATATGCACCATTTGTCTTTTCTTCCTGCCTATCCTCGTGACCGATTCCCAATTGTCCCTTATTCGGCAAATCTGAACTACTCTGAAGAATCATTTCATTGACCTCGACCTATTTTTCCTTAGCGGTAGCAAGATTTTCATGTGCCTCAATTAACCACTCATTGTTTACATTGCCACTCATAATTTCTATCTTCAAACTTCTTAATGTGTTTCCAAACTAGGAGAATGCCCCTCTCTGTGCTGCTCAACTGATCTCTCCCATCCTACTAATTTCTCTTCAGGCATGTACGAAGATTCATATGAACTGTACTCAACTATTCTTCTCTTCATCTCTTGGCCTTGTATTTCCTACAATATTCCATTATTAGCTATGTAAAACATGGTTAAAACATACATCAAGGTGGATCAGGGGAGGCTATTTCATCTCCATAGGTCCATTTAATACTATAATGATACAACATCACAAGAATATCATCACATACATGTATATCATAACCATAACAATAAATAGCTAACATGCATGCATGATAAACATATAAACAAATGACATGCATGCATAAAATTATACCATTACCCTGAGGTACAAGCCTACAACCCCACTCTGATACCACCCTGTAACCACCCCATCCCACATTTACCCACTTTTACAAGATCTCTAAGGTAAACATGAGTTGAGTGTTACTATGGATGACCTAACGTCCAAGTTATAGTTATGGAAGTGGTGTATACTAACTATAAACATACTACCATCCCTTAGGGACACTATATCACCCAAGTGACTAACAACAACCACTGGTCATCAATCCTTGAGATGGAGCTTTCACTTCTCAGACATTACAGCCCAATTGGATGCTTGAAATGTTGTTCATGCAGTTTGATGGCTCCAACCGCATGCATGATCCTACCTCCATGCGATTATACCTGAAATTATCCATTTCAAAGGGTACAATTACAAGGTCTATGCCACTTTTTTAGAGATATCATACAGGCCACTATACCACCTAGAACTCTTCGTAACTCATTCTAGAATGACAAAAAGTATGTACAATGAATACTAAGGCTAGAACTCACTTAAACATGCTAGTCACATGATAAACATTTCATCAAACATGTAGTAAACATAGTAGTTATAGGTCATGAATGCATATCTAATCATGATATTTTAAAGTTCATCATAAAATCATCAAGAAGGCTCTATTCCATATCAAGCTAGCTACAACAATTCTTGTTAGCGCATGCATACATTAACCATTCCATAACTAATCAAATCATGAACAATATTGATAATAAGAGAAGATCATTCAACCATGCTTATAACTAGCATATAACCAAAATAGGATCCATGAAAAATCAGCCACAAGATAAATTTAATAACTAGTACATGCGCTCATAGATCACAATAGGAAAAATAACTCATATTAATCATATGTAGATGTCAACCAAGTTAGGGACTTCCACATACCACCCAACCATAAATTGGGTTGAACGAAGTCTCTCTTTTAGCCAATCACCCCCATGCAATATTCTAAGCATGAATGTGGGATCATATGGGTTAAACCAAAATAGAACCAACTAGGGATTCAAGAGGCCAAACCACCTCAACCCTCAACCACAATAATTTCACCTAAAATAGCTCAGAAATCACTCACATCAAAAAACGATTGGATGCCTCTGACTTCCTTCACTAGCTCTAGAGGAGTTTTCCTGTCTCCACCCATTCGTCAAGAGTTCTAGGATAAATCCCATCTCCACCTTTCACTATTGGGAATTTTCTTCAGACTATCTCAACGGGGATCCAATCCTACTGTCCATCTAATACTCAATCAAAATAGATAACCCAATACATCATGAATATCCAGGAAATTGCAAGGAAAGGTTGAAAACACTGTCAATCTAGGAAAATCCCATGCCAATGACAACAAACTAACCAAATATCCAAATGCATGTACAATGCATTTGAATCTAGATATGCTCAATCACACATGCACACTGTTACCTAAAATCCACAACTATTTTCCACCTTACATGTTGTTGTCGAAACTTCCTCTTACACTTCCTTACTTTCCTTGCTTGCTTGCTCCCTTAATCTTCCTCTCTAGTTTTCTGAACATGATCAAAAGTTGAGAAAAAAATGTCAAATGTTTCTCTAGTTCACTTTTATAATTGATTTTTGGTGTCCCTTCCTTTCCATTTCCTCTTTCTTTCATTTTCCTCTAATTTCCCTTCCTTGCTATTTGTGTCTCTTCATCTTACCTTTCTCATATTTTCCTTTATTTCCTTAATTAAATGCCATTTATTGTCTCTTTGTCTTTGCCAATTTCCATAGCCATTAATTAACCACAAGTGACCCCCAATGTGTTTTTTCCCCTTATTCATGTTGGAATACGTGTCCCATGACCTTAGTTTTATTTTTTCCTTTCTACATGGAAATATAACCTAGGGATGTTACATATTGGAAAAATTGAACAAGAATTTAAGAAATGGAGTCACCAAGGCAGAGGTTTGGAACATGTTAAAATACTTAATATTAATATACTTAACTCATTGAGTTGTCAATTGGGCACATTACAAATGAATAAGAACAAGGAAGGAGTAGAGTTACCTTTGGAAATACTTTTTGAAAAGTGTAGGATAAAGGACCCATTAAAAGAGTGCAAGGTGGATCACATTGGACCTTTATTTATGCATTGGGCTTCATCTTTGTCTCACATTACCTATTGGGTTTACTTAGCTCTCTCTGAGATCCATTAGATTTCCTCTTTCCCCAACCATTTTCCACACCCTCAAAACATAAGAGGCAAGAAAAAAAAGGAAAGATAAAGAAAATATGGAAAACCAAAAAACCACAAATAAAGTGGCATGGCCATACACTAATCATAGTAAAAACCACAAATTAAGCACAAATAAATCACAAAACACTGAAAGAATAATACTTTCAACAGACACCATGACTCAACCACCATGTCTTCCCAGTGCTTCCAAGGGTTCATTGTTATCGGAAAATCTAGTGTCTATGCAGAGCTGCTAGTCCCACTAAGGCTGGTAGCTACCTTAGATACAAACAAACTAAAACCACTTTCGTTTTCCTTTATGAGAAGTAGATAAGAGGGGAAAGAAGGAGACCAACCTCTGTCTTGCGCTTGGTTCCTTGCTTGATTCCTCTCCCTTTTGATAGATCTTTGCCAATCGCTTCCTCGTTTACCCGGCTTCAAAGAGCACCTCTAGAATCAAAGCAGCATAACACTATCCACGAACAGAGATCTACTATCATAAACAATATAGGACCAGATATATATTGACCACACAAATGCATATATCATCAATCATACAAGAATGTGTAGGAAAAATTGAATAGCTTTATTAATAATCAAGAATAGCAAAGAGGATTACAACCAATTGTTCTGACGCAGCATCATCCTCTCAGCAAGAAAGCCCTTCTTCACTTCATGAAAAGCTTAGATCACCCAACACTATGATGTTACACCAAGAAACTAGCAGCACTTCCTTACAAGATACAAAATTCCAGCCCCTAGATCTCTAGGATGAGGGATCCATATATAGATGTTTGCAAGGGGGGTGAGTCAGCTTTTGAGATTTGATTAGTGTCCTCTCTCTGATAGTTCTTGATTCCACTTGGAGATTGATGATCTCTTACTCATCCCTGGGCGAATGCAGAGAGGCAGGTGTCACAGGAGAAGTTTCTGGAAGATTCCATGATCTTCCACCTCACAGATTGACCCTGCCATTTGTCCACTCTCGCCCATCGCACCCCATAGAAGGGATTTTCAGTATGCATCGCACCTCCCGTGTGCATTTAAAAATGATGTAGTGCACTTTGACCATGGAGCAGGTGAGATGGTCCGGTTTTGACCAGTTCTGAGTAGTTTTTTCATGGAGAACTTCTGGGAGATGTTGTAATCAGTTGACCTTGTTCTTTTAAGGGTTGAAACAACACTTTTAGGGAATTAGGAGCCCTTGGTTTATGGACATTTATGATTGGGGTTGCAGTTCCCAAAAATGTCTATAACAGTTTCCCCCTAAAGCATCAGGTCGTTAATATTTTGATGTCGGGTGAAATGCTTTATCATGAGGATCCAAAGTTTTTTCAAGCTGGAAGGCGACCTATAATAAGATACAATACAATACATTATCTTCATAATATTTTCATGATCTAGCTGAGGTGGGCATTCCCATGCTCAGCTTTATAAATTCATTTTCATGTACATAAGACAGACAATCGTCTGAGTGCAGACTGATGATTCTAGTAGAGCCATCATCCCTTGGATTGGATGATTATCTGTGCAGTAATGATGTACATTTGATGTATTTATTTTCTTGAATATATGTCGTAGCCCGGATGGATGAAACTAGATCTGGGGTCTTCAATCTCATTCGATCTTCACTCAAAGTACAAGTCGATCCATGTGAGAGCTGTTCTGGAGTCGAACATGGAAAGAGATTTCCTGATTACCAGCCAATGATGTGAGCTGTTAACAGGTGCGAGAGGAATCACCGATAATGATGATGACCCTCAAGGTACTACAGTACAATTCACGTGGTGTGAATAAGGGACTTGGCGTTGAACACCATGCAAAATCTTTCGGTCGAAGGCCATTGATGTAAACCTGTCACCGGAAGTGAGAAACTTGCCATTGAGGCATGCAAGCTTCAAAGTACTAAAAGGGTTGTTCCTAGATCGACTTCCTGGATAATGAGCTGATGTTGACAAGAAGAGATCCATCATAAGAGGGCCTTAGTGAATCCCACATCAATGACACGGAACAGAGAAAATGATTTTAATGGAGGTGAAAACGATCTGATGACATAAGGTTCAGGGTGGCGGTCATGAAAGAATGGAGCGTAAATGTATTGCAGTGGATGAGACACAGGTGAATTCTCTGAGCGACTTCTCTTGAACATATCGACGACACTGACATGATGGATTGGTAGCGTTAACCCCAAATATGTATGGTGTGATGGACCAATGGTGATATGACCAGTGAACGGAACAACCCAACCTGACTCGGATGCGGAGTGAAAGTGTCAAGTTCAAGAGAGACTTACTACCAATAAAGTTTCTTCAATTTTTCTTCCCAATTTTCCCCAGTCATTGCTGACCAGTACCTCTTTATTTTTGTCAAGCTTGAGGAGGGTAACATATGCTTCTTCTATTTTTTTTGCATGGGTTTTTTCCTAGCCAGGCGGAGCTCTGCTAGGGTTCGTGACGGCGGCCTCAGCCCTCTGCGGCTGTTCCGACTTCCTCCCTGGATCCGATTCTCTCTGTAGCGGTGAGTTAGCTGGGTGCTTTCCTGAGCACTGAAGATTGTTTCTTGGCGTTGAAAGGGCGCAGGGGCATTCCAGGTAGCGCTCCTGTGAGGCAGCCATGGGTGATCCTGGGGGTGGGGATTCCTCTCCCACCCCTCCGCTATCCTCTGAAGAAGCATTTCTGCGTTTATTAAAGCAGAAAGGAAAGAAACACCCAGCCCCAGACATCCCTAAATTCATTAAGAAACTCGAGGAAGTGCCAGAGATAGCCCTGCAAGAAGATCAGCCGATCAAAATTGCTCTTGCCCTTGCTGATAGAGGATTGGTCGGGCAATTCATGGGGCGTTGGCCTTCTACTAAAATCACGGACGATTGGATTCAACGCAACTGGAGGCCTCAGCTGAAGAACAGTGTGATCTATTATCCGGTAGGGAGAGGTTTCTTCATTTTCGAGTTCACCACCAAAGAAGATCGGGATCTGGTATTCAGGAATGGACCGTATTTCATGGGAAACCAGGGTCTGTACCTCAATAAATGGACCCCGGATTTTGATCCCTCAGTAGATGTTCCGAAGGAAGTTCCAGTCTGGGTTAGGCTCCCCAACCTTCCGATCCATTGTTGGAGCTATCAGTCATTGCAAAAGATCGGGAACGGTCTGGGCAGATTCATTGACAAAGCAGACCCTAAAGGCCAATACACTTGTGCAAGAATTTGTGTGGAGGTTGACTTGGAGGCTGGGCTCCCCGAAGCGATTAAAATCATAGTGGGAGAATGGCAGCATTATCAAAAGCTGGACTACGAACAACTTTCGTTCAAGTGCAGAACATGCCATGAACACGGACACTTCCAACGGAACTACCCCAAATCCCAAGTCGGGACTAAGGAAGACGAGGAGGGATGGAAAGAAATCAAAAGGGGAAAGGCCATCCCAAGACCAACAGAAAAGAAAAATTCGGGTTCAGGGGAGAAGCCGAAGTCCAATCTGAAGAACAATGAAGACCCAAAAGTGGGATCCTCCGCTGGTGGGAATGAAGAAACCAACGAGACTCAAGAAGCAACTGAAAACCCAATGAAGGAAGCAAAAGAAACGGGTACTGAAACAATCACCCCCCCAGCCTCAGGAGGCATTGAAGGAAACAAAGATAATGAAGATCACATAAGCCTGGCCTCCGAATCAGATGAAGACTCAGAAGGAAGAACCGATGAATCAGACAGCTCTCAAGTCACCCCTATCAAGTCATCCAGGGGGAGAAAATCCAAGAAGAAACTAAGAGAGGAGAAAACCTATAGGGATGTTCTCCAAGGATCCCAAAAAACTCTCAAGGGAATGATGAATACAAGGTCTGGGCGCAAGCATGGCTCGGCTCCAAAAGGAGCCACAGTCCCCCAAGCCAATAAATAATGAAGTACGTCTCCTGGAACTGTAGAGGATTAGGCAGCAAGCTAAAAGAAGATGCCCTCAAAGACATAGTCAGAATGTACTCGCCTGAAATCCTACTAATCCAGGAGACAAAGATGGAGGAAAACTTCCTCCTTAATACCAGCAAATCCTTCTGGCGAAAAGGTATTGGTTGTGCTGTCAGTGCAAGAGGCGCCTCCGGTGGAATCGCTACCTTCTGGGACAGCACTATATATGACCTGCTTCAAAAAGAGAAATCCACCCACTGGATATTCACGAAACTCCTCCACAAAGACTCCGGTCATCAAGTAAGTTTGTTCAATATGTATTCTCCTGTTCTCCATTCTGATAAAAAACTATGCTGGGATTCAATTTCGTCCTATCTCTCTCTGAACAGCCCTGAAAACATTATCATAGCTGGGGATATGAATGTTACTCTTGCTGCAAATGAGAAAAGGGGAGGGACCCTGGTCAGGGACCCAGCAAGAGAATGGGTTGAAGATCTCATACTGGGTTGGGATCTAGAGGATATCAAGCCCTCATCCGGGAAGTTCACATGGTCCAACAGAAGAGTGGGTCCAAATCATATCGCAGCTCGGTTAGACCGCTTTCTGGTTCAATCCTCATTCCTGACCTGTGGTCTCATGGCTTCGTCCAAGATTTTGCCAAACAGCACTTCGGATCACAAACCCATTATTCTTGAGCTCTCCACGGAGGAAAATCTTGGGCCCATTCCCTTCAGATTCAGCTCATTATGACTTCAGCATGAGGGGTTCCAAGAGATGGTTTCTGAAGCCTGGAATAGACCGGTTCAAGGTTCCCCCTTCTATGTGTGGGAAGAAAAGTTGAGGAGGCTCAAAAGAAGACTCAAGGACTGGGCAAGAACGCTGAAATCCCCCTCCTCTAACAGAAAAGCAGCCATGGACAAGCTAGCAATCCATCAAATGTCGTTGGAAAATACTGAAGTCACCCAAGACCTTCTTCAGAGAGAAATCGACCTGCAAAAAGATTTTCACAAAGCAAGCAGGGAAGAAGAAGAATTCTGGTGGCAGAAATCCAGAGCTCTCTGGTTACAAGCGGGGGACAAAAATACCAGCTTTTTCCACAAGCACGCTGAAGCCCGAAAGCAATTCAAATCAGTTAAAGAAATTCACCATCAAGATGTAGTGGTCAAAGACTTCGAAGAAATAAAGCGGGCAGCTCTCATTTACTTTAAAGATCTTTACTCAGCCCCGCAAGAACCACCTTTGGATCCCCAGATCTATCCGATGAATATGATTCCTCATTGTGTCCAAGATCCTACCAACGCAATGCTGATGGCCCCTATCAGTATGAATGAACTCAGAAGCGCCTTGGACAGTATGGAACCGGACAAAGCTCCGGGTCCGGATGGGTTCCCTGTTAGATTCTACCTTTCCTGTTGGGATATAATCAGTTCTGATCTTCTGAGAATGGTTAAGAAATCCCAATCTTGTGCCAAGATTGGCGGCGGCATCAATTCAGCGTTTCTGGCCTTGATACCAAAGGAGAAAGGAGCAGCTAATTTCAGCAGATTCAGGCCAATCTCGTTGTGCAACTCCAGCTACAAGCTTATAACCAAAATTATAGCCAACCACCTCAAAAAAATCCTTCCTACCATTATTCCGGAAAATCAAGGTGGTTTCATCAAAGGGAGGAAAATTCTTGATAATATAGTGCTGGTGCAAGAAGCTGTCCATTCAAGCTATCATCGAAAGGAAAAAGGTATGGTGATTAAGCTGGACCTGGAAAATGCGTTTGACAGGGTTAAGCATGAATTCTTGTTCATGGTTATGGAAAAAATGGGCTTCTCTCCAGCTATCACTAACTGGATAAAAGCCTGCATTGCCTCTCCTTGGATTGCGCCTTTAGTTAATGGGCATCCTTCAGATTTCTTCCAAGCCTCTAGGGGCCTCAGACAAGGGTGCCCTTTGTCCCCGCTTCTCTACGCGATCCAAGCCTCGGTTCTCAGCTTCCAACTGGATCATAATCTACAATCACAAATCCTTCCTGGACTCCGTATGGTTCATCAGGTCAAAGACATAAACCATGCCCAATTTGCTGATGATACGCTTTTGATGGGAGGGGCAAGCATTAACTCTGCAAAATCCTTCAAGAAGGAACTGGACAGCTACAGAGAAGTTTCGGGCAGCAAGATCAATTATTCTAAAAGTACAGTTTATAGTTGGAATTGCTCGGCCAGGGAACTATCTGATATTGCAAGGATTCTCCAAATGGAAGGGTCTTGGGTTTGGGACTCCTTCAAATACCTGGGGATTCCTATCTTCAGGACCATTTCCAAAGTTGCCCATTGGACACCCTTGCTGGACAAGATCAAAAACAGAATTCATGCCTGGGGAGCTTCATGGCTGAATAACGCAGGGAAGATCATTTTGATGAAAGCGGTCCTCTCAAGCCTTCCGTTATATCAGCACTCTATACTCTTGGCCCCTAAAACCTTCATCAACAAGATGGAAGTTCTGCTCAGACGCTTCCTGTGGGAAGGGGGGAAAAATAACGAAAGAAGGCTGCACCTTGTTAAATGGGATACTGTAAAAAAGCCATTTATGGAAGGAGGATTACAAATCCACGATCTGGCTTCTCAAAATTTGGCCTTGGGAACCAAGCTGCTCTGGGACATTGTCTCTGGGAAAATCAGCTGGAGCAAGAAGGTCCTGTGGAGAAAATATTTCCATGGGAAGCGCCTCAGATGTCTGGACCAACTGCCTCGCTTCGCCAAAGGTTCCCCTGTCTTTAATCTCTGCCTCAAAGCCTGGGATCATTTTAGTCGTAAACTGTATTGGATTCCAGGTAATGGGCGAAAAATAAGAATTTGGGATGATCCTATTCTAGGTGACCAACCGATGAATCAAGAAGAAGAAATTTCTAATATCAGAGACTGGCTCCAAGATCGCAACCTGAACACTCTCTGGGATATCTCCTCTTGGTCGGAGGATGGTCTATGGGAAAGCTGGCATTTGGGGGAGGTCCCCCAGTGGCTGGAGGGTGAAGCCTCTGTTCTATTGGATAAGCTACAAGGGAAAGCTCCTGTAAAAGCATCAACAAAAGACAAACGAGGGTGGGGATCAGTCACAGGCTCATATTCCGCCGCTGAAGGATACAAAAGCATCACGGCCATCCCGAATGTTCCCCCAAACCCGGCTCAATGGCATTTTATTTGGGACTCCCCCTCTCTTCCCAAAATTGATTTCTTCTACTGGACATTAGCTCATAATAGTATTCTCACTCGAGATAATCTCCGTAGGCGAGGAATGGAAGGACCATCCTGGTGTAATCTGTGTAAGTCAGAGGAAGAAACAGCTGATCACTTGTTCTTAACATGCCCCTTTGCATCAGAAGTCTGGAGGGGAGTCCTCATGCTAAATGCAGATAACTTCGAACTCCCGAGGAACATCCAAAACCTGTTCCAGTCCTGGAGCAAATTGTCGCCGTATGGTCTCTCCAAAAATATCCTTCTCAAAAACTGCTGGCTCTGGATCCCCAAGTTCGTTTGTTGGAAGCTGTGGCTGGAAAGGAATAACAGACTTTTCAGAAATGAAAGCTGCAATCCGCTCAAAGTCATCACCAAGATCAAAGCTCTTTTAGGAGAAACTCTGGATGCCAACAATGCCAAAAAATCTGGGATAGCCCTGAATAGAGAAGAGGAACTCTGGCTGAACTGTTTGGTCCCAAATCATAAAGATAGTGCTGCCATCGCTATCAACGTTCCCTCTAATTGGGAAATCAGGCTGGAGGAGCAAGAGTTCATAAAATGGAGGTCGGCCCTTAATGAGCATTGCCTGTTTTTTGATGGGGCCTCCAAAGGCAATCCCGGTTTCGCAGGAGGAGGCGGAGTTCTATTGTGCCCGGATGGCTCTGAGCAGTTAAGGTTTGCCTGGGGATTAGGCAAGGAATCCAACAACAGAGCGGAGGCTCTGGCTCTGTGGCAGGGGCTCTCACAAGCGATCAAAGGCAATGTCAGATCCACATCAGTCTTCGGGGACTCCAGAATTATTATTCAAGCTCTGCATACCAAAAAGAATCCTTCGCAGCTCCAATTATCAATCATCCTCAGGAGAATCAGATCTATTTTGCCCAAATTTCACAAGATCACCTTCTATCACATCCTCAGGAATCTAAACTCCCAAGCAGATATGGAAGCCAACCAAGGCATTTTGCTAAGCAAAGGTTCGATGTCAGTCAACCAGATCGACCGTTTCTGCAACATCCCCTAAATTGAGCTCGCTGGATTTGCTGATGTTTCGTCGTCTTTCGTTTTCTCTATGCTGTAAGGGCATCCAAAGAATCATTAAGAAGAACGATCTGAGGAGTTCTGACATTGTCGAATATGTCTGTCTATGGGGAGAGCTACTGCCACCGGGCCATCCAGCCACCAGAAATCGACTACAAAATCCGAAAGGGCAACGCTTTTGAATCCGTTTCTACCTGAGTTTTGTAATCGCTGGATTCTCCAGGATAGCGATGCAATCTCCAACTGCATTATTGCTGGCGCTTATTAAATAACATACCCATTTCTGTCTAAAAAAAAAAAAACATATGCTTGTTCTATAATTTTCCCTTCGGGCAAACCCATCGCTATGTTTTAACGAGCCTAGCGATAATGAAACTCGCTCTTGTCTGTATGGACAAGTTTGTCGCTATTTGGTTTTAACGAGTTTAACAACAAAGATAACTCAATCCTTTTCAATTTTAGAGAGTCTGAAAAGGGACGTAAAGAAAACACCAATAATCCTTTTTCGTCATATAATCCCTTGTGTCCGAAAAAGTATAAAATAATACAAAAGGGATGAATTTTCGGTAATTTTAACGAGCCGAACAAAACAAGTGCTCGATCTTTTTGTGCAATAATCCCTCAAGTCCAAAAAGATTAAAATCTAAAGAAGGAATAGCACTTCCGATCACTTTAACGAGTTGGAGAGGCCAATTTCTCGGCAATCTTTTTATATTTTATGAGTCAGATGAAAAGAGCTTAAAGGAGACTCGTTTTTCGAGGAACGAGTGATAAATTCAGGTAGCAACTTATTCCAGGTAAGGTTTGGAATTTTCCAATCATGGCAGTGTCACAAGGATGGCTAACAGGATCACTCTTTTCAACTGTTCCTCAAAAAGGGTAAACAATCAAATGGAGGTGAATGATTGGCCAATATAGAGTGGAGGTGATGATGAGAACACGACCAAGGCTTAAAAGGCTGATGATAATGCATTCACAATGGTTATTTACTGGAAAATGGTTCATTTTTTAACGAGCTTAAACTCTGGGGGAACGTTTGCTCATTGCTTATGTTTATTTTTTAACGAGCTTGAATTTCGCGTTAAAACTGCTCGATCCAGTCGTATAATAAGGATGTCTCATTTAAAATGGAATTTGTTTTAAAGCTTTGCCCCACATCCTTTCTTTATGCAAGTTAGGAAACGACCAATCCTACGAGGTTAAAGGGTTAGAGGACCTACAAATTTAAAAAATAAATGGTCACTATTCGCTTGCATGCTAAAATGTTTGCATGCCCCCAGGTATAGCGAAAAATTTCCGGGTTACCAAAGACTGTTCTATCCACACTTCAGACAAAACACTTCCTCGGCGATGTCTACCAAAATAAACAAATGTGAGTGGTGCAACTGGCTCCACTCACATAACTTTGATGAAGGAATCTTATTCCAGTCTAATCTCATAAACTAGTCATATATCCATCACGAAAACCTACCCTATACCCAAGGTTTTCCTATCGAAACAGGCGAGGGTGCATGCCCCCTGGGTTTCAATCATGTCCTCTGAATCGGTCGCGCTCATCAGGTGGACGGACTGGGGATTGATGAGACATTCCTTGCATGAAAAGACCATTCAGGGATGGTATTTGACTATTTTCTATGTGTGATCCTGGGAATGAAAGCTGGTCTACGAGCTTGACCACTCTTCCTTCAAGTGGAAAACACATTACTCTAAAGAGTGAGGAGACAATGGCTCCCATGCAATAAATATAGTCGCGTCCAAGGAGTAGATTATAATCCAGGGGTCCTTGGACTACCATTACGTTCATGTGAACGATTTTCCTTCTCAATGTTATTGGCACATTGGGAAGGATCCCTAACGATCGACTGGTTCCTTTGTCAAAGCCTGTTAGATTTCTCATTTTAGGCAAAAGTGATGGCAAACCAAGCGCTTTCCAAGTAGTTGAGGAAAGGATACTCACAGAAGGCCCTTCATCTATGATGGTAGTGGCCATGACCATTCTATATATTTAAGCAATGATTCAAAATGGTACACTAGCCGGTAAACGGGGTCTGCCTAGCAGATTCCAATCGAAGGAAACAACTAGGTTTCTTGGAGGTGGGACCGAATAGATATCCGGATACGACTCTGACGAACTTCCCTCCTGCAGTAAAGGAACGGGTAGACTGCCCCCATGTTCGTCGGAGTCTGTGCTTACGAAGAGAATTTGAACGGTGTCGTTCTTGTTCTCTCCGATGACTGTATCATCTGAAGATGGACCTTCTGAAGGCAAGACTGGGTCAAATGCCACCTCGACCTTTTGACTTTCATCTGGTGTGGATTCAGAGGGTTCATCTTCAATGATAGATGCTTCAGCCGACCACAATGGCGTGTCAACCAGATTTTCAACTAGTGCTCAGCAAGAGTTTCTTATATCCAGGAGGAAGTTGTAATGGTGAAACCGGACGGTCGTCCAAAACTCTTTTAGCCTCATCTAAGAAGGGACAACGGTGGACAGTGTGATCGCCTTCATACAGTTTACAAGGAAATTTATATTTTCCTTTTTGTCCAGGGGCTTCACTTTCACTAGTTGATGGTGTATTCTCAACATGATCGTCACAGGTTGATGACACCAGATTGTGCAAACGAGGAGACCAGTCCCTTAAGATCCGAGGGATGTAAGGACAATCTCGATGATAGTGGTCTCCTTTGCAAATGACGCATGGTGATTTAGGCCTGGATGGTGCAGTGTGTGGATTTTCGCTAGACGATGCCTGGTTGCCCCTTTTTGCCTTTGGCTCCTTCTTCTTCTTCTCTTTCTTCTTCTTCTCCTTCTTCTTCTCAGTTACTTGATTTTTGGCTTTACCAGCTTCATCAAGGGAAGAGGAAGGAGGAGAGGGAGAATTGGACAAAGGAGAAGGTTTGGGGGTAACTCTGGTATTGTTTAGTTGCTGACTTGATTGTTCAGGAATCTTGGTGTTCTGAACGACAGAGGTCAAGAAGAGCCATATGGGCAAGTCGATTGCCAATCCAGGAAGCGACAATGTGGCCATATGGGGTGCACCAACATCTCCCCAAGAGGAGGAAGGACTAGGATTTCCACCAAGGGGAAATCCTTGGCTGGTGGACTCCATTTTTCTCAACCTAAGACCAACACAAGAAAGGTGATGTTTATTCCGATTAAAATAAATTTTATATGCTTTGACACAACTTGTTTTTTCAATTTTTAAGAGTCGAGAAAAAACAAAAGATGACTCTAGTTGCCTTCGATTTTTAATAAGCTTGAAGCGACAAGTGCTCAGATGGACCTTTTCTTTTAAGGAGTCTGAAAAGGAATGAAAGAGACTACTCTGGAAATCTAGACAGAGGGATTACCAAACCAATCGCAAAACTGCAGAATACTTTTTACGGTACGGAAGTCAATCTTCCCGAATGCTGTGTTCAGTGCATTGCGATCGATAGGGCGGCAGACACGACTTCCTATGGATAAAGTATAAACCCTATTATGGTATCCCAATATATACTCAATGGTACGTGGGAGCATATGTCCGTATTGGCATTTATTTTCTCAAAGTGGAGGAATCACCCTAGTCCCACTAAGGCTGGTAGCTACCTTAGAAACAAACAAACTAAAACCACTTTCGTTTTCCTTTATGAGAATTAGATAAGAGGTGAAAGAAGGAGACCAACCTCTGTCTTGTGCTTGGTTCCTTGCTTGATTCCTCTCCCTTTTGATAGATCTTTGCCACTCGCTTCCTCGTTTACCCGGCTTCAAAGAGCACCTGTAGAATCAAAGCAGCATAACACTATCCACGAACAGAGATCTACTATCATAAACAATATAGGACCAGATATATATTGACCACACAAATGCATATATCATCAATCCTACAAGAATGTGGAGGAAAACTTGAATAGATTTATTAATAATCAAGAATAGCAAAGAGGATTACAACCAATTGTTCTGGCCCAGCATCATCCTCTCAGCAGGAAATCCATTCTTCACCTCATGAAAAGCTTAGATCACCCAACACTATGATGTTACACCAAGAAACCAACAACACTTCCTTACAAGATACAAAATTCCATCCCCTGGATCTCTAGGATGAGGGATCCATATATAGATGTTTGCAAGGGGGGTGAGTCAGCTTTTGAGATTTGATTAGTGTCCTCTCTCTGATAGTTCTTGATTCCACTTGGAGATTGATGATCTCTTACTCATCCCTGGGCGAATGCAGAGAGGCAAGTGTCATAGGAGAAGTTTCTCGAAGATTCCATGATCTTCCACCTCACAGATTGACCCTGCCATTTGTCCACTCTCACCCATCGCACCACATAGAAGGAATTTTCAGTATGCATCACACCTCCCGTGTGTATTTAGGTGCGATGCAGTGCACTTTGACCATGGAGTAGGTGAGATGGTCCAGTTTTGACCCGTTCTAAGTAGTCTTTTCATGGAGAACTTCTGGGAGATGGTGTAATCAGTTGACCTTGTCCTTTTAGGGGCTGGAACAACACTTTTAGGGACTTAGGAGCCCTTGGTTTATGGACATTTATGATTGGGGTTGCAGTGCCCAAAAATGTCTATAACATTCATGAGTGAAATATCATCCCAAGCCTTCTTCAATATCTATGGAAATCTCTTTTTCCATGTAATTCCCTGCATCATACTGCCATAAACAAAATATTGTCAGTGCATAAATAAATATAACAATATACTAATTATCTTTCCCTACTATAGACAAAAAACTACCTTAAAACCGGATACCTACACATATCATATCTCAAGGGATTCCAATTCCCTTGACGAATTCAATTGTCACTAGAAACCAACTATCATGCCTACATCAATCAACCATCTTCAATGTAGCTTCCTCCACCTCAAAGTTCTTCCATGCACTTTAACTTGCTATATTGCTCTCTTTTGGAGCATGAGCTCCCGACAACCCTGTCAGAAAATGGAATTCATACATGTGTGTGTGTCTATGTGTGTGTCACAACATCATTACCAGTGTTCACAAGGTGGAGGTTAAGAAAACTTCCTTTTTCTGTGGAATGCACACACGACATTGAGAACAACAATTACCAACTCAGTCAAGGAATCTATTATCTCAAATGAATTTACTTTCCCTTTCCTCTTACTTTTCTCATAATTTTATTGCCACTTTCCATTTATGCCAATGGACCCAACTAGCTCAACCAATTGTCATATTCTGTCCTTCAACTACACTTTATTTATGCATTAGGCTTCATCTTGGTCACACATTACCTGTTGGGTTTTACTTAGCTCTCCCTGAGATCCAGTAGATTTCCTCTTTCCCCAACCAATTTTCAACACCCTCAAAACATAAGAGGCAAGAAAAAAAGGAAAGATAAAGAAAAAATGGAAAACCAAAAAACCACAAACAAAGTGGCATCGCCATGAACTAATCATAGTCAAAACCACAAATTAAGCACAAAAAAATCACAAAACACTGAAAGAATAATACTTTCAACATACACCATTAATCAACCCCCATGTCTTCCGAGTGCTTCCAAGGGTTCATGATTGAAATCTCATCCCAAGCCTTCTTCAAGATCTATGGAAATCACTTTTTCCATGTAATTCACTGTGTCATACTTCCATAAACAAGAAATTGTCAGTGCATAAATAAATATAAAAATATATGATTTATATTTCCCTCCTATACAAAACACACTACCTTGAAATCAGATACCTACACGTATCATCTCTCAAGGGCTTCCAATTCCCTTTGATGAATTCAATTGTCATTGGAAACCAACTATCATGCCTGCATCAATCAACCATCTTCAATGTAGCTTCCTCAACCTCAAAGTGATTCAATTCACATTAACTTGCTCTATTGCTCTCTTCGGGAGCATAATCTCCTTCTGCTACAAGATGCATTGAGGCTTTGCTTGGAACTCTCCCTCAGGTTCTAGCTTCCATCTTACATTGCATGCCAAATGATATGCATACCTATTGTCCATTGTCACGTAGATCTAGGAAGTGCTATGACCTACATATCTAATTGTATGTTCCTCCTATGCACTATAGTCCTGAGGATTGGATGCTTCTGCTATGTCATTCTAATACAAAGGGAAATTCTTCTTGTGATGATCTCCATCACATGTTGAACACTGCAATGGTTCTCTGCCATTATTGTTATTTTGCTACTCTCTAGGCTAAGACCCATGTCCTTTCTCATCTGTATTGAAGTTCTTATACAGAGCCACATTTTCCTCTTCACATACATCTTGAGATCTTCCTTTCTTTTCGAGCCCTTTCCATTTACTCTTCTCATTATCTTTCTTATCCTGCTTTAACTTAGGTTTTCACTTAGTCTTCTCATAAAAATGCTTCATCTTTCCAATGATCGAGGATCATCATACTCAATCTGATCTTTGAATGCTAATGGTGGTCTACTGATAAATCTTTGGATCTTTTTTTTCTCATCATGAGGTCTTTGCCTTTCCATCATGATATCTCTCATATAGGTAATTCTTCCTGAAGAGTCTTTCAAAATCATCCCAAATCAAATCCACTTTCCTAACGCCTCTAATATGCTTAACATCTTCCCACAAGATATCTGCTTTTCCCTTGAGACTAAAGGTAGCTATCTTGGATTTTATGTTCTCTGAATAATCATACAATCGAAATAATTTCTTCATCCCAGGAAACCATTCTTATGCATCTTGTGATTTCTTCACTTTCCCATCAAAGGTAGGGGCCTTATATTTCTTGAACGCTTCTAGTGAGTAGTCCATCTTACTCCTATAAATATGTTGGTAGTAATGAAAATTATGTCTCCTACAACTAGAGCAAGAATAAAGTTCATTAGTGCTAGCCCTCCTATCAAGTGTATCAAAGGACCTACCACCTCTCATTATATTATCCCTATCCATCCTGTACCCCTTCTGAGACCTTCTTCCGTATGCACGATTTGTCTTTTCTTCCTGCCGATCCTTGTGACTGATTCCCAATTGTCCCTTCTTCTGCAAATCTGAATTACTTTGAAGAATCTTTTCATTGACCTTGACTTGTTTTTCCTTAGCTCTATCAAGATTTTCATTTGCCTCAATTAACCACTCATTGTTTACCTTGCCACTCATAATTTCTATCTTCAAACTTCTTAATGTGTTTTCCAAACTAGGAGAATGTCCCTCTTTGTGCTACTCAACTGATCTATCCAATCCTACTAATGTCTCTTCAGGCATGTACGAAGAGTCTTATGAATTGTACTCAATTATTCTTCTCTTCATCTCTTGGCTTTGTATTTCCTACAATATGCCATTATTAGCTATGTAAAACATAATTAAAACATACCTCAAGGTAGATCAGGGAAGGCTATTTCATCTGCATAGGTCCATCCAATACTAGAATGATACAACATCACAAGAATATCATCACATACATGTATATCATAACCATAACAATAAATAGCTAACATGCATGCATGATAAACATATAAACAAATGACATGCATGCATAACATTATACCATTACCCTGAGGTACAAGCCTACAACCCCACTCTGATACCACCCTGTAACCACCCCATCCCACATTTACCCATTTTACAAGATCTCTAAGGTAAACATGAGTTGAGTGTTACTATGGATGACCCAACCTCCAAGTTATAGTTATGGAAGTGGTGTATACTAACTATAAACATACTACCATCCCTTAGGGACACTATATCACCCAAGTGACTAACAACAACCACTGGTCATCAATCCTTGAGATGGAGCTTTCACTTCTCAGACATTACACCCCAATTGCATGCTTCACACGTTGTGCATGCATTTGGAAGGCTCCAACTGCATGCATGATCCTACCTCCATGCAGTTATACCTAAACTTCTCCATTTCGAAGGGTATGATTACGAGGTCTATGCCTCTTTTTTAGGGATATCATACAGGCCACTAACTAGTACCACCTAGAACTCTTCATAACTCATTCTAGAATGACAAAAAGTATGTACAATAAATACTAAGGCTAGAACTCGCTTAAACATGCTAGTCACATGATAAACATTTCATCAAAGATGTAGTAAACATAGTAGCTATAGGTCATGAATGCATATCTAATCATTATATTATAAAGTTCATCATAAAATCATCAAGAAGGCTCTATTCCCTATCAAGCTAGCTACGACAATTCTTGTTAGCCCATGCATACATTAACCATTCTATAAGTAATAAAATCATGAACAAGATCGATAGTAAGAGAAGATCATTCAACCATGCTTATAACTAGCATATAACCAAAATAGAATCCATGAAAAATAAGCCACAAGATCAACATACTAAGCATTACATGTGCTCATAGATCACAATAGGAAAAATAACTCATATTAATCATATGTAGATGCCAACCAATTTAGGGACTTCCACATACCACCCGACCTTAGATTGGGTTGAACCAAGTCTCTATTTTAGCCAATCACCCCCGTGAAATATTCTAAGCATGAATGTGGGATCATATGGGTTAAACCAAAATAGAACCAACTAGGACTTCAAGAGGGAAAACCACCTCAACCCTCAACCATAATAATTTCACCTAAAATAGCTCAGAAATCACTAACATCAAAACAAGATTGGATGCCTCTGGCTTCCTTCACCAGCTTTAGAGGCGTTTTCCTATCTCCACCCATTCGTTAAGAGTTCTAGGATAAATCCCACCTCCACCCTTCACTATTGGGAATTTTCTTGAGACCAACTCAATCGAGATCTAATGCTACTAGCAATCTAAAACTCAATCAAAATAGATAACCGAGTACATCATGAATATCCAGGAAATGGCAAGGAAAGGTTGAAAACACTGTAAATATAGGAAAATCCCATGCCAATGACAACAAAATAACGAAATATCCAAATGCATGTACAATGCATTTGAATCTAGATATGCTCAATCACACATGCACACTGTTACCTAAAATCACAACTATTTTCCACCCTTACATGTTGTTGTCGAAACTTCCTATTGCACTTCCTTGATTTCCTTGCTTGCTTGCTCCCTTACTTTTGCTCTCTACTTTTCTGAACCTGATCAAAAGTTGAGAAAAAAATGTCAAATGTTTCTCTAGTTCACTTTTATAAGTGATGTTTCATGTCCCTTCCTTTCTGTTTCCTCTTTCTTTCATTTTCCTCTAATTTCCCTTCCTTGCTATTTGTGTCTCTCCATCTTACCTTTCTCATATTTTCATTTATTTCCTTAATTAATTTCCATTTATTGTCTCTTTGTCTTTGCCAATTTGTACGCCAATTTCCATAGCCATTAATTAACCATAAGTGACCCCCAATGTGTTTTTTCCCCTCATTCAGGTTGGAATATGTGTCCCATGATCTTGGTTTTATTTTTTCCTTTCTACACGGAAATATAACCTAGGGATGTTACATATTGGAAAAATTCAACAAGAATTTAAGAAATGGAGTCACCAAGGCAGAGGTTTGGAACATGTTAAAATACTTAATATTAATATACTTAACTCATTGAGTTGTCAATTAGGCACAATACAAATGAATAAGAATAAGGAAGGAGTAGAGTTACCTTTGGAAATCTTTTTTCAAAAGTGTAGGATAAAGGACCCATTGGAAGAGTGCAAGGTGGATCACATTGATTCTTGCACAATAGGTAGTGGGACCATGCAACAAGAAAATGCCCATATTTTTTTGGATTTTAAGTTGTATACTAGTAGGTTGATCAACCAAAAAAATTATGTTTTGTCTCCCAAAAGAAACCATGGAAGCTTGAACCGCAAGGTATGATTCTAGATCAACCATTGCATAATTTATGCCAACCTAACCCTTGAATGCAATAATCTTATCTGTAGTGGTGTTTACCTGGTTAGCCATGGATGGCCCCCCCTCCAAACCAACTTTGGAAGCAAGGGTGGAGTGATTCATCGTTTGGAGGTCGTCAGTAGGCCTTACTTCTACCATGTATGTCACTTCTTCCTTCTCTATCATTACAACCATCCACATAAGCCCCTCCTAAACCTCAACTACCTTCAAAATAATTCCTAACCTACAAAATCAAAAGGAAGCTCAACCAATGTAGGATTTTGGCCTTACTACTTACCTCACTTTATTTCTTCACTAGATTTCATGATATTCAGATTAGGTTAGGGAAGAATTCTGATAAATGAACTCCTCTAGTAAAAATAGAAGATATTAATGGGGAAGTTTTGAATGAAGAACTAAAATTAGTTTACTCTCCTAAATTATTAAAAACCAATCAAATTAGCCCAAAGCCACAAGTTCCTTCCTTTCCCTGAGATATTAGACCTACAAAAACTTGCTACAAGACCTAAGTTTAAATTATCAAGAGATCGTAAGAATTTATGTGTTCACATACAATTATTTCAGGTCATTAAACATGTTCTTATCTATTCCAAGGTAGTTCAAGAACTATGCTTGAGGATACATAGTAGAAAGTGGAAAGGCCTTGAAACCATGCATGTTATGGGAAAATTAGTAGATCTTATGCTGGGGGGGGTGGTAGTCTTGCTTCATTGTGTAGATAAATCATATAGTTATTCCAAAAAAATTGATCAACCTTGGAGCTGCTATCAATGTGATGAACCAATAAGCAATGGAAGCCCTATGACCTTCAAGTCTTAGATGAACCCCCACATTATTGCAACTACTTGACCAATCCATCATGATTTTGGAAGACATATTAATTTTGGATTTTGCGTAATATCTTGGTAATTTCACATTGTTACAACCCAAATATTGCCTTGCGTGATATCCTTTGATCTTAGGAAGACCATGAATATCCACTACAAATGCAATTATTTGTTGTAGGTCAAGTAATATGACCATTTATCATGGGACCTCCACCAAGAAATTCATCCTATATACTCCAAATAAGCCCAATACTGAGCCACAAAATCCATTTTGGGTTGATGGGGAAGAAAGTGATGAGGAGGCAGTTTCTGATCAAGTGCTTATTGTAGGCCAATATCTGATTGTTAGAGATAAAACCAAAGAATATGAAGAGATTGGTGATTTTATGGCTTCATACCCCTCACCTAACTCATGTTTTCATCCATAAATTAGATCCTTAAGTATGAGATTCTATTTACATAGAAGATGAATCACCCTTGGAACAATTAGCCCTCATCTAATGATGAGCACGAGTCAACTTCAAAACTATAGAAATTAGCCTCAGAAAGTTTTTGAAGATTAATCCAAGGCTTACAAAACAATAAAGGGAACAACTAATTAAGATTTTATAAAATCATCATGATGATTTTATAAAATCTTAATTAGTTGATGATTTTTCCTGGGGTTGCACTAAAATGAAGGGGATTCATCCTTATTTTTATCAAGGAAGACTCCATACCCATTCTCTAACCTTAACGATGAATGAATCCTACTCTATAGGACATAGTCAAAGATGAGCTCCTAAATTTACTCTCAACTAAATTTGTTTACCTTATTTATGACAACTAATGGGCCTCCCCTCTTGTCATTGGCTAGGTCATATACACCCTAGTAGGAAAGAAGTATTTTTATTTCCTTGAATGGTTCAATGAATATAATTAAATTCAAATCTCTCCTAAGGACTATCAAAAAAACATGTTTATCCCAAGAAATTTTCCTGTTGTGTTCTGCCATATTATCTGACTCGATTCATGAATCTTTTGAAATCTACATGGATTATTTTAGAACTTATGGTGATTAATTTGAAGTGGATTTCGAAAATATATGGAAGGTATTAATAAGGTGTAAGGAATTTGATGAGAATCAAATGAGATAAATTACCTTTTACCTGACCGGTCAAAATTATTTACTAAAGAGGGTTTGACCTCTTAAATGTTCTTATTTATTATTTGTTTGTAAAAGTTATTGAAGTGCCTAGATTAAGAGTGAAGTGATAGAGTTTGTTATCTTAGGTGTGTGTTAGGCCAATTAAATAGGTATTAGGCTGTTTGAGAAATTTGAATTTAGAGAGGATCATTAAAAAGGAAAAAAACTCATTTTTTTGAAAAAAAATGTTGAATGGAGATTATGTGAGTAAATGGCAGAACAATTTTTCTGATTGTGATTTTTCTTTCATAATTGATTCAGTGGAGTTTCCCGATGTATCTGATATCATCTTATGTTAAGGAATTGTTTGATTCAATTGATGAAAAATCATTTTGTTGTAGTTTAATGGTGGAATCATGTAGATTGATATCTAGAGTGTTGTGTATCTTTGAGAATTTTGCATCCGAACAAGATAGATCTATAGATCTTCTCAGTGATGTGAGTATTTTATCATAATTTCATGTTTTCTCAATGATAGATCTAATGAATTCTCAAATTTCTTTGGCTTCTGTTGTTTGAAATCGCTCTAAGAAAAAGAAAACCCTCAGTCACAGAAGGGTCACATCGTGGGTTGCATTTGAAACAAAAAGGTCATGCCGGAATCAAAAGTGTCGTGCATCAGATAGAAAGGTCATGTCATGTGTCATGCCTATAGTAGAAGGATCGCTCCTTAGATAGAAAGGTCATGCCAACCTACAAAAGGGTTGCGCTAGTTCAAGATTTTGTTTTTAATCAACTTTTAGAATCCCATTTCAAACTTTGATTGCTGGGTCAAGTAATCCATCATGTCTACTTTCTGTTGATTCATCAAACTTGAAAAAATACCTAGGGAAAGGCCTCCAAAAAATTGAATTTTCCAACATCACTCAGAAGCACTCTGTCTGGTAAAAAATATTTTTGGAGACAAAAATTTTGAAGAACATAGTATTGGCGGATCAGTATACCATCATTTTGTATCAGAGCAAGGTTTAGAGTATTGTTCTTAGAACTTCAACAAAAATGCCACCCAGAAGAGGAGGAGTTGGCATAGGTTGGGGAAGATCTGTAGCTAATGTAGTACTGCTTGAAGAAATTAGACATCTTCGCACACGAATGGAGGCGATGGGAACTTCCCAGGGAAGAGTCCCTGATGAGGAATATGCAAGTGTTGAAGAAGAATCTTTTGAGGAAGAAGGAGAAAAAAGTGAAAAATCCAAAGTTCTCAAGATGTTGGAAAAGGAAAGTGGAAGACCGAAGGTAGAAATACATTTGTATGAAGGAAATCTTAATGTGGAAGAGCTGATGGATTGGATTAGTGCATTAGATAAGTATTTTGACTATGAAGAGGTTAAAGATAAAAAGAAGGTGAAATTTGTTGCTACCAAATTGAAAGGCCATGTAACCATCTGATGGGATGAGCTACAAATAGCCATAGAAAGGAAGGGAAAACTCAATATTAAGTAGTGGGATAAAATGGTGAGCAAAGTGAAAGGTAAATTTATGCCCAAGAATTACCAATTAAACCTTTTCAGACAGTTACAAAACTTAATACAAAAAGGGATGACCTTTGGAGAGTACACAAAGGAGTTTTATACGCCGAGCATTCTAAGATCAGGACCTGCTAAAGATGACATGGAAAAAGTAGAAAAATATATCAACTAATTTAGATATGATATACAAGATGAAATTAGTCTTCTAAGTCTAAAGACAAATGAAGGTTCCTATCAAGCAACTTTGAAGGTAGAGGAGAAATTGTTGAGGAAGCAAAGTCAGAAGAACAGAGGTAGAAATCCAGGAAGAGGAAGAAGAACTTCCACAACAAGATTCTAGCACTCTCCAAATGAAACAAGAGGGACCAGTATTCGACCACCATAGAGACGAGACTTTGGTAGAGGAAAATTTGGATCCAGAGGTAGAAGCTGAGGAAGGGAAATTTGGTGTTATACATGTGGAGAATTAGGACATCAGTCATGGGATTGCCCTCACAATAAACCAACAAATCCAAGGAATGTAAACATAGTTGATACAAAAGAAGAAAACCCTCAGGTCACTGGGAAAGAAGAGCCACCTGAGGTAGGAGAGTCTTTATTGCTAAAAAAAGTATTGCTAAAGGCAGAAAAAGAAGCCAATGAACCATCTCAAAGGAAAAGTATATTCAGGACTGTGTGCAAGTCTAAAGAGAAATGCAGCAAGGTCGTGATTGAAAGTGGGAGCACTAACAATATTGTTTCTACAGAGATAGTGGATAAATTGGGTTTGGTTAAGATGGTACACCCTACTCCATAAAAAGTGTCCTAGTTGCAGAAAGGACATCAGCGCTTGGTGACAGAATAGTGTTGGGTAGATATACAGATTTGCACATATAAAGATGTGGTATTGTGTGATGTAATGCCAATGGATGTGTGCCATATATTATTGGGGAGACCTTCGCAGTTTGATAGGAAAGTTGTTAATGATGGTAGGAGGAACACATATACCTTAGAGAAGGATGGGAAGAAGCATACATTGTTACCTTTGAACGATGGAGTAGACAAAGGAACGACTCGGGAAAATGTTTTGATGATTAGTGGAAAATAATTGCTGGGAGAAGTCAAGAAGGAGAAAGAAATTCATTTTGTTGTTGTGGTTAAACCCAAGGTAATTTTTACTTCTACTAATTTAGATAATTTTCCTATGGAAACTGAAAATCTTCTAAATGATTGTGTCAACATTATTGTTGATGAATTTCCAAGTGCATTGCCACCAATTAAAAGTATCAGCCATCACATATATTTAATACCTAGTGCAAGTTTACCAAACAAAGTAGCATATAGGCTAACTCCTCAGGAAAATGAAGAAGTTGGGAGACAAGTGCAAAATTTATTGGATTAATGACTGATAAAGGAGACCCTAAGTCTGTTTGCAGTACCAACAGTTCTTAGCCCAATGAAGGATGGTGAATGGTGCATGTGCATTGATTCTAGAACAATAAATAAGATTACTATCAGGTATAGATTTTCCTTACCATGTATGGATGATTTGATGGATTGCTTGAGCAGGTCAAATTATTTTTCTAAGATAGATTTGGACAGTGGATACCATCAAATAAGGATTAGAGAGGGGGATGAATGGAAGACCATGTTCAAGACTAATAGTGGGTTGTATGAATGGTTAGTGATGCCTTTTAGACTGACTTATGCACCAAGTACATTTATGAGACTGATGAATGAGGTCTTAAAAGAATATATTGGAAAATTCGTGATAGTTTATCTTGATGATATTCTAATTTTCAGTCAGAATAAAGAAAAGAATTTGGAGCATCTTAACTTGGTTTTAAATACTTTACAAAAAGAGAAGTTCTTGATAAATTTGAGGAAGTGTAGTTTCATGAAGAAAGAGCTCGTTTACCTAGGATTTTTAGTCTCAGAACAAGGTTTGAAGATGGACATAGAAAGGATACAAGAAATTTTTAATTGGCCAACTCCAAGGAGTGTATTTGAGGTAAGAAGTTTTCATGGTCTTTCAAGTTTTTATAGAAAGTTTATAAGAAGATTTATTCAGATTTGTGCACCGATAGTTGAAACAATAAATGAAAACAAACAATCATTTAAGTGGATAGAGACAACGGACCGGAAATTCAAACTATTGAAAAAGAAGATTACAGAAAAACCTATTTTAGCCCTACAAAACATTGATAAAACTTTCCAAGTTGCGATTGATGCTAGTGGGGTAGCAACTGGAGTTGTACTGAGTCAAGAGCAGAGACCTATAGCTTATTTCAGTGAAAATTTGAATGATGCCAAGCGAAAGTACGCATCCTATGATAAATACTTCTATGTTGTTATTCAAGGTTTAAAGAAATGGAGGCTTTACTTGTTTCCCAAAGAATTTATTTTGTATCTTGATAATCATGCACTACAGTTCATAAATAATCAGCCAAAGTTGAGCCAAAAGCATGCTAAGTGGGTGGAATACCGATAGAGTTTCACCTTTTTAATTAAGCACACAAGTGGTAAGTCAAATAAAGTTGTGGATGCTTTGAGTTGAGTGAATTTGGTTATGTAGGAGTTGAAGATCGATGTTTCGGGATTTGAAGAAACGATTAACATGTACAAGGAAGATACAAATTTTAAAGAAATATATGCAGCTATTTAGAATCCCTTGATTCATAATATAAGCCAATGGTTAGACTACCTGATTCAAGGAGGTTTTCTGTTAAAAAACAATAAATTGTGTATTCCTAAATGTTCCATGAGGGAAAATCTGATTAAATAAAAGCATAGTGGAGGATTGCCTAGACACTTTGGGCAGGATAAGACATTCACTCAAGTGAATGCCTTTTATTATTGGCCAAAAATGCAAACTGATGTCAAACATTTTGTTGAGAAATGTAGGATTTGTCAACATGCCAAAGGAAGGAGCCAAAATACTAGGTTATATCATCCATTGCCAATACCAAATATGCCTTGGGATGCGGTCAACATGGATTTTGTTTTCGATTTTCCAAAGACTCAAAGAGGACATGACTCTATCTATGTTGTTGTGGATAGATTTTCAAAAATGACTCATTTCATCTCTTGTAAGAAAATTAGCGATGCAACTCATATTTCTAATTTGTTTTTCTCATAAATTCTAAGGTTACATGGGCTGATTGTGTTTAAAATGGCAACAAGAAATGCTAAAAATAGAAGTGCTAAAAGTAGCAGTTTGAGTACCAGTGCTGGATTGGGCAACAGGGAATGAAAAATGGAAGTGCTAAAAATAGCATTCTATTTTTAGTAATTCAAGATGGATTCCTATTTTAGTTAGTCCCTGGACTAAAAATAGGAAGTACAATTCGATTTTGATATTAACAGCAATTTGTTAATTAATTAATTAATTCATCTTGAGTTAATTAGTTAACGAAAAACAAACTTGAAGTCTATGTGAGGACATGCAACAATTTATCTATTAATTGAGGAATTTATCCATCAGTTAAAGAGATAAGGATGAGTTGTAATATTGAGTTCTAGTTAGTTGGCTATGTTAACTGAGTCAAGTCCAATTATATTAATTTAACAGTTTGTTAAATTAATGAGAGTTCAGTTAGTTAATGCTTGCATGCATGTAACTACTGTATTTCGGATAACTGAGTATTCACTCATGGATAACTCATGCATGTTAGTTCAGACAGAGACACAGTTGAGATTAGAGAAGGGACAATGTACTATGAGTTGGATGAATATTTTTCCTATAAAGGAAGCTCATCCATGGATGAGGATTTATCTCCTTCAGGACTGCGTAGTTGGATCAGAGGTTGGTGAGTGTGTGAAGAGGCCAATTCACACAAGTTGCTACACTAGACCCCAATCAGAATTGTGCAAAGAAACAAGAGGCTTGGAGGGCAGACCAGAGGTTAGATAGAGGCCTTTGATTGTCTATGAGCAGCAGAGGTATTGCAGAGAAAGTAGGATAGCTTTTGAGCTAATTCTTTTTGTAATAATGGCTATATTTCCATTTGTATGATAATACAGAGTTTGGGTTTTAGGCTGAAGCTTTCCCCAGGTAAATTCTTCTGTGTTAGGTGTGATTGATTTCTCCATATCAGTTATATGTGTTCTTATTGATGTTTCTCATGTTCGATTAAGCTTCTGCTAAATTGTTTGTAGAAGTAGATCAGGTGTTTTGCTGTAGTACATTGCATTACTAGGTGATCTACAGTGGGAATTCCTACATGGTATCAGAGCGAGGTTTTGTAGAAAAAGTTCTACATGGTATCGGAGCAAAGGTGATCAAAGGAGAGAACAGTATACTGAGAGGAGATTTCAAAGCTCTGAATTTTGGGCCAAGATTTTGCAGAGCAGATCTGAAAATTTATGTACAAAATTTTTAGAAACAAAAAACAGATTTGGATTCCTTGTGGGAAAATACCCAAAATAAAAAAAAAAAGAATCGACTAAATCGAAGTTCGGATGAGGGAGATATTGCTGATTTAAAATCCGCTCTTTTTCTAGAAAATTTCATGATGGTGGGAAAGTGGAAACAGATTGGTGTGCTAGCCAAGAACCTGTATGCACTTGAGGTACAAGATGCATGTAAAGCCTTGAGGAGCAAGGCAAAGTTTAGATACTTGGTGGTTGAGAGGGAGAGTAAATTACCTCTCGACATGCAGCGCTAGAAGAAGTCTCAGACGATTGTGGAGGAGCCATGATTGGTGAAGCAACATCTGGAGGTTGTGGAGTAGCCATAACTAGAGAATATGAGAGGAGATTGAGTAGACACATCTACTCATTTAGAGACCTCCATTAGGGGGAAATTTCGAGCCAAGTGGGCAGAGGGATCACATGCATCCATACCTTCAGGTAGGAGGTGGGGCGATGTGGAGTGATCGTCCCAAGAAGGCTGGAATGGGGGCAAGATCCTTGAGGTACCCAACCTCTTCGATTCAAATTTGCTACAGAAGCCCCGATGAGGAGTAGCAAGACCGGCTGATTGGATAGAGACAGATGCGGATGGAGCAACAGAGAGAGCTACAGTGCAGGAGTCCCAGGACTGTGTAGAGCTAGCAGGCTACAACAATGCCAAAGGCACAGGAGTGTTGCACCAATGCAAGGTAGCACAGAGAGGTGTGCAATGGTGCAAGATGCATGGAGTGTTGTAGAAGCTCAGAGGTCAGAGAGGGAGCACTTTTCAGCAATAGGTAGAGCTTTAACATCAAAGTATGTTTCTAGACCAACAGGGAGGTCAATGGGGAGTTTTTTTGTTTCTAGAGTTGCTGGAGCAACCACACTTAGGAGAAGTGTTGCATGCAAAACATTCCAAAGCTACAGGATTGGGTTCAAGTTGAAGCCTTTCTTGTTCAGAGGGAGTGTTGAAAATGGCAACAAGAAATGCTAAAAATAGGACTGCTAAAAATAGTAGTTTGAGTACCAGTGTTGGATTGGGCAATAGGGAATGAAAAATGGAAGTGCTAAAAATAACATTCTATTTTTAGCAGTTCAAGATGGATTCCTATTTTAGTCAGTCCCTAGACTAAAAATAGGAAGTAAAATTCGAATTTGTTATTAATAGCAATTTGTAAATTAATTAATTAATTCATATTGAGTTAATTAGTTAAGGAAAAACAAACTTGAAGTCTATGTGAGGACATGCAACAGTTTAACTATTAATTGAGGAATTTATCCATCGGTTAAAGAGATAAGAATGAGTTGTAATATTGAGTTGTAATTAGTTGGCTTAGTTAACTTAGTCAAGTCGAGTTAGATTAATTTAACAATTTGTTAAATTAATGAGAGTTTAGTTAGTTAATGCTTGCATGCATGTAACTATTGTATTTCAGATAACTGAGTATTCACTTATGGACAACTCATGCATGTTAGTTCAGATAGAGACCCAGTTGAGATCAGAGAAGGGACAATGTACTATCATTTGGATGGATATTTTTCCTATAAAGGAAGCTCATCCATGGATGAGGATTTATCTCCTTTAGGACTGTGTAGTTGGATCAGAGGTTAGTGAGTGTGTGAAGATGCCAATTCACACAAGTGGCTGCATTGGACCCGAACCAAAATTGAGCAAAGAAATAGGAGGCTTGGAGGGCAAATCAGGAGGCTTGAGAGAGGCCTTTGACTGTCTATGAGCAACAGAGATATTGCAGAGAGAGCATGATAGATTTTGAGTCGATTCTTTTTGTAAACTGGCTATATTTCCACTTGTATGATAATACAGAGTTGGGGTTTTAGGCTGAAGATTTCCCCAGGTTATATCTTCTATGTTATGTGTGATTGATTCCTTCTTATCAGTTATATGTGTTCTTATTGATGTTGCTCAAATTGTTTAACCTTCCATTGAATTGATTGTAGAAGTAGATCAAGTATTTTGCTTTAGTATATTGCATTATCAGGTGATCTACATGTGGGAATTTCTTCTGCCTATAAGTATTGTTTCAGATAGAGATACTAAGTTCGTGGGACACTTTTGGAGGACTCTATGGAAGAATTTAGGTACAAACTCATTTTTATTTCAGCCTATCACCCTCAAACGGATGGGCAAATGGAAGTGGTGAATAGGAGCTTGGGAACCATATTAAGAAGCTTCATTTACAAACATCCAAAACAATTGTATTTAGCACTTGCTTAAGCTCAATTTTCTTACAATGATACTCCTAACAGGAGTATAGGGATGAGCCCATTTCAGATTATTTCTGGAATGCATCCTAGAGGAGTATATGATCTTAGAGATTTGGGAAAACAAGATATAAGGAGTGCAAATGCTTAATAATTTGTAGAACAAATGTAGAAATTGCAGGAGGATGTCAAACAAAGGTTATAGGAAAGTAGCAGGAAGTATAAACAAAGGGTTGATGTGAAGAGAAGAGAAAATGAATTCCAAGTGGGTGATCTAGTTATGGTTTACCCAAGGGAAGAAAGATTTTTTGTAAGGCCTTATAAAAAATAAAAATTAAAAATATAGGACACTCTAGAATTTTAAGGAGGTTTTCCTCAAATTCTTATGAGATTGAACTACTGAAGGAATTGGAATATCTCCTATATTTAATCTTATAGATTTGTACCCATACAATGAGACAAAGTGGGAATCACAAGATGAACCTGCAGATGAGTAAGTTCAGACCATAAATTGGGAGGAACAGATGCCAAGGATAACAAAGAGTGAAGTGGAAGCAGTCTTAGAGAAGCGAGTAACAAATAAAACTAGAGTACAAACATATTATCAATATCTAATCAAATGGAAGGGATGGCCAATTGAAGATGCTAGTTGGATGACAACAAAAAGGTTAAATAAATATCAACTGAATCCTAAAGACCTTATGGAATCGTATTTTCTTCCCTAGGAGTCTGATGCAGGAGCATCAAATGAGATAAATTACCTTTGACCCGGCTGGTCAAAATTATTTACTAAAGAGGGTTGGACCTCTTAAATGTTCTTATTTATTATTTGTTTGTAAAAGTGATTGGGGTGCCCAGATTAGGAGTGAATTGAGAGTTTGTTAGCTTAGGTTTGTGTTAGTCCAATTAAATAGGGATTAGGTTGTTTGAAAAATTCGAATTTAGAGAGGGGCATTAAAAAAGAAAAAAAACTCATTTTTTTAGAAAAGAAAATGTTGAATGTAGATCATGCTAGTAAGGGCCGGAACAATTTTTCTGATTGTGATTTTTCTTTCCATAATTGATTCAGTGGAGTTACCTGGTGTATGTGATATCATTTTATGTTAAGAAATTGTTTTCTTCAATTGATGAAAAATCATTCTGTTGTAGTTTAATGGTAGAATCCTGTAGATTGATATCCAAAGTATTGTGCATCTTTGAGAATTTTTCATCCAAACAAGATAGATCTATAGATATGCCTAGTGTTGTGAGTATTTTATCCTAGTTTCATGTTTTCTGAATGATATATCTAAGGAATTCTCAAATTTCTTTATTTTTTCTTGTTTGAAATCGCTTCGAGAAAACAAAACCCTTAGTCACAGAAGGGTCGCATTGTGGGTCGCACTTGAAATAGAAAGGTCGTGCCAGAATCAAAAGGGTTGTGCATCAAACAGAAAGGTCACACTGTGGGTCGCGCCTACAACAGAAGGGTTTCACCTGATATAGAAAGGTCGCGCGAGCCTACAGAAGGGTCACAACAGTTTAGGATTATATTTTTAATCAACTTTTAGGAGCCCATTTCGAACTTTGATTGTTGGGTCAAGTAACCCCGCATGTCTACTTTCTGTTGAGTCATCAAACATGACAAAATACCCATGGAAAGGCTTACAAAAATTTAATTTTCCAACCTCACTCAGAAACACTGTGTCTGGTAAAAAGAATTTTTGGCGAGAGAAGTTTTGAAGAACAAAGTATTGGCAGATCAGTCTGCCATTAGAATTTCATGTAGCCTTTAGTAATGAAAAATGTTTAATAATGCTAGTTGAAGGCATTGGGTTAGGCCATCATATTTCATCTGAAGGCATAAGAGTAGATCCAACAAAAATAAAAGTAATATTGAAATTTTCAATACCACTAACTCAAAGAGAGTACATAGGTTCCTCGAGCATGTAGGTTACTATTGACACATTGCTGAAAATTTTATGCAAAGAACTTGTCCTTTATTTTCTTTTCTTTCTAAAAATGTTGACTTTATGTGGATAGAAAATTACCATCATGCCTTCAAGGAATTATAAATGAGATTATCCAAGGCTTCCATCTTAATAGAGCCGAAATGATCCCTCCCATTTCATATACCTATAGATGCTTCAGATACAACTATTGGAGTTGCCTTGGGACAACATGGAGAGAATCATTTGTATGTAATGTAGTTTATTACTAATAATCTCTCTCCCACAAAATTGAATTAGATGGTAAATAAAGTTACTGACTTAATGAGAACTATAACCTCAGAACGTGAACTATAGCCAAAAATCCCCTAAAAAATGAAAAAAACAAACCAAAAGCGAAAAGTGCATATGTTGGAATGACATTTTTTTGCGTAAATTCTAAACATTTTTTAAAAATGGCTGTTAAAATATTTTTGTTTTGCACAAAAAGACATGGAAAAACACCTTGAAATGAAAAGTGATGATGCAACTTGATGCAACATCAACACCTTTTTTAGACATGATAAAATTTCATGTTTTTTAACAATACCATTAAAAACAAAAAAAATTGTGCAATAAACATGAAAAAGCACCCTGAAATCAAAAGGTGTTGATGTTGGAATCAACATCTTTTGGGGCTAAAATTCCAACATTTATTAGCAATGGCAATAAAAATAAAATATCATGACTACTAAAATCATTAAAATTCCAATAGTTTTCAACAATATGTTGGAAATAAAATATTATGACTCCAAAAAATGTAAAAATTCGAAAAATTTCAACTATGGCGTTAAAGATAAATATCATGAATGTCAAAAACGTTAAAAATTTGTCATTTTTCAACCATGGGGTTAAAGACGAAATATCACAATTTCAAAAAACCTTAAAATTTTAACATTTGTTCAATCATGGAATTAAAAACAAATACCATGACTATAATAAAATTTAGATTTTCAAGATATTTCAAGATTAAATATCATGACTAATTTAAACCTTAAAAATATATACATAAATAAAAAAGTCATTATACCAAATGTTAAAAATATAGTTCTTTTAAAATCTTAGCCTAAGACAAATTGACACATTGCAACGAAAACTTAAAAATCAACCATCAAATTGACACATAGTGGGGGCATGCTTGACCCATTGCAATGAAAACTTAAAAACCAACCATCGTATTAACACATAGTGGAGGCAATCTTGATTCACTATAATAAAAACTTTAAAATCAACTATCAAATTGACACATATTGGGGTCGTGTTACTAGTCAAACATCGACACAACCCCTCTAGTAAAAAATAAGTAAATCAATCAATAAAATAAAAAATAATTAAATTAAGTCATAACCCAATAATAAATAATAATAAGTAAAAAAAAAGAAAAAAAACCAATACTAACCCATAAAACAATGAAACTTCAAATATAAAATAAACACACACACACAGATATATATATATATATATATATAATATATATTAATTGAAAAAAACTATAGATATAAAACTATTAGAAAAAACATAAAGAAAACTCACATGGAGTAATACCTTCATGTTAACTCCCATCATTGTTTTGCTCAAAAGATTGGAGTTCTCAACACATTGGTCACTCATGCTCTTAGGGTTTATGATAAGGATCACTTGGAAAATGAGAAAACCATCTCCTTAGGGTTTTTGAGAACAGGGGTTATAGTAAACTCTAGAGTCTCAAAACTTTCTTGAATGCGAGAGAAGGTCGAAAATTAAGGAAAGAGCTGCGAGAATTGATTACTAGTGTTCAACTTCCCTTTATCCATGGTACCATTAACAAGAGTGCTCAAATTCTAAATAAGAACAAGATTTATTCAACCTTTGGACTCATGAACACCATTCGTAGTTCCATAAGATTCATCAAAGACCCATTGGACCTAAAAAACATGAAATGTGTTTATTTAATCCCATGTTCCTACGGGACCTCCCTACATTCGACAAACTAGCCACTCAATAAATCAAAGGATACAAGAGTATGTTGTTGATATCAGGCACTATAGGATGCACTCCTTACCTTTGGCTAAATACTCTAAGCAGAAAAAACAACACATTTTTTTGGAAGAGTCATAGGGATTTGCAAGAATTGACCATTTTCATCACCAAAAGTTTAGGGAGGCCATCAAAATTTTAAAAAGGCATAATACACTGAATAAAGATGATGGACGGAAGATTAATAGTTGTTGGATCCCATATCATTTTTCCTAGGTGTCGTTCCTTTCTCCTTCTCCTTTGTTTCCTATTTCTATTCCCCCTTCTTTATTGTGTTTTTTCCTTCCCTTAATTTTCTCTTATAGCTCGTTCTTATTTTTGATATGCCTTTGTCTTTCTTTATTTTCATCTCTTTTTTAGTTCCTTTGTTCTCACACACACACTAATGGATTATTATATTTTTATATATTCTTTATTCTTTATTTAGTGTTTTAGATTTTTTTTTTTATTATTTTTTTTTCATGGTTAGATTTCATTTTTTTAATTTTTATGTAGGTATTATTTTTTGTGCCTTCTATGTTAATAATAATAGTTAATATTAATTTTTTTTTATTAATAATCCTTATTATTATTATGTTTTTTTATTATTATAATACTATTATTATTAATAATGTTCTTTAGAACTATTATTAATAAAAAAATTAGGGTTATTTGAAGAAAAAGAATAATAATATAATTAAATTAAATATGAAAATAGTTAATGCAAGGTTATTATTATATTTACATTTATTATTTCATCATATATATATGTGTACTTTATATATATATATATATATATATATATATATATATATATATATATATATATTATTATTAGTTATAATTATTCGAAAATAATAATTTATTAATAAAAATAACCTTCAAGAGGGTGGAAAACACGAGGACTTCAAGTGATAAGCCCAACCTCATCCGAGTTTGTCCATGAGGTTAACATGCAAATGGATTGCATTTCAAGGTACACCAAAGCAGGCTCATGTGAAACATATCATCCTCGCTTGAGTGAATTCACACATAGGCAAGTGGGAGAGTGAAGTTTTACGAAGTTTGATGGGTATGGCAGTGATATTTCAACAATGACAATTTGGGGTGAGCGACTCAGAGCAACGAATCATTGATGCGAACTAGTGGGTGGGGGGGGGCATAAGGCAACATACCATCGACCCTTGGATAGTGAAATCCTAATGTAGCATGATGTTTGTGTGCCTTTTCTTCTATATATATTTGTGTTCTTGATGTGGTGCCCTACTGACTCTGTGAGCCTTCGAAGCACAACCAATGAACCACTTTCCTAAGGAGAACTACAAAAATTGTGCTATCTGGCAGGTTTTATTGAAGGGTCTAGTAATAGTTGAGCTAGTGAAGTTAAGCATAGAGTTAGGAAGGAATTGGGGAAGCTCATACCTTAATTATTTATTTTGGTCTTTGGTCATGGCTCCTATTGGTTTCTTGGCTTATGAGCAAACTGGTGTGTGGTATAAGGCGAGTCTCCATTGGTGATGGAGTTTGTTTGGAATGATGTATTATATGGGGGCCGAACTAGTTCTGGGAGGCCTGAACTTTGCGTGAGAGAGGCGTGGCGGTGCAGGGCACTAGACTCATGGATAATTTCCTATTATTTTTATGGAAGATTGTTAAATTGGCAGACTTTGTGGGAAATGAGGAGGTGTTGGAGGAAAATGAGAGAAGCATGAGCATTGGAATAATTAATTAGGTTTCATGGAGGAGCGGGCACATGTAACCATGCAGAATTACTAGGTTGGAAGGGGGTGGTAGTGGACTAGCAACAGAAATCGAGTGTCGTCGCCACTGTTAGAAAAGCGTAGATATGGGGTTGAGCACAAGTTCTAAGGAAATCTTGTTGAAGCCACAACGTGGATGCTGAGCAACACCACAGAGGAGAGTTAATTCCTCATGTGCAACCTTAGGCACTCCAAGGCCATCAATGTAATTGGAACTAGAATCCATGGAGAAAGTATGATGAGAGGAACACAAGGCGGTCATGGCAGACTTAGCACAAATTCAATATTTCGAGTGTCAACTTTGGGAAAGAGTGGTGGTGTTCTGGCATGGGAACATGCACATTCTAGACAAGCTGGAGCAGATGGAAGCCTGGCTCTCTCACCTGGAGAAACACGTTAGCTTCCTATTCATCCTCCCCCACTTGGGATGGGACCAGATAACCCAACTTATATAAACTCTAATGACTGACTATGTGTTTTGGCATTTTTCTCATTTTGTTAGTTTGTTGGCACAACTTTCCTTTGCGGCTATGATCGGCTAGTCTTTGTATTTTTCGGAATGTTTACTTTGAACTAATGACAACAGTCAACAAACCCAGTCAAGATGAGACCAATAGACTCTCAAGTAACGACCCTCAAAATTTTAATTTCAGTAGTTAATAGAATGTTTTGACTTACAAAAATAGAAATTATTAATAGAAATAACAATTTATTAAACTAACGTTCAATTTCATATTAAGTATTTTATATGTTTTCCATTAACGTTCATATCAAATATTTTATTATTTTTCTTTAATGTTCATTTTAAATAAAACATTCATTTTTTGTCCATTATAACTAACAATTTTTCATCTCTACAATATATAACATGATTGGATCAAAACATTCATCCAAATCCTAATGATGAAACACACTAAGTGGTTCAAAAATGTATCGACTTGAAATATTAGAATGTGATTTGTCAGAAGAATTCTATTAAAAACATTATGAACCATAGAAGTTTTCATTAATGCATATGCACACGCACACACACACACACACACACACACACACACACACACACACACACACACACACACACATATATATATCACATTAAAAAGTATATACTAAAAAAAAAAAAATTAAAATATTAAAATTAATAATAATAATAATTCAATATATCTCACCCCTACCCAGCCATCAAGGGGTTGCATACTAGGGTGGCATGATTTGTACACAAAACTCATACCACATTGGCCTACAGTCCCTTGGCCACTGGGTGGGAAAGACAGGTTGATTCCTGAAATCTTCGATTCTGTGAATTGAGTCACTAAGGGGTTCATATATTTTTATTTTTTTTAATGGAATTACTTGTATTAACTTGTAAAAATTTGATTGAATATTTTCCCAAATTTCTTTGGTCTCCTAGCGTGAGATCGACTCGATTTCCTAGCCAAGAGAGCAAAAACAAATATAAAAACATAAAGACACTTTTGTAGGAATGTTGGGACGAGGTCCCATGCATCAAATTTTGTAAAGTTTTGGAAAATATTGTAAAGTATCCACATTTTAAGAAGAACAACGCAAGTAGTGCAGGTCGACAGGAGTCAAAGGGGATTTTAGCAAGTCAAAGCCCCTTTATTTGTTAAGAGTCAGGCTGTTTTGAGACC
The DNA here is from genome assembly GCA_031772625.1 of Pinus tabuliformis. Lineage (NCBI taxonomy): Eukaryota > Viridiplantae > Streptophyta > Pinopsida > Pinales > Pinaceae > Pinus > Pinus tabuliformis. Next base: position 1,032,729,980 of record CM062819.1, read on the forward strand.
CGCCCATGGTTCGCGGACCATGGTATTGTAATGAAGAAGGATATAAAAAGGAGTCACAGAAGAGCCATATGAAGAAAAGGAATAGTGAAGGATAGAAGTGCAAGATTTGGGTCTGTTTTGTCTATTCTATACTTAGGCGAAGGGGAGGCTCCTGCAGCTATGTGCATGAAGCCCTTGATAAGTCTGCAGTTGAATGCGTGGGCCCTTTATGTTGCGTGCACAAGGTTGGAATGGACTATAATTGAAGATCTAAAGCATAATAAAGGCTTGTTTTGAAGAATTATTTGTGTATTTGTGTATTACTGCTTCTCTCTGAATACGTTGTATTTTTTATCTATTGAATGCAAATAATAAGGAAAACTACTTAGTAGATTCATGAATATGTAGATCTATGTATTTATATGATGTTATGAATGTTTAGTGCAATCGGAGAAAGGCATAAATATGCAAACTATTAATTGTTGTAATTTTTGGGTTTTAAGGGTTAGGGTTCATGAAGGTCAAGATAAAGCCCTAAGTTTGAGAGAAACACATCACATAGTACTTTGGATGTAGAAACCTAGTTCTAGCATCCCCCAATACTGCCTCGAGTGAGACTGCAGCTTGCGTTATGAGAGTTGTTGCCGAAAGGGTTGGTAATGTAGGGTTTTGTTGGTCAGTGCAACTCTGAACATGTGTCCAAGCCACCTCAAGCCAAAAAATGGTTCAGTTTCTGAGACCAGGATCTATTTGAGGAATGTGTGATGTGGCATAAGTGGATACCCACTAAGAAGGAGATTGAAAAGTGGATAAATTAGAATCTGCAAGAATTTGCAGCACAAGAAAATAGAAATTTGCGCTTGTTGAAAAGAGAGTGGTTGCAGAGATATCTATATATAGAGGAACACAAAGTTTTCATCTGCTCGTTTCCATACAAATTATATGAATGGTTGGCTAAATTGGTAGATGTTCAACCTAATTGGAAGTTTGATAACCTTATTGTGTGGAATCCAGAGTTAGTGAAGTTCTTGGAAGGATCAGAAAACAAGGTCGTGAATGTTGTCGATTATTAGATTGATAATATTTTGGGTGGATTTATTATTAAGTTCACGATTGATACGTCTTCCAGTTATGTTGAAGCTGAAGGATAGTTTTTCAAAGGACCAAGAGGTAAGTATCTGAAATCTCTGAAAACTTGGATTAAAGAGCAAGAAACGGTTTATGCCATTAAATTGATGTTCAGACGAGACTTGACAGGAGCTACACATAGTGGGATACCATTCAAAAGAGATCTAGATACAAGTGTTTAGTACAGTCCTTTGTTGGGAGCATCTAATAGCAGTGAAGAAATTAATAGTCTAAAGACACCTCAAGGTGTGCCGCAGACAATAGATGAGGGTATTGCAGGAATACCACATCCATCCTCTCCACCTCCACCATCACCTCCACTTCGCACACCTCCACCTCCACCTCCACCTCCACCTCCACCTTTGCTATTCAGTATGATAAACACTATGAAGATTCTTATATTCAAGGGTCTCGGACACAAGACCCTGACCAATTCTAGTTTGTAGCCAATGTTTTGTGGAAGTCATAACAAATAACAAATGACGATCTAAAGAAAGCACAGTTGGTTACAACATTGCAAAACAGGGAACGGAGTTGCTATATTAAGTACAATACAACTCATCTAGCTGCATCATTGAAGGACAGAAAAGGTGCATTGAATAATGAATTCAAGAAGCCTAAGTCTCAGGCCCAATCTGTAACTGAGGTCAAAAAAATTAAGCGGAAGGTGAAGGAATCTGCATTGAATTTTGATCAAAGTTTGAAATGTATGCTACAAAAGGCTAATCTACAGATCTCAGATGAGAAACATAAGGATTGGTGTATTAATTCATTGTTACCTCATTTGAGATTACCATTTTCATAGTAGAAGGTTGTATCATAGGCTAAAGCATTGAAAATTGCAATGAAGTTGGAGGCTTCACCTATTCAGGATACAATATGGGAGTGCCACAGATTCAATCACAATTGGATAGCTTGCATATGAGAACTATATAATTGGGGGAGGTCACATCCCCCTGAAGCTACAAAATACCGCTAGATCGAGTAATAATGTAGTTCCATGGTGCGTTATCTGTCAAATAATAGGAAAACATTCAAGAAATAATTTTCATTTGTTACAAAAGTTTGTACAGACTCCCCAATAACTATTTTGCAATTTATGTAAGTCTTTAGGCCATGATGAGCGCAATTACCGAAGCTACGAGTTAATTATGGATAGAACTCCAACCTATAGAGTACATACTGAGACACGTCCTCAGTAGGATCAAGGCGCAACTGCAGCGCATAGAGGATTCCAGGGACAAGGAAGAGGATGAAAGGGAGGAGCTAGAAGAGGTTATAGGTAGATTATTTGTTACAATTATGGGGAACTAGGGAACTTTGCGCAAGATTGTCAGAACTTGACACACCTCTCTTTTCAATACTACCGACAATTTTACCACATTATAGAATATTGTCCCGTGCTCATTACAAATATGCAAGAGAAGAAGAACCAACAACCCACTCAGAACATCCAGATGATGAGATCCGAACCATGCAAATATGGGCTTGCCATTAATATAGTTACGCGAAGCGGTGTAGCTATCGGGGAAAATAAAGCCACAGGAAAGCAACCAAAAGAAAATATGTGAGTGCACAAAGATGCTAACAAGGATGTTAAATTTGATTTGCATAAGGCAAAGCAAACTTTTATGGAGGTGAAAAAGAGCTTTGTGGATTCAGGAGCTTCCACATCCAAGGCTCAAAGTATGCGAATGGAGAAGGCTGAAGAGGTCATTATTGTGTAGGAAACAAATCCTTTAGTATTGAGATCCTTCTTACAGACTTGCATGAAGCTCTTGAGGGACCATAAAGTAGTGGAGGGACTACAAAAGTTGATAGAAAATTGCACTGGCAAGGGTAAGCCACTGCCTGAATGACACGCAGTGCATAAAGTAGACAATGGTAAGAAAAGGACTGGTCGGGAGATGAGATCAACTACACAAATCAAAGAATTTGAAATGGACCAGGTGATCCTAGATTTCATATCGCATGTAAATATTTTTCCTAAAAAGACCTGGGAAAGAGTGGGAAAGTCGGCGCTACTGTGGTCCCTAATTTAGTTGTGAATGATGAACCAACATAAGATTATTCCTATAAGGTGCTTACATGGAGTAACTATAGATATTGAAGGGGCATGGGCTATAGCTAATTTTGAGGTAATCTAAATAGTAGATGAAAATAATCCCTACCCAATGCTACTTGGAATTGATCGGGTGGTTGATATGAATGCGACCATGAACCTAAAGAAGCACATCATGAAATTTGAGAACAAGGAACTGAGAGTCTTTGTTCCATTGGATCTAGCCGATGGTGCGTGATATACTAAACCAGTATGCGATTACTCTAAGGAGGATGATATTGAGAAAATATATAAGCTTACTGTGAAAAATGAGTATTGGATCAACCCTACGGTGGATGGGCGAATTACTTGGGAAAAGGATAGCTCCTGCAACTCGGATTCACATGAGGAGATCGAGCATTGGAATAATAGATTGCATGAAGTGTCAATATTGTGATGTAATAGGCTTACTAAATCACGCCTGTGTATATCTACTACAATATGCAATTTACCATATTATGATGCCTTAGAATATGTAAATTTGTTTCTAGATAAATTTGAAAGGGATGTACCGAAGGAGCATCGATTCCAAGCATTGGACATCGGGCTAAGAGCTATTCCTTCCAGATGGTGGGGTTCACATAAGAACAACTTTGCAGACTCGAAGGAGTACTAAAGGATGATGAAGCTACACTTTGGATATGCCAATACCCACATTGCTGAAAAATATACAAAGAAGGATGATCTGCACGAGAATCTAGCTCATTGAACGAAAGCATTGGGAAGGGAACCATAGCCAAAATGGGTATATATATTCTTCCAAACCTTGGATACTATCCCCATGATTTGGAATTTAGAAACAGAGTTGCGGCATGGAATCATGAAGTGGGATCTTCTAAAGGAAAAATTTATGTTGACTTTTGTCTTGAGGATGGATTCAAATGTATTGATGCAAGATTACAGGAAATCAGGGCAACAATATTCAGAACACTTGTAGAGGCTGTCACATGGCTACAACCAAACTGGAGTACAAAGTTGCGCCATGCTCTGGAATGATAGAATGTTACCACAGAAGAAGGCAAGGAAGACCCAAGGAATATAAGTATCCCTGAGTCAGAAGGACAATTCGAAGTCACTGAGCCTAAGGTAGAAGTTCCTGACATCTCAAAACCATTAAAAATGAAGAAAGTGAACATTGGGTCGAAAGCGCAACCAAACTTCGACAATATAGGTGATTACTGGGATGAGGACACAATTGAAAAAGTCGCAGAGTTATTATGAGAATATTAGGATTTGTTTGCAGCAATGTTTTCTGATCTTAAAGGGATAATAGGTGATATAGGTGCTATGAAGATCAATCTGAAGCCAAATGCAAAGCTGGTAAAGCGACACCCATACCGATTGAATCCTAACTAAAAAGAAAAATTGCACGAAGAATTGGATAAGATGCTTGCATCAGGGATTATTGGGCCTATAGAAGAATCAGATTGGGTTAGTGTTATGGTGTTCTAGGAGAAGAAGACGAAGGGATAAATTTGAATCTATGTAGATCTAAGGAAGTTGAATGATGATTGTGTACATGATCCATTCCCTACGCCATTCACAAATGAAGTCTTGGAAAACATTTGAGGTCGAGAAGCCTACTCTTTTACAGATAGGTTCTCAAGATATCACCAAATCAAGTTAGCACGAGAAGATCAAAGTAATACTACCTTCGCTACAGAATGGGGCTCTTTTCAGTATATAGTTATGCCCTTTGGACTTAATAATTCCCCTGTGATCATTTCTAGGATGGTAGTCACAACCTTTAAGGAATTTATTAATAAGTTTTTAAAGGTTTACTTTGATGATTGGATGGTGTTTGGGTTAGTGAAAAACCACATTGTGAGTCTTTTCCTAGTGGTGGATACTTGTATAAAGTATTAGATATCCCTTAATCTGAAGAAGTGCATATTTTACATACCATATGGGATACATTTGGGCCACGTTGTTTGTAAGAAAGGGCTAATGGTGAACCCTGCTAAAATTGTAGTGATTATCAATCTGGAGCCTCTAAGGAATGTATAATAGTTTTACACAACATTGGGCCATACAGGATACTATAGAAAGTTCATCAAGGCATATGCACAGATCACTGCACCCATGGAAAAATTATTGAAGAAGGATGCAATGTTTTTCTCGGATGATGATTGCAGAAAAATATTAGATGTGTTGAAGGAAAAAATTATTACAACACCTATTCTAGTGTTCCCCAATTGGAAGAAATAATTCCATGTACATGTAGATGCATCTTGCATAGCATTAGGAGAAGTGTTAACGATATAAGCACAGGAGATATTGACCATCCAATTGCATTTGCGAGCAGAAAGTTATCTAAGGCAGAGACCAATTATTCAACCATAGAGCGTGAAGGGTTGGCGATGATATATGTGCTCCAAAATTTCAAGCATTATTTGTTAGGTGCACTCTTCAAAATGTACACAGACCATTTACCATTGAAGTACTTGGTCAACAAGCCTATGCTTGGGGGGGGGGGGGGGGGGACAGGATTTGTAGGTGGTTGCTGCTATTTCAGGAGTACAACTTTGAGGTAGTTGTGAACCCACGGAGATCAAATGTTGGACTAGATCACCTTTCGTGGATTGAGAATGGCGACAAGCCTACAGGTCTTGACGAAGGATTTCCTAATGCACAACCCTTTTTTTGTGTGCGTTGCAGATGAACACTTTGCAGATATAATCTAATTATTGTCTACCGATACAACTCCTGAAGAGTATATGATGCAACAAAAGAAAGAATTAGTGGTTAGGGATGTGAATTCCTCCATTATTGTAGGGAAATTTTATAAAATGGGATCAAATGAAGTTACACATAGGTATGTAATGGATTTCGAAATACAATGTATTGTCACTGAAGCTTGGAGGAGTTGCTGGAGGACATTATGGTGGAAGAGTGACTTTGTAGAAGATCCTAAGCGTTGGGCTATGGTGGCCTACTATGCACAAATATTTGTAGGGTGTGTGATGTCTATCAGAGGACTGGGAAGCCGCTGTGAAGGGATGAATTGCCTCTGAACCTGCAAGTCTCACTATAGGAATTTGGCAAATGGGAAATAGATTTTGTAGGACCTATTCAGCAACTAGGAAATAAGATAGGAGCATGATACATCATCATGGTGACAAAATACTTAACCAGGTGGGTTGAGACGTAGCCCATAAAGGATTTTAGTGTAGCTACAACTGCAAAGTTTATATTTGAATACATTTTGTCTAGGTTTGGTTGTCCTATGATTTTGATTTTCAATAGGGGTTCACATTTCCTGAATGAAACAATTGCTACTTTTCTTGAATAATTGTAGATGTATCATCAGAAAAGCATGCCATATCATCCTCAAGTAAATGACATAGTTGAAGCCATTAATAAAATCTTAGAGAATGCTTTAACAAATATCTGTAATGCAAATAGGAACGATTGGGATGTGTGTATACTCGATGTTCTTTGGGCATATAGAACTAGCTGTAAGAATTTTACTGAACAAACACCATTTTAACTCGTTTATGGACAAGAGGTAATGATGCCAATGGAGTACATCGTGCCTAGCTTGAGGAATGTTGTAGCCACAGAAATGGATGGTAGGGATATAATGGAAGAATACCTCATGCAAATGCATGAGTTAGAAGAAGATCACTTCTTGGCAGGCTTTCATCAGTAGGTGAAGAAGGTTTGAGAAAAGGCATGGCATGATCACCATATTAAGCAGCGCACCTTAAAGAGGGAGATTTAGTATTGATGTATGATAGCAAGTTTATGAAGTTTCCAGGAAAGTTTGAGATACATTGGTTGGGACCATACATTTTCAAGGAGATTAAAGATGGAGGTGCAATTAAGCTTGCGAAGCTAAATGAAAAGATATTTTTAGGAAGAATCAATGGGAGTCAGTTGAAGTTGTACAGGGGTGATACTAGCCCTACGCGATGACTATATGGATGTAGGACAGTCTTAGTACTTCAGGAAGTTGCAAGAAAGTGTGGGACTATAAACTACGTTGCCAGAACGATAGTTTGATGAAGCGAATGGGCCACATGGCATTTAAAAGAAACACGCAAAGGGGAGCTGTGAAAAAGGAGTTGTGCTATCACGGTGTGTCCTGTGCAACCTGGCTAGAAAGTTGCAAACACTATAGACGATATGATGGCTATTTTTCCATTAAAGGGAGTGGGGAAGAGAATTTAAGGATCATATCTTTGGATATTTACTGCCAAAATAGAATTAATGACAGAGATATGGAGGGAATCGATGGATTTTAATTCAAAAAGGGATATAAACACAACATCCCACTCCAAATTCAAACACTTTTCTTCCAGAGAGATTTACTTGAGATTTTGCACCTTTGTTTGCACCAAGATGATTGCTGCATGGCTGGACAAGATCGATAAGAGATATAGAAGAAGTTTTGTAGCAAAGATATGGGTTTGAGGTAGATTTACCCAAGTAGTAGAAGGAAATATTCTGGGGGAGAATGACTACAACAACACCAGTCCCTACCACAGCTCCTAGGTCGTTTAGGCCTAAACCCACTTCCTCTACAGTAGGAGAGAAGAAAAAGAAGCCATAGAAAGTGTCGTCATAGCAATCGCCCCACAAAATTCCAACAGAACTTAGAGAGAAGGGTCAAATGGATAAAATCAAGAGACCGATAGAACCCTCAGATTTGGATGAGGAAGAATTGAATATGGAGGTTGAAGACATTGACATAGAGGAAGAAGTGTCGATTACTCGGCTACCACCTTACGTACCCCATAGGAAATCCACCACCAAAGTGACTAAGGAACCAAACCCATTTAAATACAAGATCTTGACACCATTGTTGCTAGAGTACATAACTGTGGATGATGATTTGTTGGCCCGGGTAACATTTTTGAAGATGGAGGACTGGGACATGGGTGATCATGAGAAGTTCCCACAATTGGAACCCAAAAAATCCTTGAAATCAATCTACTATGAGGATTTTGGTGTTACACAGATTGAGCCAACGAAGTGAGCAGTCAGGATTGAGCACACAAGCTTTCTCAACATGTTGTGGATGCCATACTTTAGCCACAGCATCGTTAATACTATATGTGTTCATTAATTGTTGGCACTAGTGTATGATGGGTTCCTCTGGCTGGGAGGGCCCATTCCAATTGACGACATGTTGGTCCATCGAATCACCTTGTTGCCTTATCAGGGCATGAACCCTGCATATGATTTTGTGGGGAAATTGCAGGAGAAGAAGCTTACATATCAAATGAAGAGCGACTTCAGGTTGGTGAAGAAGTCACGCGGCTATGCCATTAACTCCATATCAGATGAATTTTTCCAATTTTCTGGACAAATTTTGGCTAAAAAAATAATACGGAAGTGTCGCATTGATGAAGTGTCAGCACGAGTCGTATCTCTCACTGCACAGTGAAACAAGGGGGTCCAATACACTTCGGCCAAGTATCTATGTCATGAGTTCTTGGAGGATTTCTGTGAAGCCCAGGAGGATGGCAAGGCATTCCACTACGCATGGTTAATTCTGTTGATCAGATTGGTAGCTTGGAGGATGCCCAAGGAGATCCAATTCCCAACACAATATCCAGATTTGTACGAGACTGCAAAATTCGCCTCGCTATGGGTGACAAAGGGTCCTGACCGCATCATGAAAGAAAATATCTTTTGGGTATTGTTTGAGTCAGAGTTGCAGATAGTGATCAACCAATGACCATGATTATCACCTAGTTTACATGCGCTATATACAAATATTGCATATTTCAAGGTAGATTTTCATAATCTGTCCAAACGCACAAAGAAATATGTAACAGGAACATGGCATAAGTTTCCATATTTAGTCACAGAGGATGACATTATGGGGGTCATCAAAAAATGGCCAAGAGAATTGCTCACCCCTTCTGATGAAGACGCAATAGCAAGTAAGGCCACAAAAGGTGAAACAATAGCCAAGAAAGGCAAAGAGAAAGAAGCACATAAGGCTTCTACAAAACAAAAGGCAAGACATAAAGAAAAGGAAACGCACAAAGAAAAGGCAGTGCAGAAATAAATGGAAGTGCAGCAGGAAAAGGCCTCCACAAAAGAGAAGGAAGCACTGAAAGAAAAGCTTTCTACAAAAGAGAAGGAAGTGCCAAAGGAGAAAGCTGTAACAACATCATAGGTCACTATTGACCTCGAAGAACCTGAAACAAAGTGCACCAATTTTGAGGTCAAGACTGAAATTGAAGAGGAAGGGGGCCCAGAATTGGAGTCCCCCTTCAGGGCCAAGAAGAGGAAAAAACAAAGTTCCACGAGACCTTGCAAGAAGCAAAAGTCGGATAAATCTACGAGTGCAACACCATTGGTCCTCACAGAGGGGGATCTTGATGAGATAGGTGATGTTATTTGATCCACCATTGAAATTATATGGGGACACATCGAGGACTAGTACCACTAGGTATTAGAGAAAGTAGAGCAGGGCCTGAAGGAATGGTAGGTCCATACAGGCGTGATCGAGGTGAACATGGGATAAGAAAGCATGGATCAAGTGAGCATGGAGGGATTTAGTGTAGTGTAAATCACATCCGTGCCTCGCCAAATGATACTACTAGGGGGCTCTCTCTAGTTTGAGATAGTCGAAGACCAGGAGTGTGCACAATTCTGGAAGAACATGAGTATCAACCATGCAACACTACCAATCCAAACCTTACATGAGCTGCACTAAGGAATTTCTGATGATCTTTGCGTCTGAGAGAAACTAGCACTGTTGATTATTGATGAGGTCAAAACAAACAATGAATAAATTTTTAAAGAGAAAGCATAGGCCTTGTAGGCCTATGACAAGGCAATAAAACAAAATCACGAGCTAGAGATGGCCCTTACCCAAGTGTGCAGTGAGCTCCCTAAGCTCCAAATTCCATCAGAAATGGCCTCAGCAAAGAAAATTGAGAAGTTAATTGTTGCGGTGAAGGAATACAAGGAGGAAATTGGAAAGGTCTTGTTTGAGTTGTAGTTAAAGATTTCAAATATGACTACTCTAGAAGTTTTAGTCAAGGACTTTAGCCAATTTTTTGAGCAAATAATGGAGATGTCAACCTCGTTGTAGGAAGATCCATAATTATAGAAGATCAAAGAAGACATCCATGAAAGGAAGTTGTAGATTGATGAGATCAAAAAGGCAGCATGGACCCTAGCACTTGTGCAAAGGTTCACCAAACTCCAAGAAGGAAAGTTCATCCCAAGCCAGATTGATGAGTTGCATTGGAAGGCATCCATTATCTCGTCAAGGACATAGCCATGGGCCTATGAGGTAAGCCAACTATCACAAACACTCTAGAGCAAGTTAAAGGCTTTCGAACAGAAGTAGAGAATCATGAGCCTTGCAATCGAAGGTCCAACCATCATGAAATTGGTTGAATAGGTTCATCTGGCCACTGCGTAAGGAACAACAAATCTTGAAGCCTTGATGATTGAACTCAGTAGTCTACAACCAAATATCGAGGAAAAACTAGGAGAGTGACTGAGGACGATTCACGACTTTGTGTTGGGGAATTGTTGAGACAGGGTCCTGTTGAAGGACTCAGATTTTTGTTGCTCCAACATGGGGGATAACCACCTAGTTCAGACCTTAAAGACAACTCCTTTTCTGTTTGAAGTGGTGTTGGGTAGTGAATCCCCCCACAACATGTTTTTGGGGCTTAAAGCCTAATTTTTGGTTAATGTAATGTAAATAATCTACGAAGTGCAAGCGTGGAGAATGAAATTCTAGGATGAGTCATAAGGTTGAATGCCCTAAGAATTGTAAAATAATGTCGACCTACCCATGGTCCTTGGACCATGGGATTGTATAAATAGAGTGAGGCTCTAAGTGTAAAGGTATTTTTTTGGTAAAACGCAAGTAATAGATAGATGCAAAGGCATGGTTAGAGGATAGAAGTGGATCTGAGGTGTATTGGGCCATAGTAGTAGGAAGAGGCTTTGCAGCTGAGCGCGCAAAGGCCTAGTAGAGTCCGTAGCTGAGTGTTCGGACCCCTACAGCTGAGTGCGTAGGGCGAAGTCAGGTTTGTACTTGAACTAAACTTGAAAATGGTTATTAATAAAGATAAGTTTGATTTGCAATATTGTGCATCTATGGTCCTATTTATCTTTATGAATTTATATTGTTTTTGATTATGCGCACTTACTTGAAAGCTGAATAAGTAATAAGAACATTAGGCCTGCACAAAATACGTCCAAGAACTAACATAATAGCACAGTAAGGATCAAGATCTGGATAGTACTGTATTTGTGCCCCTTACAAAGGTACACACAAATTGCTACACGGAGCAACGGAAGCATGTAGGTTTGGACCGCAAACCTCTACGACCTTCATCAAGACATCCCTAGGGTGCAGAAACCTGGTTCCAACACCCTCCCACGCTACTTCGGGTGAGACCTTAGTCCACACTCCACGGATTGTTTCCGAAAGGGCTAGTAGTACCAGGATTTTCTTGGCAAAATCACTTCTGAACCTGGGTCAGGCCCCATGTAGCCAGCAAATGGTTCCGTTGCCAGGACTGGGATCTGCCTTAGGGATGTATGATGTCGTGCCACTAGAAACCAACAAATAAGGAAATTGAAGAATGGTTGGAAAAGAAGATTCATGAGTTCGCGACACAGTAAAACACAACTCTGTAAGTATCTAAGAAAAAGTGGCTAGATCGCTATGTGTATACGAAAATCCACGAGATTTACTTTGCATCATTTTCTTCTGAACTTTATGAGTGGATCGCAAGGTTAGCCGACAGCCAGGGAAGGTGTAGGCTCGAGCAACCAATAGTGTGGACTTTGGAATTAGTACGCAAACTAGAGTCATCAGAAGATAAGATCGTGCAAGTTGTGGACCATTTCCTCGACCGGATAATAGAGGGATTTATTAGTGAGTTTGCGGTAGACACGACCGTGAGTTACAGTGAAGCAGAATGATGCTTCCTCAAAGGACCGCAAGGTAAGTATATTGAGTCCTTAAATACTTGGATTAAGATTTTATTGTGTGAAAAGAGGGTCATGCGAATACATTAATGTTTGGAAAAACATGGAGTGAAAAGATCTACAAAAGCAACGAAGAATTAGGAAACAGTCCCTTAATTTCACCTTCGCAAGAGAGCAAGGAAGAGCTCGCTAAGGTATCTCTAAGAAGCGTGGTCAGTTTGATAAGGTAGCACATTCTACAGTTACCACCTCCCCCCACACCTCCACCCACTTCACCTCCCTCACCGCCATCTCCACACATTCCACTTTCATCACCTCTACAGTTCAGTATGGCGAGTGCAATCAAACTACTAGTATTCAGAGGGGTAGGGAATGAAGATCTAGACCAATTCTGGTTCATGGTAAGAGCAGTACAGGAAGCGCAAGGTGTCACAAATGAAAATATTAAGAAGGATACATTAGTGAGTGTGTTGCAGGATCGCGCATTGACATGGTATATCAAGCACTATAATGACCACCAAAACCCAGGGATAGTAGAGATCCAGAATGCGTTGAATAGAGAATTTAGCTAGTTGAAATTAGAGACACAATTAATCATTGGTTTTAAAGAGATCATGATGCTTCCAGGTGAGACCCCCTGGGATCTGGACCAAAGACTAAATAGTATGATCCGTGAGGCCAATATGACGTTAACGGATTCATAGCATCACACACGGTTTGTGGCATCTCTGACACCGCACGTGAGGATGGTGCTATCACAACAAAAACTTTCCACCCAGGATGATGCATTGGAAATGAAAATGAGGTTGCATGAGACCCAGATACAAGACCTTGGGTTGGGAGTTCAACAAATCCACATGCAACTACATAATCTATGCCTAGAAATGCAAAGTTTGAAGCAGGATAGGGAACCACAGTCAGAGGTGCACGAGGAAGTATGGTGAATAAAATGCAAAGGCCAGGGCCATGACAAGGATCAATGTCCTGTGTTCACGAACTACTTGGTAGGAGGGGGGCCAATGCCGTTGAGACCAGAGTCATAGGCAAGGCCGAGTGCGACACCCACATTATGGTGTGCAATCTATCAGATAGGAGGAAAACACACGACGGATAATTGTCATTTGTTGCAGAAGTATACACTAACACCCCAATTACAGTTTTGTAATTTCTGTAGGTCGGTAGGCCATGACGAGCGCACTTGTCACAACTATGAGCTAATGATGGATCAAACCCTAGCCCATAAGATGTTGACAGAAATGCGAGCCCTCAACCCAGCTATGCGGATGGCGCATAATGGATTTCAGGGGCGAGGTCGAGGATGAGGAGGAATGGGACCTGGAAGGCACCGCGGACAATTAATTTGTTAAAATTATGGAGGACCAGGGCACTATGCCCATGATTGTACCAACCTGAAAAGGATATCCTATTCATACTATGCTCAGTTTGATCATGAAACAATAGATTGTCCTACGTTGATCACACAGATGTGTGAGAAAAGGGTATTCCAGCCTCCTCCTACTCAGAATATACAAATGATGAGGTCTAAACTGCACGAAGAAGACCCGAATGTGAACGTGATGCTCAAAAGTAGTGCGACCATAGAGGAGGATAAGGGGAAGTAGCCCAAGGAAGATACATGGGTTCATAAGGCTCCTACAAAGGAACCTGAGTTTGACATAGAATGCGCAAAGAAGACATTCATGGAAGCTAAGAAGAGCTTTGTGGAGGCCTCCACTTCAAGTAATAAGGATCAACTAGAGCCAAGAATGGATCCTTCAATGCTCACTACCTTTTTGGAGACCTACATGAAACTTCTATGTGACAACAAGGCAGTTAAGGGACTACAGAACCTGATCACCAGGTGTGCAAGGTCAAGAGAACTGTGTGTAGTTCAGAAATTAGGAAAGCATGCATTGTGCACAGAGAGGGAAATGAGATTGATTGCGTAGATTGGTGAGTATGAAATGGATCACGTAATCCTAGATCTAGGTTTGGATGCGAATGTGTTACCAAAGAAAACATGGGAACACATGGGAAGGCCCACATTACAGTGGTCCCCTATTAAATTATGAATGGCAAACCAACAAAATATTTTGCCCATGGGGAGGTTGCAAGGGGTAATATTTGATATTGAAGGCGTGAGCATATAGACAGATTTTGAAGTGATAGAGATTGTCGATGACAGCAATCCCTATCCCACCCTATTAGGAATAGACTGGGCCACTGATATGAACGGAGTCATCAACCTGAAGAAGCGGAAGATGATATTCGAGAAAAAGTCACTACGTGTAGTAGTCCCACTGGACCCAGCTGAAGGAGTTTCCTAGACTGCACCAGTGTGCGACAATGAAAGTGACGATGAGTTGGATTGTATTTACAAAATAACTACACAAGACTAGGATTGGGTGAATCTGACTACAGATGAGAGAATCTTGTGGGAGCGTGAAAGCTCCTAAACTTTGGATTCAGACGAAGAAGTAGAGCGCTGGTAGAATCAGTTGAATGAAGTGACAACACTGAATTACGACTTGATGATTAGATCACTACATTGCATAACAACAGAGGCCCGAGAGCTACCAACATATGATGGATTGATAGCGGTGGATGTATTCTTGAGCAATTTTGAAAGTGTAGTACTAGAATAACAGTGGTTCAATGCGTTGAAGTGGGCAATGCGCGCAACACCTACGCGCTAGTGGGGAACACACCAAGGAAGTTTTGAGGACTAGCATGGATGTAGAAGGATGATGCGCCTGCGGTGTGGGAGCCCCCAACCTTGAATGAGAGTCGGACAGCCAGGACAAAGTAGCTTGGGCACCCACCTATGTCGATGGGTATAAACATGTGCTGTGCAGTCTACATCAACACATCCCAAACTAAGGATCGAAAATCGGAATAAGACGCAGCCATAGGAAAAGCGATGCACACAACAGATGTTCCACATAGAAGCATTCAAGAGGGTATGGGGAATCCTGAATAGGGTTTACCAAGTGAGACAAACTAACTGGGACCTGCACGTACCAATGGTCTGATGGGCCTCTAGGGCCATGTACAAAAAACTGAGCAAGAAGACGGTCTCGAAGCTGACGAGTAGAGTCGAGGCTATAGATTTTGAAGGAAGGAATCCTCATGTAGTAGCTCCCACGGATGGGATGGTACACGAGGACTAAGATGAAGGAATTATGCAGCCGCGCATGGATGAACACATGCAAATTTAGAAAGCCATTCGGTGGGGGAACCATAAGCTTCGCAACCTCAAAGATCGGGTACGATTGAGGAAGAAAAACATGTTAATGGATGCAGAGAGCAAAGAACCAAAAAACAAAATTGGGCAAGCCTACCACGTTGATAAACTAAGAATGATAAGACAAGATATGGGCAACCATACTACTATGTTAGAAGATTTCTGCTGAAAATTTGTGGCTCTGCTACCATGGCTACAACCGGACCTTACCAGACAAAGTAACTAGTGGAGGGCACCGCATAAGGAAGAATGTCAGGTGCTATTTGTCGCGAGGGTAATTGAGGAGTGCCCGCAGATCAGGCTAGAATTTAAATTGAAGCTTCACACAGGTGGTGCGACCATATGACTATCTATAGGGAGCACAATTTCAGTGTTCCAGGTAGTTTAAAGAGAGAGCGGGACTATAAAAGAGTTTGTATGGGAGTTGTGTGATAAGGAGGTTGCTTGTAGGATTAGTATGTCACAGGGGTCACAACTGCCCACAGGGGGCTACGTTGCTGTGCGAGTAGGCTGGGAGGTGACCGTTGGTGTCACTGTTCATGATAAGAGGTCCAATTTAAGGCAAAAAGGAGTGGGCGGAGGGCAATTAAGACACAAATTAAGAAATATATTTTGGATGATTTGCCACTAAGAAGGTATTAATGACTCAGAAGTGGGGGGAATGGTCAAATTAAAATTCAAAAGACACTATAAAATCCCTAGGGCTAGCCTTGAGGCAACACTTGGTTGTGTGAGAATTGAGCAATTATAGAGCAGTGAGCATTGCGTAATCTAACCACCTTTGACTATAGACATGATGACGGCTACTTGAACAAGGGTGCGATTCGTCAAAGTTATCGCGGAGCCCCATATGGCCCATGAGGAGACTGGAGAAGCGACAACTGCACCAGAATTTCTAAAATCCCCATGAATGCCACGACTGGAGAAAGATAAGAAGACCATGGGCCCAGTCCGTGTATCCCCAAGAAACCCACGGTTTAGCAAGTTTTCAATGACAAAAAAGGGAAAAGCTGTCACCTTTGAATCAGAAGCAGAGGAGGAATATTTGCAAGCTCTAATTGCTGAAATTGAGGCACAAGATGATAAGGTGGAGGATATCTCACCAATGCCTTTCGCAACAAAGTTACCTTGTATGCCCCCGAGTGGAAAGGGAATGCCAAGATAATGAAAGACATGGAGGCCACAAAGAGTGCACTCCAGACTCTGCTCCTCCTCGATGGTATAATATTTGAAGGTCTACCTTTGGGAAGAATACTAACCATGAAGTTCGAGGATTGTGACCTCACGAACAGTGAGAAGTTCCCACACCTAGCCACAGAAATATTAATGAAGAGAAAATGGTTGTGCAGTGTGAAGAAGGTGGGGTTACTCCATCTGCGATGGATACCCCACTACCACTGCACACCCATCACCATTTTTGTCATTAGGCAGCTGCTGTGCCTGGTGCATGATGGGTATCTTTGGCTAGAGGAGCCTATTCTCATCATGACTGACCTCATTCATAGAATTTCTCGACTGCCCTTCAAAGTACATGACCCTATGGCCATAGCAGGAAAAAGCAGCAACTTGGTCCTCCCAAAAGCCATGAAGGCCAAGTATAAACTAGAAAAGAAAAAGCGAGGATACAAAATAGCAAGCATTAAGGAAAAAGGGGTGCACGCAGCCACCCAGCTGCTGGTTGACAAACTGATGAGGAAATGTCATGTCGACGAAGTACCATCGTCTATGATTGTGCTCGCGGAGCAATGCATGGAGGGGGTCCAGTTTAACTGGGCACAGTTCCTCTGCAAGGAGTTTTTGACGAACTATAGGGAGGCCTAGGAGTAGGGTAAGGCCTTCCACTATGTGTGGTTACTCTTATCTATCCCGTTGGTTACAGGGAAGCTGCTAGAGGACAGCCAGTTCCCCAGTATTGAGCATGATTTACCAGAAGCTGTGAGGTACACCTCCCTCTAGGATACCAAAGATGTGAAGAGGATTCACGAGACGAAGTTGTTCTGGATATTCATGGAGGTGAGCATCCTAATGTGGATCAATCGAAGGCCACACCTATCTCCTACGGTTCATAACAGCTTGCAAAGCGCAACAGAGTTCAAGGTAGATATTAATAACCTGTATATCCGGGCATGCAAGGATCCAGTGTAGAAATGGGTGAAGCTTCTGTTCTTCGCAACGGATGATGCGATCTTCATAGTAATGGATTCATGGCCTCTAGAGTGGCGCACCCCAGACTTGGCATAAATGGAGAAGGCTGCAACCCAGCAGAGAAAGAAGGAAACCAAGCTGTGCATCACGCAAATGGTTGAAAAGAGGCGTTAGGAACAAGAAGTAGCCACACAAAAGAAGACGGTTGATGCAACAGCAGTGGTGCAGATGGAAGACAACACAACAACACCAACAAGAGAGCTCGAGGAGGGCCAGGAGATGTCCACAGGGCAATAGACTGGGGAAGTGGACTGGACAGAAGAATGCGCAGACCTTGGTTCCACATCCACCCAACTCAAGCGCCCATGCGGCCCCAAGGAAAGAATTCCCAGGAAGAAATTAAAAGTGACAAAGATGTCCATCGACATGATCATGTTCGCAGAAGGTGATATAGTTGACATCAGCAAAACGATTCGTGAGGTCATGGAGGACATGCTCCAGGAACTGAGGATGGAGCAGAGCACTGCGTTGGGGGCACTTAGTGGTGACTACAAGGCTTACAGGTACATTCACCCCAAACAAGTATAATGGCTCAGTACGTCATAGTAGGAACTGTTGAGGCTGAACAGCCACTGCACTCCCATATGAACAACCCCTTTGTATTACCTGAAGGTGTGCTAGCAACAGCAAGCGAGGGTGACCGGGCTGCGATGAGTAGCATGAAAGGCGTCAACCTGAGCGTGGTAGCCCTACCACATGAAATTCTATACCAGCTATAGGATGGGGTCATCACAGAGCTTTGCACCCAGGAAGGCCACGCGATCCAGGTCCTAAACGAGCAGAAAATCAACATGGACCAGCTCAGTTTCGAGTGTGATGAGTTGGTTTCATAGGCTCGCAGAGTAGAGCAGGCAGTAGAAGATGCATGTAGGAGTGTCCCAGAGTTGGCTTTGCCGGCAGAACTATCAGTAGCGGAGCGGGTCCATAGACTGGCGGTCAGAGTGTATGAGGACAGGGAGGAAATAGTGAAGGTTGAGTTGGAGCTGAACTTGCAGATCGTCGAGCTGTGATTGAAGGTGCAGCCCTCCACGCTCCCAGAAGTAAGAAAGCAGTGTTCCCACGTTATCTAGATGGTGTTGGATCAAATTGGCCAGGTGATAGAGGATTGTACCGGGATGTTGGAGCAAGCACTAACCATGCTTATGCACTTGCAGGAATACCCAAACCTACAACACCTAGAGACAGAAGCACGCGAGTTGCAGCATGAGTACGACAGTGTCCGAGGCACCATGCAAATGGTTGTCCTTGCTCAACGACTCACCAGACTACAGCAGACAAGGGCACTAAAGGACCAATTAGATGCCACACGCCGAAAAGAAGCCCTGCATAAAGCACACATCCAACCATGGATCGATGAAGCTTTGAAAATTATAGCTACCATTGAAGGGAAGCTGGCACAAATGCAGAAACTTTATGTGGTTAGATAAGAATGTGACCCTGCTCATGAAAGTTCAGAGATACATGTGCAACAAGTACAAAAAATAGCGTAACAGTGTGTTTCGAACACTCAAGCTGCGTGAGACCTACTGGATGGACTTCGTGCAAAGATCTTCGCACTAGCAGAGTGACTCAGGATGAGTCATGATGATTGTGTTTGGAGCCTATTGGGTAGCGGATCCCCCCACAACATGTTTTTAGGGCTTAAATCCCTAGTTTTGTCAATGTAATGTAAAGACTTCATGAAGTATGGGTGTGGAGCATGAAATTCTAGGATGAGTCATGGGGTTTTCCACCATAAGAATTTTAAAATAATGTCGGCCTACCCATGGTTCACGAACCATGGGACTGTATAAATAGAGCGAGGTTCTAAGTGTAAAGGTCATTTTTTGGAAAAAAGAAAGTAATAGATAGATGCGAAGGCATGGTTAGAGGATAGAAGTGGATCTGAGGTGTATTGAGCTGTGGTAGTAGGAAGAGGCTCTATAGCTAAGTGCGTAGAGGCCTAGTAGAGTCCACAGCTAAGTGCGCAGGGCGGAGTCGGGTCTGTAATTGAACTGAAATTGAAAAGGGTTATTAATAAAGATAAGTTTGATTCACAATCTTGTGCATCTATGGTTCTATTTATATTTATGCATTTATATTGTTTTTTATTACGTGCACTTACTTGAAAGTTGAATATGTAATAAGAACATTGGGCCTGCACAAACTAAGTCAAAGCACTAATATAATAGCAGAGTAAGGATCGAGATCTAGAGAGTATTGTATTCGCTCCTCTTACAGAGGTATGCACAGGCTGCTACATAGAGCAGCACAAGCACGCAGGTTCAAACAACGAACCTCCAGGACCTTCATCAAGACATCCCTAGGGTGCAAAAACCTAGTTCTAGCACCCTCCCATACTACTTCGGGTGAGACCTCATTCTACACTCCACGGACTATTGCCGAAAGGGCCAGTAGTACTGGGATTTGCTTGGCTAAATCACGTATGAACCTGGGTCAGGCCCCACATAGCCAACAAGTGGTGGCTCTGACTGGGGATGATGGGAACAATTTCCCAGTGTGGGTTTTAGAATGAGAGGGTGGTTTTCAAGTGATTGCAGTAAGGATAGTGATAACTAAATGGCCTATTCTATCATGCAAATATCTAGCTAACTTAATCTAATATAAACCCGGGTATTCTGTGTGATATGTGATCTAAAAAGATATTTGTTTGACATGTGATAATAAAGATCAATCATGGATTAAGCAAAGGTGATAATGTGTAAAGATAATTTCTTTGACTAAATCGTTAGTCAAAGAAATGTATAAACTATATCACATATATCTGATGATTATATATGAAAATAAACAATTTCACCTAGGCATCATAGATTAGTGCAATTAACGCATAACAAAAAGAACATATCTCATATACAATTCATAAAAGTGAAGTGTTATCAGTAATTAAATAGAAACAGAACTAATCATACAAGATAGAAGTACCATATGTGTGAATTTTTGCTCATTTGACTAAGGACATAGATCAACTCCTTCATCAGATCAAATTATCTTCGAACTATATAATAGTGCATCGAAAAATGAAAGTAGTCTGATATTTAAAAGAAACAACCATGTTCCATAATTTCATCAATGCATTCACAAACTTATAAAATTGCATTCTTTGCAAATGTTTTTGATAAAACTATGGACCCTTCTCTAAATGCATGAGAAGGGTATAAATACTATTCTAACTAATGTTCAAAAATAGATTATACAAAAAACTGAGGAGGTTTCAAACGACCTTCCTCCTAATTATTCAACTAAATCTAAAAATAAAAGTGACTTGATGAGTAGAGGTTATGACGACAACTTGCTTTCTGCCAGCTTCTCCTTCAGATCGCATATATTAGCCATTGGTTTTACTTGAGGAGGTGCCCCATACTGCATTCTGACCTATCCTGTGAAAATATCATTTGCGAGAGGTGGTAACATCCATTGCATTGAGTGGAGGGAGCAATTAAGCATCATTATTTGGTTGTGAGGATTGAAAAGGTATTGCTAATACACCTCCCAGTCAGTCTTTGATAACTTTATAATCGCCTCTGTTTTGGATTCCAATTTTTCCTTCCAGTTTTTATTCAGGTCATTTAAATCTGGCAGTGATTTCAGGTTACGTTCTTTCACCAGGTTGGTGGCATGCAAAGTGTGATTTAATTCTTTTACTATGTTCTTCGCCACCCTTGGTGCCCTTGCCACTACTAACTCGGCCTACTTAATTTGCACATCCCTTCGGCAAACTAGTGCTTATGTGTCTCTTCAATCTTAGGCAAACTAGTGCTCCTTCCCTTTTCTATTTCTTGCCATTCAATGTATTTAGAGATACCTGTATTTAAATCATTAAATTTAGTACTCTATTCAATCACCTTATCTGTTAACTGATCACTGGTAACCACATAAGGAGTGACATGAGACATTCTTTGGAAAAATAAATCTTGTTGTTTTTCTAGAAGGGAATTCAGCTCTAATTCCTCTTTTATGAATTCATAAATAGTAGGGACATATTTATACATTTCCATGGATTCTTGTAGTTCTCGAAATTTCATGTTCTTGGGATATATGTCTGATTCATGGCTTATCTTTAACACCTCCATATTCTACCGCAATTGGGCTAGTTGTTCAATGAATTGACTGTTCACACTTTCCTTTTCAATTTCGAGTTGTTGCTAGAGTTGCACCATCCTCTCTTCCTTTTCCCTTAAAAAATTGATACCTCAGTGGCTTTATCCATAGTGGCAGTTGCATATGCCCCTGTAAATTTTGATAGTATAGTCAAATTTTAAGCTGGATTGGAAGGAATATCCTTCCAGACTATTTCCATCGGCTCATTCCTAGGTGGATCCTTGGGCATCTCTACCCTCCTTTTTTTCATCTGTCTCCTTACTATAGCCTTGTGAAGTGGGCTTTAGAACACATCTAAAGGTGGAATTTCAATCACCTTTAGGACAATTTCTGATGTCGCCAAAGAAAGAATGATTTATGTCTACTGTGAACTTGTTTGTTGCTCATCCATCGACTAAGAATCCGTAATTTTCTGGGTATGCAGAGGAGTGTGATATTCCATGGTTTCCTAGGCATCCATTGTCTTAGGACTGTCTTATAGTTTTTGGTTTAATTTGTCCCACTCCTGATCCAAACTGCTACTTTTGATCTCAGAACAGGTATCCTTAGTCAGGTCATTTATGACCATCTTTTCCACTAACCTCCTGCTGGATTCCATTGCATTCTCAATGTCTTGGGATTTTCTTGTATCCATTGCTTTCCCTATGTCCACTTGAGACTCTATGCAACAATTTGGTCCCTCGCTGTTGACAGTTATACTAGGTGTAGGTTTGTCCTCGGTTTTTAACAAATGCAATGGAATTATTTTGAGCCTTTTGTTTCTGAATTCCTGAAAGCTTTCAAAATATTCATAACTCAGATTTTCCCTTTCCCACATGAACACTTGTTCGAATGATTCAGCTGACTGTAAAAGGTCTTCCAAATTATTAGCCTCATGGTTAAAGGGCTTAATCTTCACTGCAATAGTAATATTATGTGTTATTTTATCTAGATCAAATTGCCTTTTCGACAGAGTATGGAGCCTGAGGCTCTCTAGGCTTAGTGATTCCTTGGTTGCATGGTTAAAATTTTCTAATGAAAAGGAACCACACCGAATGGGAAAAGATGGCCACAATGACTTTTTATTATCTTTTAGGGTCTTGGTCAAACCTTTTCCCTTAGTTTCGTGGGCTATTTCTCTTGCTAATAGTTTATCAAAGACATACAAAGGGAGGACATGTGGGTCCACTGTACTGCCAAAAACCTTGATGTATGTAAACCATTCTTCAACAAAATACTTGCCTACTACGAGAAGGTTTGTAGTGGCTTCTTTGGAAAACCTGGGGGCTTTCTTATTAAAAATCAATTGATGCAATGGTAAAATAACAACATGGCATACTTTATAAAAATGGGGTATATAATGGGATTCCCAAATCTGTTTATGGATGAGATGGATAGGGTAGGGGTCCTGAAAAGTCCATTTCCATCCCATGATTGGAATTTTAGTGCGGAAACAGATGACATCCATGATATAGGCACTAAAATAAAAGGGAGGAAGGTTCTCTATGGAGGTGGACCTCTTTCGACAATACTCAGAGATGGCATCGGCTAGGTTATCAGGTAGGATGGTGGCCCAATGCCAATACACCTCCCCGTCAGTCTTTGATAACTTTGCGATCACCTCCCTTTGGGTTTCCACTTTTTCCTTGTAGTTTTTATTCGGGTCATTTAAATCTTACAGGAATTTCGAGTTAACTTCTTTCACCAGGTTGGTGGTGTGCATAGTGTGATTTATCGCTTTTACTCTGTTCTTGGCCACCCGTGCTGCTCTTTCCACTGCTAACTCGACCTACTTGATCTCTGCATCCTAATCTATAAACAAGATGTCCTTATGTGTCTCTTCAATCTTGGGAAAACTAGGCCTCCTTCCCTCTTATGTTTCTTTCCATTCAATGTATTTAGAGATCCTTGTATTTAAATTGCTAAATTTAGTTCTCTAGTCAATTTCCTTATCCATTAACTGATCAATGGTAACCACATAAGGAGTGACATGAGACATTCTTTGGCAAAATAATTCTTGCTGTTTTTCTAGAAGGGAATTTAGCTCTAATTCCTCTTTGATGAATTCATCAACAGTAGGGACATCTTTATAATTTGCCATGGCTTCTTGCTATTCTCAAATTTGCATGTTCTTGGAAAATATGTCTGATTCATGGCTTATCTTTAACACCTCCATATTTTGCCGCAATTGGGCTAGTTGTTCATCGGATTTTATGTTCACAGTTTCCTTTTCAATTTTGAGTTGTTGCTCGAGATGTGTTATCTTCTCTTTCTTTTCCCTCAACAAAATGGATACCTCAGTGGCTTTATGCATAGTGGAAGTTGCATATGCCCTTGTAAATTGTGATAGTCTAGTCAAATTTTCAGCTAGATTGGAAGGAATATCCTTCCAGACTATATCCATCGACTCATTCCCAGGTGGGATCTCGGGTGTCTCTACCCACCTTCTAGGAAGGTTCTCGGTGGACATAGACCTCTTTTGACAGTACTCAGAGATGGCAGTGGCTAGGTTATCAGATAGGATGGTGGCCCAATTCATTATGTGGGAATTGACACAGGCATCAATTAAATGAATCCATTCTATGGAAAACTTAGCATTATTAGGTAATCCATATAGCCTACATAACATAGAAGCTCCATAGTTGTAGGGGTTTACCAAGGAGTCTATGGGATACATACCTGTTTTATCATATTTGAACTTTTTCTCCAATACCCTCCGACCCTAGATCACCTTGAGAGGTTCTTCGTTTTTATTTTGAAAGTTGGCCAAGTATGACTTGTCATATATGTCATGAGGGTCATTTATATGAAACATTTGCTTCAGGTCTTCAGCTTTGAATGACCCCATCAGCTCCATCCTCAAGTTCCTGAATTTCCTGTCATCAATACTAAGATTTTCCAACACCCACCTAATCATATCAGTATATGGGAGTATTTTCGCTCTCGCTCCTATTCTATGAAGGAAGGAACATGCAACATCTTTAAATTGGACTCCAGAAGTTTTTATTGAATCATTCGTTGCCTTTGTGACAATAATTTTGGGATTCTCATCTTCTAACCTATTGTATATGACTTCCCATGCTATCGGTCCCCCATTAGTGCTGAAAACTATATTAGAGAATATAGCAAACATTTCTGATAGCTTAGACTCTATAATTCTCTCATTTTCTTCTTTTGCATCACCTTTCGCAACGACATGTCTTTTGAAGCTTGCTTGAAATGGAAGATATATATCATCACAAATGACATAAGGAAATTAAGGTTGAAAGCTCTTTGAAATGACTTTAAATCATGGGAATATTTTGAACGCGATATTCAACATTAACTAGCCATAACTTGAAACATCATTACCTCTCCTCGCGCTGCTAAACATTAATTACCCTGTCAAACCACTCATTATTGTTTTAAAACATAGTAACCTTCCCATGCTTCATGCTTTATTCACACATCGCAACTTTTAAACGTTGTAATATAGCGTTGGCTGGAGATAATGTGAAATGCGATTGCAAAAATTGCAATATTGCATTTCACAAATCATTAAGGGATGAAAATGGCATGATTTATTTATTTGTGACTTTGTTAAGTGCGATGGGGTGTTCTCAACGTGTTCTGATTGGAATATTGTAGTGGGGAGCTTCATCACATATCGCATTTAGGGACTTACTTAGAGATGTTTATATTTATCACATGGAAAACTTCGAAATGCGATTTGTGATAAAGATCCTAAGCTTGGGTTGTTTTCTAAGGGTTTCAAGGAAATTTCTTAGAGTTAGCATTTATTTTTCAAAGACTAAAAATTTAAAAAGGGCCCCCATTTATATGTCAAATATCAACTATTAATCATATAAATGGGGGGGTTGTTACATAGTACAACAATTGGTGATTCACTTGGGAGAACCAACTATCTTTGATTGATCTTTTCAAATTTCTAAAACTTTCAAAATAAGAAAAGTTATAGGGATAATAATTACATGAGTTATAAACTAAACCATATTCCTCTGAAATCATAATCACTCACTCAATCTATCTATTCAACTACTTTACTCTTGTAGTGATAAAAATACAAATGTTTGCATCAGTCAATTCTAAGATTTTAAAGAGATATAGCAGGTGCCTTCTACAGATTAGTTTTTTGGTTTTCTCATTTATCACAAATAGAGCCTTTGCTTCCAACAAGTGGTCATAGCCTTGGTAGGGTTACCTTTTAACGAAAAATGATTCATTGTCCCATCCGAAGAAATTTTCAAAATTCAAAATGATATTCATTTGCTTTTTATTTTTTCTTTGGACCTTGCTTTTCTTTTCATGTAATTTTATTTTAAAATTTAAAAGACATTGTCTAGGCTTGGTAACCCAATAATGACAATGCCATTCACCAGTTGTAACTAAACTGAACAAGCTAGCTCTTGATGAGACCCCTTGTCCTTTGATTGATTAGACCATTGGCTATTACCTTGTTTTGATATGCAGTTTTGGTAAAATCAGTTTAATTATTCCCCTGTGATCATGGTAAATAAGCTCGTAATGAGAATTATTATCTTTTAAGCTTTGTATATTTTAGAATTACACAGTGAAAAAAGAAACTTTTATCTAATGGGGTGAATCACTGACCCTTTTAAAGAGTTTCGGATGATAATAATAGATTTTTGAGATACTCATATGTAGAAAGTCCTTACTAGGTTAAATATTATTTTCTTGACTGATGACAAGACATCTATACTTTATAAAGATAAAAGCTTGTTCATTGAACAAGTGTTTTTTTAGCAAGATCAAGTTTTTCCAAATAAATAAGGTTCAATTTTATACTCAAATGCTCTAATTATTTCTTTAACTTTTCCTACTTATAGAAGTGAAAAATCAAAATATTATCAAAGATTTTATCTCGAGAAGGAAAAAGTAAATACTAAATTAATGTTTATTTTCCTAAGAATCTAAAAGACAATATGATACAAAAATAGAAGCGGTTGTCTTTTAGGAAAATTATTTTTTCAGAATTTTCCCATTATCTAATGGGGTGAATCACTGGCCCTTTTAAAGAGTTTCAGATGATAATAATAGAGTTTTGAGATACTCATCTGTATAAAGTCCTTACTAGGTTAAATATTATTTTCTTGACTGATGACAAGACATCTATACTTTATAAAGATAAAAGCTTGATCATTGAACAAGTGTTTTTTAGCAAGATCAAGTTTTTCCAAATAAATAAGGTTCAATTTTATACTCAAATGATCTAATTATTTCTTTAACTTTTCCTACTTATAGAAGTGAAAAATCAAAATATTATAAAATATTTTATTTTGAGAAGGAAAAAGTAAATACTAAATTAATGTTTATTTTCGTAAGAATCTAAAAGACAATATGATACAAAAATAGAAGAGGCTGTCTTTTAGGAAAAGTTATTTTTTCAAAATTTTCCCTTTAACGGGCAAGGGATCCACTTTACTTGACAAGTCTTGTAAAAGAAATGTTCATTGACCAATTTTCTCAATCATTTGGAATGGTCCAAGCCATAGTCTTTGAAACTTGGTATGCTTACCCTTTCCTCATGTGCTTTGTCCCATTTCAAAACCATATCACCTACTTCAAAAATTTTATGACTGGCAGAGGTTGTATCAAAAGAGGCTTTCACTAATTGCTGATGATGGGAATGGGTAGCTTTAGCCTTTTCTCTTTCTTCTTCAAGTTTAAGGATTTTAAATTGTCTTTCTTGAAGAGAAGAGGAAGGATTTTCATTGATAAATTGCACTAGGGTGGAAGATGGGATTACTATGTTTGTGGGGAGAACTACTTATTTTCCATAAACTAAAGAAAAAGGAGAGGAACCGATTGAGGCCTTCTGTGTTATTCTATCTGCCCAAAGAGCAAATGTCAATGCTTTGTGCTAATTCCTATGATTTTGGTCTATAGTCCTCTTGATGATTCTAATAAGATTTTGGTTTCTTGATTCGAATAATCCATTACCTTATGGATAATAGATGGTTGAATACTCTAATTTGAAACCTCTTTTCAAAGCAAATTCTACCATAATATTTCGAGAAAAATAAGATGCATTATCAAACATTAAGGTTGTGGGTAGGCCAAACTTGGTGATTATGTATTGATCAATAAATTTTGTAATACTTTCTGTATTAGCTGCCTTTAGTGGGATAGCCTCTACCCATTTCATGAAATAATCAGTAGTTGTAAGGATGTACTTGTGCTTCTTGGAAGAGTTAGGACCAATCTCACCAATTATATCTAATCCCCATTGTTCAAATAGTTGTTGGATATTATTTGGTTGTAAAGGGAACGCTCGTTTCATTTCTCTTCCATTTGTAGTTTGACAAGTTTTGTATTTTCTTGCATAGTCATGTGCATCCTTGAACAATGTTGGCCACGATTAACTTGCATGTAGGATTTTATGAGTTGTGGTGTTTCCTCTGAAATGACCTCCAGCTAGTCCATGATGGAACTCCTGCATTGATCCAAAATATTTTTCTTATAGATGTGTTAAAAAATTACATTCATAAATTGTAGCTTAACAGAGAAAACTTAATGTGCACATGAGACAAGAGGAGAAACACATAAAGCATGAAAGAAGACAACAAGACTTGATAACAGTGTTCATCCATCTAGGACTACGTCTCCGGGCCTTGCTCGATCAATGGGGAGGCCTTCGTTCATTAAATGGCATGAAATAGAAGAGTACAATCATACATTACAAAAAAGGAGTCCTATACCTCCATACTGAAAAATGATCAAAAAATTCAGAACTCTGATGGAGAAATGGATAGCGCCATTGTGTTCATGGTGTCGAGAAGTGCCGAAACCATATAAAATTTGTCAAATTCTAACAAAGTGTAATTTCACCCCTCCTGCAAAATTTTTCCTCAAACCGCGTGCACTGCCTCCTGTACCTTAGCGCACTGAAAATTGTGTTTTAAATAGAAACTAGGTGATGGATTTCCCAATAATGTTTTTGGTTGAGTTGGTTTGAGATCCGTTTAATAGGGAGGAGGCCAGGCAGTCAAACCCCGCCTCCTCCTTTTTTAATACACTGAATCTCTTTAAAATTTAAACAACCCCTCTTTTTAAACTATGGGTTGCGTTGGGCCCGCCCACCGTACCACCCTCCACCTCTACATTTGTTTGGTAATGGTCGTTGCAATAAATGGTTCATTGTGGGTTGGGTTGTTGGTTTTTGGTTGGGTCCGCGCCCCAAGGACCAGCCCACCAACTCCGCTCCCATTTAAGTGTTGTTTAAATAGTCTATGGGAGGGGCTGGGCTCATGGCCGCCCCTCCACTAATTTTAATATATCATGTGGATAGAGTTTAGGTTGGGTTGGCAGGGTTGGTGGCCTACCACCCCCCTCTTTTTCATAATTTTTTTATTATATATATAACAAACTATGCATTTCTAGAAATTCGGTTTCGGACCGAAGGGCTCAATTTAACAAGGCCACGATTTTTCCTGGAATCTGGCTAGAGTTGGATGGATTTCTTCCGTTGGAAAATGCCAAATTGCGCCTTCATTACTCCTACCTAGTCATCAAAAGTTCAAGCCAACTTTGACTGCCTCTATCTTCTTCATCCGAACTTGGATTGGAGTGTCATTCACACCATTGGAATCAAGGCAACGAGCATTTCGATCTGATGTCAAATTCATCATCTTTCTGCCACTCTGAATCTTGATATTTTTCCATGCCACTATGTTTGAAGATCCACTTAGATCAATCCTCCCCATTGAGGAGCTTTTGGACCGCCAAAATCTTTATCAGTCAATTGGCAAGTGAGGGAATTGTTTCCTCACTCTTTCTTTTTCCAGCCATTTTTCCTTGCGAGGTTGCATCCCCTTAAAACCAACTTGAAGGTATTCCACATCTCCCTATCATGAAGTCGTCGTTCTTCTGTCAAGGATGATGTCTTCGGGTCACTCATCGAGATACTCTGGTGCAAAGTCATCAACTATAGGTACTGTGCCCACTTCCTCGGTGTCCATAATCAATGGTGGCTCATACAGCTTTAAGTTTTCCACATTCACTATGGAGTACATCTGCATATAAATTGGCAAATCGAGACAAAAGGCATTGTTTCCAATCTTCTCCAAGATGGTGAATGGACCATACCAGATTGGTTGCAACTTCTTCCCTTCTCTCTTCATCCTGTCCTTGATGATGTGGAACCACATTTTGTCACCCACTTGAAATTGATGGTCGACTCGGTGTTTGTCATGTCGAGCTTTGTAACGGGCTTGACTTTTCTCTAACTGCTCCTATACTTCTTGGTGAATCAACTAGATCTGCTGAATGAACTACTGCGCTTTGTCCCTGTCATTACGTCCATTAGAGTCATATTCCCTTCCAAAGACCATATCAAAAGGGTCCTTTGGCAGGTAACCAAAACATGTCTCAAATGGTGAACGCTTGTGTGGATGAGTGCACTGCTCAGTTGTAGGAATGCTACACATATGGAAGATTCTCATCCCACAACTTAGGATGTTTCCCACAATAGCCTCGCAAAAAGTGTACCACAGTTCGGTTTACAACCTCTGTCTATTCGTTAGTCTGTGGATGGAATGTCGTGCTTCTTTTCAACTTGGTGTCCATAATCTTCCACAAGTTGGTCCAAAACTCTCCATGAAAGCGAGAGTCCCAATTTGACACAATCGATGTGGGCAACCCAAAATGGACCCAAACATGTTGAAAGAAAAGATGAGAAGTCTGCTCTTCAGTGATCTGCATTTTACAAGGCATTAAAATACACTTCTTACTAAAATGGTCAATGACGACATACAAATAGTCGTGACTTTTTCTAGACAAAGAAAAACCTCCTACAAAATCCATCGACACACTTTCCCATGGATGACTCGGAATAGGGAGTGGTGTGTAGAGCCCGAGTTTTCTATTAGAGGGATTCGAAACAGAACACATCACACAACCCTTTACATAGCAAGTCACAAAGTTCTTTAGATGAGGCCAAAAACAAAATCTTTGTACATGACACAAAGCTTTTTCAACACTAAAATGATCGGACATAATGGAGGTGTGGGCTTCCCGGATTACATGTACCCTTTCTCCTATGGGTATGCACAATTTGCCAAGGTGATACAACAGTTTCCCTTGTAAGTGATAGTTTTCCACCTGTGAACCATGGGTTACTTTTTCATAAATCTCCTTAAATTCATCATCGCTAGCATATTGTTTAGCATAACTTTCAAAATATAACGAAGCATTATGCAAAATAACAGAAGCAGAAATAGGAGGGTGAGATAGAATATCGGCCACTTGGTTGCTAGTGCCCTTCTTATACTTTATTACCAGCTGAAACTGTTGTAGAAAACCCATCCACTTGAAATGACGAGATTGCTACAACTTGGTATGTGACTGGAAATACTACAAGGGCTGATGATCCATATGGATGATGGTCTCCTTGCTGATCAGGTAGTGTTTCCACTTTTTCAGACTCTGGAAAAAGGCATATAATTCCTTGTCATAATTGGGATAGTTTATCATAGCCTGAGAAAACTTCTCTAAATGGTAACATATCGACTTCTTTTGCTGCATTACTACAACTACCATGGCATATCCAGTGGCATCTGTCTCAATCTCGAATGGCTGTTGGAGATATGGTAAGGCCAAGGCCAGTGTGGTGCTGATATTTTATTTAAATGTTTCGAAGGACTTCTGCTACTTTCCTCCCCATTTAAAGACTTGCTTTACACTTGTTAAGGCATGTAAAGGTGCTGCAATAATAGAGAAATTGGTAATAAATCCCCTCCAATACTACACTACACCCAAAAAGCTGTGAACCTCGGTTACACTAGTAGTCTTAGGCCAATTTACAATTGCGTAAACTTTATAAGGATCAATTTTTAACTGACCATGACCAACAATATGACCTAGGTAAAGCAAAGAGGTTTTCCAAAACTCACACTTTGACAATTTTACATAGAGTTTTTCATTTTTCAATACATCAAACACTTTCTTCACATGACATACATGTTCATTCCAACTTTTACTAAAGACAACGATATCATCTAGATATACAAGAACAAATTTATCAAGTAAAGGCCTAAAGAGATCATTCATGACCCTCATGAAAGTGGCTGGAGTGTTGTAAAGTTTGAATGGCATCACCATCCATTTGAACAATCCTTGTTTGGTCTTGAAGGAGGTTTTCTACGCATCCTGCTCTACAATTTAGACTTGGTGATAACCACTACACAAATCAAATTTGGTGAAATAGATAGCATTCTTTAACTAATCTAATAAGTCATCAATGTGGGGAAGAGGGTAACAATTTTTCACCATGATTTTGTTTAGTTCTCGATAATCCACGCACATCCTCCATGTTCCATCTTTCCTCAGCATTAAGACAATTAGTGAGCCGAATGGAGAAGTACTTGGTCTGATGACCCCTTGGTTCAATAGTTCGTGCACCTAATTTTTGATCTCCTCCATCTCAACGGTCGACATCCTGTACATGCCAATATTCGGTAAAGGAGCATCATGCTACAAATGGATCTCATGTTGGATTTCCCTCTTCAGAGGTAATCCCTTTGGTTCCTGAAACATCTCACCATAGTTAGAAATTAATTCACATAATTCCTTTTTATGCACATGATCACAACCTTGGAAAGCATCGGGCAATTCTGCATCTTTTCCCCTTACATTCATAAGCATGCAACCATTACTGGAATTCACCAACCTCTTCATTTGTCCTGCACTTACAAGGCTAACATTGATTTTAGTTTAATGAGCCCTTACAATATATTCTACCCCATCTTTTGTGATTTGGTATTTTTTTCATGACGAAAGAAGATTTTCTTTCTATCATATAGATATGGACTCCCTAACACCATGCCACATATATCCAATGGTATCACATCAAGTTTTACCTCATCCACTAACTTAGAAGCAATCACAAATTTAACCTTACACTGCTTAGTTACATTCAGTTTTGCTTTATCATGTATCCATCCAAGTGGGTAAGGTTTTGGATGTTGTGTAGTTTCCAAGCCTAGCTTCTTTACCAAGGACTCTAAAATTAAGTTTTCTTGGGACCTGGTATCAAATAGAGTTTCCACTTTTGTATGATTTATGATAACTCTAATATGAAATAGTTCAATTCTCTTTCGTTCATTAGGAAGAGACTCGTCTATTGAACTAGTGCCTTCATGTGATTCAGAATTAACATGAGGTGTAAGAGTACCTTTTGTTCCTGCTACTATGATCAATGCTTCATCTCCCGAATCGGATCCAAGGTCTTGCTGCACTGTTGCCACTGTCTTCTCCTTGCCTTTTCCTCCATACCACTTTGGTCTCTTTTCTGGGTACTGTTTCGAACAATGATCATCGCCATGACCTTCCTTTTTGCAGTGATTGCAATAACTTCTTTCTCCTTCATCTTTCTTGGTTGATGTCGTCCTCTTCTCCTTTCCTTTTCCTTTCATTTTTGGGTTTGCCATTTGGAGGTTTGAAAGGTGGTTTCTTGAAATGATCGTCTCTTTCATTTTTGCCCCTGTTCTCAAGATGAATTGCCTTCACACTGGCGGAGTAAATAGTAGTTGGTTCAAAAAATAATAATAAATGTCTAAGGTAACTATGTAATCCAATATACTTAGTTACTACTTTAGGTGAGTCAAGTGCAATTCCCAAATTAAGTGTCTGTTTTCTAAATTCCTCTATAAAGCTTTGAACATCTTGACCTCTGCATTACCTTAAGTATTGCCAATCCATTAAGGCTTTCTGTTTATAACCCAAGGGATATAATTGTTCCTTTAATGCAAAAATGAAACTAGGCAATGAGGAAAGAAGATTACCCACACTCTTACTGCTTCACAATTTTCTCTCCCACCAAGCGAGAGCAGTGCTACTCAGCCGAAGAGAGGCCAATTGAATCTTTGCCTCGGCCTCATCGGTTTGCTGAATCCTGTAGTAGATTTCAATCTGCCTAATCCAGTTATTAAGCTTTTCTGCATTGCTTTCACTGTTAAACATGGGAAGATAAAATTTGACATATAATTTAAAGAAAGGTTTCTTAGATGCATCCCTTGAATTTCTATGATGATGGCAATGAGAGGAAGAAGAACTTTCACTTGTCGAAGGAGAAGGAGGGGGTTCTTCTCCACCATTTCCATGCGTTGAACCTTGTTCTTCTGGTTTTCTCTCTTCTACTTTCTCCAGCCTTGAAAGTAATT
Source organism: Pinus tabuliformis (assembly GCA_031772625.1). NCBI lineage: Eukaryota > Viridiplantae > Streptophyta > Pinopsida > Pinales > Pinaceae > Pinus > Pinus tabuliformis. The sequence goes on from CM062819.1 coordinate 1,032,763,815, forward strand.
AACCGACATTCTCTACCATTGAATAAGAGGTTTTATAGAAATTTCACTCCTCTTCAAGACGAGCCTCTTCATCTGCCATGTTTCTCCTTCGATGTGCATGACCTGCTTCAGGATCGAAAGACTTTAGTTTCCCTTCACCTCCTCGGAGCCTATTTCTTGTTCGCATACAAACATGCAATTCACATCTAAGAAAAGACCTGCTCTGATACCACTTGATCCAAAATCTTTTTCTTATAGATGTGTTAAAAAATTACATGCATAAATTGTAGCTTAACAGAGAAAACTTAATGTGCACATGAGACAAGAGGAGAAACACATAAAGAATGAAAGAAGAAAACAAGACTTCATAATGGAGTTCGTCCATCTTGGACTATGTCTCTAGGCCCTGCTCGATCAATGGGGAGGCCTTCATTCATTAAATGGCATGAAAAAAATTGTACAATCATCAATTACAAAAAGGGATTCTTATACCTCCATACTGACAAATGGCCAAAAGATCCAGAACTTTGATGGACAAACGTACAACGCCATTGAATTCATGGTGTCGAGAAGTGATGAAACCATATAAAATTTTTCAAATTATGACAAAGTGAAATTTCGCCCCTCCTGCAAAATTTTGCCTCGAACCACATGCACTACCTCCTATACCTAAGCGCACTGGAAACTGCATTTTAAATAGAATTTGGGTGATGGATTTCCCAATAATGTTGTTGGTGGAGTTGGTTTTAGATCTGTTTAATAGGGAGGAGGTCAGGCGATCAAACCCTGCCTCCTCCTTTTTTAATACACCGAATCTCTTTAAAATTTAAACAACCCATTTTTTTAAACTATGGGTTGGGTCGGGCCCGCCTTGGGAAACCCGCCCACCATATCCTCCTTCACCTCTGCATTTTTTTGGTAATGGCCATTGCAATAAATGGTTCATTATGGGTTGGGTTGTTGGCTTTGGGTTGGGTCCGTGCCCCAAGGGTTGGCCCACCCACTCCGCTCCCATTTAAGTGTTGTTTCAATAGTTCATGGGAGGGGTCGAGGTCGTGGCCCACCCCTCGACTAATTTTAATATATCATGTGGATAGAGTTGGGGTGGCAAGGTTGGTGGCCTGCTGCCTCCATTTTTTTATATTTTTTTTATTATATATATAACAAACTATGCATTTTTGGAACTTCAGTTTTGGACCAAAGGGGTCATTTTAACAAGGCCATGATTTTGCCCAAAATATGGCCAGAGTTGGCCAGATTCCATCCACTGGAAAATGACAAATTGTGCCTTCATTACTCCTGCCCAGTCATCAAAAGTCAACCCAACTTTGACTGCCTCTATCTTCTTCATCTAGACTCGGATTGGAATGTCGTTCACACCGTTGGAATTAGGGTGACGAGCATTTCGATCTGATGTCAAGTTCATCATCTTTCTGCCACTCTGAATATTGAGTTTTTTCCATGCCACTGTGACTGAAGATCCACCTGGATCATGCATAACCTTTTCAGCTTCAGGTTTCTCAAGGAATCTTAATAATACTGAATCATATTTTGTTCTAAATAATACATCATCAACCAATTGATACTGATTTGATTTAAACCTTAATGAACTTTTTGTTTTGTAATTGAGATGCATAGGAGCATATCCATTCTTAAGAAAAAAACATCAAATCAGCATACTATGATTGTGCATTGTTGAGGCTTACCTCTGATATTTTCACTTCATTACCTTGGTCTTCTTCTGTTGATAAGAGGGAAGCTCCAGTTCACATCCTACAAAAACCTTGGCCCCTAACAATTTTAGCTGGTTGGCTTTCTACATCATATTCTTGAAGTGCAATGACCCAATTCGCTCTTTTCTCCCCCACTTATCTTTGAATCGATAGTTGCCTTACTGTAGGGTAAGGTATTATTATTTTTGTATGAGTTTTGAGGAGAAAATGTCTGAAATGTTTCAACGTTTTAAAGGCAGCAAAAGCTTGTTTCTCAATAGCTGAGTAGTTTAACTTGACACCCTGTAAATTTGAACTGAAAAAGAGATAGTTGCTTCTATGTTTTGATCGTTTAGTTGTGCTAAAATTGTCGCATATTATGTATCAGATGAAAAAGTGTACAACACAAAAGGTTTGAGAAAGTCTGGAGTGGTTAAAGAAGAAGCTTCGATTATGGATTTTTTGATTAACTAAAATGACTCTCTTTCATTTTTACCCCATCTGAAGGCTGCATTTTTTCTTATCATTGATTGAAGGGGTAAAACAATCTATGAGAAATCTGGAACAAATATTTTTACAAAATTGATCTAGCCTAGGAATGATTGCATGGTCTTTTTGTTATGTGGGAGAGTAATCTTTTCAATTTCTTGGATTCTATCAGGATCAATATAAATTCCTTTCTTCGATACTATGAACCCAAGAAGCTTTCATTCTGCTAAATCAAATTATGACTCTTTGGGATTCAAAGAAATGCCATATTTCTTGCATTTCTCAAAGATATGTCTTAGGTCATTCAAATGATTGTTTCTGTTCCTAGAGTAGACTGTGATGTCATCTAGGTAAATAACAATTGATTTATTAGTTAGACCTTTAAAGGAAATATACATGGTGCATTGGAATGTAGCACCTGCATTGATAAGTCCAAAAGGCATATTTTGGTAAGCATATGTTCCCCACTTGGTCCTAAATGTTGTCTTTAATCTGTCATCTAGATGTACAAGAATTTGATTGTATCTTGAAAATCCATCTAGAAAATTCATTAACTCAGAACATGCAACTGATTGTAATATTTTCTCCATGGTAGGCAAAGGAAAGTTATCCTTTTTACAAGCTCTATTCAGGTTTCTAAAATCAATACAAATCAGAATATCACCATTCTTTTTCCTAACATGAACCATATTTGATACCCATTTTGAGTGTCTAATAGGAAAGATTATATTTGCTTTTAGAAGTTTGTTCAACTCATATTTGATTTGACTTTCAAGTCTTGGATGAATCTTTCTCAACTTTTTTTGAACTTGTTTCTCATTAGAAGTCATTAGTATAGTATGTTGAATTATAGAGGTATCATAGGTCTTGAGATCTGAATAATCCTAGGCAAAGACACCTTTATATGTTTTCAACAACTTGATGAATGATATCCTTTCTTCAAATGATAAACCAATACCTAGGTTGACATTGTGATATTTTTCAGTTGTACCAAGGTTTACCACTTCAAATCGCAAAGTAGAACTCTGAGCCTTGGAGTTGGTAATCTTCTTAAATCTACCTTTCAAATCATAGAGATCTTCCATTTTGACTACAGATTTCAGAATTGGGTTTTGATCTTGTTTATGGTTGATTTGTAAGTCATGCTCATGTTCATCTATGATTTGTTCCTCTTAATATCCTTCTTACATAAGGAAATCAATTATATGAGCATCATTATTAAACAATCTCCAATTTGTTACATTATTAGGAATGGATGGTACGAAAACTAACTCTATGGAAAATCTATCTGGACTAAATTTTTCTGAAGGTATAATGTTATAGACATTTTTGTGCCTTGCAGCATTGAGCATGAAATGTCCATAATCTAAGGGATCCAAAGTCCCTAAACATGTTGTTCCTACCCCTAGAGGAACAAGGCTAACAAACCACAGCAATTCACAAAAGTTCTCCACCTGAAACTGCTCAAAAACAAGTCAATTCAGGATCATGTCAACTGCTCCACTGACCATCTGCGCTGAATGTCAATGGCTCCATTGGCTACCTGTGCTGAATGTTAGCTCCAACACTGGCTACCTGCGCTGAGCGAGATTGGACAAGTGGCAGACTCATTCCTCAAGGTGTCAGAACTCAGGAAGCTTCCAAAATGACACTTGCCTCAGGGAATTCGACTGGTGATGAGTAAGAGATTCTAAATCTCCAAGTGGAAGCAAGAACCTCCAAGTGGACTCAAGAACTGACAGAGGGAGAGGACACTAGTCAGATCTCAAGCTGACTCATCCTCTCTCCAAACATCTATATATGGATCTCTCCTCCATGAGATCTAGAGGCGGGAAGGTTATTATTGCAAAGAATTGCTGTTGATTTGAGACTGGGATCATTGGGTGCTTAATGCTTTGAAGGGGCTGAAGATAGGAATTCCATTTGCTGGGAAGGAGATGCTGGATTGGAACCCTCTGGGTTGTATCTCTTCCTGAACCTTGTTATTCATCAATAAAGCTATCTTGGTTTCTCCTATATGCTGATGCATTTTGATGTATGAATGTATTAGTGTATTTGGTTTATTTCTAATCCTAAACTAGTTATGAATGTGAACATCTGTCTTTGTGTAGTGTTCTTCTCTTGTCTCAAGTAGCTGTTCTCTTGTGATCTTGCAGGAAGTTGTAGCTGGATAAGCAAGAAGGCAAGTAGCTGTGAACACCCAAAGAGAAGGGATATTGGATCGAGGGACAAACGGAAGACACCGGTAAGTCTATTGATCTCTCTTCTTTCACATTTCATAAAGGAAGAAACCAGTGTAGCTGTACTCGTTTGTTGCTAAGGCACTGTCACACCTTAGGTGGATAGGATCGTCCTGCATAGGCATTTTTCCCCACAACATATAAGCCTAGATGCTACATTGGCAAGTAAGTCAGCACTTCCATTTTGTAATATGGGGACTGAAGAAATGTTAAAAGCGGTGAAATAAGAAATAATATTTGGGCTAAAGATTGATAATGTTTGAGATGCCCAAACATGAAATGGATGGTGTTTCTTACCTATTTAATAACTATTTCTAAGCCTCCATATACTTGCAAATACTTGACATCAAGGCCAATGGATTTGTACAACCCTTAAATCAAAGTTTCATATTTTGCAGTATTGTCAGTGCATTGAAATTCAAGCCTGCAAGCTAACATGGTTTTCTCTCCTTATGGGCTGATTAAGATACATCTTGCACCTGCACCATCTTCAGACTTTGAACCATCGAAATAAAGAGTCCAGAATAGTGAATTTTTTACAACCTTATCAACTACATCTACACACTTGGAAGCATCTGTTTGTGAAATTTTTTCTATATGAGATATTACAGAATTATCTAGAAAGGAAAATTTTTGAGCATCAAAGGATCCCAAGAGTGACTCAGCTGAGTAGTTTCCAATAATGTTATTAGTGAAAGCTACAAGTCCATGGCTTTCCTCGAGATCAGTGACTGTGTACTTCATGAATTTTTCACAGTATACTCTGATTTGTTTAGGTCTACCATTATGTGGCAACCACATGTGAGACCAATCAGTTGCAAAATATATATGTAACTTTTCATACCAATCCTTACTTAGAATTAAACCATAAAATATAGGGATGTCATCCACTAGAATATCGATTATCTGCGAAACTTTTGGATTAGAGGAAAGCTTGATAAAAATTGATGATATTTATTCAAGTACCTCTACTTTAGTTTTGTCCAGTTGAACTATGTGTACAACAAATTTTTGAGGTGTAATATTCAATTTGCTGCAGACAATTCTTGGCATAATATTGGAAGAGGCTCTTGAATTAATAAGGAAATTATGGATATTTCTATTGATTATTTCATAAGTAAGAAGAAATGGAGGTGTATGAGAAATAGACCTATCAGCTATTAGAAGTAAATCTGAGTGATTTACTTTGTTTGAAGATGAAAGAGGTTTTCCCATATGATAAGCAGCTTGGGTGACCGCAACGGATGGTAAAGGGGCTATAGGAACTGCTTTTAACTCTCTGAGTAGAATTTTGTTGTTGTTGTTTGATTTTAGTCAGCCCATGTAATGAAATATTTTCTCTTGTCCTTTTCATATCTTCGACTACGTTATATTCTAATGTATCCGATATCACTAACATTTTGGAAGCAGTTGGAGGATCTAGTGGAATATAATGAGTTTGAGTAGTCTTAGAGTTCTTACTTCCTGTCTTCTCCTTTACAGGAGTAGTTGTTTTCTATTTTTAAATTGTTGTAGACATATCAGGAGAGTTTTTACTTCTTGTAGTTACTGGCATAGCTTGTGCTTCCTCTTCAGTTGGAAGAATGAAGGCCCACATTCTGTTTAACTCAACTTCTTCTTTAGTTTCAGCTTCCTCTTCGGTTGGCAACTCTTCTTCTATTTCAAGATCAGATTCAGCATTAGAAATAGTATTTGATGGTTGAGATGTAGAATAAGGATTTGTTTTAAATTATTGAAAAGGTTTCTTGGGAGTAGAACATTCTGCGACTAGTTCCTTGATTTTGACCATTTCATTGGACATGGCCTTCAACACCTTCTGAAGGCCTTGAAGGTCGAAAGGGTCCTTTGGATTTTATTTTTTTTGAATCATCCTTGAATGTTACTTTCTTTGATTTCCTTTCATCTACCTATGACCTCTTTTCTAAGGCAATAATTCTTGTATTCTTTCATGTTTTCTACAAGGGTAGCCTTATTGGCTCTATCTACAAAAATTGCGATATTGGAAGGGAGGGAGGATATGTACAATTCTATTTGTACATCCACTGTAGGTTTTGAGGCAGTTGGGATTTTGTTTAGTAACTTGTTAAATCTAGAGTTGAAGTCTTTGATCCTTTCATATGAATTTTCTTTTAAGTTGGAAATATCATTGATTGAGGAATCTATAGTCTTGTCATCACCAAATTTTGTAAGAAATAATTCTTGAAAAGTATCTCAGTTTCTTTTTGAGCCTGCTGGAAGGGAAAAATACCAAGATCTAGTAGATCCTTGGAAAATATAAGGAAACAGTCTAGTTACAACATCTTCATGTGCAACTCCATTAAGATTTTGGCTAGCATAAATTTATTTAGATGTTCTTTAGCAGCAAGACCATCATTAGGATTGTACTTAGGTAACCATTTTTCTAGGTTTTTTGGGAGTGCATTTGGATTATCAACCAGAACAACACCAGGGTTTGTCCAAGGTTGAGTGGGTTAATTGGAAATAACTTGATTTGGAGACTTGGAAGATGGGAAGGTTGTTCTAGAAGTAGGTATAGATGGTGAATAACTTGATACTAGGTTAGTACTACTAGTAGTAGTACTAGTTTAAGAAGTGGATTGTTGAGAAGAGGTGGATTGAGTAGAAGTGAATGGATGGAAAGGTGAAGTGATCTCGTTGGTATCTAATTCAGATCTTGATGTGATAACTTTCTTATGTCATGAAGGAATGGGCAACTCAAAAGGATTTACTCCAACCCTTTCACATTGTAATCTAGTTAATACACCTGTTTCTCATAATAAGGAAGTGACACTTTCTTCAGAAGATTTGTGCCTCTCTGGTTTCTCGGCAGAAATGGATATCTATTCCAATTTTTGTATCAAAGAGTGAACTTCAGGAGATTCAGTAGTGTAATGTGAAGGACTTGGTTGTCTTAATACTTCAGGAGATGAGAGAGATGTTTCTACAACTACAGATTTTGGATCCAGATATTTTGAACGAGATCTAGAAGGCGTAGAAGTTGTGGAGGGGTTTTGACTCTTATGAATGTTTTTTAATTGATCTTTAGGTTTATATGACATTCATAGTTAGATGGCCCTTCTTCTAGCACCAAAATGTTGAAGGCCTCAGATTTCTATTGCTCAAACATGGGGGATAACCACCTGGTCTGGACGTTAAAAACAACTCGTTTTCCATTTGAAGTGGTGGCTCCGACTAGGGATGATGGGAACAGTTTCCCACATGGTGGCTTCACTCAATTAACCTGTAACATAGCACATGCATTCATGGCATACTAAACAATACCCTTAATTTGACTACATATTGGAAAATACCTTTAAAAATAACTTTATTTAACCCCTACCAATACTAACCCAATACACCTTCCAAATTTAAAAATCCCCTACCTTCATTAGATATTGTAGGTATTAATTTTTTCATAAACATTTTTTATACCCCTTTATATTTATATCCCTTTATTTTCATTAACAATGGTAAGCAGGTTCTACACCTAGAAAGAATAACCTAAATACTAGGTAGCTGAAAAATTGAAAGTTTTAATAAAAAAGAGGTAGATATAAGTTGGTTGATTTAAAAATACATGTGTGGAAAATTTGAATGGAAAATACATAGTTTTGAACTCTCAATTTCATCTATCTTCTATTGAATACTGAAAAAGATATACTACAACAGTTCAAAATAAAACCTCGATAACCAAAACAATGGTTCGCCTTTCATCTTGTTTATAGAAAAGAAGAGGAGAGAAATTACAATGAATATGGACACATGAAAAATCATATTTTCTTGTACTTTTTCAAATCATATCCCTAGCTTGATCACCTAGTGCACCATAGTTGCATGCTAAGAGTGCCAAGTAAATGTGTCTCCAGCAAAAAATGAATTGGAGCATGCAATCATGCATCCCTTCCTTGAGATATGTGTCCTCTATCTAATACGAGAATTTCTCATGCATAAATATTCTAATTGATTAAGGATATATAATCTCTTAGTAAGAATATATCATGCATGATAAAAATAACAAAATAAAATCTCTAATAATAGAAAAAATCTACTCAAAATTGAAATTGCTAAATTTGAAACTACATCTAAACTAGAATTAATTGAAGTTGTGACATGCGTTCCCTTAGCATGCATGTGCCCTCTACCAATCAATAGTATATATCATTGTCTCATTCACTTTCATTCAACCTATTCATCACTAATGTAAGGAAAGGGTGAAGGTGCCATATATGTTGTATTCTCTACTACCCCATCATTAAGAGGATCACTAGCATAGCAACATGTAAAAAATATTAATGCACACACTAGACATAGATTATATAGGTATTAGTAATGTGATGCATGTATGTTCTAGAGCAAGGCTAATTGGGAGTGGCGGAAGAAGAAGGAAGTGAGAGTAGAAGCAGGAAGTGGGAGTGGGAGCAGGAGCGAGTAGTGACATTTTCAAAAGCTCCCAGGTTGGGAGTGATTTTCATAGTGAATTTTATATAATATATATTTTTATATATTTTGATGCATATATGTCAACAAAATCTTGTAGAATGATGAAATTGTGATAAAAAAAATAAAATCATGGATTAAAGCATATGAAATCATTCATCTAGTAGTTATAACCTTCATCAACCATAGGTCCACAAATTACAAGTTCTCATTTATATAGGATGTAAGGGTGCACATACCAAAATAAAATCAAGTTCAATCCATCTGTTAACCAAAAATACATCAACAAATAGACTTTGGATGACCTGTAGCATCCAAAAAAATCATGCTACAATAAATACCTACATATCATCAAAATCATTGTCTATCTTGGGATCTTTGTCATTAACATCACCCTCTAAGCATTAACATAAGGAAAAAAAAAAGTAGCATGTTAGGTCAAGATTTCATTTAAGTGAAAGGTACATTTTTAGAAGGGTCATGATAGAGGAGTTTGACAACCAATGTCACTATCATCAAGGCACATAGAGAACTTGCTTCTCTTGATTAAATATGAGTTTCATGTAGAAAATTATATATTACAAGACAATGGAACACATAAAATATATTGCATAAATACAAACACAGAAAACACATAAAAAAAGAGAGACACAGATATATGTGGTTCACCCAATTTGTGCTATGTCCACAGAGAAGCAGCGAGTCCTTCCTTTTATATTATCCAACAAACTGAAGAGATACAACCTACAAAAGATCCACTATAATTCTCTCTTCACTCTCACACAATCTCCTCTCTCTTTCTCACTCAGAATACAGATCTACATAGACACAATACGATTCCCTCATATATAGTGAGGGGTTCCCTTCTAGGGAAAAAAACCCTAAATTAAGCCTAAATTCTACCATAAAATCTCTGCCTAATGAATTGCTCAAATTGACTACGAAATTACAACATTTTACAAGGCAATTTTACATCTATTTTGAGCTTCGAGGGGGCTCCCCCATGGACCCCCCTGCAACGTATATTTTACGGGCAGCGTTGCCACCACATTATGAACTGGGGTTCAATGTGGAAATACCTCTAAATAAAGAAGATAATCAGGTTCCACACCCAACATTTCACACCCTAGTACATGACAAAATCCAATGGAAACATTGTGATCCCCCCAATCTTGAAATCCTGAAAAAACAAATAAGTTTGTTGGATTTTAAGTGAGATCTAAAATTCTACTTTCTCCATATGCAATCTAATGAGGTTAGAACCACTCTGAAACATCATGAGTCATTTCATGGTAATGTTAAAAATTTAAGTAAAAGGATGAAAATGATATATAAAGGAGAATGTCACTACTACTAGGGCCATAAGTTTGAATATCAAGCTATTGTGGACCTATTATTACCATAGCTTTTTCTTTCTCCCTCCCACAATACTCTTTGACCTCTATTTCTCTAGCCCACTTATTTTTTGCCTCTGCATGGCCAATGTATTGTATAAACATTATAATACATGTATTGCTATACAACATATAAAATACCTTTACCCCCTATTATATGCTCAATATATTATTTCATTTTTTCCTCATATTTTATCCCCCAATATGAACACACGTGATATGGTATTACTTTTTCAGTGAAGCCCCCGTGGTTTCCCAGTGTGGGTTTTAAAATGAGAGTGGGTGGTTTTCAAGTGATTTCAGTAAGGATAGTGATAACTAAATGGCCTATTCTATCGTACAAATCTCTAGTTAACTTAATCTAATATAAACCCGGATATTCTGTGTGATATGCGATCTAAAAAGATATTTGTTTGACATGTGATAATAAAGATCAATCATGCATTAAACATAGGTGTTAATGTGTAAAGATAATTTCTTTGACTAAATAGTTAGTCAAAAAATGTATAAACTATATCACATATATCCTATGATTATATATGAAAATAAAGAATAAATAAATAATTTCAGCTATGCATCATACAGTAGTGCAATTAACGCATAACAAAAAGAATATATCTCATATACAATTCATGAAAATGAAGTGTTATCACTAATTAAACATAAACATAACTAATCATACAAGATAGAAGTACCATGTGTGTGAAGTTCTAATCATTTGATTAATGACATAGATCAGCTCCTTCGTCAGATCAAATTATCTTCCGAGTATACAATAGTGCATCAACAAATGAAAGTAGTCTGATATTCAAAAGAACCAACCATTTTCCATAATTTCATCAAGGCATTCACAAACATACAAAAGTGCATTCTTTGCAAATGTTTTTGATAAAATTATGGACCCTTCCCTAAATGCATGAGAAGGGTATAAATATTATTCTAACTAATGTTCAAAAATAGATTATACGAAAATTTGAGGAGGTTTCAAACAACCTTCCTCCTAATTAGTCAACTAACTCTAAAAATAAAAGTGACTTGATGAGCAAAGGTTATGATGATGACTTGATGTCTTCTAGCTTATCCTTTAGATCACATATATCAGCCATTGGTTTTACTTGAGGAGGTGCCCCATACTGCATTATGACCTATCCTACGAAGATATCATCTGTGTGACGTGGAAACATCCGTTGCATTGAGTGGAGGGAGCAATTGAGAATCATGATTTGGATGTGAGGTTTGAAAAGGTATTGCTAATATACCTCCCAAATAGTCTTTGATAACTTTTCAATCACCTCCCTTTGGGTTTCTGCTTTTTCCTTCCAGTTTTTATTTAGGTCATTTAAATCTGGCAGTGATTTCAGGTTACCTTCTTTCACCAGGTTGGTGGCGTGCAAAGGGTGATTTACCACTTTTACTATGTTCTTGGCCACCCTTGGTGCTCTTTCCATTGCTAACTTGTCCTACTTGATTCACGCATCCCAATCTGTAAACACGATGTCCTTATGTGTCTCTTCAATCTCGAGAAAACTAGTGCTCCTTCCCTCATCTGTTTCTTTCCATTCAATGTATTCAAAGATTCTTGTATTTAAATCATTAAATTCAATTCTTTGGTCAATTGCCTTATCTGTTAAATGATCACTAGTAGCTAGATAAGGAGTGACATGGGACATTCTTTGGCGAAATAAATCTTGCTATTTCTCTAGAATGGAATTTATCTCTAATTCCTCTTTGATGAATTCATTGACAATCGAGACATATTTATACATTTCCATGGCTTCTTGCAGTTCTCGAATTTGCATGTTCTTGGCAGATATGTCTGATTCATGGATTATCTTTAACACCTCCATATTCTGCTGCAATTGGGCTAGTTGTTTAGCAGCTTTCCTATTCACACTTGCCTTTTCAATTTCAAGTTGTTGCTTGAGTTGCACTACCTTCTCTTCCTTTTCCCTTAACAAAATTGATACCTCAATGACTTTATCCATAGTGGTAGTTGCATATGCCCCTGTAAATTGTGATAGTCTAGTCATATTTTTAACTAGATTGGAAGGAATATCCTTCCAAACTATGTCCATCGAATCATTCCCAAGTGGGATCTTAGGTGTCTCTACCCTCCTTCTTTTCCCTTGTTTCCTTACTACAGCCTTGTGAAGTGTGTTGTAGAACACATCTAAAGGAGGAATTTTATTCACATTTAGGACCATTTCAGATGTGTACAAAGCAGGAATGATTTATGTCTGCTGTGAACTTTTTCGTTGTTCATACATTGGCTCAGACTCTGTAATTTTCTAGGTATGTAGAGGAGTGTGATATTATGTGGTTTCCTGGGCATTCATTTTCATAGGAGTGTCTTGTAGTTTTTTCTTGAATTGGTCCCACTCCTGCTCCAAACTGATTCTTTTGATCTCAGAACCAATATCTATAGTCAGGTCATTTATGACCTTCTTTTCATTTGACCTCCTACTGGATTCCGTTGTATTCTTAGTGTCTTGGGGTTTTCTTATATCCATTGATTTCCATGTCTCCACTTGAGACTCTATGCGAGAATTTGGTCCCTCGTTATTTACGGTTAGCATCGGTGTTTGTCCTTGATTTTTGACAAATGCAATGGAATTATTTCGAGTCTTTTGTTTCTGAATTCCTGAAAGCTTTCAAAATCTTCAGGAGTCAGATTTTCCCTTGCCCACTCGAACACTTGTTCGAATGATTCAGCTGACTGTAAAAGGTCTTCAAAATTATTAGCCTCATGGTTAAAGGTCTTAATCTTCACCGTAGTAGTAATATTATGTGCTATTTTGTCTGGATCAACTTGCCCTTTCGGCAGAGTATGGAGCCTGAGGCTCTCTAGGCTTAGTGATTCCTTGGTTGCATGGTTAAAATTTTCTAACGAAAAGAGCCACACAGAATGGGAAAATATGGCCACAATGACTTTCTATTATATTTTACGGTCTTGGTCAAATCTTTTCCGATAGTCTGGTGGGCTATTTCTCTTGATAATAGTTTATCATAGACATATAAAGGGAGGACATGCGGGTCTGCTATACTACCAAAAACCTTGATGTATGTAAACCATTCTTCAAGAAAATATTTGCCTACTATGAGAAGGTTTGTAGCAGCTTCTTTGGAAAACCTGGGTCTTTCTTATCAAAAATCAATTGATGAAATGGTAACATAGTAGCATGGAATACTTTATAAAAATTGGGTATATAATGGGATTTGCAAATCTATTTATGGCTGAGATGGATAGGGTAGGGATCTTACAAAGTCCATTTCCAACCCATGATTGGAAATTTAGTGCAGAAATAGATGGCATCCATGATATAGGCACTAAATAAAAGGGAGGAAGTTTCTCTATGGAGGTGAACCTCTTCTGACGGTACTCGGATATGGTAGTGGCTAGGTTATCACATAGGATGGTGACCCAATTCATTATGTGGGAATTGAGACAGGCATCAATTAAAGGAATCCATTCTATGGAAAACTTAACATTATTAGGTGATCCATATAGCCTACATAACATAAACGCTACATAGTTATAGGGGTTTTCCAAGGAGGCTAACAGATACATACCCATTTTATCATATTTGAACATGTTCTCCACTAGTCTCCATCCTTGGATCATCTTGAAAGCTTCTTCATTTTTATTTGCAAATTTGGCCAGGTATGACTTGTCATATATGTCCTGAGGGTTAGGTATATGATACATTTGCTTTAGGTCTTCAACATTGAATGACCCCATGAGCTCCATCCCCAATTTCCTGAATTGTGTGTCTTCAATACTAAGATTTTCCACCACCCAATCATATCAGTATATGGGAGTATTTTCACTCTCGCTCCTATTCTGTGAAGGAAGGAGCCAGAAACATCTTTTAATTGGACTCCCGAAGGTTTTATTGAGTCAGTCATTTCCTTTATGACAGTAATTTTGGGACTCTCATCTTCAAGCCTGTTGTATATGACTTCCCATGATGTCGCTCCCTCATCGGTATTGCAAACTGTGTTAGAGAATACAGGCGACAATTCTGATAGCTTAGACTCTGTAATGCCCTGTTTTTTTGGCTTTTGCGTCACCTTTGGAAATGACATGTCTTTTGAAGCTTTCTTGAAATGGAAGAGATATATCAGCGCAGATGATATAGGGAAATTAAGGATTAAATCTCTCTGAAATGACTTTGAATCATGGGAAGCTTTCGAACGAGATATTCAGTGTTAACTAGCCATAACTTGAAACATCATTACCCCTCCTTGGGATGCTAAACATTAATTAACCTATCAAACCACTCATTATTATATTAAAACATAGTAAATTTCCCATTCTTCATGCTTTATTCGCGCATCACAACCTTTAAACATTGTAATATAGCGTTTCCTAGAGATAATGCGAAATGCAATTGCGAATATCATGATATCACATTTCACAAATCATTAAAGGATGACAAAATGGCATGCATTATCTATCTACGACTCTGCGAAGTGTGAGCGTGTGTTCCCAAGGTGTTATGATCAGAATATCGCAGCGGGGAGCTTCATTGCATATCGCATTTTGAGATTTACTTAAATATGTTTATATTTATCACATGGAAAATTGTGAAATGAGATTTGTGATAAAGATCCTAAGCTTGGGTTGATTTCAAAGGGTTTCAAGGAAATTCCTAAGAGTTAGCATTTACTTTTCAAAGACTAAAAATTCAAAAAGGGTCCTCATTTATATGTCAAATATCAACAATTACTCATATAAATGGGGGGGTTGTTACATAGTACAACAGGCCCCCTAAGTCAAATTTTGTGAAGTTTTAGCCAATATTGTAAAGTCTCCACATTTTAAGGAGTGGAGCGCGAGTAGCGGGGGTTGATAGGAGTCAAAGGGGATTTCAAAAAGTCAAATCCCCTTAGTTTTTTAAGATTTAGGTTGTTTTGAGACCCGTCCATGGTTCACGGACCATGGTATTGTAATGAACAAGGACATAGAAAGGAGTCATAGAAGATTCATATAAAGAAAAGGAATAACTAAGGATAGAAGTGCATGATTTGTGTCTTTTTTGTCTATTCTGTACTTAGGTGAAGGGGAAGGCTCTTTCATCTATGTGCATGAAGACCTTGGTAAGTCTGCAACTAAGTGCGCGGGCCCTTGCATCTGTGTGTACACGGTTGGAAAGGACTGTAATTGAAGATCTAAATCATAATAAAGGCTTGTTTTGAAGAATTATCTGTGTATTTTTGTAGTACTACTTCTCTCTGAATTTGATGTATTTTTGATATGTTGAATGCAATTAATCGGTCAAAGTACTTACTAGATTTGTGAAGAGGAAGATCTTTTTATTTATATGATGTTATGAATGTTTAGTGGTGAAGGGCATAAATATGCTAATTGTTAATTACTGTAATTTCTGGGTTTTAAGGATTAAGGTTCACAAAGGTCAAGATAAAGCCTCACGTTTGACAGAAACACATGACATAGTACTTTAGATGTAGAAACTTCGTTCTAGCATCCCCCAATATTGCCTCGGGTGACACCACAGCCTGCGCTACACGGGTTGTTGCCGAAAGGGCTTGTAGTGTAGGGTTTTGTTGGTTAGAAAAATTAACTCTAAACCTCGGTCCAAGCCCCCTTAAGAAAACAAAGAATGATAATTGCACATTAGCTCTATCTACAAAAATACAACCATGACAAAAGAATAATCAGTAGCAACCATACTACATTGGATGACTCAACACTAGAGCATTTCGTGAGGTTGTGGGCTAACTGTGCCCCTCATGGACATGAAAAGAGAAACATGTCCCAAACTTACTACAGTTTCATCCAATATTTTGGCACACTAGTGTTGGATATGATGAACTGAAGCAGGAAATACTATAATTCTCCTTGAGAAAGTTGTGTTTCACTTATATAAGTTATTACTTCATTCCTATCGTCAAACCATTGCTACTGCAAAATTTCCATGCTTGCATGAATATCACACAAATGTATAATGATTGATATCAATCTCACAGGTTACACAACACTCCCTAAAGATGGGGTGTGACCGTGGGCTACCTCCTCCTCTAGGGCACCTCCATCCTCATTTTGTTCCTCCACCTACATGACCTAGTCCCCCAACTATCAACGGTGGCTAGCTCCTTGTAGAGTCCTCCCTCATTGCCTCAATATGACAACAAACCTTTGCAAGGGCTATGTAACTAACCCACTCCACTCCACCCTCTATGCCTTCCCAAAGGAGGGGCCACCCAAACATTGCAAACATAGAGCACGAATGGGCCTCACCTCCAAGATTGAGTGCATTTCCACTAGTTCTCCGAGAGAACATGATCAATTGGACTTCAAAGCCCACAAGTCGCCTAATGCCCCAACCCCGACTTATCCAAAACCATTTGGCCTTGATAGAGCAACCATATCTCCACACATGAAGATGAATGAGGGGTTCCAACATTGCAAGGTGACTAAGAGCCATTCACATAGAAAGATGGGGTTCCAACATTGCAAGATGACTAAGAGCCACCCACATAGAAAGGAGGGGTGTCAAAAGAAAGGGACCAAAATTTGAGCATCAAAACCACAATTGACTTCTAATTCGAGAAATTTCTCTTGTCGACAGAGTTCAACAATGACATCCACTATAGCATAGTCACCAACACAATCCCCTAGGTCCCAAACCATTCTCACCTTCACACAAACTAAGCAAATTGAAACCACATGTACCACACTACTCCAATGCCTCTCACTCCAGTCAAGCCAAAACCAACGTGCATGCATAGGGAAAAGGAGTCTTCATACTCAGCTACCTCACACACTTTGTAACTCACTCCCTTACCCAACATCCAAATGTAGCCTAAAACAATATAATTGTGTTTTTTATAAATCATTACTACCTTCTCGATGTTTTGGTTTCTCCCCCTCCACTTGGAGTGGTCGCCTCGAATGCCATAACCACACATAATGCCCACCGACTTGAGTCATCTAGAGCCAAGCTTTGTATCTCCTGTCCATCCATCTCCCACACTCCACGCTCTTGTCACTTCGCACAAACCCATCAGGGAAATTCTATACTATTTATTTAATTTTAAATTTCTTTTTTTTTTTTACTTGTTTTTTTTTCTTAATTTTTTTCTTATAAATTCTTTTGTTGTGTGGTTTTTGTTTTTAATTTTTGTTTTTAATTTGATTTTTTAGTTAGTTAATTTTAATTTTTTTTTGTGTTTTTCTTTCATTTTTATCGAATTTCATTGTATTTTTTAATTTATAGTTTTTTTTAATTCTTGTTTTGATATTTTTCAATTTATTTTTCAAAATTTTAACATTTCTTTCATTTTTTTTAAACAAATATTTATATATTATTTTTTATTAACTTATATTTTAATATTTTTTTTGCTATTTTGTTTTCTAATATTTTCAACTTTTTTTGTCAATTTGTTTATTTTATTTATTTTATTTATTTTAAATAAAATTTTAATTATATATATATATATATCGATATATATTATATATATATATATATATATATATATATAAATAAAATTTTAATTATATATATATATCGAGATATATATATATATATATATATTATATATTTATATTTATATATATATATATATATATATATATATATATATATATCGAGATATATATATATATATATATATATATATATTTTATATTTCAGTTTTTTTTCTTATTCTAATTTTGTTATATAAATTTTGATTTATTTGATTTATAATGTTTTATTTTTTTATTCATTGTTTGTGATCCTTTTTTTGGTCTCAAGTATTTGTTCTAAATTTTTTTTTCTATTTTTATTTTTTATTTTCAATTTAGTTTTAATTTTGCTACTTTGATTTAATTTTTAAAGTTGTTTTTTTAAACAATTTTTTTTAATTTTTAATTTTTACTTTTTTTTCCAAAGGAAAAAAGAAACTTTTTATTAAGGTTATAAAAAGTTTACATTGCATATGCTGATGCATCACTTATCATCCTATGTGTCTATCATGTCTGATTTACAAAATTTTATGCCTTATGCCTGTGACCAGTTTCCTTTAATGTGCTGAAACTGTCTCTGATATGCCCTGAACTGAGATTCCTTTAAGCCGATAATCTTAAACAATAACAATGGACTGATCAAAAAGATTAACCAGCAAAACCGGGTCTCCTCAACATAGAGGAAAACAACCCATCACCAATACAAAGAGTTTATAATAAGCCGTATTGCCGTAGCTGAAAGAGTTTTGTGTTTGCATATGAGAAAAAGTTTTTGTAAAGAGAATGGAACAAAAATTCTGCCAGAGTATCAGAAAGATTGATTATAAGGCGGCTGATCGGTCCTTCTGATTTGGCCTTGATCATCTTCTACTATTTTCCAGCTGCCCAAATCCTGCTGTAGACCGTCTTTAGAAAGCTTATCCGCTGTGTCATTCCTTTCCCTGAAAATGTGACATAGAGAGAAACTGTTAAAAAATGATTTAAGTCTCTGAACTTCTCCCAGGATTTGTTTTAAGACTTGATTGCTGCAAGTACTTTGACCATTTACCCATCTGATCACATTTTGGGAATCCCCAAAGATTTGAATTGTGAGGGTGTGCCTTTGAATGAGCCAGCATATAAGGAGTTTTAGGGCAAGCAGTTCTGCAAAGTTATTAGAGCCTGTTCCTAGGCCCACAGAAGCTTTTAGGATGTGAGATGGATTTTCTTGGATGACTAGGCCTGCTCCTGCTTTATTGTTTTGAGATGCACCGTCGAAGAAAGCCCAAGGGATTCCTTCTGTTATCTGCACTTCTGGGGCATTTCTTTGGGAGTGGACTTCCTTAGGTTCGGGTATACTGGAAAAGATGGCAGTGCTCTGAATTGCTATGATAGCTACGAGGATTTCCTTGTCCTGGAAGATTCTCCTGTTCCTGGCTATCCAAACTCCCCAACTGATGATTAGAGGGAGGTTGCGCAAATTCCCATTTGGATGTGAGTGCCACCACTTCTGCCAAGCTTCTTGCACATTGTTGCCTTCCCATTCAAGCTTTTTGTTCAGAATATTTCCTGCCTCGCCCCATATCTTGAGAGTTTCTGGGAACATTAGAAAAAGGTGGTTTATGGATTCTGCTTCTGATTTGCATAAAGTGCATCTCCCAGGCCCGTGCATGAATCTGGTCTGCAGAATGTCCCAAGTAGGAATTTTGCTTTTTAAAATGCACCAGAAAAGGATTTTTGACTTTGGAGGGCTCTTAAGTTTCCATAGTTGTTTCGACCACCACTCCGGATCTCCCCATCCTTTCCTTGACATAAGGAAATTATAGCCACTCTTTGGAGCATAATCCCCAGAGTCTGCATGTGCCCAAATTAACTCATCCTGTCTGTCGCTCAGCCTAACATTGGATCTGAAGAGTTCCTGGGTAAAAACTCTCCATTCATTCCACCATCTTTGCTCCAACTCCAAGTCTTCTCCATTCTTCCAAGCTTGTCCCCAGATGGATGAAGAGCCTGGTTTCTCCACTTGGCTTAGGAAAAGGAGACCTTTTTCTTCTAACTGTTGAACCAGGCCAGGGGAGAGGGCATAGTTTCCATTACAGCCAACCCAGGGATCCTTCCTGATCTTTACCTTTTCACCCTTCCCAATCTTCCATGCTAATCCTTGCTCGATCACCTTAAAAGGTTCCAATGTTGCTTTCCATATTGCAGAAACGTTCTTTTGGATCTTGACTAGGTTCCTGATCCATTATTCCAGAGGAGTTGGATCAATATATTTTCTTTTTACCATTCTTGTCCAGAGGTTTTCCATCTTAATAAGTCGCCACCCTGATTTGGCTGCCAATGAAAGTCTAAAGTCAGGCAGGCTTTTTATCCCCCAACCACCCCATTCTTTTGGTCTCGCCACTTTCTCCCAGGCAACCCAAGGGAGAACCATGTTTTCTTTTGATCCTGCCCACAAAAATCTGCTGCAGATTCTCCTAATTTTCTCCAATACTCCTTTTGGGACCCATGTTAAAGCTGCCCAGTAAACTGGGATGGCTAGTAACACAGATTTTATTAGGGTCAATCTCCCTGCTCTGGAAAGCCATTTGAAACTCCAGTGGCTGATTCTTGCTTCAATCTTTGCAATTAGCCAAGACCAGTCCTCCTTCCTGTAATCATTTGGCTTCAACCAGAATCCCAAATACTTAAACGGGGAAACCATGTTGCACATTTCATATGGAAAATAAGAGCTGAACTGCTCCTTTTCTTGTCTGTTTAGTCCTTCCTCAATGATTTGGGATTTCTTGGGGTTGATCTGCATTCTGGTAGCTTTCAAAAAGAGTTCAAAGATATTTTTTAACTCCTTAAGTTCATTTGAGGAACCATTAGTAAAAACCAGAATATCATCTACAAAGAGAAGGTGAGATATGAACAAATTAATTGCTCCCTCTATACCTTTTATCTTACCTTCCCTTTTGCTTTTTTGAATCAGCTGGCTTAGACCTTCAACCACTAAGAGAAATAACAAAGGGGACAGAGGGCAGCCTTGCCTCAACCCTCTCTGTCCTTTGAAGAAAGGGGTGCCAGCTCCATTGATGAGTATAGCATAGCTAACATCCGTGATGCACCCCATGATCCATCTGATGAAGTCCACTTTGAAACCAAGATGCGTTAGGAGCAGGCGTATATATGTCCAGTTTATCCTGTCGTAGGCTTTTGATAAGTCAATTTTGATTACTGCTCCCTTCTTATTTTTCACCTTAACACTATGAAGGACCTCCTGAGCCACACCAATTGCTTCATGAATTTGTCTTCCGTTCAGGAACCCAAATTGTTCAGGTGAGATATGCCTTGATAGAATTGGTTTGATCCTGAGAGCTATCACTTTTGCGATTATTTTATAAATACTGTTGCATAAGGAGATAGGTCTGAAGTCCTCGAAAGATTCCGGAGCTTCCTTTTTTGGAATGAGAGCTATGAAGGTTGCATTGAAGGGACTGTAAATTTCTCCCTTCGTTCTTGACTCCTCTACTACTTCTGTGATTTCTTCTCCTATCTGCTCAAAAAAGTGTAAAAATAGCTCTACTGACCAACCATCCGGTCCGAGACTTTTCTCTTTTGCCATAGATTTTATAACACTTTCCACCTCCTCCTTCGTGACAGGATCCATTAGGTGGTCCGCTTCTTCCTCCTCCACATATCTATGGAAACATTGCGCTGTTTGGATGACTTCCGCAATGGTGATCTCACCATTGTCTTTGAATAAGGATTGGAAGTGATTCACCCCAAGGGATGAAAGAGCTTCAAAAGTCTTAGCCTCCCTTCCTTCTTCGTTCTTTAAGTGCCAAATAGTATTGGCACTCTTCCTCCCTTTTGCATAGTTATGGAAAAAGCTTGTGTTATCATCCCCTGCTTTGAGCCAAATTGCTCTACTCTTGAGTCCCCATTCTTCCTCCTTTGCCAACAGGAGTTGATTTGTGTGCTTCTCTAGGGCTACGATTTTCTCCTTAGATTCTTGTGTCGCATAGCCATCCGCCTCTATGCTTTCAAGCTTTTGGAGTTCCTCGTTTATCCTGGATAAGTCCTCAGTTTGCTTTGATTTTCTGTCCTTTGCCCATAAGATTGTTGCCTTTTTCAATCTTTTGAGATTTTCCATGAATAAAAATCCTTTATTCTCTTGTGATCCTCTGGCAGGATGTATCCAAATTTCTTTAAAAAGTTTATTGTAGGATTCTTCTTGAAGCCAGGAGGCGTTGAATTTGAAAGGGGCAGGAGGTTTAGGGGGGACTTTGGAGAGCTCAAGATATATCGGGAAGTGATCCGAAGGACCCCCTTCTTCTACCCATTGTCTGAATAAAGGAATCACAGCAGATAAAGCCTCATTGATTAAGAAGCGGTCTAATCTCTTCGCCACCCTAGCTTCTCCTACTCTTCTGTTCCTCCAAGTTGGTTTCAGCTTGATGAGGTTTGCTTCTATGAGATTGTTTGAGGCTAATAGGTTCAGAAAGAAATCAGATTGCGGGTCCTCTCTTGCAGCTGGGCCCCAGGCTTCCGCTCTTCCTAAAGAGAAGTTTAGATCTCCTCCCATCACCATGTAATTATTCTTCACAAGCGAGTTCTCCATCAAATCGTTCCAGAAAGGTATCCTTCCTTGACACGGCCCATAAATATTTATGATAGTTAAAGGAAAATCGAAATCTGTAGACTGACACTCTATCCCCATCACCTGCTTCATTCCCCATTGATTCCAGATCTTAATTCTACCTTCTCTGAATCCTACAGCCAAACCTCCTGAGTGGCCATCAGAATCCATGGCTGTAAATTTCCATCCTAGTAGAAGTGCATTTAGCATTGATTCAATGTCCTCCCCTTTCCCCAGTGTCTCCTGAAGAAGGAGAACATCCGCCTTAGAGTTCATAACTAACTCCCTAAGAGCCAGTTTTTTGGGTTTGCTGGCTAAACCCCTACAATTCCATGAGGTTATGATCATTTTAAGGCAGAAGCGGGGCTTTGCACTGCTCTAAGTGCCCCTGTGATAGATTGTTGCTTCCCATCTGCCACATCGAAAATAGCTTGGACTTGGGCCACAGAGAGCCTGGATTTTCTACCCCTTTTTTTCCCGGGCTGGCTCTGGGTTGAGGAAGGATCGATGCCCCCCACAGAAGACATAGACACAGGTTTGTTTACCAGGGAGCGGAGGTTATAGGGGCATAGAGGTTGCTGGGCCTGAGAGGAGGATTCAAGGCAGCACCCGTCACAATTCAGATCTAGGGAAGGTATAGCGGCTGATAAGCTTTCAATACAATTTTCCAATTTGCCATCGTCCATCTTTACATTTATAACATTTATTTCAGAAGGGGAAGTATTATTGAGCGGATCAGCAGCTAAACATTCATCCAAGCATTCGTCTTTATTTTCAATGTTAGGAAGAGAAGAATGTTTTGGATTCAAGATCATACCCTTTGGATCCTCGGCTGGGCTTGGAGTTGAGCTCGGTGGAACCTCGTCTGCGATCTCCTTTGCTTCCCCTAGGCCCGGTCCGTCTTCTGTCGATTCCTTCGGAGGTACCTGAAGGTCTGCTCTCTGTTCTTGGCTCCCCTGCTGCGGGTCTACATCCATTGTTTCGACTTCCTGCGCAACTGATATCTCCTTGTTTTTCTGAGCCTGGGGGCGCCTATTGTTCTTTTCCGGCCTCTCCCTCGTTCTCTGGAACCTCCTCCACTGTCTTCCTAAGGGACATTCCTTAGCCAAATTCCCATACTCGTGGCATCTGTGGCAATGGAACGGCAAGTATTCATAATCCAGGATTTGTTCAAATACATATTCCTTGTATTGAAGATTGATCTTCTCTGCCAATCCTCCGCTTGGATTAAGGCTTACCAAAATCCGAGCCATTGCCCTGTTGTGTGTTTCCTGGAATGACATGTCTGCCTCCAAGTAAGTACCCAGCCTGTTCCCGATCGCCTTAAACACTGATTCAACCCAGAGGAACGAAGGCAACCCTGGCGCTCTTACCCACACCGGGAAAACATCAGCTTTTTCATGGGCTGCATTGAACATGGGGCTCCATTTTTTGAACAGCACCGGGATGTTCCCAAGTGACCAATTCCTCTTCAGTACCCATTCTGCTGCCTCTTTGTTTTCGAAACGGACCGAGAACCATCCTTTTGCTAATGTCAAAACCCGAAAATCTCTGATTAGGTCCGTTTGCCAATTCTGCTTCCCCCAAGATTGGATGTAGTCGGATGAGAATTTCTTCCCTCTTGCTCTGCCGACCAGGGTGCTTTCTGCTACCTCCAACACTTCTTCAATTTGAACGTCCATTCCCAACACCAGATTTCCTTCTACCCCTTGGGATTTAATCAGTCTCTGTTTTTTCCTTTGCCCTTCTGTGGATTTTGTTCCTCTGGATGTGTCTCTTAGGGCTTCATTCTCCTGCTGCCCTCTATGAGAGCTTGGGCCGGAGATCTGGGGAAAAGGACTTGAATCCGGACAGATCTCCTTCGAAGAATTTGGAGGAAGATTTAAAGACTCAAATAGAGATTGATTAATTACCTGAAACCCCTGGTTTGTTCACCTGTCTTCCCCCCTTGGTTCCTGGTATTCTTCAGAACCCTGATCCGGCCACCCAATCTCCTTTGGGCTGATTCTGCTCTTAGCAATTGAAACCCTTGTGATGGTTGCAGATCTTCCCGCGTCTCCTACAGGGCTTTGCCCTAGCTTTGCTCCAAGGTTAACTATGTCTTCCAGGCCACCAGAGAGAATCGGTCCTGCAAACCCTAGGTTCCCTTTGCTCCCAAAATGTGGTTTGATCGGGCTTGTTTGAGGGTTTTCCTTGCTCAAGCTTTGAAGCTGATGCTGAAGCTTTCCCCCCTGTTGCACTGCTGCCGTCCCTTGCAATTCCTTGGCCGTATTAGAGAGGGTATGGGGCGATCTTTCTGGTTCCATACAGAATGGAGGAGAGGCTAGGGCTTCCACCGTTCCAAAGTAACGTTCAACGTTCTGAGCTGTTGGATCTTTCCCCCAGACAGAGAGAATATCCTCCATAGCTGGGTCTAGGTCAATACCCTCATCTAGATTAACCATGGTTACTTTGCTGGTCGCAGTTCGTTGTCGGCTTGTCGAGGGCTGAGGAGTCGTTGTCCGAAAATTCCTATTCCTATTTTCCCCTGAGGTAAATTACCTTCTCGATTTACAGTTGCTGTGTCCTCCAGGTGTCTGTTCTTGGCATACAAAACCTCCACCTGCCGATCTCCTACCTAGCTTTCACTGGTGCGAAACAGGCTGCCGCTGCCTACACCCCGTCCATTGCTGATGGGCCCTATCCTCGGCCCTACGGGCCTAGATCCGGCTCTGCGCCAGCTGCCGAAACCTCCCTACTGCGATCACCATCTCCCCCATATGCCAGGGTCTTACCCTAATCATCATGAGGTTAGTCGATTTTTTTTTTTTTTTTTTACTTAAAATTCTATGTGAATTATTTTTTTAGAACAAATGCAAATGTTATGATATTCTAGCCATAAAATTCATAAAATTTCCATTAAAATTGTTTCTTTTCAACATTTTTTGGTGCATTTTTTCGATAAAAGTTCTCTATTTGACATGCCATTTTTAGCAAAAAGGTCACGAAATGCTATGCAAAAGGTATATTTTGTTGTCAAATATTTAAAATTATCATCTTTTTAGTGACAATTAATTTATGTATATTAAAGTATTAATTAACGATACATAAACATATAAAAATATCCTAACATCAAAATATTAATTTTACTATTTTTTTAAACATGGAAAAAAATAATAAATTTCATTACAAAAAAACTTTGTAAGGAAAAATAAAAAAACACAAACTTGAAAACCCTTAAAAATCAAGCATCTCATGAAGAAAAAAGAACAAGAAGAATAATACAACTTGAAAAGTGGTTTAATAAGAAACATTTAAAAAAAATTACATAAGGCAAAACATGACTAAAGTGTCAAAAATGTGCTCCCTCCAAAAAAGAGTTGATGTTGCATCAACACTTTTCAAAATACACTTGAAAATCACTAACATTAATTTTTTTTGTCTATAATTAATATATTAGAAAATTTAAAGTGTCAAAAATAAGCCCAAAAATAGGGGTTGATGTTGCGTCAACACTTTTCAAAATTGACATGAAAATCATTAACATTTAAAAAAATGTGCATACTTAATACATAATAAAATTTAAAGTGTCAAAAATACGCTCCAAAAAAAGGTGTATTCTGAATCAACACTTTTCAAAATCGAATGATTTTTTGCAACCTCTAAAAAAGTGAGAACTTAGTACAGTTCCCATTAAGTTGGTAACTTCGTTGGTAATGGAAAAATAATTTCTTGCAATGATTCGTGTTATCAATAAGTTTTTGCATTTACAATTGGTTATCCTATGATATTACACACTAACCATGATGTTATTAAGTATTTAATGAATAAACCAATTATTAATGGTAGGGTGATTAGGCAATTTTTACTATTGCAAGAATTCAATATAGCTATCATTAATAAGTCAAGAAAATATAATGTGGAAGAATATTTATTTTCAAATCTTACCACTAACGAAAATGAACCACATATCATAGAATATTTTCCTAATGAACATCTATTTGAAATATATATTAACTCATTGTGGTTTCCTCATGGCTCTTCAGCTTCTATGGCCTATGGGATTTTGTGCAACATTTTATATTCTATACATGAGCCTTTACATTCCACATGTGTCTTTTCATATTCCACATGTGTCTCTTGGATTTCATTACATAAAACTTATTATAAAAGAAAAAATACACATAAGACGGTGGCTAAATGAGACAAAACTGCTAATAAGACAACTGTGTTTTCAAAAATACAAGTCATTCGCTTCTTCATGGATCTCATTGGGAATGTATGTATTCCATGCTATTAATATGTAGCAATAACTTTTATTTGAATTGGAAAGCCCACTGCAAACCACATATTCACCTTCCATGCTTATGTCAATATAAATTTAGAGCTTGATTGTACACTATTCCATGATAGCCTCATGTGGGCCTTAGCTGGTGCAATGGAATATTATAAAATAATGTATTTAGTGATATCCAAGGTTTCTTTTGTTGATGTCTGCTTGATTTTCTCAATGTACTATCTCACTTCCTGAAAGATGATTTCCCTACCTCTTATCTCTCCAAGTGTTCCTACTGAAGGAATCCCATGTTTATTTGCTAGAGACTCTAAACCATTATGAAGTTGACTATAATAAGAAATAGTGTTAGTTGACAATTCTCCAAGATGGATATAATTCTAATGGTGGAGTCTCAATTGTACTTTGTCTATTTCAGGAGCAATGTTGTCCTTTCTAACCAACAGTTGTGAAACATCGGGATATTTGGAAACCCATTGTTGGAGTTGATCAACAACTTTGTTTGCCACCTTTAGGATATTTATAACTTATTGTGGTTTCTTTTGTATACCAAAAATGGGCGTCACTACTTCATGTGCAAGTATCATTTCATCATACAATTATTCCATACTATCCTCCATTGGCTTCAATTCCTCCTATATGGTTGAATCCCACTCTACCTAGTTAAAGTTGTGGGAAGATAGTCATTTATTTTCAACAATGAGATGTTTCACTTGTTTTTTTACTGCAACTAAATATTTCCTTAATTTTTCATTCTCATTCAATAGATAATTTGAGTTGTCCTATGTTGTTGTAGAAAAAGCAACATTAGCTTCCATGGTTTCTCGAGGATTCCTGCTAGTTTTTGCACTTATCACCTTTTATGTGGATACAAAGATAGGATTGTAAGGATCTATTGTGAAGTATATTCACCTTTGTTGCATGATAGATTTCCTAACCTGATCAAATGTGACATTAAATACATCCATTACTTGGTACCATAGTGGAGGTTGATTCCCATCTCACCAAATGGTAAATGGCCACCTATGATAGGAGGTTCTGTTGGAGAGCCTGGTTCATCATATATGGGTTGTATGGTATCATCATCCTCCAATTATTCCTCTATTTCCTGAACCGATTTTCCTTCCTCTAGCCTTATGTTGCTTCCTCCTCCTATGACTACCTTTTCTACTCTTCTTCTACTCTCCATCTTTCCTCTTCTTCTTCATGTTTCTTTCTAAGTAATTCATCTTCTTTCCTCTTCTCCTCTTCTTCCTATTGCATCCTTTCCTCTCATTCTCTCCTTTACTATTCATATTCATTACCTCCCTTATTCAATGGATCAAATTTCCATTTCCTACTACTTTATTTCATTGAATCATGTTTGATCCTTTTCCTGTGATCTTCCTTATTTTCTTTAGTAGTTGTTTGTGGTGTCTACTGTACCTATATATCTTCAGCTAGTGGAACTTGGGGGGAACTAGCTTCAATTCCTCGATGTGTATTTCTTACTGTATTGTACCAGTTCATAACCTTTTCATCTTCTTTGGTAGTCATTGAATAATATCCCCAAGTAAATCCAATCCTATCACAATTTTTCTTGCACACTCTTTTGGGGTCATATCCATGAAAGTCCTTCACTACAGAGTGCAAGCAGTCCAAATCTTGTATCTCTACATATGCCACCTTGTGGCTCCTCAGCTCATACAATTTGATTCTAAGAGGGAAACTAGACAAAGGGGCTTTCTTCCTTATGTGAAGAACTCCTAACAACCCTTTATTCAACTGATAAGCTACTTCTTGCAGGACAACCTTGCTAGTCACATATAGTGACATAATATGAAGAGAAATCTAACATCCAAAGAATCTGATATAGGTATCTTCTAGTGAAGCCAACCAATATTCAATATCATGTAATGAATCCACCTAATTGGCCATATAAGGAGGATCAATATCATATATTATTTTAAATATGGCTATGAAGAAATGTTCTGCCAATCTTTCATATGCCCCTCTAAAGCTCAATCCTGATAAAACCTTGCAATGGAAGTAAACTGGGAACTTATCTTATGGGGTCCAGTTCCAATACATTCTCGGGAATTCATACTGTGCACAGATCCCATCCAACATAAATGAATACATATAAAGTTATGGTGCCTAGTTGGTCCTGAGAGATGCTTTATCTTGTCCAATATGATGTTGCAACACAAAAGAAAGTATATATGCCCAATTGAATAATTTTCCATTTGGAACAAATAAGTTGAGAATAAATATCCAATTCTCTTAAAATATTTTAGTGTTCTTTTTCCCATGCAACCTACAACGCATAGCAAAAAGGGACTGATACACATCCCCAATAATCCTAATCGAGTAAACTTCATATGAGATGTGCCGAAATTTGGCAAGCTCTTGACACCAAGAATTGATGATGTCACTTTTGTCGAGATCGACCCATTTAGTGTAGAAGTTTTTATTGGCATACTCTATGGGCTTAATCATATTGTAATAAGTTTACATGTCTTCTCCACAATTGGTGGAAAGATGACCACCACTTTCACTATGAAGAACTAGATCTTAATCATCCATGGGTGTTAGAATCCATTCAATTACCTCCACACAAGGAATGATTGGGAACCTACATACAATCATGTCTACCCTGAACCGCTTGATGTTGACGTATACTTCCAAATCTTCCAAATTTTCAGAGAACTATTTTTTCATTAATGTGTCTTTTATGCCATTCCATGGGACCTCAGTAAACTTGTATATAAAGCACTGTGTATCTATAATAGTAATAATGGTCATATATGTAACATCTAATGCTTCCTCACTGATTTATTCTGAAGTTTCTATTGAGGCCACTTGACATGTAGTAGGAGGCATCATTCTAATAGATGATAAAATAGTTGTGAGACTAGTAGCTTCAATACATGTACGTGGAAGCACACTCATTGAGACAAATATTAGCTTCACAAAATCTTCTATATATTACAAGAAATAAATTATAAAACCATATTAAAAAATTCCATGAAATGTAGTTGAGAATATAATCCTATCAACGATGGGACATGGTCACTTGTACAGGCAAGAAATCTACATTGAAATAAGGAGGGTGCATTGTCAGAGCATGAAGGGAAGCTCAAGGATCACTCGAGGCTTCAATATGAACTCATGAACTCAAGCAAGAGAGAGATATCATCAAGGGAATAGGATACAATGTGAAAGAATGAAGGAATATCATTCGTGAGTTCAAGGGGCACTCTTGTGCTCAAAGAGGCTAAGAGGGTGCAAGGGCACACTCTGAAGGGACGTAGGGGTCAGGATTCAAGCCTTCAAGTCGAACTCATGCACTTAAGATGATAAGTGTTAGGTCCCTATAATACTAGTGATTCCCCCATTACTATTGTCGTTGTATCCCTTATTGGTATTTTTGTGCCCCTATTGTCCCCATATTGTTATTATTGTGCCCCATAGAATCCCACTATTGTTATTTTTGTGCCTTTATATTATTATTGTTAGGTCAGATTTGGTTATATTGTGACCCCTTAGACTCCTATATATAGAAAGGGGGTTTTGTCATTTGAATCATCTAAGAATATTTCATTTGTGTAATGTAAAGGAAGTTTCCCCCTCGAAGAGGCTTATTTCTAAGGTGTTGATCTATCATTTCTATCTTTTTGTGAGCTGGTTTCATAACATTTGCTATCAGAGATTTGGATTCTAGGGTTTCGCTACTCCAAACAGGTCATCGTGGCATTTGCGCTATAAAATTTTTGCTACAAAGTTTCAGATGCTAAAGCAAAAACACATTAGAGATGAAATTGGTTTGAACCTCGAGCCCGAATTTCAGATCTTGTCACACTATATTTCCAGAGATATAATCTGAAGAAGTTAGGGTTTTTGCAAACCCTCGAATTACATGCCAAACAGGTGACCTTGGGAAAATTGTCATAAGGTTCTCTCTGAGCATCACATTGAATTTTGGTAAGAATTTATAGAAAGAGGAGAGACGGTAGTTATTTTGGTATCATTTTCAGAACCTAAGGTTGAAAAAGTGACCCGCGCACGTCGTACAAATTCGTTGTACTGAACCAGTCTATAGTCAGGACATCGTGGGAGATTTGGCATAACTCTTCATTGTAGAATCCAATCTTGATTAGACTTGTGGGGTTAGAAATACTACTCATAGGGTTACCACAAGAAGAAATTTTAGACCTTGGAGATCTAAAACTACAGAGACATCAGATTCAATATCGAGCTCCTACAAAGTGAAAAAAGGTGTGTAGTTTTTTTAAATTTTTTTCATAAGCTTGTTTTGAACAATGAGTTTGAAGGAATTCAAAGGGCATAGTGAAGCATTATTATCGATAATTGATGCCCCTAATAAAGAAAATGGAAACACGTAGTAAGCTAAGATGGATGGTTTAAAGAAAGACGTAGAAGCTAATATGTATGGTGTGGAAACTAATATCGATGGTTTAAAGAAAGGCGTAGAAGCTAAGATGGATGGTTTAAAGAAAGGCATAGAAGCTAAGATGAATGACATGGAAGCTAAGATGGACAGCATGGAAGCTAAGATGCATGGCATGGAAGCTAAGATGGATTATTTAAAGAAAGGCATGGAATATTTGAAGATAGATTTGACAACGTTTCTACAAGAAATACTTATTAATGTCGAAAGGGTAGTAAAGGAAACTCATGATGTGAACAAAATAAATGTTAATCATGATTTCATAGACTCTAACGTTGGATTGAAGAACCACCATGTTCCAAATATCGATATGAGGAAGTTTGATGGCAAGGTTCCCAGAACATGGATACTACACATGGAGCAATATTTCAATCTCCATAATGTGAAAAGCACACAAAAGGTATGCATTGCAACTTTATATTTGGAAGCAAATCAGTTTGTATGGTATCGATGGCTTTGCTCTCATAAACAAATTGTAACTTGGGCTATTTTTATGGATGAAATGATAGCACATTAGGAGGATACACAAAGCAACAATTTTTTTAGCCAATTGATAAATCTCAAACAAAAGGGTTCAATGATGGAGCACATTGAGGAATTCCAAAAATTGAATATAAGGGTAAAAGATATTCCAGAGGAGCATAGGATTGATGTGTTCATAGGGACTTTAAAAGATAACATCCAACATGAGGTTCACCTTTGGGAACCAGATTCATTGGAGAAGGCATTCAAGTTGGCAAGAAAAATGGAAAGAAAAATTATGGCAACAAAGAATCCTACCACTCACAATCATAAACATGGAAGTTTTGTTGCCCCTAGCCATCTACAACCTACAAGGTTGACACCACAACAACTGGAAGAAAAAAGAGAAAAATGGCTTCGTTACAGTTGTGATAGAAAATACACTAAATGTCATAAGTGTATTGAGAATAAATTATTTTACATAGATTGTGAAGAGGAGGAAGAAAAGGAACAAGAAAAATCAAAAGAAGAGGATATACACTAGGAACAAACCCTAGAAAAAGAAGAAATGAATCTAACCATATCTTGTAATGCATTGGCTGGAATTACCAATTGTCAAACTATCAAGATAGAAGGACATATCAAGAAGAAAACGCTAATAGTGTTGATTGATTTGGGAAGTGCCCATAATTTTATTCATTGTAAGGTAGCTAAGGAATTGAATTTCTTCCTATATCCAGATCCAAAGTTTCGAGTGATGGTTGCAAGTGGAGGAACCATAAATTTCTCAGGAATGTTCCATAATATCAAGCTATCCATGGGAGAATATGTATTGAATAGCCCAATGCTCTCCATTCCAATGGGTGGTGCTGATGTTGTACTAGGAGTCCAATGGCTACAATCCTTGGGTACAACAGCTTTTAATTTTCAAGAACATTTCATGAAATTCTTTTCAGAAGGAAAGGAAGTTGAATTAATGGGTACCACAGGGAAACTGAGAAAGATAATCAGCTCTAATGGAATGGAAAAGATTCTAAAGAAATAACAACGAGGCATAATTGCACAATTATGTTAATTAGAGGTTCCCACATCGAAATCATCCATTTCTCTAGATTTCCAAAAAGTCTTGGACAATTTTTCCAAGGTATTTGAGACTCCCAAAGGTCTCCCACCTATTCGTGATCATGATCATGCTATTAGTTTGATTCCAGGAAGTGGTCCTCCAAACATCGGGCCTTACAGATATCCCTATGTCCAAAAGAGTGAAATTGAACATATGGTTGCAGAAATTCTAGAGGCTGCTATAATTCAACCTAGTCAAAGTTCTTTCTCTGCTCCAGTAGTATTGGTTCAGAAGAAGGATGGATCATGGTGCATGTGTCTAGATTATAGGAAGCTCAACAAGCTCACTATTAAAGATAAATTTCCCATTCCTATCATTGATGAATTATTGGATGAATTGCATGGATTAATTTACTTCACCAAGTTGGATCTTCGTTTAGGATATCACCAAACCAGAATGAAGACTGAAGGCATTTCAGAAACAACATTTAGAACTCATGAGGGTCATTATGAATTTTTGGTCATGCCTTTTGGCCTTACTAATGCACCTTCTACATTTCAAGGTTTGATGAGTTCCATTTTCAAACCCTTCCTTAGAAAATTTGTGTTAGTATTTTTTGATGATATACTAATCTACAACAAGTCTCGGAAGGATCATGTCGAACATGTTAACATGGTTCTCAAACTATTGGAGGAGAAACAATTATATGCAAAAATATCCAAATGTTTCTTTGGAGTACAAGTGGTGGAAAATTTGGGTCATATTGTATCTCATGAAGGTGTTAAGGTAGACCCAAGCAAAATTAAAACCATTAAGGAATGGAAAATCCCCACATCCATAAAACATCTACGAGGATTTCTTGGGTTAACAGGGTATTATTGCAAGTTTGTTAATAACTATGGGAGAATATCAACACCTCTAATAGCATTATTGAAGAAAGATGCATTTTCATGGACTCCAGAAGCAACAAAGGCCTTTGAACATCTTAAAGAGGTAATGTACCAAGAACCACTCTTAGCTACACTGGACTTCACAAAAACCTTTATTGTGGAATTTGATGCCTGAGGAAATGGAATTGGTGTTGTTTTAATGCAAGAAGAAAGATCCATTTCTTTTGAAAGTTGTCCAATCAAAGGAAAGTATTTGCACAAAGCTATTTATGAGAAGCAAATGTTGGAAATACTACATGCACTTAAGAAATGGTGACCCTACCTAATGGGAAGACACTTCAAGGTAAAAACATTTCATGATAGTCTTAATTACATTTTAGAAAAAATATTATCTTTAGAAGAGCAGCAAAAATGGGTCACAAATATGTTGGGTTATGACATTGAAATCATCTACAAAAAAGGGAGGAAAAATGTTGTGGTAGATGCACTCTCAAGAAAGGATGAGGATGTGGAAGCATTTCTTTGCACCATTTCTATTATCCAACTAGATTGGATAAACGAACCAAGGGATGAATGGAAGAATGACAAGGAAGTGTGGGAACTCGTTCAAAATATACAACAAGATCTCTGTATATCTGATACATTTAGCTGGAAAAATGATTCATTATGGTACAAGGATTGGTTATACCTATGTAAGAATTCCCAACTCAAACAAAAGATTCTTAGGGAATTGCACACCTCTCCCTTGGGAGGGCACTCAGGATTTATAAAAACCTACCACAAGGTTAAGAAGGATTTTTTTATGGATGGCCTTAAATCAAATATTCAAAAGTTTGTGGTGGAATGTTTGGTTTTCCAAAAAACCAAAGTTGAAACAATTAAGACCCTAGGACTATTACAACCTTTATCCATTCCAAGCCAACGTTGGGAGGAGGTTTCAATGGATTTTATCGCAAGTTTACCCAAGTCCAAAGGAAAGAGTGTTATCATGGTGGTAATTGACAAACTTACTAAGTATGCACACTTTTGTGCATTATCTCATCCATTTAAAGTGAGTACATTTTCTACTGCATTTATGGAAACAATTCAAAAGCTACATGGAAACCAAAAGATTATTGTAAGCGATAGAGATCCCATTTTCACTGTAAATTTTTGGACAAAATTATTTTCTTGTCTTGGTACTCAGTTAGCTCATATCTCATCTTATCATCCTCAATTTGATGGGAAAACTGAGATAGTAAACAAATTTTTGGAAGGATATCTTCATTGCTTTGTATCTAATAAATAGACATAATGGGTCAAATGTTTGCCTCTGGCTGAATGGTGGTATAACACTTCCTTCCATACTACAACAAAAATGACCCCATTTATGGCACTTTATGGATATCATCCACCATCCATCGCATCATATTTAAGAGAAAATTCTGAGGTTCAAGGAGTGGAAGATCACATCGAGCATTAGCAACAAGTTCTCCAACTCTTAAAGGATAACCTCACCTTGGCACAAAATAGAAGGAAACAATAGGCATATGAACATCCCAGTGAAAGAAGTTTTGATTTAGGTGATTGGGTATTCCTATGGCTAAAACCATATAAACAAATGTCCCTCAAGAAATCTAAGAAGGATAATAGATTATCACCAAAGTATTATGGTCCGTACAAGGTGTTTCAAAAGATAGGTACTATGGCAAACAAATTGGAGCTTCCTACAGCTTCCTGAGTGCACCCAGTTTTCCATGTTTCATGCTTAAAGAAGGTTATAGGTGACAAGATTCCAGTTCAAATAATATTGCCAGAACTTTATGAGGAAGGAAAAATCAAATTGGAACCTGAAGCAGTCAAAGAAACAAGAACTCGACAGCTATGAAATTGATTAATTTCAGAGTATCTCATCAAGTGGAAGAACTTACCCGTTCAATATTCCACCTGGGAGGATGAGAATTTATACAAAAGCATCCAGAACTACTCAAGTGTTGAGGACAACACTTTCTTGAAGGAGAGGGGCATGTTAGGTCCATATAATACTAGTGATTCCCCCATTACTATTGTCGTTGTATCCCTTATTGTTATTGTTGCGCCCCTATTGTCCCCATATTGTTATTATTGTGCTCCATAAAATCCCATTATTGTTATTTTTAATGCCTTTATATTATTATTATTAGGTTGACTTTGATTATATTGTGACCCCTTAGACTCCTATATATAGAAAGGAGGTTTTGTCATTTGAATCATCTAAGAATTATTCATTTGTGCAATGTAAAGGAGGTTTCCCCCTCGAAGAGGCTTATTTCTAAGGCGTTGATCTATCATTTCTATCTTTTTGTGAGTTGGTTTCATAACAATAAGGAGGGTGCAAGGGTGCATTCGGAAGAGACAAAGGTGAAAAAACTCATTTTCTTCAGGGTGTACTCATGTGCTTAAAGAGGGTGCACCCCTTCATGTGGAAGGAGTGTGATCTTAAAGGAAACTTGTCTTGGAATGGCTCAAGGACAAGTTCGACAACAAGATAAATTCATAGAACTGCTGAGAGGAAAGATCTACAAGTTTGTATAGACTCTGTCGCAATCATGACTAGAGTATGGAGAGTTATGGAATGTGAAGAATCATAACTTGTGACAAATATTTGAGTTTGTGGAAGAAATAATGAACTAAAATTCTAGTAAAGAAATCTAAAATAAGTGCAACACTAGTAAGAAAATTAAGATCTATAACAAAAACATCAAAGGAAGGCAATAGAGTCGACATGCAAAAAGTACATTGAATGAAGATCGACAAAGAATTCCTTGATCCAAAGAGGTGCAATCAACCCAAGATGAGAGTGATTATAAGAAAAAATGATTGGAAAGATTGGTTATAAAGAGATTACATGAAAATCTATTCCATGCATGCCGACCACTTGTTGACAGATAGATAATTTAGTTAGTGGGATCCTAGTTTCTAGGAGTGATCCCACATGAAACAAGAAAAACACATGCATGAGTTTGAAAGGGTGCAAGTCTTCATTTATAAGTACACTCAAGTGAGGGTGCAATGGATAGGCATGAAGGAGTGCACTCCACTAGGGTGCAGTTGTTCAGCCTGAAGGAGTGCACTCAACAAGGAGGTAACTCTTCGTCATTTTGAAGTGCAATTTTTCTTTACTTTTGTGTGTGCTACATGGAGAATAGATCTCATTGATAAGTCAAGAAAAGTTATGACTTCACCTATATTTTGGATAAGATAACACAAGCACTCACAAATATAAGGTGAAAACACTTAGAAATCATTGAATTAAGAGGCTGTGACACTTAGAGAAAACATAAGGATACTCAAGACAATAACATGACAACACTAGATAGATATGAACAATAGTTCACGTAGGCTACAAAATTGAGTTAGGAAGAAATTTTGGAGGGTTTTTTTCATAGTGACAACGAGTAAGTAGATAGATTTCCTGAAGTATTATGGGCCTATCGAAAGACATAGTGAAATACCACTAGTTGCAATCCATATGAGCTAGTATATAGAAAGAGAGTTATTTTACCAATAGGGATACAAGTATAAACCCTAAAGACAATAGTGCTACTTGGAATTAACCTATCTAAGGCATAGTAAAAATATTTCTCCAAATCCTCTACATCAGAAGGCCATTATTCAACAATAGAGACTTTAGTGGAATCACAACCTCATAAAGAATAAAATATTCCAAATTTGAGAATGGGCCTTTTTGTTCAACTCAAGATTTAAGGATTTCAAAGGAAAATTTTATACAGATTCACTTTGGCCATATAATTGATGAGCCTCAGTATCACAACAATAATGTTGAGATTCCCAAGGCTACCAACTTTAATTATCAACCTGGCGTTCGTACAAACTTAGGAGCTGACAGTGCTATATGCACAATAGGTCAAGTTCTACTCATGCCACCTTCAAGCAATGGACCAAATTAAGGCATACAAAGACCATTTTTTTAGTTAGAAAAAGGAAGAAAATTGCATGAAAAGGGATATTTCTATTCTAATCGAAGGAATGGAAACATTATTCCACTTGTAGAGATGAAAATGTTATTCATCCAAATGTAAAGGTTGACCCTAGTTGTAGGACTGTAAAGACTATTCTATCGGCAAAAATGGAAATGCTAGTTTGATTACATAATATAAACTCTATGCTACTTGCAAGAATGTGAATCATTACTCTAATTGTAGAATGTGAAAAGTTGCTTTGGGAAGGAAATTAGCCTATGCAATAACAATGTTTGTAACTGCAACCCTAAGAGAGCATAAATTCAAGAAAATAGGTCCAACCTACTTCGCATTGATAAATCACCCTCTTAATCATTGTTTTTAAGCAAAATTACTTAGTGACAAAGTCCAT
Source organism: Pinus tabuliformis (assembly GCA_031772625.1). NCBI lineage: Eukaryota > Viridiplantae > Streptophyta > Pinopsida > Pinales > Pinaceae > Pinus > Pinus tabuliformis. Next base: position 1,032,801,631 of record CM062819.1, read on the forward strand.
GTGCATTTCATATGAAAATCATCATTATTGTTCAAATTTGGAAATATGTCCTCTAACCCTAATTGCAAAATTTTAGTTGCACTAAAAGAAAGGTAGGTATAAAGTGGATTTTGCTCCTCCTGAATCATGGATTCAGATCCTTAGGGTAATTATTCGAGCCTAAGAGACAAAATCAAGCCTTTGGAGAAAATCTAGTTAAATTTACATGGTACTATAAGATTGCTACATGATTGTACTGTTTTACTACAAGTTAAATTGGATCCGTGAGCATCTTGAGGGTGGAAAATGTGTTCTAAAGGTGGGAAAGGTTAGATGAGGGTATATGAAGGTTTTATGAGGATTTTTCCAAGCCTATCACCTCGCATAGACCCATATTGCACAAAATCAAATGCACACGGTGTCCTTCAATGACCTAGAAATGTGGTTTCGGTTGTAGAGTTTTTAGGGAAATGTGAGATGAAAAGCAAGAGGTTGATGATGAAAAGAAAAATGTAGGATGAGTTTCCCAACCTTGCAAGCCACTTGTAGTGCCTACAGACCAACAAAAAATACATTTTTTCACTTGAAAATAATTCCAAACTAATGATAAAATTGCAACAAAATGAACTAAACAAGAAAGGATGAGTTGAGTTTTATTTCATCAAAATTCATCTATCTTGTAGCATGCATCTTACCTACATCCATGAAAGCTTAAATAAGAATGTGATTTGACTCCTAAATATGTAAAAATAGAGTATATAAAAGAGAAATAATCTAAGGTCTAGCAATAAACAAAGGAAAATAAATACATATTTTTGGCTTGATACTACATACTCTTAAAATACACTTCCCACAAGAGAGGTGGTAACCAGAGCCACAAAAATATTTTTTTTGAGAATTTTCTACTAAGAGAGAAAGAGATGTTGCTACTAAAAGTAATGTATATATAAGATACACAAAGAGGGATTGTAGCCTCTAGATTAGGCCCTAACCCAAAGGGACTCAATGCTCTGAAAAAAAAATTAGATGTGAGACAATAATAAACCTTTCATTGAACAAAAATAAATTTCAAGTACATCATACAAAGAAAAATGAAAATGATAGTCCTAAGCTCTCAGCTCCTAGTAGCTCTCCCCCTACTCAAAATATCAAATCCTATTGACCCCTTAGGTTTGTTTATTTATACAAATATGACTGATGGGAAATGTCCTTGGAAAGAGGATTGCTTCCCTCCAAAATATCAAAAAAAATGGATCTAGCATCCTTAGACTCTCACAATTACTTGAGTGTATTGGATTCTAGTAAACTTCAAGATGTAGATGAGTGATTTAAGGGATCAAGTTGAGTTGAAGGATAGTAAATGCAAGGTAAAAATCTCCTACATCTCCTCTATCTCACTGCAACATGGCTCTACATATTACATGCACTAAAAACTTCTTTTCCTACACATTAACTGCATTAGGCCACGAAGTATGAAAAAATCCTTTAGTCTTCCAATCAAGCACATTATAGCTAAAAAGTTGTTAATTAATGTGAGAAAGAATAAATTATAGGTTGGAGGACAGCAAAATGGGTTTTATAATATACCTATTGATGGGTCCCATCATCACCCCCTGCTAAAGTTGCTTATCACCCTTGGAGTAACTTACTCACTGATTTTTTGCTCATGCATGGCCCTGGTGGCCTCTCTGATATCCCAAGGAACCTCAGATGGTGTGCCTACTTGTGGATAAAATCCTACATTTTCCTCTATGTTTTCCCACTCCCTTTGTTCCTTTTCTTGATGTCTTCTCTCTTGTAAACCTAATAGTAATGGAAGACTGAGATTTCACCCTATCCAATTGATCTTTAATCTTAGAAAAAAATTCTTGTAGAGTGGGGTCCTTTCTAGTGAATTCCTCAACATGATAGGGGGGTGTTATTTCCTGATCTATAGACTATGGGAAGAGAATTCCATCTCCTTTGGTAGGCCTATAAACTCTCAATCCCCAAAATCCTAAAAATGTGTTCAAAATGAATGATGGCTTGCTCTTGCTTCTCTATGTAGCAAGGGGTTAATTTAGGGTTTGTAGAGATGAGACTATGGTTGCTTATGATAGCCTTGGGACTTGTTAGTTCTTCTTAGATATATAAAGGCTCACTTGCTTCCTTGGCCATAACTTTATTCACTTTCTCATCCCTTGCTTCCTCATGGACAAGCTAAGAGGATAGGTCCTGTTGAGGCCCCGAAAATCGGGTCGACAACAAGGGGGATACCCACCCGGTCCGGACCTTGGTTGGCAACTCCTTATCCGTTTGGTATAGCGGGTCCGACTGGGGATAATGGGACCAGTTTCCAAATCTAAGGGTGTGTGTGTGTGTAGAGTTGGATGATGCTGATCTGAGAGTACTTTAAAGCTAATTTAATTCAAACTTCTAAACTAACTCTATGCTATTGTAATCTAATGAGAAACAACACATCTAATCTACGCTAACCCGAGGTGAATTTCTTCTATTATGCGATCTAAAAAGATTTCAAATAATAACTAGTAATAAAGATCATTCAGCTATCATAAGAATAGAAATCAATTAAGATAAACCACTTTGCATAAAAAGTTAGGCAAAACAGTTGTGAACAGCATATCGCATAATAAGTTATTCATATATCAGACATAAATAAATGACTCCACCGTACAAAAGTGCCAAATGGTAACTCATACATTCATGCAGTAACATATAAACAACTAAAAACTGTATATCACTTTAAGAATATAAACACAAACAGTCAAGAGATAAAAGTACATTTATGACTGGTTCCACTCATAAGCTTCAAGCAACAATGATTTATCTCTCCTTGCTCTAACATCTACTAAGAGTACAGAAGTGAAACATCAGTAGCAGATATCAAATGCAAACATTAATAAACCTTGATCCATCCATTCATCAAAACCCCCTCCGAGGGTGCAAAAGTGCATGTTCTGAGGACAAGTTTTTGACAAATTTCTGGACCCTTCCCCAAATGCATGAGAAGGGTTTAAATATTGCTAACTAATTAACTTAATTACATAAATTTAGGATACGGTTTTTAAATGACTGCCCTTCTGCTAAAACAAAACTATTTCTAAAAATTGACTCTAATTCCTAACCATTTCTGTATTTGCTCCTTAGTGCTGCAAGCATGCAACATTCGCTTGGGAAGAGTCGGCTGGTCGCCTTCTGCTTTCGTTTGAGCTATGAAAATAGAAATAACAAGCGTTGGCACCACTTTCTGGTAAACTAGAAGATATTTTCGAGAATCTTCCTCTGGCTGGGTGTATTCACTGCGTGTATACTTGTTAATAACCCAAATTTCTCTCAAACTGATTCTGCTTTTGCTATTTCGGTTTCCGGCCTTGCGAATGACTGAATAAGTTAGGGACTTTGCTCTCTGAACAATTTTCTGCATCGAAAACTGCCTCCATTTTTTTGTTCCAGGCTTTTCTGGTGCGTTTTCCTTCTTTAGCGTCTTTTTCTTTTTGCTTTACCCATAAGCTTCAGGATCTTTTGTAAACATGCTGCTTTTGTGCACCTTTGACTCTGAGTTTTGGATGGCCTATTGACATCAGCATCTGTTGAGTGATACTCTAGAATCTGTGGTCTTGTTGCATGCGGCATCCGTCTCTGAAGGGATCTCTTCTCTGCTCTCCGAGCATTGACGCTTTCCCCTTTTCCTTAGATGTTTCCTGCACATTACTTCATGTTATTGTCTGTCTTACAGTTTACGCAAAGGAAAATAATAACGATAATAAAGATTGACATGAAAGTATTAAGCTCTTATGAATGCATAATCATGACACTCATAACGAACTGACTCTTCGAAAAACACACAACTGTCCTTCTTGAATACTTTGGCGTACAGTCATTAATTTCTTTTAAGGCATGTGCCCAATTTTGGTTTACGGACAGCTTTCCTTGAATACTGCGCCGAGGAAAATTTGCGATGGGTGATTTCTGCGACTCGCATCGCAGCATCGCAGATCGCATCGTCAAGATGTGCCATCGCAGAAGTTTATGATCGCATTTATCGCAAATCGCACTCATCGCAGATCGCAGATCGCGCTTAGTCATTCAATCATTGTGTGCTTCTTACGCGATGTTGCGATATGCGACGTCGCATATCGGCCGTTAGAGTTTTCTTAAGATTTTTCTTTTAAGAATGCTTCATAATGTATGCGATGCGATGAATTTTGAGTCGCTTCTTCGCAGTTTAGTATGCTCATAAGAAAACGTTTCATTCTCTTCTCGCGATGCGATACAGCTTTAAGGAGTTGAAATACAAAAATTTTCATAAAATGTTTTTTGGATTTTTTATTAAGGGTCCCCATTTGCTTGGTGTTATTGCTAATACCAAACAAAGAGGGGGGTTGTTGGTGGCCACAGCAATGGAAATTCACTGGGAAGAACCAATTATCTCTGCTTTTCTATTGAATTTTAACTTCCAAAGCATAAAAAAATTCATAAGTCTAAATTTTGTTATGGACAGATAGAGTACATTATGCCTTATCCTATCAATGATATTTTGTTTCAACCTTTTCCTATTCCAATTGTTTGCTTCCTCAGGCTTAGTCCTTGCATTTACATCAGCCATTACTTGGTCTTTTAAAGATAAAATAAGGTCTTCTCTATGTGTCGGCTTTTAAAATATGCTCATTTGTCGTAGGTAGAGCCTCTGCTGCCAGCAGGCATCCATAGCCTCGACAAGGTTACCTGTTACCCAGCAATGATCCTTTATCCTGCTTAAGGCTATTTACAACTTTTTAGAGAAAAACCCATTTTGACACTTTTTCCTTTTTTATTCTCTAAAGAACAATGTCATGGTTTGGTGGCCAAATTATGACACAGTCATTCACTTGATTTACACTTTTGTTGAACAAGTTGGCTCGTGATGAGACCCCTTGTCTTTTGATTGCAACAATCTTGAGTCGTTGCCCTGTTTTGGTGGACAGTATTGGCAAAGTCAGCAAGCTATAATATCTGTGATCATGATAAGCCGGCTCGTGATGAGACCTCTTATTCTTTGAGATATAGTGTTTTCTCGGATTGTTCCTCTGAATGCTGCGATTTTCTTTAGCAGGGAGGAAGTCATTGTTTTTCCTTAAGAAAGCTCTGGATGACAATAATAGAGTTTGAAAACAACAGTTTTATAGAGAATATTTATTTTGTTATTGATACCTTTCATTGTGCTGATATAAAACAATTTCTTCGCTAAAGGTTGCTTTCATCAAATTTTTTGAAGCATAAACTAGTATCATATCTAGGCTAAAGTTAACTCTATCTTTCAATAATAAAGATCGGATCTTTCGAAAATTTTACTACTTGTACAAGCGGAAAAAATCAAAATCTGATAGAGAATTGGTGTCTTTTTCGTGAGCCCCTGTAGTAACCATCTACAACAGGTTCTATTATGGAAAAAGAAAAGAAAAACTAAAACTATCTTACAAAATAGAAGAATAATCTTCTATGGAAAATATATTTTAAGGATTTGTCCATTAACAGGCAAAGAATCCCTTCTACCTGCTAAATCCTGCAACACAAACGTTGATGGGCCTATGACTTCTACAATATGAAAAGGACCAAGCCACATCTTCTGAAATTTTGTATGTTTTCCCTTTTCTTCATGAGCCTTATCCCATTTCAAAACTAAATCTCCCATCTGAAAATATTTTCTGGTCATTATGCTCGAGTCAAAAGAGGATTTTATTAGCGCTTGGTGATGAGCATGGGTTTTCTTAGCTTGTTCTCGTTGTTCTTCTAATTTAATTATTTCCATTTGTCTTAGTTGTATGGAGGAAGTAGATACTTCATCGATGTATTGCACTAAAGACAAAGAGGGGATGACTAAGTGAGTTGGAAGAACCACTTCTTTCCCATAAACTAAATTAAAGGGAGAAGTGCCGATTGAAGCTTTCTTCGTTATTCTATCTGCCCATAAAGCATTTACCAAAGCTTTGTGCCAATTCTTTTGGTTCTGGTCAACTGTTCTTTTAATAATCCTGATTAGGTTTTTATTTTTTGACTCGGCCAATCCATTACCTTGTGGATAGTAGTTGGCCGAATATTTTAGTTTGAACCCTCTTTTAAGTGCAAACTCAGTCATTGCATTCCCAGAAAAGTATGAGGCATTATCAAACATTAAAGCCGTTGGCAATCCAAACCTAGTGATTATAAATTGATCTATGAATTCAATGATGTTTTCAGAATTGGCTGTCTTGAGAGGAATTGCTTCTACCCATTTAGTAAAATAATATGTCGCCGTGAGGATGTATCTATGTTGCTTAGAAGAGTGAGGAACGATCTCACCTATTATGTCCAAGCCCCACTGACTGAATGGTTGCTCGATGTTTACTGGTTGTAGTGGCATGGACGGTTTCTTTTGTCTCCCTGCAGTAGTTTGGCAGACTTGGCATTTCCTCACATAACTGTGTGAGTCTTTGAACAGCGTGGGCCAATAATATCCTGCACGTAAGATTTTATGTGCAGTAGCGTCTCCAGCATAGTGTCCGCCTGCTGGTCCATTGTGGAGTTCCTGCAAAACCTTTTCGGCTTCAGTTTTCTCAAGACACCTAAGAAGAACAGAATCATAATTCCTTTTAAACAAAACATCATTTATGAGTTGATATTGTTTAGCTTTCAATCTCAGAGCTCTTTTCTTGGTGTGATCCAGGTGTGATGGAGCATACCTGTTCTTAAGATAATAAATGGTGTCAGCATATAATGACTCTGCATCGTTTAGGCTTACCTCATACATTTGTACCTCCTCAGATGAATTTTCAGGAATTTGCGATGCTCCAGCCAACATTTTGCAGAAGCCTTGACCTCTCACAATGCTTGCTGGTTTGATCTCAAGGTCGTATTCTTGTAAAGCAGTGATCCAATTTGCTCTTTTTTCACCCACATCCTTCTGTATTAGAAGATTTCTTACCGCCGGAAACGGTACTATGACCTTAGTATGGGTTTTAAGTAAGAAAGGTATGAAATATTTGACCACTTTGAAAACAGCATATGCATGTTTCTCCACGTTTGAATAGTTGAGTTCAACACCTTGTAAATTCGAGCTAAAAAATGAGGTTGGAGCTTCCACTTTCTCTTGATTTGCTTGAGTTAGAATTGCGGCATATGATTTCTCTGAGGCAAATGTGTATAAGATAAAAGATTCTGAAAAATTCGGGGTTTCTAAAGATGTAGCGTTAATGATAGCTTGTTTGATCTGGTTGAATGCCTCATGCTCATCTTGACCCCATTTAAAATTTGAATTCTTTTTAATCATGGTTTACAAAGGAGAAACAATTCGTGAAAAATCTGGGACAAATATTTTCACGAAATTGATTTGACCAAGGAAAGATTGCATGGCTTTTTTGTTATGAGGTAGGGATATTTCAGAAATTTCTTTGATTCTGTCAGGCTCAATGTGAATACCAGATTTTGGCACTATGAATCCTAGAAGTTTTCCTTCACTTAATGCAAAAACAGATTTCTTTGGGTTAAGTGAAATCCCATACCTTAAACATCATTGAAAGATTTGTTTCAAGTCTTTGAGATGGTCACTTCGCTTCTTGGAGTACACTGTTATATCATCCAAATAAGTTACTACAGATTTATTAACTAAACCCTTGAATGCGATGTCCATGGCTCTCTGAAATGTAGCGCCGACATTGATCAAACCAAATGGCATCTTCCGATATGCGTATGTGCCCCATTTAGTTCGGAATGTGGTTTTTAACGGATCATCGGGATGTACCAGCACCTGATTGTATCCTGAAAATCCATCCAAAAAAGACATTAGTTCTGAGCCTGCTACTGCCTGTAATATCTTCTCCATAGGTGGGAGGGGAAAATTGTCTTTTTGACAGGCTTTGTTGAGATTTTGAAAATCGATGCAGATTCTAATATCTCCGTTTTTCTTTCTAATGAGTACCATATTGGAGACCCATTTGGAATGTATGATGGGGAAAATTATTCTAGCTTTTAATAACTTATTTAGTTCAATTTTTATCTGATTTTCTAAATTGGGGTGGATTTTTCTGAGTTTCTGTTGGACAGGCTTTTCGTTGTCAATCATAGGGATAGTATGTTGAATGATGGAAGTGTTGTATGTCTTCAGCTCATCATAGTTCTAGGCAAAAACATTCTTGTATTGTCTCAAAAGACGAATATACGCTAGTTTTCCTTCAGGAGCTAGGTCGTGGCCTAGATTAACGTTTTGTGGTTCATCATCGGTTCCTAGGTTTACTAATTCATAGTTTAGAGTTGAACTGTAGAGCTTCGAATTGGTAGACCTTTTAAACCGACTTTTCAAATCGTATAAGTCTTCCAACTTGACCCCCGATTTAGGTATAGCATTATCAACGTTGTCTTGTTGTATTTGTCGATCGTGATGGTCTTCGTCAATTATTTGATTGGAGTAGGATCCTTTAGAAGTGAGGAAATTTACAATATCAGGATCGTCATTGAATACTCTCCAATTTGTAATGTTGTCAAGGATGGACGGTCTAAAGATTAATTCTATTGAGAATCTATCTGGACTAAAATCTTCAGAGGGAATAAGTCTAGAGGCTACATTACCTAAAAGGTCTGCACTTGCGTTTTGGAGTCTTGGGATTGACGAAATATTGAATGCTATAAAATGCTCAGTCAGATCTTGTACTAAAGATTGATAGTGTTTCAAATGACTTGATAGGCAATGTATGGTGTTACGTACCTATTTGACGACAATCTCAAAGTCTCCGAAGACTTGAAGATACTTGACGTTCAGCCCGATTGCTTTGTATAGGCCTTGCACCAAGGCCTCATATTCCGCTGTATTGTTTGTGCAATCGAATTCAAGTCTGCACGTAAGCATGCTCTTATTTCCGTCTGGACTAATCAGAACGCATCCTACTCCTGCTCCTTCGTTAGATTTAGAGCCATCAAAATATAATTTCCAAAACAAAGATGTATTTACAGGTTTATCTACAAAATTAATGCACTTTGAATTATCAGTTTGGGAAAAATTTTCGACCTGGGACAAAACTGAATTTTCTAAGTAAGGTGATGTATGAGCATTGAAATTGCCAAGGAAAGAATCTACCGAGTAATTGCCTATGATAGTGCTATTATACGCTATTGCTTCATTTTCTCCCTCCAACTCCGTCACTATGTACTTATGGTGCAACTCTCGTTCAACCTTTATTTGATTCGGTTTACCATTGTAGGGTAACCACATGTGCGACCAATCGGTTGAGAAGTATCCATGGAGTTTTTCAGACCAATCCCTGCTAAGAATCAAGCCATAGAATTCTGGGATGTCAGCTACTAGAATGTCAATAACCTGACATACCTTCGGGTTAGACGACAATCTTATGGTCACTTGATTAAGTTCACCAATCACTTCAACTTGAGATCGATCAAGCTGAACTATGCGCACCGCGGATTTTTGTGTTTGAACATTCAACTTGGCACATATTGATCTGGGTAAAATATTCATTGAAGCACCAGAATCTACCAAACAATTGTGCACATTTTTATTGAAAATTTCATAAGTGAGAAGAAAAGGGGGAGTGTGAGACCTTGATCTTCCTCCAATCAAGGCGATGTCATTTGGATCCATATTATTGATCGTGTTGGTTGGAGGTCTTCCCATGTTGTGGGAAGCTACAGCTGTAGGAAAAGATGTAGTAGGCACGACATGTAATTCTTTCATCATTATCTTCTGTTGATGTTTTAATTTGCTCAATTCCTAAAGAGTGATATTAGCCCTAGTCTTTCTCATGTCATCAATAATATTGTATTCCATTTCATCCGACACTATCAGTGTTCTTGATGGAGGTGTTTGATCTGGTTGGACTGGGCTAGATTGAGTAGCTTTAGCAGTCTTTTTCTTTGTCGCGACTTTATCTTTTCCTGCAGCGCTTGCGCCCTTCTGCTTAGGGGTAGTTTGGGGAGGATCAAGTCGATTTTTGCTTCGTGTGCTAACCAGAAATGCTTCTTGATCTTCTTCTTGTGGGAGGATGAAATCCCACATTCCTTGTAGTTCCACAACTTCTTCGTCATCGGTCTGCCCTTCAGTGGAACTCTCTTCTTCTTCCTCTTCTTCTGATTCGACATTTGAGATAGCATTGGGTGGTTTCACATCCATTGAAGGGTCTCTTTTAAAAGCTCTATAGGGCTTTTTTGAAGAAGTTTCTGCTACTTTTTTTTTTATGTCAATCATCTCATTGGACATGGTCTTTAATACTTTTTGCAATCCTTCCAAATCGAAAGGATCTTTCGTCTGTTTCTTCTTGGGGTCTTCCTTGAAGGTGACTTTTTTAGATTTGCGTTCCTCTATTGCAGATCTCTTTTCCAGGGCTACTACGCATTTCTCCACTGCTATCGCCTCTGTCAGGTTTTCAACTAAGGTTGTTTTATTTGCCCTATCCACGAAGATTTCTAAGTTTGATGGTAAGGCCGTAATATACCATTCACATCGTACTTCTTCGCTGGGTTGGGAAGCAATGGGAATTTTGTTGAGGATTTTATTGAACCGTAAATTGAAATCTTTGATGGGTTCTCTAGCCTCGGCTTTAAGATTGCATAGGTCATTGATTGACGTTGCCGTTGATCTGTCATCACCAAACTTGGTAAGGAATTGACTTTGAAAAATGTCCCAACTTGTGATAGACCCAGAAGGTAATGAAAAGTACCACGACCCGGCTATTCCTTGCATTGTATAGAGAAAAAGCCGGACAACAGCATCCTCATTGGTAACTCCGTTGAGATTGACAGAAAGCATGAAATTGTTAATGTGCTCTTCAGCTAGCATGCCTGCTTCTGGATTGAATTTGGGTAGCCATTTCTCAGGATGGGCCGGTATTTGGCTCAAGGGTGGAGGCATTAAAAATGCCCCGGGATTGTTCCATGGAGACTGGGCCATCGTTGAGCTGCTAGTAAATGAAAGTGCAGAGGATGATCCCTGAGGCTGGGAAGATGAAGATATTATGATTTTAGATGATTGAAGAAGAGGGGTTGTGGAAGATGGATGAGTGGTTTGGAATGAAGATGTGGGTGGCTGACTTCGCAGTGAGGGAGTTGAAATGGACGATGTAGATGAAAGAGTCTCACTGTCAGACTCTGGTGGTGTATTCCTTGCTCTTTTCCTGGTGGGGAGAGGGAATTCAATTGGCTGGATGCCAAATTTTTCACTCTTTAATCTGGTCAGGGGATGAGCAGGATTGTACTGCGAAGTCACGCTGCTTTGAGATTTATCAGACCTCTGCGTAAAAATAGTAAATCCCAGGAGTTTGCGAATCAGATATTGAACTTCAGGGGGTTCAATGGTAGATTGGTCTGAAATATTAGGGTATGTAGTAGCAGTTAATACTCGAGCGACTTCCGACTCTGGATTTAGACGTACTGGGGAAGTCGGGGGAGTTGATGAGGGCGATTTACTCTCCAAATGGTATTTAGATTTTGATTTAGGTGCCATTCATAGTTTGTGCCCTCCTTCTAGCGCCAAATATGTTGAGGCCCCGAAAATCGGGTCGACAACAAGGGGGATACCAACCCGGTCCGGACCTTGGTTGGCAGCTCCTTATCCGTTTGGTATAGCAGGTCCAACTGGGGATAATGGGACCAGTTTCCCAATCTAAGGGTGTGTGTGTGTGTGTAGAGTTGGATGATGCTGATCTAAGAGTACTTTAAAGCTAATTTAATTCAAACTTCTAAACTAACTCTATGCTATTGTAATCTAATGAGAAACAACACATCTAATCTACGCTAACCCGGGGTGAATTTCTTCTATTATGTGATCTAAGAAGATTTCAAATAATAACTGGTAATAAATATCATTCAACTATCATAAGAATAGAAATCAATTAAGATAAACCACTTTGCATAAAAAGTTAGGCAAAACAGTTGTGAACAGCATATCGCATAATAAGTTATTCATATATTAGACATAAATAAATGACTCCACCGTACAAAAGTGCCAAATGGTGACTCATACATTCATGCAGTAACATATAAACAACTAAAAATTGTATATCACTTTAAGAATATAAACAGAAACAGTCAAGAGATAAAAGTACCATTTATGACTGGTTCCACTCATATGCTTCAAGCAACAATGATTTATCTCTCCTTGCTCTAACATCTACTAAGAGTACAGAAGTGCAACATCAGTAGCAGATATCAAATGCAAACATTAATAAACGTTGATCCATCCATTCATCAAAACCCCCTCCGAGGGTGCAAAAGTGCATGTTCTGAGGACAAGTTTTTGACAAATTTCTGGACCCTTCCCCAAATGCATGAGAAGGGTTTAAATACTGCTAACTAATTAACTTAATTACATAAATTTAGGATACGGTTTTTAAATGACCACCCTTCTGCTAAAACAAAACTATTTCTAAAAATTGAATCTAATTCCTAACCATTTCTGTATTTTCTCCTTAGTGCTGCAAGCGTGCAACATTCGCCTGGGAAGAGTTGGTTGGTCGCCTTCTGCTTTCATTTGAGCTATGAAAATAGAAATAACAAGCGCTAGCACCACTTTCTGGTAAACTAGAAGATATTTTCGAGAATCTTCCTCTGGCTGGGTGTATTCACTGCGTGTATACTTGTTAATAACCCAAATTTCTCTCAAACTGATTCTGCTTTTGCTATTTCAGTTTCCGGCCTTGCGAATGACTGAATAAATTAGGGACTTTGCTCTCTGAACAATTTTTTGCATCGAAAACTGCCTCCATTTTCTGTTCCGGGCTTTTCTGGTGCGTTTTCCTTCTTTAGCGTCTTTTTCTTTTTGCTTTACCCATAAGCTTCAGGATCTTTTGTAAACATGCTGCTTTTGTGTGCCTTTGACTCTGAGTTTTGGATGGCCTATTGACATCAGCATCTGTTGAGTGATACTCTGGAATCTGTGGTCCTGTTGCATGCGGCATTTGTCTCTGAAGGGATCTCTTCTCTGCTCTCCGAGCATTGACGCTTTCCCCTTTTCATTAGATGTTTCCTGCACATTGCTTCATGTTATTGTCTGTCTTACAGTTTACGCAAAGGAAAATAATAACGATAATAAAGATTGACATGAAAGCTTTAAGCTCTTATGAATGCATAATCATGACACTCATAACGAACTGACTCTTTGAAAAACACACAACTGTCCTTCTTGAATACTTTGGCGTACAATCATTAATTTCTTTTAAGGTGCGCGCCCAATTTTGGTTTACGGACAACTTTCCTTGAATACTGCGCCGAGGAAAATTTGCGATGGGTGATTTCTGCGACTCGCATCGCAGCATCGCGGATCGCATCGTCAAGATGTGTCATCGCAGAAGTTTATGATCGCATTTATCGCAAATCGCACTCATCGCAGATCGCAGATCGCAGATCGCGCTTAGTCATTCAATCATTGTGTGCTGCTTACGCGATGTTGCGATATGCGACGTCGCATATCGGCCATCGGAGTTTTCTTAAGATTTTTCTTTTAAGAACGCTTCATAATGTATGCGATGTGATGAATTTCGAGTCGCTTCTTCGCAGTTTATTATGCTCATAAGAAAACGTTTCATTCTCTTCTCGCGATGCGATACAAATTTAAGGAGTTGAAATACAAAAATTTTCATAAAATGTTTTTTGGATTTTTTATTAAGGGTCCCCATTTGCTTGGTGTTATTGCTAATACCAAACAAAGAGGGGGGTTGTTGGTTGCCACAACAGGTCCATACATTGTGCATCTCCTAACCTTGAATTAGGGTCCCAAAATTTCATGTTTGTGAGTATCATGTTGTGCATGTAGAGTTTAGACAATTTGGCCCTATATTCCAAGATTTCTTATTGGAAGAATTCAATGAAGTTCCTATAATCCTGAAATGGGAGAGAGCCATATTGTTCAAATGTCTTGATTTGAAATTGCAGCCATTGCTCTTTGAGGAAAATGACATAAGGTTTGGATGGTTTCCTACACTGGATGGCTTCCATGGAAAATCTTTCTAGGGTGGAAATTTGTGACTCCCTTTCTTGTAGCTTCTCTCTTAACCTTTGATTTTCTAACTGTAGTTGCTCCCTCATGATTTATTATTTTAACCTCAAGTAATTCATTTCCTTACCCATTTACTGCATCATTTCCTCCATGAAGACCACATCCTCCACTTTCTTTTATTTGGTAATCTACATCCATCGGTGAGTTTGGGTTCTTTCCTTTTCTAACTCAAATAGGAGGGTAATTGAAACATTTTCAGGTATAATTATTCCTTCTTCAAAAAAATTGTAATAGGATCCAAGATCAGGCTATGGATTAGGCTTTTGGAGTCCTCTTGGAACTCCTTCTCCATCCTGAGGTGTTGTTTTCCCTTCTTGTAATAGTGTCTCCTTACTCTCTAGCAATTATATTCTTTCTTGTAGTAGGGTAGTTTTTGCTTGTGACCTATTGACTTCAGTTTCCCTATTGGTCAGCCTCCTTTAGTATGTTTAAGGCTACTTTCCCTTTCCTTTTATGGAGGTTGCCTCCTTAACTTTTCTTTTGCCTCATCCTAATTGTCATGCTCAGTGGATGACAGATTCCTCAATTATGATTGGAATTGTTGAAGGAGGTTGAGGCTTCCCTTGTTTGATCCTAGTGCTTTTCCTCCTTTTGAAGTATAAGGGGCCCTACATGGGTTACCTCCATTTGAGTTTGATGGGTGTGCTAACAGCTACCAGGGTGGCAACCACCTCTTGTTCTACATCCCCTCTTGAGAGGCTTACCTACTGCTCTTGTTTTCTCTTCTTCTTAGGTCTAGAGGGCTCTCCAAGGGTCTCTTTTGCTGCCTTTGTTTTCCTTTCCTATTTTTGTCTCTATTTCTAGCTTCTCCTTCCTATTATTCAATCTCTTCTTCCTCCAGTTGTTCACCTCCTTCCTTACTAGCACTATATTTGGTGGTCTTTTCATGTTTTGTGAGAGATTAGGATTGTGTCATGATGAAGGAATCCCTATCCATGTCCACAAAACCATTCAGTAAAGCAAGGCTCTTGAGGTGACTTGAGGCATTCCTAACTTAGCATTATGATCACATTATGGGAAATGTACTGGTGCTTCCCTTGTCTCACCCTCTGGCTCATTTCAACCATGTACTGAATTTGAAAATATGGAATAATGAACCTGCTTGGGATGAGAAAATTTATGTTGAACCTAGGCTCATAGAGTAGTCTAAATTAATAGGAATACACAGCACTCAACCTTCCTTCAAAATATATGTACTTTAGGATGTTATAGGCCACTTCATCCCAAGGATAAGTAAGGTTGTCCCTTCTAACTCCATTCTTGTCTTCAACTATATTTTCTTCAAGGAGGAAGAAATTTATCTTGGATGTGATGGTTATGTCCTATATTCCTTACCCCATCTAACTTATAAGGAATAATGGTGTTCTACTAATTACCCATGCATTAAAATGGATAGCATGTCCCCTTACAATACTGGTGGAACTATATTCCCCTTGAGAGTGAATGGTTGTGGAAAATTCATGGGTTATCTCATCATCATACCCATTTAATTTTTCAAAGAAAACCATCCATTAGTGGATTAGGAAGACACCTCTGACAGGAGGCTATTTATGGATTTTACTAGTGTCTGTAGGCTCCTATCCATTGAAACCCCCTCCCATGTTTCCTACTACTGCTTCCTCAAGTTTTCTCAAATAAATTTCTGTGAAGGGTTGTGTTCTAAGCAACTGAGGGTTTCAAGAAAATGGTGTGAGGGTTGGTAATATTATTCTAGTCAAAGGGAGGAGAATTATATTCCAAATATAAATTAAACTATATATGATACCACCTTTCCCCTCTCATATGGAAATAAAACATTTTTTTAACAGAAATTCAATTCTGTAAGGGCTTGTTACAAGATGTCTATACATGAATAATTTCAACCAAATTATTTCATATTTTTTACCATGGGAGGTGAGGATAAAATGACACTTATCCTTCCCTATATGGAATATTCATAATTGTTGGGGTTTGGAGGAAAATTTTTGTCAATTTAAACCCTCTTTCACCTCTCGGCTTGATCCTATAGCATTGTTCTGCAATCCTGTAGAAATTTATGTGATCACATAGAAATTGCCTTTGATATGTCACACGTACA
This sequence comes from Pinus tabuliformis, assembly GCA_031772625.1. NCBI lineage: Eukaryota > Viridiplantae > Streptophyta > Pinopsida > Pinales > Pinaceae > Pinus > Pinus tabuliformis. The sequence goes on from CM062819.1 coordinate 1,032,817,698, forward strand.
TCTGATCCTATAGAACCTACTATTTGACCCCATATATTATCTATAGAACCCTAGAGGACCTCTCCTCATAGCTGGATCAACTCTCGATATCCTAATGGGCCTCTCTAACTGTTTTGGGAATGCGTTTCTCAATAAAAATGAAATCAGGCTTGACATTTTTATTTCCTCTTGTGGTAGTTGCCTCAACGCGCTTTGTTAGTTGGACCCTACCTATCATACATGTATTTCGTTTTTTGGACCATTGGCCCCACTCGTCGTAATTATCATGCTCTCATTTTTATTTTTCCATGTTGCATGGAAGGGTCAGTGATCTTGAGTTTAACTATTCAAGCATGACCAAGTTTATTGGCCACCTCCAACCTATAAACATCATTTTTAATTCAATAAAGTTTTTTTGAGCCATTATTGACTTGAAGGAAGAGGCAAGGAGTGTCATACCTAAGCCTACCTAGTGATTTTCAAGTTTCTTTGATGCCTGCATACTGCTTCAATATGGTGATTAATTTTTTGGTCTCTGAAGGTGTTATCTTTTGTGTTGTCTATTTCATACACTATTCCTCTCTCTAAAAAAAAATTTATCAATATACTTTGGTAGGTAACTGAGTGAATTCAACTGATGTAGGTTCTCCAAGTGATGGACAAACTACTATTATTAGAGGTCATCAATGACCCTGTAGCTACTCATCAAGAATGGTATGGCTTCCCAATATCTCAAGGATATTCTCCCAATGCTTTGAGATAGACAAGTATTCATTCTAGAGCTATCAAGTGTCTTCAACTATGGTTCTATAGGGTTTGTGCAAGATGCTACAAGATTGGATCCCTTCTTGTAAAAATCACAAAAACCCTTCCAAAATCACAACATCCTTCATGAAATGCATTTAGAAGCTCAAATAATTCATGGTGAGCCCATTGACAGGAGTTGGAAACTTTGATGGTGGTAAAAAATGTGGAAGAGGGGGTGGGAATGGATTTTCTTCTTGAACATAGACAAAGTTTTAGATAGAAAAATGGCTAAATGGTGTTGATGAAAGATAATGGAGGTGCGGTGGACTTCCTTTTTCATTCCCTAAGGAAAGCATGAAATCATACCCCTCTCCTTATGTTGATCATAATCCTGTAGAAATTTTGGTCAACCCTATAGATGTTTAGGACAATCCTATAACACTACAAGATTGAGGCAAAATTGACCGAGACAGGTTTCCTATTGATGGAGGAAAGTAGGGAGATGGGTGGAATGATCAAGGACATGCATGACGCTACCTTGGGAGGTGGAAAAGTGGGATGTGGAACCCTGCTTTGTTCAACTATTGTCCCTTTGACCATGACTGAAGCCCTGCAAAAAAAAATTGGTTGTAGAACTAGTATAAGGGATCCTTTACCTCTGAGACCTATAGGCTACCTCTAAAGAGGTTCTCAATCTGCGGGATTTCCCAAGTGACTCAAAGGAGGTTTTCACCTGGGGATATTTTCATTTATTTTTCTCTTTTTCTCTACCCTTGGACTGCCTCATGGAGGTTTACACCCCATAGTTGGCCTTAGGTTCCTCATGAAGGTTTTCACATAAGCATTTTTTTTTTCATTTTTTTTTTTTCTTCATTTTTTTGTTTTTTTTCTTCTTTTCTTTGTCTTCTTTTCCTAACTAGAGGTTGGAGGAATTAAGGTTTGTGAGGCCACCAATTACATTCACCTCATTTCTTATTGAACTAGTGTATTCCTCCTTTGATATCGACTTCTTATATATCTTTAATCGATAATAATTAACAAGAAATGGAATGCCTTCTTCACTAATTTTTATTATTTGGACAAATCCATTCTCATAAAATTTTTCCACTAGATAGGGGCACAACCACCTTGTCATCAGTTTCCCTTTGAAATCCTTGAATCTTGAATCACACAAAAGGGCACAATAATCCTCTTGAAAGGCTCTCTCCCTAATGTATTTGTCTTGCAAAATATTCCTCAGTAGTTGAACTACCTCAGTGTGCTTGAGAGCATGCAATATGAACTCATCTAAACCATTGAACTAGAATAACCTTTCTTGTTGTGCTATAGTGAGGTATAAATCCAACTATATTTCCATCCTCAAGGTATTGTACTCAGATTCAATGGAAAACAGGATTTTATTCCCATAAACTAGCTCAAATGGGGTGAATATAGTGGTGGTCTTATAGGTGCTATTGTAGGCCTAAGTGGCCTCTACAAGTCAATATTCCAATCCCTTCTGCTATTACTGACAACCTTGGTCAAAATGTTCTCCAAAGCTCTATTTGTGTCCTCCACTCACCCATTTTCCCGAGGGTGATAGGTAGTGGATTTACTATGTTTGATGTTGTGTTGCTCCATGATGTGTTCAATCAAATTTGAGGTAAAGTTTTCCCCTTGATTATTGATCAACTCCGTTGGAAACAAAAAAATTTAGAATATGTTCTCTTTAAGAAATTTAGCCACTTTTTTCTTGGTTGTTGCCTTCACTTCCTTTTCTTGAACCCACTTAACCAAGTAATTGGTGGACACAATGATGTATATATTTTTCCTAAATGGGGGATCAATGGGCCCAATTAAATCCGTGCCCCATATATCAAATGGCTCCAAAGTCACTTGAGTTTGCACAAAAAATTCATCCTTGGGTGTAAGCTTTCCCATCCTTTGGAACTCATCACATATAGCAGTACACCTCTTTGCATCTTGATGTAGAGTAGGCTAGTAGTCTCCAAGTTGTAGGACTTTGAAGGTTATCTCTTAGTAGAAAAATGGCCTCCACAGGATCTATCATGGCATGCTGAGAGGATGTCAAAGACCTCCTCATCTCTTACACACCTTCCCAAAATAAGATCTATCCCCAACTTGAAGAGATTTTCCCCAATCTAGGTGAAAGGGGTACACTTCCTAACAATGTTACGCTTCTCCTTGGAGGAGAGATTAGGAGGGAACTCTTGTTGGGATGGGGTCCCCTGGGTGAATTTTGTTAAAATATTGTAAGTCTCGACATTTTGATGAGTGGAGTGTGAGTTGCACATGTCAAATAGGAGTCAAGGGGTTTTAGGAAGGTCAAAAACCCTTACATTTTGGTATTTTTTTGAGATCTTCCCATTGTTTGTGGACCATGGTATTGTAATAGAAAAGAGTATAAAAAGGTGTTTTAGCGAGTCTAAGGGAATCAACCGATTTAATGGATGAAATAATTTTGAGTCTGATTTTATAAGATCTTTCTATATTTGGGCAAAGGGGAAGGCTCCTGCAGCTAAGTGTGTGAAGACCTTGGTAAGTCCACAGCTGAGTGCGTGTGTCGTTGTAGTTGTGTGTGCAAGATACATAATGTTTGTATAAGGAAGGTCTGAAGTAATAAAATATATTTGAAACAATTTTGTGTCTATTTTCATGCACTTGTGTATTTTTTGTATTTACAAGCAACTGAATGAGATTTATATGTATTTTAATTTAAGTACTCTGTGAAGATCTGGATCTACGCTTATGTGTTATTTTATGCATTATTAAACATTTACACAAAGTTTATAATTCTATTTAACTGAACATTACTTAATTTCATGAATAACAGTTTGTGCAGGTTAGATTAGATCTAAAATAATAGGAAATGCCTTAACCACATCACATAGTGTTCTGGATGTATAAGCCTAGTTCTAGCATCCCCCAATACTGCCTCGGGTGAGATTACAGGCTGCACTACACGGGTTGTTGTCAAAAGGGCCAATAGGATAGGGTTTTGTTGGTTAGCGCAACTATCTTTGAACCTGGGTCCAAGCCCCTTCAATCCAACAAATGGTTTTGTTGCCGAAACCAAGATCTATCCGAGGGATGTGTGATGTGGCGTAAGTGGATACCAACTAAGGAGGAAATAGAGAAGTGGATAGATTGGAAGTTGCACGAGTTTTCACCTCAGGAGAATAGGAATTTTCTCTTTTCAAAAGAAAAGTGGTTATAGAGGTATCTCTACACAAAAGTACACGAAGTTTTCTTTTCATTGTTCCCTTGCAAATTATACAAGTGGCTTTCCAAATTAGCAGATAGCAAGCCTACTTGGAAGCACGATGATCCTATTGTATGGACTCCAAAATTAATCAAGCATCTTGAAGGATCTAATTATAAGGTTACAAGGGTTATTTATTATTGGATTGATAGTATTTTGTGCAGTTTCATCACTGAATTTTCAATAGATACATATGTGTCTTATAGTGAAGTTGAGTGACAATTCTTCAAAGGTCCAACCGGTAAGTACCTGAAATCGCTAAAAACCTGGATTAAATTTATTTTATATGAAAACGGGATTATGCCTTTACCTTAATTTTTAAGATGGGTTTGACTAGATCTACATGAAATGGAAATTTATTCAGAGTACATCTAGAAAAATTTGTTGGGAGTGAATACAGTCCCTTATTGGGAGAGTCTCAAAGTAAACAAGAACGAAGTAGCCCTGGAGGTGCAGCATAGAAAGTAGAGAAGGGTATATCTGGAATTCCACATCCAACCACTCCACCTCCACCTTTGCCTCCGCCTCATACACCTACACCTCCACCTCCAACTCAACCTATGTTATTCAGTATGGCACATAAATTGAAAAATATTGTATTTAGGGGTCATGGATAAGAGGATCCCAAACAATTTTGGTTCATTGCAGAGGCTGTGTTGAAAGCACAACAGATCAAGGATGATGATATGAAGAAAGTTCAACTAGTTACGATGTTGCAGGACAGAGTGATTACCTGGTACATCAGATACCACAACTCATCTGACTACTTCATTGGATAATACAAAGGATGCGCTGAATGTGGAATTTATGAAGCCAAAGTCGAGAGCTCCGTGTGTGACTGGAATCAAGGAGATCAAGTAGAGGGTTAATGAGTCTGCATGGGCTATAGGTCAATGACTAAATTTCTTACTAAGTCAAGATAAACTTTGGATTTTAGATGAACAACATAGGGACTGCTATATAGCTTCGCTATTACCTCACTTAATATTGTTTTTATATCAACAGAATATTGGGTCTTAGGCTGAAGCATTGGAAATTGTGATGAATCCAGAAGCCTCACCGATCTAGGATACAAATGTAGGAGTTCAACAAATCCAGGCATAGCTAGCAAGCCTGCATATGGAGTTGTAGGATCTGAAGAAGGGAAAAGAGGTTAAGTCAGAACTGCATTCTAAATTTTGGTGCATAAAATGCAAGGTTGAAGGTCATCATAAGGATAATTCCCTGTATTTTGGGATTATATAGCTACGGGAGGTCCTAACCCACTAAAACCAAAGTCCTCAACTAGATCAAGCATCGGTGCAAGTACCTGGTGTAGTATCTGCCAAGTATCAGGACAACATTCGACAGATAATTGTTCTCTATTACAGAAGTTTATACAGTCTCCAAAGAAAATATTTCGTAAATTTTGTAAATTAGTTGGCCATGATGAAAGGAATTGTTGAAGCTATGAACTAATGATGGACAAAACTCCGTTATATAGAATGCATGTTGAAAACCGAGCGTAGAATGACCATGGCTCACCTACAGTGCGTGCAAGATTTCAAGGATGGGGAAGAGGATGAGGAGGAGGAGTTGGAAGAGGTAAGGGCCAGATTATTTGTTACCACTGTCGAGAAACATGACACTTTGCGCACAACTATCCAAATCCAATGCACACTTTGTGTCAATACTGTCATCAATTTGATCATGTTATAGAAGATTTCCCGATATGAATAACAAAGGTGCAAGAGAAAAAGAACCAGAATGCGACACATAATATTCAAATGATGAGATCTGAGCCACACGAAGACAACCCTAGTATTAATGTAGTCACACGAAGTGGTATAGCCACTAGTGAAGAGAAGGTTGAAGCCAAACAACCAGAATTTGATTCCTAGTTCTGAAAATCCTGTGAGAAGAATGATGGCTTTGATTTACATAGAGAAAAAGAGACATTCATGGGGGAAAGGAAGAATTTTGGATCTACGTGCTTCTATGTCTTAGAACTAGATGCTGATAGTCTTGCAAAGGAATGAATCTAAAGATGCTACTACAACACAAGATGTAGATTCCACAGTGTTGAAATCATTTCTACAAACCTGCATGAAGTTACTATGATATCAGAAGGCAGTAGAGGGACTGAAAGAACTGATAGATAACTATGCCAACAAGGATAATTCGTTACAAAGACAACAAAAAACAATAAGGTGAACTAAAACAATAAGAGAACTGGTAGGGAGATGCGGCTAACTACGCAGATCGGTGATTTCAAAATGGATCAGGTAATCTTAGACTTGGGCTCTGATGCTAACATATTTTCAAAGAAGAATTAGGAACATATGGGAAAGCCTAAGTTAAAGTGGTCTCTAGTTTAGCTATGTATGGCGAATCAACAAAAGATAATTCCAATGGGGCAGCTACATGGAGTAGCTATAGATATTGAAGGAGCAAGAGCTGTCATTGATTTCAAAGTTATCGAGATTGTTGACGATAGTAATCCCTATCTAGTGTTGCTCACGGTTCATTGTACCTTTGGCATGAATGAAATCATTAAATTATAGAAGTGAAGTATGGTATTTGAAAAAAATGAACTTTGATTAATTGACACATTGGATCATGTTAAAGGTGCACGATACACAGAACCGAACTATGACTATTATGAATATGACAACATTGAGCACATCTATAAGTTAACTGTGCGAAATGAAGATTGGATCAATCCTATTGTGGATGGACATATCAGATGGGAGAAGGATAGTTCCCGCCAATCAAATTCAGATGAAGAGTTAGAAAACTGGTAGAATCCATTGCATGAAGTCTCTACTCTGAGATGTAATCGACTTACAAAATCAGTATGTTGTGTATCCCCTGAGGTACACAAATTACCCTATTATGATGGCTTGGGTGATGTCAATATATTTATTAACCAGTTTGGAAAGGATGTACCAGAGGAACATTTGTTGTAGGCCTTAAACCTAGCATTAAGAGCTATGCCTGTAAGATGGTGGGGTATGCACAACGATAAATTTTCTAACTGGAAGGAATATCGTAGAATGACATGATTAATATTTAGCTATGTGAACACCCGATTCACTGAAAAATACATAGGGAAGCATGATCTGCATAAACATCTAACACGGTGGACTAAGGCATGGGTTGAGATACCCCAGCTTGAGTGGATTCATATATTTATTCATACCCTGGATGTTATCCCAAATAACTGGTATTTAGAGACCAAGCTACGACATAGGACCATTGCCTGGGATGAGATGAAAGAAAGTTTCTTGTTGATGTTCAGCTTTGAATATGGGTTTGAAGGCATCAATGAAGCGCTTCAGGAAATTAAAGCAACCATATTCCAAACACCTGTCGAACCTATCACATGGGTACAACCTGACTGGTGTACGCAACTACAACATGCTTTAGAATGTTACAATGTTTCAATGGAAGAAGCTAATGAGGATCTGCAGAATATTAATATCCCTGAATCAGAGGGACAACATGACATTTGTGTACCTACTATGGAGATCCATCATATTTTGTAACCAATGCACACAAAGAAGGTAAACATTGGTTCAGAAGCAGAACCAAAATTCATGAACATTAGCGATTATTGGGATGAAGATACAGTGGATAGGGTAGTTGAATTATTACATGAATATCAGGATTTATTTCCAACCAAGTTCTTTGACTTGAAGGGGATAGTAGCAGATTTAGTAATGATGAAGATCAATTGAAAACCATATGTGAAGCTAGTTAAGTAGTGCCCATATCGGTTGAACCTAAAAAACAAGGAAAAGGTATGAGAGGAACTCGATAAAATGCTCACAGTGGGAATAATTGAGCCTATAGAAGAATCTGAGTGGGTCAATCCTATCGTGGTCCAAGAGAATAAAACAAAAGGTGATATCAAGATATACATAGATCTGTAGAAGTTAAATGATGGATTTTCCCACGATTCAATACCTACATCATTTATAGATGAAGTTCTTGGGAATGTTGGCAAACAGGAAGCTTATTCATTTACAGATGGATTCTCGAGATACCACCAAATTAATTTTTTGCCAGAGGATAGAAGCAAGAATATTCGCCACACAATGGGGGTCATTCCAATACACAATCATGCCCTTTCAACTCAAAAATGTTCCATCGATTTTCTCAAGGGTGGTTGTCGTAGAATTCAATGAATTCATTCATAAGTTTTTGGAATTCTACTTCAATGATTGGATAGTGTTTGGGCTGGTAAAAAAGAATGTCTCCCATTTTCACCTTAATCTTAGATACATGTAGAAAGTATCAGATCTCCTTGAACTTGAAGAAATGAATTTTTTGTGTACCTTATGAAATATTGTTAGGCCATGTTGTTTGTAAGCAAGGATTGATGATAGACCTAGCTAAGATCGTCGTAATTATCAATCTGGAGCCCCCTAGGAACATAAAATAGCTATGCATAGCATTGGGTCATACTGGGTACTATAGGAAGTTTATTAAGGCATACACGCAAATCATTGCACCTATGGACAAGTTATTAGAGAAGGATGCTACATTTTGCTGGGATGATGATTGTCATAAGAGCTTTGATACTCTGAAGGAGAAGATGGTAATGATTCCAATCCTAGTATTCCCGGATTAAAAGAAGGAATTTCATGTACATGTAGATGTGTCTTTCATAACGTTGGGAGACATCTTAACACAACCATAGGTAGGAGATATCGATCATCTGATTTCCTTTGCTCATTGGAAACTCTCTAAAGCCATGAAAAGCTACTCAGCCATAGAGTGCAAAGGATTGGCCATGGTTTATGCACTACAGAAGTTCAAGAATTATCAACTAGATGTGCACTTTAAGATGTACACAGACCATTCTGCTTTGAAATACCTAGTCAATAACCCTGTGTTTAGGGGGGGGAATCAATAGATGGTTTCTCTTTTCTCAAGAATATGATTTCAAAGTGATAGTGAAGCCCGAGAGATTGAATGTTGGACTGTACCACCTCTCTCGCATCGAAAATTGCCAAGATCCTCCAAATATTAAGGAAGGTTTACCTAACATGAAACTCTTCGTTGTTAGTGCTGCAGATGAGCAATTCTCAGACATTATTTAGTTTTTATCTAATGGCGTAGCTCCCGAAGGTTATACGACACAATATAAGAAGGAATTAGTCGTCAGGGTTGCATATGTTTATGTTATTCCAGGACAATTATATAAGATGGTATCGAATGAAGTTCTATGTTGATATGTGCCTGAATATGAAAGACACAATATTATAGTTGAAGCACATAGTGGTTTCGTTAGAGGACACTATGAAGGTAAGGTTACTACACAAAATATCCTATGCACATGATTATGGTGGCCAACGGTGCATAAAGATTCCAAGGAATACTGCATTCCGTGTGATGTGTGTCAAAGGACCAGAAGACCATCGTGAAGGGTTGAACTTCCATTAAATCCATAAGTCACATTATAAGATTTTGATAAATGTGAAATTGACTTTGTTGGACCTATTCAGCCACCAAGAAAGAAGACAGAAGCACATTATCTTATCAATGTGATGGAGTACTTAACCAGGTGGGATGAGGCACATCTTGTGAAGGAATTCAGTGCATACATTACTGCAAAGTTGATGTTCGAGTTTATTCTGTGAAGGTTTAGATGCCCAAATATTATGATGACTGACAAAGGCTCACACTTCCTGAATGAGACAATCGTAAATTTAACATAAGAGTTCCATATGTACCATCAAAAGAGTACACCATATCAATCCCTGACGAATAGCACTGTTGAAGCTTTCAACAAGATCTTGGAGAATGACCTCACAAAGGTTTGCAACTTTAATAGGAATGATTGGGATGTGTGCCTACAAGTGGTTCTATGGGCATATAGTTCTACTTGTAAGAAATTGACTAGGAAAACACGCTTTTGATTGGTTTACGGATAATAAGTAGTAATCCTGATGGAATACATAGTGCCCAGCCTCAAGATTGTAGCACTATCCGAGATGGCAGATCAAGACATCATGGAGGAACACCTAGCACAATTGCTGGCATTAGAGGAAGACCGCTTTTTGGATGGTTGTCATTAGCAGGTACAAAAATCTATAGAAAAGGCATGGAATGATCGTCACATCAATCAATGTACCTTCAAAAATGGCTATTTTCTCCTAATTTATGACAACATGTTTACCAAATTTCTAGGGAAGTTTCAGATGCACTTGCTAGGACCGTATGTAATTAAGGAAATTTTGGATGGTGGCACAGTTCAACTCACGAAGATGAATGGGGAAGTATTTCCTGGCAAGATTAATGGGAGGAGGTTGAAGACTTATAGGGATGATCCTGCCCCTACGCAATGACTACATGGCTAGAGGAAAGTCTTAGCACTTCTGGAATTTGAAAGAAAGCGCAAGACTATAAACTCCTCTCCCAAGGAAATTTTTTATCAAAGAAGGAAGGTTGTGTGATGTATTGGAAGATCCTACGGGTGGAAGTTGCAATGAGGTAGCTATGCCACAAGGAGGATTATCACATGGTCTACACAAACAGTTACCATTGGAACTGCCATAGTTGATTTGACAGTGATTTTTCCATTGAAAAGGAGCAGGGGAAATGCATTTAAGGCATAAATTTGGGAAAATTTGCTACTAAAATAACATTTATGAGGAGATATACAGGGGAACAGAAAATTTAAATTCAAATCAGGTTATAAATATTGCACCCTGCTCCACACTTGGATGATTTTCTTCTTGAGAAACTTTTCTGTGTTGTTACGCTTAAAGAGCCGACTTTGTTGCCACATGTCTGGTACCCTGAGTTGGGAAAAAGTTGAGAAAGAGTTATTAAAGAGAGGATTGGGAAACATCGTGACTGCAACACCATTTATCCCTTCTACAACACCTAGGTCACTGAGGACAAAGCCTACTACCTCCATGGCAGGAGAGAAAAAGCCAAAAAAGCCACAACAACCCCCGGTTCAAGAATCACCACAGAAGATCCCAACTAAGCAGAGGAAGAAGGTAAAAATGGATAAAAATAAGAAGTATATGGAACCTCAGGACTTGGATGAAGAAGAGATGAATATAGGCATTGTGGATATCAGTGCAGAAGGCACATAGCCAATTTCTCGACTGTTGTCATGTATATCACCATGGAAACTAATCACCAAAGTAAATAAAGACCCCGACTATGTGAAATTCAAGGTATTAACGCCATTGCTACAGGCAGAAGTACCTATTGAGGGTCACTTGTTGGCCCCAGGTACCATTTCTGAAGATTGAAGATTGGGATTTGGGTGACCATGAGAAATTTCCATAGCTAGAACCCAGAAAGTACATAAAAATGCTCTACTATGAGGAGGTGGGTGTTACAAGAATTGAACTAATGAAGTGGGAGGCTGTTATTGAGCACACAAGGTTGTTCAATATGCTATATGTACCACATTTTAAACGCAACATTATTAGTACCTTTTGTGTGCGCCAGTTTATGGCGCTGGTCCATGATGGGTGTCTCTAGCTGGGAGGGCCCATCCCAATTGATGATATGTTGATATGAAGAATCACTGCACTTCCATATCAGGGTGTGAACCTCGCAGATGCTTTGGTGGGGAAGTCACAGGAGAAAAATCTTGCAAACCAAATGAAAAGTGACATAGGCTTGGTGAAGACGTCGTGGAGATATGTCAACAATTTCATCTCAAATGAAGTTTTGTGGTTTGCCACATAGCTCTTGGCAAGAAAAATAATTAGAAAGTGTCATGCTATTGAAGTACTGGCACCAATGGTATCCTTGGCTATGCAGTGCAGCAAGGGGGTCCAATTCAATTGGGTGAAGTACCTATGACAAGAATTCTTAAATGATTTCCATGAAGTGCAGGAGGAAGGAAAAGCATTCCACTACATGTGGCTACAATTGTTGATAATACTGATACCTTCCTGGATTCCATAGGATTCTCAGTCTCCAACAACAAATCTAGAGTTGTGTGAGCCTACCAAATTTACCTCACTATGGGAAACCAAGGGCCTTGCCCATATAATTGAAAATAAGATCTTATAGGTAGTGTTCGAAATGAAAATTTGAATGGTGATTAACCAGAAGCCAAGGTTGTCACCAAGTCTATTAATAAAATATCGACACATCTCTGATTTGAAGGCTGATTTCCACCATGTATACATCCACCTGAGGCACGATTTGACAAAGAAATGGACATATTTTCCATCTCTAGTCCCCAAAGATGATATCACACAGCTAGTTCTTAAGTGGCCAGTTGACTCGCTCCTTCCGACAGATATTGTAGAATGTATAATAGGGACTAGTGCAGAAAGTGCAGTAGGAACTAGTAAAGAGGCGCAGAAGGAAAAGAAGAGAGTGACCATCAACTTAGAGAAAAATACCTTGCAAGAACCAAAGGGAGAACACGATGAAGAGCATCATACAAAAGAACTTGATCAGGATACCAAAGACCCCTATGTAGACCTAGAGGACGTTGGTTCTCCCTTTGTAGTCAAGCAGTGACAAAAGTCAAGTGTGGGAGGCATACGAAAGAAGCATAAGTCTGATAAGTGCACTGGTATGGACGCCATTGTCCTCACTAAGGGGGATCTTGATGAAATTGGAGGTACTGTTAGGTCCATGACAGAATATATCTGGAGACACATTGAAGAACAATACCAGTCTATTTTCATGAAGGTCCAAGAGGGCCTTAAAGAGTTGAAGTTCTAGGTGCACCAGGTTCAAGTGAGTGTGGTTCAAGTGAGCGCGAAATTGAGGACATCGAGTAGTGTGTTTTTGGTACTCACTTTAGAGCTCTGTGATGTACCCTTACCTAATGGATCCTTACATCTAAATGATGCCGTAGAATGGGAGAGTGGACAACTGCCTAAAGACGTAAGTATTAACCTCATGATGCTCCCGCTATCCACATTTGCATGAGCTACACCAGGGTGTAGTAGATGAGCTTAGGGTGCGAGAGAAACAATCTCTCATGATGATCAAGGATGCGTTGATTACCAGTCAACATATGTGCGATGAAAAGCATAAATATCTCTAAGATCATGATGAGGAAACTGTGAGAAGGGCATAGCTGGAGCATGTAATTTCTACAGTATGCAATGATCTCCCAAACCTTCAAATTCCGTCCAAGGTTGCTTCTGAAGAAAAGGTGAAACAATTGGTAGATGCATTTTGAGAATCCAAGGTGCAAGTGGATAAATTTCACTTTGATTTGCAGCTGCAAATTACTAAGCTTCAATTGAAGTTGCAGCTTACCATGCCATCAGAGATCTGCGAACAATGCGAGGCTACCATCAAGACAGATAGGGAAAAGCTCGACGCTATAGTCAAAGAGGGTAGCTAATTTTTCAAAGAAACTCTAGAACTATGGGCCTCGCTACAGGACGGCCCATCAGCAAAAAGGGATTGAAGTGGAAATCCAGGATAAGCAGCTACAATATGACAATATAAGGGAAACGACGCGGACCTTATCCCTTGTGCAATGGTTCACCCGGTTAAAAGAGGGCACGCCGCTGCAGGCACAGATCGAGGAACTACAAAAGAAGATTTAGATTATCACTACACAAATGTAACCATGGGAAGAATAAGTAGGGAATCTCTCGTAGACGATGGAAGGTACACTCAAGAGTATGCAGCAGACACAACGCACCATCGACTTAGTAGTAGAAGGGACAATTACGAAAAATTTGGTCAAAGAAGTTCAATAGGAAATATTTCAATGCACGAAGGCGCTTCACCCAGTGAAGTATTAGTTCATTAGCTTGAAAGAAAATATAGAAATCATACCAATGGAGTGACTCAAGGATGAGTCACATATTTTTATTGGGGGCCTATTGGGATTGGGTCCCCTCGGTCAATTTTGTTAAAATATTGTAAGTCTCTACATTTTGAGGACTGGAGCGCGAGTAGCGCAAGTCAAATAGGCACCAAGGGGTTTTAGGAAGGTCAAAACCCTTACATTTTTTTATTTTTTTGAGATCCTCGCATGGTTTGAAAACCATGGTATTGTAATAGAAAAGAGTATAAAAAGGTGTCTTAGTGAGTCTAAGGGAATCAATCAATTTTGTGGATGAAATACTTTTGAGTCTGATTTTGTAAGATCTTTCTATATTCGAGTGAAGGGGAAGGCTCTTGAAGTTGAGTGCGTGAAGACCTTGGTAAGTTTGTTGCTGAGTGCGGGCCCCTACGACTGTGTGTGCAAGGTCTAGAATGTTTGTATAAGGAAAGTTTGAAGTAATAAAAGATATTTGAAATAATTTTGTCTCTATTTTTATGCACTTGTGTATTTTTTGTATTTACATGCAACGAAATGAAATTTACCTATATTTTATCTTAAGTACTCCAAGAAGATCTGGATCTACTGTTATATTTTATTTTATGCATGATTATATGTTTACATGAATTTTATAACTCTCTTTAACTAAAAATAACTTAATTTCATGACTAAGGGTTCGCGAAGATCACGTTAGATCTGAAACTATAGGAAACACTTTAACCACATCACATAACCTTCTGGATGTAGAAGCCTACTTCTAGCATCTGCCAATATTGCCTCGGGTGAGACAACAACCTAGTAGTGTAGGGTTTTACTGGTTATCACAGCTAACTCTGAACCTGGGTTCAAACCCCCTTAGGCCAACACCTCCCAACAACCAAGTAATTTTCTATATTTTAAAACCAAGGAGATAGCACTAAGATGGAAAAGAGGTCTTGATATGGATGTTGATCATCTACCATCTCCTCATTTCCTGTAGGAAAGGTTAGTCTCGAAAAAAAAAATGCAACCACATTCTCTTTCCCTGGCTTGTCAATGATAGCTAGATCAAATTGTTGCAATAATAAGAACCATATAATGATTCTAACATTTACATAAAGTTTATTCACTAAATATTTGATGGTTGCATGATCGATATGAATGAAGACTTGATATTAAGTGATATAGTGCCGAAATTATTCAAAGAGTGAAGCACAACTAGGAGTTCTTTTTTGGTGACTATATATTTGAGTTCAACATTAGAAAGGTTCTTATTGATGAAGTATATAAAATAGGGTAATTTGTCTTCCACTTGTCCTAAGGCTACTCCTAGAACTTTATCTAATGCATATATGTGGATGTGGAAAGGAAATTCTGAATTGGGGCCTCAAAGGATTGGTGCAGTAGTAAAATTTTATTTCAATTTTTCAAATGCCTTTTGGCACCTTTCTGTCCAACAAAAGTCTAAATATTTATCCAACAATCCAAAAAGTGGCGAGGCTAGTTTACTAAAGTCCTTAATTAATATTTTGTAATATCCATCCAATCCAAGGGAGCTTTTGGAATCCCTTTGCTTTTTAGGGGTACAGACCCTTTTAATGATGGAAACTTTATTGGGGTCAACTTGGATCCCTTCCTTGGATATGAAATGTCCTAGGATAGTCCCTACATTCATTAGAAATTCATGTTTCTCAGTATTTAATGAAATATTTATCTCGATACATTTCCTTAAGGTTTTGCATAGATTAGAAATATATTTTGGAAAATCACTCCCATAATGGGTGAAATCATCAATGTATATCCCAACAATTTCATGCACAAGGTTAGTGAAAATACTCAAAACTTCCCTATGAAAAGTAGCAGGGGCATTACACAAACTCAATGGAAGGGCCCTATAGGAAATGGTCCTCCATGGAGATGTGAATTTGGTCTTATCTTGTTCCTAAAGGTTGATATGAATTTGGTTATATCCACTAAATCCATCTAGGAAGGAAAATAATTTATTCCTTGCAAGGAAATAGAGGAATTGATCAATGAAATACGAATGGTAATGATCCTTCTTTGTAGCTTTCTTGAATTCCCTATATTCAACATAAATCTTCCACTTCCCATTTTTCTTGGGGACTATAAAAATAGGGGGAACCCACTCATTATCTAGTATGGGGTAAATGAACCCTACATCCAATAACTTTTGTAGTTCCTCCTTTAGAATATCCTTAAGGGTTGGATTCATCCTCCTCTGGATTGGCACACATGTTTTCATCCCTCATTTATGTAGATATGATAAGTACAAACTACGGAACGTATCCCCTTCATTTCCTTGTAGTCCCAAGCAAAGGAATCAAGATTCTCCTCAACATAGTGCATATTTTATCTTCTTGCTTATCTTTGAGGGAAGGGTTAATTTTTAGAGTTTTGGATGGATTTATGTTGGGTCCCCATAATACTAGTGATTACCCAAAATTACTATTGTAGTTATACCCCTTATTAATATTGTTGTGCCCCTATTGCCCCCATATTGTTATTACTGTGCCCCATAGAATCCCTCTATTATTATTTTTATGGCTTTATATTATTATTGTTAGGTTGGCTGGATTATACTGTGACTCCTTAGACTCCTATATATAGAAAGGAGGTTTTTTCATTTGAATCATCGAAGAATTGTTCATTTATGTAATGTAAAGGAGGTTTCCCCCTCGAAGAGGCTGAATTCTAAGGCATTGATCTATCTTTTCTATCTTTTCTTGAGCTGGTTTCATAACATTTGGTATCAGAGCTTTGGATTCTAGGGTTTCGCTACTCCAAACAGGTCATCGTGGAATTTTCGCTATAACTTTGTTTCTGCGACGTTTCAGAAGTTGAAAAAAAAACCCATCTGAGAAGATATCGCGCTGAACCTCTGGTACGAATTTTAGAGCTTTTCGCGCTATATTTGCAGAGATATGATCTGAGGAAGTTGGTCTTTTTGCAGATTCCTGAATTACATTCCAAACAGGTGACCTAGGGAAAATTGTCATAACATTCTTTCTGAGCATCGAATTGAAATTTCATAAGAAGGTACAGAAATAGGAAGGACTGTAGTTTTCTTTTATATATTTTTCAGAGTCAAAGGTCGAAACAGTGACATGTGACACGTCATACAAGTTCGCTCTACTGAACTAGTCTACAATCACGTCACTGCGGGAGATTATGCATAACTATTTCTTGGAGAATCCAATTTGGATCATACTAGTGGAATTGGAAAGAGGACATAGAAGGCTACTAAAGGTTGTAATTTCAGAACTGGATGATTCAAAATTATAGGGATACATCAGATTCAATATCAGGCTTCTACAAAGTGAAAATAGGTGTGTAGTTTTTTTAAATTTTTGCGTAAGATTGGTTTGAAGGAATTGAAAGGGCATAGTAAAGCATTATTATCAGTAATTTATGCCCCGAGGAAAGAAAACGCAAACACCTAGTAAGCAACCTGAAAGCTCTAGCATGACTTATGAAGAAGAGGAAGAAATGCAACATGATATAGCAAAATTACGAGACCAAGTGCAACAAGTGTCACTTGCACAAAAAGGAACAGAATCTAAGATGGATGGTTTAAAGAAAGATGTAGAATATAAGATGGATGGTTTAAAGAAGGTGTAGAAACTAAGATGGACAATTTGAAGATAGATTTGAAGTCAGACATGGAAGAATTGAAGAAGTTGCTACAAGAAAGGGTCACTAATGGTGAAAGGGTAGTAAAGGAAACTCATGATGAGAACAAAAGAAATGTTAATCATGATTCCATAGACTCTAATGTTGGATTGAAGACCCACCATATTCCAAAAATCGATATGAGGAAGTTTGATGGCAAGGATCCCGCAACATGGATATTACAGATGGAGCAATTTTTCGATCTCAATAATGTGCAAAACACACAAAAGGTACGTATGGCAACTTTATATTTGGAACCAAATCAATTTGTATGGTATGAATAGCTTTTCTCTCGTAAACAATTTATCACTTGGGAAATTTTTACGGAAGAATTGATAGCACATTATGAGGATACAAAAAGAAACACTTTTTTTAGCCAATTGATAAGTCTCAAACAAAAGGGTTCAATAATGGAGCACATTGAGGAGTTCCAAAAATTGAACATAAGGGTAAAAGATATTCCAGAGGAGCATAGGATTGATGTGTTCATAGGGTCTTTAAAGAATAATATCCAACATGATGTTCACCTTTGGGAACCTGATTCATTAGAGAATGCATTCAGGTTAGCAAGAAAAATGGAAAGAAAAATTATGGCAACCAGGAAGCATACCACTCACAACTATAAAGATGTAAGTTTTCTTTCCCCTAGTCTTCCACAACCTACAAGGTTGACACCACAACAATTGGAAGAAAAAAAGAAAAAGGGCCTTGTTACATTTGTGATAGCAAATACACTAAAGGTCATAAGTGTGTTGAGAAGAAATTATTCTACATAGATTGTGAAGAGGAAGAATATAAGGAGCAAGAAAGGTCAAAAGAAGAGGATATACTCTAGGAACAAAGCCTAGATGAAGAAAAAATAAATCTGACCATATCTTGTAACGCATTGGCGGGAATTACCACTCCTCAAACCATCAAGATAGAAGGACAAATCAAGAAGAAAAAGGTAATAGTGTTGACTGATTCAAGAAGCACCCACAATTTTATTCATTGTAAGGTAGCAAAAGAATTGAATTGCTTCCTATATCCAGCACCAGAGTTTCAAGTGATGATTGCAAATGGAGGAACAATAAATTGTTCTGGAAAGTGCCATAATATCAAGCTATCCATGGGAGAATATGTATTGACTAGCCCAATGCTTTCCATTCCAATGGGAGGTGCTAATGTTGTACTAGGAGTCCAATGGCTACAATCCTTGGGTACAATAGCTTTTAATTTTCAATAACTTTTCACCAAATTTTCTACGAAAGGAAAGGAAGTTGAATTAAGGGGTATTACAGGGAAACCAAGAAAGATAATCAGCTCTAATGGTATGACAAAGCTTCTAAAAAAGGAGCAAAGAGGTGTAATTGCGTAATTATGTTTGCTAGATGTTTCCACATCACAATCATCTATTTCTCCAGATCTCCAAAAAGTCCTGGATAATCATTCCAAGGTATTTGAGACTCCCAAAGGCCTCCCACCTATGCGTGATCATGATCATGCTATTCATTTGATTCCAGGAAGTGTTCCTCCAAACATCAGGCCATACAAATATCCCTGTGTCCAAAAGAGTGAGATTGAACGTATGGTTGCAGAAATGCTAGAGGCTGGTATAATTAAACCGAGTCAAAGTTCTTTCTCTGCTCCAGTAGTATTGGTGCACAAGAAGGATGGATCATGGCGCATGTGTCTGGACTATAGGGAGCTCAAAAAGCTCACTATTAAAGATAAGTTCCCCATTCCTGTCATTGATGAATTACTGGATGAATTGCATGGATCAATTTACTTCACCAAGTTGGATCTTCATTCAGGATATCATCAAATCAGAATGAAGATTGAAGACATCCAGAAAACATCATTTAGAACTCATGAGGGTCATTATGAATTTTTGGTCATGCCTTTTGGCCTTACCAATGCACCTTCAACATTTCAAGGTTTGATGAATTCAATTTTCAAACCATTCCTTAGAAAATTTGTGTTAGTATTTTTTGATGATATACTAATCTACAGCAAGTCTTGGAAGGATCATGTTGAACATGTTAACAGGGTGCTACAACTATTGGAGGAGAAACAATTATATGCAAAAAGATCCAAATGTTTCTTTGGAGTCCAGGAGGTGGAATATCTGGGCCATATTGTATCTCATGAAGGAGTTAAGGTAGACCCTAGCAAAATTAAAGCCATTAAGGAATGGAAAATCCCCACACCCATAAAGCATCTGCGAGTCTTTCTCGGGCTGACAGGGTATTATCGCAAGTTTGTGAAGAATTGTGGGAGAAGAGCAACACCTCTAACAACATTATTGAAGAAAGATGCATTTTCATGGACTCCGGAAGCAACAAAGGCCTTTGAACATCTTAAAGAGGCAATGTGCCAAGCACCGTCTTAGCTACACCGGACATCACAAAAACCTTTATTGTGGAATGTGATGCTTCAGGAAATGGAATTGGTGTTGTTCTAATGAAAGATGAGAGACCCATTGCTTTTGAAAGTCATCCAATCAAGGGAAAGCTTTTAAGCAAAGCTAGTTATGAGAAGGAAATGTTGGCAATACTCCATGCACTTAAGAAATGACGACCCTACCTAATGGGAAGACACTTCAAGGTAAAAATGGATCATGATAGCCTTAAATACTTTTTAGAACAAAGATTATCCTCTGAAGAGCAACAAAAGTGGGTCACTAAGATGTTGGGTTATGACTTTGAAATCATCTACAAAAAAGGAAGCAAAATGTGGTGGCAGATGCACTCTCAAGAAAGGATGAGGATGTGGAAGCATTGTTGTGCGCCATTTCTATTATCCAACCAGATTGGATAAATGAAGCAATCGAGAAGTGGAAGAATGACGAAGAAGTGTGGGCACTTATTTGAAAGTTACAAAGAGATCCCAATACGTCTGATACATTTAGCTGGAAAAATGATTCGTTATGGTACAAAGATCGCTTATACCTCTATAAGAATTCCCAACTAAAACGAAAGATTCTTATGGATTTGCACACTTCTCCCTTAGGAGGGCACTCAGGATTTTCAAAAACTTACCGCAGGGTTAAGAAGGAATTTTTTTGGGATGGCCTTAAATCAGATATTCAAAAGTTTGTGGCAGAATGTTTGGTTTGCCAACAAAATAAAGTTGAAACAATTAAGACACCAGGTCTATTACAACCTTTATCCATTCCAAGCCAACATTGGGAGGAGGTTGAAATGGATTTTATCACAGGTTTACCAAAGTCTCAGGGAAAGAGTGTCATCATGGTGGTAGTTGACAGACTTACCAAGTATGCACACTTTTTTTCATTATCACATCCATTTAAAGCCAGTACAATTTCTACTGCATTTATGGAAACAATTCAAAAGCTACATGGAAACCCAAAGATTATTGTAAGTGACAAAGATCCCATTTTCACTGGAAAGTTCTGGATAGAATTATTTTCTTGTCTTGGTACTTAGTTAGCTCATAGCTCATCTTATCATCCTCAATCTGATGGGAAAAATGAGATAGTAAACAAATGTTTGGAAGGATATCTTTGTTGCTTTGTATATGATAAACATACACAATGGGTCAAATGGTTGCCTCTGGCTGAATGGTGGTATAACACTTCCTTCCATATAGCAACAAAAATGACCCCATTTATGGCACTTTATGGGTATCAACCACCATCCATCACATCATATTTAAGAGAAAATTCTAAGGTTCAGGCAGTGGAACATCACATTGAACATCAACAACAAGTCCTCCAACTCTTAAAGGATAACCTCATGTTGGCACATAATAGAATGAAACAACAGGCAGATCAACATTGCTGTGAAATAAGTTTTGATGTAGGTGATTGGGTATTCCTACGGCTACAATTATATAATCAAATGTCCCTCAAGCAAGATAAGAAGGATAATAAATTATCACCAAAGTATTATGGTCCGTACAAAGTGTTGAAAAAAATTGGTACTATGGCATACAAATTGGAGCTTCCTGCAGCTTCTCGATTGCACCCAGTTTTCAATGTTTAATGTTTAAATAAGGTTATAGGCAACAAGCCCCAGTTCAAACAATATTTCCAGAACTTGATGAGGAAGGAAAAATTATATTGGAACCAAAAGTAGTCACAGAAAGAAGAACTCGACAGCTACAAAATCGATCAATTTCAGAGTATCTTATCAAGTGGAAGAACTTATCCGCTGAAGATTCCACATGGGAGGATGAGAATTTTATGGAGAAGTATCCAGAACTACTCAAGCGTTGAGGACAACACTTTTTTGAAGGAGAGGGGCATGTTGGGTCCCCATAATACTAGTGATTACCCCATTACTATTGTAGTTATACCCCTTATTAATATTGTTGTGCCCCTATTGCCCCCATATTGTTATTTTTGTGCCCCATAGAATCCCTCTATTATTATTTTTGTGGCTTTATATTATTATTGTTAGGTCGGCTGGATTATACTGTGACTCCTTAGACTCCTATATATAGAAAGGAGGTTTTTGTCATTTGAATCATCGAAGAATTGTTCATTTATGTAATGTAAAGGAGGTTGCCCCCTCGAAGAGGCTGAATTCTAAGGCGTTGATCTATCTTTTCTATCTTTTCTTGAGCTGGTTTCATAAAAATTTATCTCCATAATCTTGGCATAATCTAAATTAGAGTCAGTGAAACACAACTCATTCCATGGATTTTTCTCAGGCCGCTCTAAGTATTCTTCCAACAGTTCATCAATTGACATTGCAATAGGGGGTTGATTCTGTACGAAGTGATAAATAACGTCATGTTCATCTATCTTCCTACTTCCTATAATAATGTCTAGTGTACAAACTTGGTAGATGGGTGACTTATAAAGGTCTTCTTCCTCCTTGTCCTCTATCCACAAGGGTAAGTGATGCTCAACAGATGGTTGGGAAAGGGGATATAATACAAGTTACTTTGATAGATACTAATTCTTAATGGTCATGTTCCCAACCATGTATCTAATGTAAGAATCAGTAGTGGAAAACCAAGGTCTCCCTAGGATTAGAGGGTAAAAATTAAGCTTGTTTTTGGGATGGAGGACAATGCAATCTATGGAACACTCCCAAGTGTTGATAGAGAACATCACATACTCAATAACGCCTTCAGGGGATACTGTAGATCTATATGCAAGTTGCAACACTATAATGGTGTTCCTCAAGGATCCTTGGAGGTTGAGCTTTAGCATGGTTTCCTTAGTCATAACGTTGATTGTAGCCCCAAGGTCAATGAAGGTGTTAGGGACCTGTTGTGCTCTACAACAACCCCCCATTTCATATGATTTTTATTTATAAAGGTTAACATATGGAATGGGTCCCTTTGAAAGTTTAATTGGTATCAATACTTCTATAGTTCAAAAGGGTCTGATAATCAAATGAGCTCATTTATTTAAGCCTTTCGAAGAACCATTTTTCAACAAATAAAACAATCTTTTATTATTGCGATAAAGTGATCGCAATGACATGAAAAACACATATAAGTGTCACATTGGTCTCCACCGATGCGATTTCGCTATCGGCGATCGGCAATACTCCATACACATCTTAAAAACGCACATAACATAAGCTTCGACGCGACGCGATATCGGTGATCGGCTATCGGCGATACTTCGTATGCGGTCAAAGCATCTTAAGTCATTTACTCCGATCCGATGCAATTGCGCAATCGGCAGTCAGAAACATCCCATGCACATTAATAAGGCGCCCAGGTCTTACCCCCGATGCGATGCGATATCGGCGATCGGGGAATCGGCAATTCACTCTAAATGCACCTTGTTATATTTCTTCACACTAATCTGATGCGACGTCACAATCGGTGTTCGGGAGGATCCTATGCTTATGATTATATAATACCTATTCTCCTAAAGCGATGCGATATCGCTATCGGCGATCGGAATTTCGAAAGGCATAGCTTGAAGATCTAAAGTATTATTGATATCCGATCGATAGAGCACGGATTTCGAAAAATCCGTTAAATGGAGGGATAAGGTGATGTATTCGTATTTAAAGTTTTTCCCCTTCGATTAACGATCACCTGCGCTCAACCGCCAAAATATCCATTGCACGCTTAAGGGAGTCATTCAGCCGAATAACGGTGTAATAAGCATTTAAGGAGTAGCAGGCCTTAAACGACCATTTAATATATCTGTAATATCTTCTCATTGATTGGATCCGCAGCCATTTTTGAGAGTTAATCTCTCAGCACGCTTCGATTGATATATCTCTCCCACCATAGGTCCTCATTATTATATTTCTATGTTACGGTTTTTCTTGCCTTTGTGCAGAATTCATCTTTCAAGAGAAGCCTGAGCAAGATGGGAAAGAAATCTAAGAAGACCGCGGGTTCTGCTGCTACATCAGTTGCAGCACAAGTTGCCGCAGAGAAAAAGAAGGGCTTAATATCATATACTACATGCACGGGTCTTACCAGAGCTACATGGCAAGGCACGTATAATCTGCTAGAAGCCGAACAACCAGTGGTAACAGTGACGGAAGCTACTGCGGATCCTACTCGCAAGTCTGATTGCACTCTCAAAGACTTAGCTGACTCTTTCTTTCACAGGATAGTGGCCAGAGAACAGATTCTCCCCTACACAGACGTCGTGCGATGGGCAATTGAGGAAATTCCAATCCTCGACAGAACTTTTAGCACCAGAGATGGGAGGATTTTCGGATCGTTCAAGCCAGTGCATCTAAGGCAAATGTATCATTTGCCTGAGCCAGAGAAAGTGTATAACAAGACGTTCCTGGAGAAATTTGCAAGTGATAATGAAGTGGAATCCGAACCCATCCGGGATTGGAGGCAGAATCCAGCCAAACACAAGCACGAGTCTTCTGGTAAGTACTCAGTCGATTCTTTGGCTTCTCCCTATTGCTATGCGGGGATAATGATGTGTAGGCTATGGGGATTACATGACTCTGCTAACTTTACCATAGAGATGGTTCCTCTAATGGAAGCAGCAGTAAACAGCATAATTATGGATTGGGCCACTATTCTCTCTGATAAGCTAGTCGTAGCTGTTCGTGATTTTAGAGCTAATTCTGTTGTCACTGAAAGGAAAATTCCCCCGTTTTATTACAGTGCATATATTTTAGATACATTATGTTTCAATTCTGAGTTTCCCGTCCTCGGTTGGAGGTGGACTGCCCAAGACCCCTCACCCATTCATATATACCACCAAAAATTGTTGAAATCTTCTTACAACCACCATTTGTACCAAATCTGCAATGGCTTTATGGTTCCCATTCATTATTCTATTTTTGATAAGCCCATTCCCAAAATCTCCTATCTAGCTTCCTTTGATTTACCGGCGGTAGCGAGTTGGTTTGGAGAAGAGAGATTTACCTACATTAGGGTTTTCGGCAGCCAAGCCAATCCGCATGTTCTCCCTTTGTATACTCCAGATAAACTGCTAGCAAGAGAAATCGCCTATCAAATTATGGCAGAGAGTACTACACAGACTCTCAAGAAAGAAAAGAAGAGGGGTTGGCCCTCTTTTCCCTTGAGAACTGGTGTCTATACTCTACATGATCTCAAACATGCAGAAAAGGAAGCCACAAAGATTCATCCTTAACCCTGGCCACTATCCCAAATAGGCTATATGATCCAAAGAAAAATGCCTATACTGCATTGGAACAGGAAAAATTAACAAAATTTGACCATCAAGAAGATTGGTTTGACGACCTATTCGTTTCAGTCGAAACAATAGGTCAAGCTAAAGAACTTGCTCGATTGAAATATAATGATGAAGGGTTAACTGAGTTCAATAAACTTAGAGAGCAGAGGTTGCAAACTCTGCCTCTAGATTTACTAGCAACAACCCCAGCGACATCTTCAAGCGAGCCTGGTCAGCAACAGTCAAGCTAGCCTCCTGTTATAACAAAAGATCAGAAGAAGCAACAGGCAGAGAAAAGAACAAGCAGAAAAACAGCAGAGAGTACAAATGGAACAAGAAGAGAAAAAGAAGAAAGAGGTAGAGGAATAGTAGAAGAGGGAACAAGAGGAGAAATAGAAAAAAGAACTGGCAGATAGGCAGAAAAGGGAACAAGAAGAAAAACAGAGGGGAGCGAGTCCCAAGCCGAGAAGTAGAAACAAACCACCATTCATCCCGAATTGCTCCAACAGTGGAAGCAATTTGACTCTATTATCAGTGGAATGGAATGTTCCAAAGATACGGACACCTCCAAAACAAATGACACACAGGACA
The DNA here is from genome assembly GCA_031772625.1 of Pinus tabuliformis. NCBI lineage: Eukaryota > Viridiplantae > Streptophyta > Pinopsida > Pinales > Pinaceae > Pinus > Pinus tabuliformis. The sequence continues at coordinate 1,032,843,300 of CM062819.1, forward strand.
TCACTTCTCCTCAGGTTCTAAGCAGAACCAGCGGCCCACCCATTTCTAAGGATGTTGAGGTAATTCCTAAAGACCCTTCCGATCAAATCGTTCTCCAGGTGGAAGATATTCCTCCCTTGGACATTTTCTACAGCCCAAGGCATAGAGCAGTTGTAAAGCGATCAAGGAAAAGACGAAGGACTGATCAACCTTCTATCTTTCCAGAGCAAACAGTCACGGGTAATGTAGTATGGAAGGAGGAATTGGACCCCTCTGATGACCTAACAAAGCTGTCACAGTATGCAGGTGCCTACTTTGCAGCGACTATTGATAAGGCATCAGAGGTAAGTCTTCTACTGAAGACTAAGGACCAAGAAATTTTTGCACTACAGGCAGAAGTGACCGAGGCAAAGCAGAAGGCAGCACAAGTAGAAGAGCAGTTGTTGGCACAACAGCAAACGAACAATTTATTAACCCAGCAATTGCAAACAGAGAGGCAGAGGATCGACCAAAGTGCGATCCAGAAACAAAAGGAATTATCGGAGGCATTGGCACAGTTGAGGACAGCAAATGAGCTGATGATGAAAACGAAGGACGAGCAAATAGCTCAATTGTCATCATGGCTCGAAGTCATAAAGGGCACCCAAAAAGTGGAGGATTTCAGAGCAGAGGCATCACAAATAAACAATGCGTTAATATCGCAGATTAGGCTCCTATGTCATCAACTCACTGAGGCAAAACCATTGTGCGAGCTAACTACATCAGTATGTCAGCAGGTAGAGAAGGCCAGGAGTGAGTTAGACCAAGATGAAGAAACCATAATCGCATATCTTGATTGGCAAGATTCTGATGTGGGAAAAGCAGCGAATTTGCCTAGAATCTAAGAAACATACAAGGACATACTCTTTACAGAATGGCACACTCAAGTGATGAAAGAAGAAAGGGCAGCTTCAAGATGTAAATTCACTGCCAGCAATATGGTTGATCTGGTCAACAACACCCTCTACTTGGCAAACATGATCTCCCAGTGTACACCTGGAAGCATAACAACAGCAAATATGATTGAGCAAACAAGTTATCCTGACTTAGAGGAGAAGGGGAGATTAATCGTTGGGGTTAACACTTTGACTTTCGATGCATATTGGCTCTTTCTGATCAAGCCACACACACAAAGGTCTGCCCTCAAGTGTTTAACTGATGCACTCGGGTGTATAATTCCTGATATTCAAGATGCCACATACGCTGCTCAGCTCATTTCGCGCCTCAACAAACCGCCTAAAGTAGAGCCAATGCTAGCAATAAGTCAACTCAGGTTTAAAGGCAAGCAGCCTACCTGATGAATCATGTCGCCGATTGCCAGATCGCTCCAGGAAATATGATCAATATTTATTGATTCCGTTTATGTAGGATTTCTGTTTATTAGATATTTAGATTAGTTTAGTATTTATAGACCCTTTCATTGTTTTGGAAAGGGTCGTAAAGTTTTGTAACAGACTTAATAGACTGAAGTTTGCACTATTGTGCTTAAGTCAATATTCTTTTATGAAACTGGGCCAATTGTTCTTAATTTAACAAGGAAGCTTCTTTATGCAATTATGCACTATTGTCGTTGTTGAGGATGTTTTTGCGTTGAAGGAAGAACTACAAATAACGATTGATATTTGGGAGTGTCAAGCAGCTCATATGGTATTTCTATCTATGTCTGAATTCATTCCTTTTATATGAATTGTTATGTGATTATTCTTGCTATTGTTGATTATATGCATGCGCTGTAACAACAGATCTTTATTCATTCCACTATTGGATGTTTTACGATGTGCCTTTCCTTTCAATCATGCATGTGACATTGATATAAATGATAAAGTGTGGTAATTTTATTTTAATCGCTCTGTTTAACTATTTAGGCACAGAAATCTTGAATGAATTAATATCTATGCCTTAAAGATGGAGTCATCTATATGCCTGTCTTTAGACACAGACCACCTAACGCCACGCTTTAGAGCTCAATAAGTCCCCGGGATAGATCATAGTTATTATATTCTTGCTGATAGTTTTAGTTATTCGCTCGTCGCCTAGCGTAGTTTATAATCACCCATCCATCCCATTTATCCACTTCTGGGAAACTGGTCCCATTATCCCCAGTCGGAGCCACTATTCCAAACGGAAAAGGAGCTGTACTAAGGTCCGGACCGGGTGGTTATCCCCGATGTTGTTGCAGCGATTTTCGAGGCATCAACATTTTTGGCGCTAGAAGGAGGGCCATCAACTGTGAATGGCACATAAGTCAAAACCTATAAGCCATTCCAAGAGTAATTCTCCCTCCGTATCCCCTCGATCTTCCCATTTGCATACTGGTTCGCTGGTATCCAAACAAGGAGAACGGGAATCAACTACCACTGCTCAAACCCATCATACTTCAGAACAATTAAGTCTTGAATCACCTGAAGTCCAGTCTCTAATCCATAAACTTCAGAGCTTCTCGATTTCACCACAGAAATCTGAGGTATCACAAAGTAGTGCGACTTCGCAGTTCAATTTAACTCATCCTCTCACCAGACTTCAGAGCGAAAAACTCGGTATTGAACCCACTGAGTTCCCTTTACCCAAAAGGAAAAAGGCGAAGAAAATTACTGAACGATCTGATAGTGAGGAGCTTTCATCCACGTCCTCCATTGCATCTTCCCCTCTGCAAAGTCAACCATCCACTTCCCCATTACATATTGTCGTTCACCAGCGATTAGAAGCCTCAACATCTCGACCTGCTCACTCCTCAGCATTAATTTCTTCCCAAACATCTGGAATTCCAACAGTAGTATCAACCACTGCTGCTATTATAATGGCAGATCCATGGACCAGGCCTGGTGCAGTCAACATGCCTGCACCATTGCATCCTTTACCAGATGCTCCTGAAAAATGGCTACCTAAATTTAACCCAGATGACGGGACCCAGGCTAAATAACACATTAATAATTTTATGTTAGCAGTTAACTTGAAAGGAGTGACAGAACAAGATGTTGTTGTTAGACTCTTCCCGTACACCTTGCAAGGATCAGCGGGATCCTGGTATTTTTCCTTCCCCTCTGGTTCAATTACCAGTTGGAACACTTGCCAAGAGCAGTTTCTTACCAAGTATGGAGATGATAGGTCCTTAGCTACTTTAATAAACGACCTCTCCAATCTGAGAATAGAGCATAGGGAACCAATAAAGGAATTCAATGCTAGATTTAATAAACTCCTCAATAAAATCCCAACAGCTTCCAAACCAAGAGAACAAATTCGAAGCGAATGGTATATTACCGCCCTACCTGCCAATATAGCCATTTTTGTAGACAGGGCTGGGAAACCTACCTTAGTTGGAAACATGAGAGAAGCACTTGCTGTGGAAAAGCACATCAATGCTCTAGAAAAGAAAGCTGCTTTGGAAGACAGAAAAGCCAAAAAAGTCTCATTTAAAGAGGATTCCGAGAAGAAAACCCCAAAAGACCCATACGACATGGAGGGTTTGCAAAAGGTCCTGAAAACTTTGTCTAACGAAATGGTTGAAATAAAGAAGCAGGTGGCTGAAACCTCAAACAAAAGACCATTTAGGACTTATAAGAAAACTGAAACAAAGCCACCGAATGTCATATCTAACGCAGATTCAGAGCAAGAAGAAGAGGAAGAGGAAACAACCTCACAAACTGATGATGAAGAAGAAGTAGCTGAATGCCACAGAATGTGGGATTTTACACTCCCCAACTCTGATACCGATAATGAAGAAGAAGCCTTTCCGGTTACTACAAGAAGTAAAAGTACTTCTGAACCTGCCCAGGCAACATAAAAAAAAAAGGAGTGCAGGTGCTACCACAACAAAGGAAAAAGTTCCTCCAAAGAAATCACCTGTGGTAGTTCCTCAAAACCAGCCTTCAACTTCTAATTCTCCTTCAACATCCAAAACTTTAGTGGTATCCGATTCAATGGAATATAACATTGTTGATGACATGAAGAAAACTAAAGCAAACATAACTATGTTTGAACTTAGTAAATTAAAACATCAGCAAATATTACTTCTTAAAGAATTGAATGTTGTTCCCTCTACACCCCTTCCCAGTGCAAAAGCTGCTAATGATTCAGGCCAACCTCCTCCAGGTATGGTTGAAGCTACCGATTCAGTTCTAATCGGAGATAGATCTAATTCTCATACTCCACCCTTCCTGCTGACCTATGAGATTTATAACAGAAACCTGCACAACTGTTTAATTGACTCAGGGGCATCATCTAACATAATGCCAGCTTCAGTTTGCTCTAAACTGAATATTGAACCCCAAAAGTCTGCCATTCATATTGTATAGTTGGACAGGACCAAAGTGCAGGTTGTGGGAGAAATTAATTCCGTAACTATCAAGTTGTCTGCCGATCCTAGAGTTGTACAGAGAATTGACATCCTAATAGCCGATATACCTGAATTTTACGGTTTAATTCTGAGTAGGGATTGGTCCGAGAAATTGCATGGGTATATTTCCACCGATTGGTCACATATGTGGCTTCCCTACAAGGGGAAGCCAAATCAAATAAGGATCGATCGAGAGAAGCACATGACCCATACAGTTACTGAATTTGAGCAAGAAAACCAACCTGTAGCGTTCAACAACAACATTTTGGGGAATTATTCGTCAGAGTCATTCTTTGGCAACTTTGTTGCCCAACCATCTCCTTTTTCAGTTAATCATTTTACATCTCAGATTGAAATTTTTTCACAAACTGATAAGTCTAGATGTTTTAATGATGCTGAGGAAAATGTAAATACTTTTGTTAATACTTCTTTATTTTGGTCTTTATATTTTGATGGCTCTAAGTCCAGCGAGGGTTCAGGAGCAGGTTGCATTTTGGTTAGTCCACAAGGAGAAAAGACAATGTTGTCTTGTAGGTTAGAATTTGAATGCACTAATAACACAGCCGAATATGAAGCTTTAGTCCAGGGATTATATAAAGCAATCGGCCTTAAAGTGCAATATCTAAAAGTATTCGGTGATTCGGAAATTATTGTTAAACAGGTGAGAAATGCAATTCATTGTCTTTCAAATCACCTCAAGCATTATCAATCGCTAGTACAGGATCTTACCTCACACTTTTCAGCATTTAACATTTCCTCCATTCCTAGGTCGCAAAACTCGGCAGCTGACCTACTAGCCAATGTAGCTTCCAAGCTCCTTCCTTCTGAAGACTACAACCTTGATAGATTTTCTGTAGAATTACTTTTTAGGCCTTCAATTCCCGAAAATGTCACTAATTGGAGAGTATTTAACCATGATGAAGATATTTTGCAATTTCTAACTTCTGAAAAGTCCTATGACGATCAAATTATTGAGGAAAATGACCATGATCTACAAATGAAAGAAACACCTTAGGAAAATCCAATTCCTAAACCAGTGGTAAAGCTCGAAGATCTTTATGATATCAAAGACAGGTTTAAACCTGTAATCAATGCAAAGCTCCAAAGTTCTACCCTTAGGTTTGAATTGATAAATCTAGGTACTGACCATGCTCCTCAAAACATTAATTTAGGATTAGGACTTTCCTTGGAAGAGAAGGAGGCATTCATCAAACTGTTAAGAAAAAACAAACAGGTCTTTGCTTGGAAGTATGATGATTTGAAGACATATGATACATCTATTATCCGGCATACCATTCCTATGCTTCCTGATCAGAAACCGATTCAGCAGAAGTTAAGAAAAATACATCCAAATTTAGAGAACGAGATAAAGTCGGAACTTAACAAGCTCTTGAAAGCCAAGATTATTTTTCCTGTCCGACACTCAAACTGGGTCTCTAATATGGTACCAGTCAGAAAGAAAAATGGCGACATTCGAATTTGTATTGATTTCAGAAATTTAAACAAAGCGAGCTTGAAAGATAACTTCCCATTACCTACTATGGAGAAAATACTCCAATCAGTAGCAGGCTCTGAATTGATGTCCTTTCTTGATGGATTCTCAGGATATAACCAAGTTCTGGTTCATCCTGATGACCAACTTAAAACCACATTCAGAACAAAATGGGGAACATATGCGTATCAGAAAATGCCTTTCAGACTTATAAATGCAGGAGCGACATTCCAGAGAGCTATGGACATAGCCTTTAGAGGGTTGATTAATAGAACAGTAGTCGTCTATCTAGACGATATTACTGTATTCTCTAAGAAGAGGTATAATCATTTGCATCATCTAAATCAAATCTTTCAGCGTTGCAAAAGATATGGTATTTCTCTTAACCCAAAGAAATCTTTCTTTTCTCTTGATCAAGGAAAACTCTTAGGTTTTATTGTATCCAAAGATGGCATTTATATCGATCCTGATCGGATCAAGGAAATCTCTGAAATCCCTTTCCCACACAATAAAAAGTCAATGCAGTCATTTTTAGGCCAAATCAATTTTGTTAAAAGATTTGTTCCTGATTTTTCTCAAATTATTTTACCACTTCAAACAATGATCAAGAAGAATTCAGTCTTCAAGTGGGGATCAGCAGAAAAGCAAGCTTTTGATATAATCAAGCAATCAATAATCAATGCCCCAGCCTTGAATACTCCAAATTTTTCTAATCATTTCACATTGTATACCATTGCATCCGACGTGTCTTATGCTGCAGTTCTCACGCAGCTAAATGCTCACAATTTGGAAGCACCCATTTCATTCTTTAGCTCAAATCTTCAGGGTGCCGATTTGAATTACTCCGATGTAGAAAAACAAGGCTTTGCTGTTTTTAAAGCAGTCAAACATTATAGACCCTTCCTTTTGAAAACCCACACAAAAGTGATAGTTCCTTTCCCGGCAGTTAGGCAACTATTAATCCAAAAAGAGCTGGGTGAAAAAAGGGAAAATTGGGTCACAGTGCTTCAAGAGTATGACTTAGAAATTAGGCCAGCAAATATTGTTAGGGGCCAAGGTTTTTGCAGGATATTGGCAGGAGCATCCAACATTCTAAAATCAAGCGATACAGATCAAACTCAAGAAATTAATCAGATAAGTGTTACTGATTCTGGATCTCAATATGCAGATTTAATCTTTTATTTAAAGAATGGTTATGCACCTCCAAATTTGTCTTACGAAAACAAAAGGGCCATTAGGTTAAAAGCGAAAAATTTTACAATTATTGATGACGTGCTTTTTAGGCAGAATTATGATTCTGTCTTGTTAAGATGCCTTGAGAAACTTGAAGCCCAAAAGGTTTTGCAGGAGTTACATGATGGACCAGCAGGAGGACATTTCGGAGCTGACACAACAGCTCACAAAATTATTCATGCTGGTTACTATTGGCCTACTTTGTTTAAAGATGCCCATGAGTATGTAAGGAAATGTCTCAATTGTCAAACTGCTAGTGGAAGACAACGTAAACCAGCTTTCCCTCTGCAACCAGTCAATATTGAACAACCATTTGAGCAATGGGGATTGGACATAATTGGGGAGATTACTCCACCATCTTCCAAACAGCATAAGTATATCCTTACTGCTACTGATTATTTTACTAAGTGGGTTGAGGCAATCCCTTTAAAGACAGCAAATTCTGAAGCAATCATTGAATTCATAGATCAATTCATTATTACCAGGTTTGGTGTCCAAAATGCTCTTGTTTTTGATAATGCATCTTAATTTTCAGGCAATGCTATGTTTGATTTCGCTATTAAAAGAGGATTTAAGTTAAAATATTCTGCTAATTACTATCCCCAAGGTAATGGTTTAGCGGAGTCTACTAATAAGAATCTGATTAAAATCATTAAGCGAACTATCGAACAAAATCAGAGAAATTGGCACAAATCCTTAGTGTTTGCATTATGGGCTGATAGGATAACACTGAAAGCTTCTATTGGAACTTCTCCGTTTAATCTTGTATATGGAAAAGAATCAATCCTACCCACAAATCTTGTTATTCCTTCTTTAGCCCTAGTGCAGTTTATTGAGGAAACTCGTTCCTCTTCTATTCAGTTTAGACATGACCAAATTCTAAAATTAGAGGAGGAAAGAGAAAAAGCCAAGGTTATCCATGCCAAACATCAGCAAGTCATCAAAGCAGCTTTTGATTCAGTCTCGTCCAGTTCAAAACAATTCCAAGTCAGTGATTTAGTTCTGAAATGGGACAAAGCCCATGAGGGCAAGGGTAAACACTCCAAGTTCCAGAAGTTGTGGCTTGGACCATTTCAGATCTGTGAGAAGATAGGCCATTCAACCTTTATATTGCAAGATTTATCAGGTTTGAGAGATTCTCTCCTTGTTAATGGCCTTATCTTGAAGAAATTATTTAACTGAGGAGGTAACCCCTTCTCCTTTCATTTCAGTAGGATTTTGTAGTTTGTAGGATTTTTAGAAAATAAGGTTGTGAGATATCTTCCATTGACCTTTTGCTTTGTTTGAAAAAGTTATCCCACGGAACCAGTATGAACATTTTCTTTTAAATAATAGAACTTTTAACCAAAAAAGGATAATTTCTAGGAAATTAGATATCATTATATTCTGAAATCACAATTCAAGTTTTGTCAACTCCTCTCAAAGCATAGAAATATTGTAAATCATTTTCTGTTTTCAAATTGGTCTCAAAAGGTTATCAATATCAAGATAGAAATCAATCCAATCTCAGCATCTTCAACTCTTACCCTGTCATCCATTTACTCTTAAGGAGAAATTTGTTCACCCCATTCACTAAAGTTTATGATTATTCAGAGTGTAATTCTAAAATATAAGATATTAAAGATAAGAGGTCTTATTACAAGCCTGCTTACCATGTTCATAGGGAAATAGTTTATCTGACATTACCAATACTGCAAACCAAAACAGGGTAATGGTTTGAAATTACAAGACAAGGGGTCTCATCACGAGCCAGCTTGTTCAGTTAGACTACTATCAGTGAATGGCATTGTCAATAGCTGGCCACCAAACCAGGGCATTGGCTTTTTATCTTATCAACAACAGAAAATGAAATGAAGTACAAAATATGAAAACATATTTTGAATTCATTCTGTTAATCACAGTCTTAATTGGATGGGACAATGGACAATCACATGGTTAAAAGGTATCCCTGTCGAAACTATAGATGTTTGCTGGCAGCAGAGGCTCTACCTATGACAGATGAGTTTACTATAAAGGTTGATTTGGAAAGGTATTCTATTTTATCATTATAAACCAATAAAGGCCTATTTTAAAGCTTAGAATGTTTTTATTTTCTTAAAAAGAGGAAGTCAACAAAATAGTTTCATTTTTCTCAGAATACATAGATATCTAGTTATATTAGAATTTTCCCCTTCTAATTGAGACTCTATTGGAAAAAGCTTAAGTGTTTTTATCAGTTCCAGAGATAACTGGTTCTTCCAGCGAATCGCCAATTGTTGTGCTCTACAACAACCCCCCATTTCATATAATTTTTATTTATAAAGGTTAACATATGGAATGGGTCCCTTTGAAAGTTTAATTGGTATCAATACTTCTATAGTTCAAAAGGGTCTGATAATCAAATGAGCTCATTTATTTAAGCCTTTCGAAGAACCATTTTTCAACAAATAAAACAATCTTTTATTATTGCGATAAAGCGATCGCAAGATCGCATATCGCAATGACATGGAAAACGCATATAAGTGTCACATTGGTCTCCGCCGATGCGATTTCGCTATCGGCGATCGGCAATACTCCATACACATCTTAAAAACGCACATAACATAAGATCTGACGCGACGCGATATCGGTGATCGGCTATCGGCGATACTTCGTATGCGGTCAAAGCATCTTAAGTCATTTACTCCGATCTGATGCAATTGCGCAATCGGCAGTCGGCAACATCCCATGCACATTAATAAGGCGCCCAGGTCTTACCCCTGATGCGATGCGATATCGGCGATCGGGGAATCGACAATTCACTCTAAATGCACCTTGTTATATTTCTTCACACTAATCCGATGTGATGTCGCAATCGGCGTTCGGGAGGATCCTATGCTTATGATTATATAATACCTATTCTCTTAAAGCGATGCGATATCACTATCGGCGATCGGAATTTCGAAAGGCATAGCTTGAATATCTAAAGTATTATTGATATCCGATCGATAGAGCACGGGTTTAGAAAAATCCGTTAAATGGAGGGATAAGGTGATGTATTCGTATTTAAAGTTTTTCCCCTTCGATTAACGATCACTTGCGCTCAACCGCCAAAATATCCATTGCACGCTTAAGGGAGTCATTCAGCCGGATAACAGTGTAATAAGCATTTAAGGAGTAGCAGGCCTTAAATGACCATTTAATATATCTGTAATATCTTCTCATTGATTGGATCCGCAGCCATTTTTGAGAGTTAATCTCTTGGCACGCTTCGATTGATATATCTCTCCCACCATAGGTCCTCATTATTATATTTCTATGTTACAGTTTTTCTTGCCTTTGTGCAGAATTCATCTTTCAAGAGAAGCCTGAGCAAGATGGGAAAGAAATCTAAGAAGACCGCGGGTTCCACTGCTACATTAGTTACAGCACAAGCTGCCGCAGATAAAAAGAAGGGCTTAATATCAGATACTACATGCACGGGTCTTACCAGAGCTACATGGCAAGGCACGTATAATCTGCTAGAAGCCGAACAACCAGTGGTAACAGTGACGGAAGCTACTGCGGATCCTACTCGCAAGTCTGATTGCACTCTCAAAGACTTAGCCAACTCTTTCCTTCACAGGATAGCGGCCAGAGAACAGATTCTCCCCTACACCGACGTCGTGCGATGGGCAATTGAGGAAATTCCAATCCTCGACAGAACTTTTAGCACCAGAGATGGGAGGATTTTCGGATCGTTCAAGCCAGAGCATCTAAGGCAAATGTATCATTTGCCTGAGCCAGAGAAAGTGTATAACAAGACATTCCTAGAGAAATTTGCAAGTGATAATGAGGTGGAATCCGAACCCATCCGGGATTGGAGGCAGAATCCAGCCAAACACAAGCACGAGTCTTCCGGTAAGTACTCAGTCGATTCTTTGGCTTCTCCCTATTTCTATGTGGGGATAATGATGTGTAGGCTATGGGGATTACATGACTCTGCTAACTTTACCATAGAGATGGTTCCTCTAATGGAAGCAGCAGTAAACATCATAATTATGGATTGGGCCACTATTCTCTCTGATAAGCTAGCCGTAGCTGTTCGTGATTTTAGAGCTAATTCTGTTGTCACTAAAAGGAAAATTCCCCCGTTTTATTACAGTGCATATATTTTAGATACATTATGTTTCAATTCTGAGTTTCCCATCCTCGGTTGGAGGTGGAATGCCCAAGACCCCTCACCCATTCATATATACCACCAAAAATTGTGGAAATCTTCTTACAAGCACCATTTGTACCAAATCTGCAATGGCTTTATGGTTCCCATTCATTATTCTATTTTTGATAAGCCCATTCCCAAAATCTCCTATCTAGCTTCCTTTGATTTACCGGCAGTAGCGAGTTGGTTTGGAGAAGAGAGATTTACCTACATTAGGGTTTTCGGCAGCCAAGCCAATCCGCATGTTCTCCCTTTGTATATTCCAGATAAACTGCTAGCAAGAAAAATCGCCTATCAAATTATGGCAGAGAGTACTACACAGACTCTCAAGAAAGAAAACAAGAGGGGCTGGCCCTCTTTTCCCTTGAGAATTGGTGTCTATACTCTACATGATCTCAAACATGCAGAAAAGGAAGCCACAAAGATTCAGTCCTTAACCCTGGCCACTATCCCAAATACGCTATATGATCCAAAGAAAAATGCCTATACTGCATTGGAACAAGCCAAATTAACAAAATTTGACCATCAAGAAGATTGGTTTGACGACCTATTCGTTTCAGTCGAAACAATAGGTCAAGCTAAAGAACTTGCTCGATTGAAATAATGATGAAGGGTTAATTGAGTTCAATAAACTTAGAGAGCAGAGGTTGCAAAATCTGCCTCTAGATTTACTGGCAACAACCCCAGCGACATCTTCAAGTGAGCCTGGTCAACAACAGTCAAGCCAGCCTCCTGTTATAACAAAAGATCAGAAGAAGCAACAGGCAGAAAGGCAGAGAAAAGAACAAGCAAAAAAATAGCAGAGAGTACAAATGGAACAAGAAGAGAAAAAGAAGAAAGAGGTAGAGGAACAACAGAAGAGGGAACAAGAGGAGAAACAGGAAAAAGAACTAGCAGATAAGCAGAAAAGGGAACAAGAAGAAAAACTGAGGGGAGAGCAAGAGGAGCAGTAGAGGAAAGAGTAGGAAAAAGACCGGAGCGAGTCCCAAGCCGAGAAGCAGAAACAAACCACCATTGATCCCGAATTTCTCCAACAGTGGAAGCAATGGGACTCTATTATCAGTGGAATGGAATGTTCCAAAGATACGGACACCTCCAAAACAAATGACACACAGGGCATCACTTTTCCTCAGGTTCTAAGCAGAACCAGCGGCCCACCCATTTCTAAGGATGTTGAGGTAATTCCTAAAGACCCTTCCGATCAAATCATTCTCCAGGTGGAAGATATTCCTCCCTTGGACGTTTTCTACAGCCCAAGGCATAGAGCAGTTGTAAAGCGATCAAGGAAAAGACGAAGGACTGATCAACCTTCTATCTTTCCAGAGCAAACAGTCACGGGTAATGTAGTATGGAAGGAGGAATTGGACCCCTCCGATGACCTAACAAAGCTGTCACAGTATGCAGATGCCTATTCTGCAACGACTATTGATAAGGCATCAAGGTAAGTCTTCTACTGAAGACTAAGAACCAAGAAATTTTTGCACTACAGGCAGAAGTGACCGAGGCAAAGCAGAAGGCAGCACAAGCAGAAGAGCAGTTGCTGGCACAACAGAAAACGAACAATTTATTAACCCAGCAATTGCAAACAGAGAGGTAGAGGATCGACCAAAGCGCGATCCAAAAACAAAAGGAATTATCGGAGGCATTGGCACAGTTGAGGACAAAAAATGAGCTGATGATGAAAATGAAGGACAAGCAAATAGCTCAATTGTCATCACGGCTCGAAGTCATAAAGGGCACCCAAAAAGTGGAGGATTTCAGAGCAGAGGCATCACAAATAAACAGTGCATTAATATCGCAGATTAGGCTCCTATGTCATCAACTCACTGAGGCAAAACCATTGTGCGAGCTAACTACATCAGTATGTCAGCAGGTAGAGAAGGCCAGGAGTGAGTTAGACCAAGCTGAAGAAACCATAATCGCATATCTTGATTGGCAAGATTCTGATGTGGGAAAAGCAACGAATTTGCCTAGAATCCAAGAAACATATAAGGACATACTCTTTACAGAATGACACACTCAAGTGATGAAAGCAGAAAGGGCGGCTTCAAGATGTAAATTCACTGCTAGCAATATCGTTGATCTGGTCAACAACACCCTCTACTTGGCAAACATGATCTCCCAGTGTACACCTGGAAGCATAACAACAACAAATATGATTGAGAAAACAAGTTATCCTGACTTAGAGGAGAAGGGGAGATTAATCGCTGGGGTTAACACTTTGACTTTCGATGCATATTGGCTCTTTCTGATCAAGCCACACACACAAAGGTCTGCCCTCAAGTGTTTAACTGATGCACTCGGGTGTATAATTCCCGATATTCAAGATGCCACATACGCTGCTCAGCTCAGTTCGCGCCTCAACAAACCGCCTGAAGTAGAGCCAATGCTAGCGATAAGTCAGCTCAGGTTTAAAGGCAAGCAGCCTACCTGATGAATCATGTCGCCGATTTCCAGATCGCTCCAGGAAATACGATCAATATTTATTGATGCCAATTATGTAGGATTTCTGTTTATTAGATATTTAGATTAGTTTAGTATTTATAGACCCTTTCATTGTTTTGGAAAGGGTCGTAAAGTTTTGTAACAGACTTAATAGACTGAAGTTTGCACTATTGTGCTTCAGTCAATATTCTTTTATGAAACTAGGCCAATTGTTCTTAATTTAACAAGGAAGCTTCTTTATGCAATTGTGCACAATTGTCGTTGTTGAGGATGTTTTTGCGTTGAAGGAAGAACTACAAATAGTGATTGATATTTGGGAGTGTCAAGCAGCTCATATGGTATTTCTATCTATGTCTGAATTCATTCCTTTTATATGAATTGTTATGTGATTATTCTTGCTATTGTTGATTATATGCATGCGCTGTAATAGCAGATCTTTATTCATTCCACTATTGGATGTTTTACGATGTGCCTTTCCTTTCAATCATGCATGTGACAATGATATAAATGATAAAGTGTGGTAATTTTATTTTAATTTCTCTGTTTAACTATTTAGGCACAGCAATATTGAATGAATTAATATCTATGCCTTAAAGATGGAGTCATCTATATTCCTGTCTTTAGACACAGACCACCTAACGCCACGCTTTAGAGCTCAATAAGTCCCCGGGATAGATCATAGTTATTATATTCTTGCTGATAATTTTAGTTATTTGCTCGTCGCCTAGCGTAGTTTATAATCACCCATCCATCCCATTTATCCACTTCTGGGAAACTGGTCCCATTATCCCCAGTCGGAGCCACTATTCCAAATGGAAAAGGAGATGTACTAAGGTCCAGACCGGGTGGTTATCCCCGATGTTGTTGCAGCGATTTTCGAGGCATCAACAGGACCATAATGCTATTAATGTGCACATCCACTACTGGGCTACCAGGATCCAAAAACTTTCGGGAGATCACCCTCCCAAGCATTAGATTAGATAGTTGGGAAACAAAATTGATAGTAGGGATACCTCCATTTCTCTTCCCAAGCCTCTTGAAATGCCATTCCATGCTAATCTTGTTGTAAACGGGGGAATATTTGATGTCCTAGAGAAGGGATATTTTAACACATAAATTCATCAATCCTCCAAAAAGTTTGACCTCTTCTGGGGCGTGATGTTTAGGTTGGACCAACCTTTTAGGATAGGGAGGTATAATGGCTTGAGGAGTATTATATTCCTCCTCTACTTCAGGATCTTCAAGTGGATAAGGTGGGTCGCATATGGAAGTACCTTCCTAGATCAAAGGTTGGTCTCCTGGATTTCCACAACATAAGTAGGATAAGATGTTTCCCCATTGTATACCTCCTATGCCTACTTATTTTTTGGGTTTAGATTGGGTTGGGAATGAATTTGAGGTTTCTTAGTTGTTTGTTTGTGATGTAGATGTGGTTGAGGTCGAGGAGAATGAATTAAGGAAGGAGGTTGGGCTTCCTGAGGCCTTTGTCCTTATGAAGTATTCTCCCATTGAGGAGGCTAAGGTTGATATGGATAGAAAGGAGGGCTGATAGGCGAGGAGGGTAAAGAGGAGTATAGGACCAAGGACAGGGAATGGACCATGATGGGTGAGTTGGAGGATAACAAGGTTGGAAGGGAACATTCTGATTTGCACTATAAGGAGGATATTGTGCACCCTTCATACCCTGTTGATATGGTCAAGGGCCTTGTTTCCTCCTTTGGTTAATGAATAAAACATACCCCAATCCATTCACTACCCCTTGGTATAAAACCTTCAAGCCAAGAAGAGAGGGAAATTTTTTTGTTGAATAGTTCTCCTCATATACAGAGCATACCTCTATGGTGTTCAGTGGTCACTTGTTTCTAGGATGCCTCTTAGTGCATCTAGAGAAAAGTATAGCTAGTGCGCTTTATGCTTCCTCTTACTTCCTTTTAATCTACATAGTATCCATATACAAGGAAAAAGTATGCAACATTTCTCTCTGAAATCCTTCCAACATTCTCCTTATCTCATGTCTCATGGTCGAGGAGGAGGGGGAAGAGTTGACCAGGCCTTGACTAGACTTTCCTCTTTTCCTAGCAGCCCTGGAATGATTCTTGAAAACTGTGTTGATGTCATCATAAGAAAATTGATAAATATCTCTTCCAGACAACTTATTTAGGGTCTCCATTACATCTTCCCTAATACCTCAAAGACGTACAAGATTGAGTGATTCAAGGTCAAGGGTGCAGTTATCCCTCCTATAGTTGAGTTGGAACCTTTCCTCATAATATTGTAAGGACTCATCTAGCCCTATGGTCATCCTAAATATTTCTTCTTTTGTCTCCTTGGACCCACAATAATCCCTTTACTTTTCAATAATTAGTTGTTTCATTTGTTCCTAGGTAGTGATGCTACCGCTATTTAGGCTCATAAACCAACACAAGGATGTATCCTTGAGGGTGGAGGGAAAAACATTTAGCTTATATTCATCATAAGTACAGTCATAGGTTATACAAACTACTACAAACTAAAACATGAATGTGTGAGGGTGCTTAGAGGCTAGGCCATGGAAATGTGGAAGGGTAGTGGGGTTGATATTATTCATTCTGGCCTCCCCATTGGTCTCTTGAATAGGAAAGAAGTCATTCTTACCATTTTTGGCCATGTTTTGGATACGTGATATAGGCTCTTCCTCCCCTATGGGTTCTTCAAAAATTTAAGGTTGCTCACCTAGAGGTTTTTCTAACTCCCTTGTGGTCAGAGTGGGAAGTTCACAGTCACCAAAGAAGGTTGATGGTTGATAGCTTAAAGGGTTGGGGTATTCTGGTATAAATGTCCCTTCATTATCCCTACACCTACGAGGTATGAAAGAACTTTTATTTTTATGTTTGTTTCCTTATTTTTTTTTGAAATTCTTTTCAAATCAAACAATGCCGATGCAAAAAAAAGGATGAAAAATAAAGGAAACTTCTAAGTTAAAAAAACACCTACTTGGATACCTCCCTGGAAATGGAGCCAAAAAGTGATGAGCCTCAATATCACAACAAGAATGTTAAGACTCCCAAGGCTACCAACTTTAATTATCAACCTAGGGTTCATACAAAATTAAGAGGTGATAATGTTTTTTTATTCCAAAGGAAAAATTATAATATTTCATTATATAGAAAAATTACATATAGTAGATACTTAAGGCATATGCATAAGTGTTGGCCCATGGCTAGTTCTAGATACATATTAGTAGATAAGTTATGGTGGTTGCCATTTTCTGTAGGTAACAATTCAAAATTGTACAAAAATTACCTCGTAGAGGTGTTTAGTCTGATGAGCCATATATATATGTACATAAATATTTTCAAAATGATGGTTGTTTATAAATAATACCCAAAGTAAAAAATGGAATTTAGGGCCTGTCCACCCTATGATATGCATGATCTATATATGGTTGGTGATAGTATTGGTACTATTCAGCACAATCATGCTCCTGGATCATCCATAGACCTCGGGGTAGTATCGTGGCCTCCTTGGAAAGCCTGTCAACACTTTTGTTATATTCCCTGTAAATATGTTGACATGAAATTGGGTTAAAATTTGCTTTGAAAGTGAAAACTTCGTCGAAAATATTTCTAAGTGAATGAGCATGACAATGATTTGTATTGTTGAACCAATTTATAGTGATTTTAGAATCCCCAAAAATCTGAATGGTTGTGCAGTCATGAGCTAATGTAAAATGCAATAGGTGTCTAAGGATGATAAGTTCAATGAAGTTTTTTGTCCCCTCCCCCAAACCAAGTTGGACTTTGTATGAGTGTTGTTTTGATATATGCAAAATGAAACCGCCTCCACAACCATGGGCTTTGGATGCGCCATCGAATAAACACCATGGGAAGGATTTGCCAATCAGTCCTGGGGAGGGAGTACACCGAGTGGGGGGATGGACGACTTCTAGGATCTCATGGTAAGCTACCACTACCTTCACAATGATGAGAGGCCAACGAGCCACAACTTCTTTGAAATAATATTATTCTGGGTAAGCCAAATAGTCCAACACAGGAGGAGAGGTAAGCATAGTTTCTTAGTGCCATGGTGTGCAGCAAACCAAGAGTTCCAAACATGTTGGATAGAAGGTCCCTGCCACCTTTCCTGGATGGATAGAGACTGTGCAGTCGATTGCCACAGTTGGGAAACTGTAGGACAGTGTAGCAATATATGCTCATTTGTTTCAGAGTCTTGTTTACACATAACACACCAATGCGGCCCATAGATAGATCTGTGGATGAGGAAATCTCTCGTGGGTGTTTTATTGCTAAGCACACTCCACATAAATAGATGGGTCTAGTGTGGTGCTTTCATTTTCCATAGTTGGCACCACCATTCTTGTACTGCCTCTATTTTGCGATCCGAGAGGAGAGAGAGGTAACTAATTTTCAGGGTATATTTTCCATGTTTATTTGGAGTCCAAAAAAGTTTTTCTATTCCTTATTTTATACGAACAGGTGCCTCAGAGAGATCAATTAAGTATCCTTCCCAAGTTTGATACCACTATACATGGATTCCAAAATTTTAAGCTGACAACCATGCTTGCTCGAATAGAGTGTTGTGTTCCATGTCTGCTAGCTGTGCAACCACCTTAATGTCCCTTTGATGTAGGTGGTGTTTCAGGTCAGGAGGGAGCTGATATCTGTTGCCTCCCCCGATCCATGAATCCATCCTGATGCACACTTGATTGCCATCATTTATTCTCGAAGCCAAGCCAGCTCTGATAAAAGGCATAGTTTGCAGAATTTCCTTCCAAACAATAGAAATGCCACTGCACAGACAAACTGGCAAGAAAACCCAATCCATGAGTTGTTGTGGCGAGACATCTTTGTGGCATATAACAGTGGTTGAGAGATTTTATGATATGAGGAGAGTCCAACCCATATTTGCTGCTAAGTTGTGCAAAGACAACCAAATCCTTTAATCCCTAACTTCCCCATTTTTTAGTCAAATCAATCCTTTTCCAACTAACCTAAGCAAATATTTTTCCTTCTTTTTATCCATTCAAGAGGTATCTATAGCATATCCTCTAGATATAGGTAATAATTCCCTGAGGGATCCAAGGCAGGGACATCCAGTACAAAGGTGTGGATTCCAGAACAGATTTGATGAGGACGAAGCACCCGGCCCTGGAAAGGAATCTATGGTTCCAAGTTTTCAGTCTCTTCTCTATTTTGATCACCAACCATATCTAATCTACAATTTGGTAGCTATGTGGTTTGATCCAAAACCCAAATATTTTAGGCCATTTTCTAGAGTGTGTAGCTGATAAGGGAAGAAAAGATCGACAGCTCTCCCTTCCTGAGGGGAGGTGTGTGATAAAGTGATAGTGGACTTAGCTTGATTAGGAAACATACCAGTGGCATCTGCGAAGAGTGTTAAGATTTCATGGAAAGTGGTGGAGTCCCAGACACCACCATTAAGAAATATAAGGACATCGTCGACAAAAAGGAGGTGAGTGAGATAGCAGAGATCGTTCATTTTTAGCCCTTTGAGCCTACCATCTCTTTTTACACTTGTAATGAGCCTGCTGAGTCCCTCCATCACAATCAGGAATAGTAGGGGAGAGAGGGCATCCTTTTCGAAGTCCCCATTCTGCATGAAAGAAATGTGAGGTTGATCCATTTATGAGAACACTGAAGGATGTCGAGGTGATGCAACACATGATCCAATCCGTGAATGCAGATGGGAAACCCAGGTGTATAAGAATCATCTTTATATAGAGCCAACTAACTTGGTCAAAAGCCTTTGCAAGATCGATCTTTAGGATAATACCTTTCAAATTTTTGACTTTGATAGAGTGTAAAGCCTCCTGTGTCGTTCCAATGGCCTCGTGGATTTGACGGTCTTATAGGAAAGCAAATTTCTCAGGGGAAATATGGTGGGAGAGGATGGGGCAGAGCCTATTTGCGATGATCTTGGCAATGATTTTATATAGGGAATTGCAGAGAGAGATTGGGTGGAAGTCATTGAATGATGATGGGGAGTCAGATTTAGGGATCAAGGCAATAAAAGTAGAGTTTATGGCATCATACATTTTTCCAGTGATCTTGCATTCTTCGACTACTTTGAGGAGATCTTGTCCTATAAGCTCATAAAAAGCCAGATAGAATTCAATAGACCATCCATCCGGTCCAGGGCTTTTATCTTTTTTAAACCATTTCAGTGTCCCTTCAAGTTCTGCAGAGGAGACTGGGGCAGTTAACTCTTATGTTGTGTCCAAATCAACAAAACTAGGGAAATGTCCTGCCAAATGAATTATTTATGCAAGATTTGCAGCCGGTGGTGCTTTGTAGAGTTGTTGGAAGTGAGATTTTTCCAGATGTGAAAGATGGATGAATGTATTAGCAATACCTCCATCATGCGTGGGCATGTTCCAGATAATGTTTCAGACTTTTTTCCCCTTGGCATACTTATGAAAGAACTTTGTATTCTCGTCTCCAGCTTTTAGCCAAGTTTCTTTGCTCTTGAGGTGCCATGACTCCTCCATTTCCTTCAAGATTTTGGATTGTTGATTTTCCAATTCAATAAGGTGGGTCTTTGCTTCTACAAATATGAAGCCCCTATTCCGGTCATCAAGTAGAACAACCAATGATGACTCGACTATGGCGAGGGTGTTGTCATCCTTTAGGGTTTTATCCTTTTCCCATTGTATAGATAATAGCTTGAGCTGAGTGAGGTTGTAGTGGAATCCTTCAGTTAGGGTGCGACCCCTTGTGGGAGGGTTTGCCAGCCAAAAATCCATGATTAATTTGGAATAGGTCGTGTCCTGTAGCCAAGTCGAGTTGAATTTGAATGGTTCTTTGGACTTTTTTGGAGGACCTATGGTTTCCAAGAAGATAGGGGAGTGATGTGAGATACCTCCATAGCCAACCCATTGTCTGTAGAGGGATGGTTTCTATAACAGTGGGGTCTTGATTAGAAATATGTCCAGTCTTCTGGCTAAAGCTGCCTCCCAACTCTCCTATTTCTCCATGTGGGCAACGGTTTAATCATGGGGATATCAATCAATTGGGTGAGTTCCAAAAGTGCTTCCATGGTATCAAAGAGCAAGTCAAACTATGCAGAAGAGCCCCAGGACTCGCCATATCCAATGGAGAAATTTAGATCTCCTCCAATGATAAGGTTTTCTTGTGAGGTGATGGAGAGGTTTAAGAGCCGATTCCAGAAAGCCTCTCTCCCTTGGCAGGGCCCATAAACATTGATGACTCAAAGGTCCATACCAAGGTCAGCAAAGAACACATATATCCCAATGAAACCCACTCCTCCCCAGGTAGATTTAAGGTTGATGGAGTGAGGGTTATATCCCAGAGCCAAACCACTAGATCTCTCGGCTGCATCGAGGGAGAGGAAATTCCAGCCAGGTTTCAGAGATCCCAGGATATGGGTAATGTGGTCTACCTCACCTAGGGTTTCTTGTAGGAATATGATGTCAACAAGTTCAGATTCGAAGAGTCTATGGAGGGCTAGATTTTTGGGCGAGCTAGCCATGCCCCTACAATTGAAATATAGCCACTTCATGGAGGTAACTGGTCATGGGTGTTCAAAGCTCTAAGAACCCACTCCATGGATGTTTGTCTTCTAGAGACCACCTCGGCCCCTGCCTATAGGATGGCTTTCGAGAGGAAGGATTTTTGGCCGCGAGGGGGTTTGAGGGGTAGCGAAGGGGTGGATAGGCCCAATCTAGAGAGGGGTGGGGAGGATTCAAATGAGAGGGAGCGGGGTCATAGATTGTATGAGTGGGGCATGGGGGTCAGATGATGCAGAGGATGTGGGGGGGGGGGGACTAGAGGAGGCTTCCAAACAGAAAGAAGGGGAGGTTGTAGAGAAAATAAGCTAATGGGAGATTAGGGGGTAGGGGATGGGAGGGAGGATGGAAGTTCGATCTAATAATAATGCATTGTGTAGATGGAGTGTAAAACATGCAATAGTAGAAGAGAAAATAGAGTGAGATAGATGAGGATTACCTAATGTGCATGCAACCTCTTCTACTACCCTAGATCGAGTCATCAGTGGTGATGGTGGATGAGGGGCATTGACAGGAGCTTGTTGTGGCTATTGAGCTGTGGTATCCTTTCCGAATGAAGGGAATGCTGCTAGTGAAGTCTTCTCAGGGGTGGCTGCAGTAGTCTTGTCGATCCCTCCATCTATTCCCTCTGGTGAGTCAGGAGCCTTTTGAACCAGGGGGAATTCTTTGAAAATATGCCAGACTTTGTGATAGTGGCAACACCTAAACGAAATGCCCTCATAATCTAGGATTTAAATCATCGTAAATTTCCGCCACTATAGAGTTATTTTCTCCTCTAAGCCTTCCAGAGTATCCAGGTGCACCAAGATGCGGGCTAGAGTGCGGTTCTTTGATAGGATGAAGGATTTATCATAGTCCAGGTATGTGCCCAGAGTGTTCCCAATGCATACAAATAGCTCTTCAGAACAGTATTGAAGGGGAAATCCTGATAATCTTACCCAAAGGGGGCAAGCTCCAATCTACTCTCTTTCTAGATCAAAGATAGGGCTCCATCGTTTTAGTAGGGCTGGGGCCATTTCTATGTGCCAATACCTGGCGAGCGCCATATTTGTGTATTCTTACAGGGAGAAGTGGAGCACAAACCATCCTCGGGGTAGGATTTGCACCTCAGGTAGCTCTTTAAAGATTTTTCCCCAAATATCTTTTACCGATAGCCCAAGATGCTCCACCAAATAGGTTCTCCCTCGAATCCTTCCCACCATAACTATTCCTGTCGTGTCTGTTACATCTCCCATGGTGAGTCCTTCCCCAAATTTTATGGTGAAGTCCTTCCTGGAGGCCTTGATGCACTTGGTTTTTATTTTCCCTATTCTCGGCCCTATTGGGTGGTCCTGTAATGGGTCCAAAGGAATTAGATTCTCCTGCAAAGTTTATTGAGTCATGGTTCTTACCATGATGACAAGGGTTTCAAAGCACCCGGATGGAGGGGTTGAAGAGATCGTCGTCGTGTAGCCGCTGGGGGGACTGTGACTTTGGGGCTATGGTGCTAGTTCCCCTAGAATGTCGAGGCCTAGGGAGGAGGAAGGTTACTGGGAAGAGGTGGTCCACAGGAGGTGTGGGGTCGAATGATGGGGATGAGGGCGAGCAGGTGGCGAGGAGGTTTAAGGTCTCGGGAGAGAGCGGAGGGCAATCATGGGCTAGGGATTTGATGGATAGGGTAGCAATGTGGAGAGTGGATGTAGATAGACCAGGAAGGGAGAAAACTGGATATGGGATCTAAAATGACGGAGTAGCAGAAGAAGCTAGGGCCGACATAGGGTTAGGGCAGCAGAAAATAGCTTGATCCGGGTAAGGGTCCAGTGAGTAGTCAACCGTTTCAAGGTCCATGTCTTCCATCTTGTAGCTGAGAACAAATACTATAACTGTTGGATTGCAGAAGCAGGTGCATAGGTAGAGGGCAGGTGGTAGCGGAGGGAGCCAAGAGGATTATGGATTACTGCAGTTAACTGTAATCGAAGATGCGGCTAGGGTAAAACGTCCAGTGCACCGCCATAATTCCCCCACTAATGCACTGTGTTTCTAGTCCTCACATATTTGAACTTATTGCATAAACATGTCACAAAATATTATAACATGTATTCTTTCACATAATTCAGTAAAAAACATGCATACCAATATGTATAAATACAAATAATGAACATAGAGAGGTAAGATTTTTCCAAAAATCTTCTTCTTTATTAAGATAGATCTTCAATATATACACTTCTTTGACCTACGTACCCAACTCCAGGTGGTTTGTGCACTCAGCTATAGACTCTTCCGAGGCCTCCACGCACTCAGCTGCGGAGCCTTCCCTTAAGGCCCAAACTATAGACTAAAGACAAAAAGTATGATTTCATCTATTTCTTCTATAAGAGGTGACAATGTTATATGCACAATAGGTCAAGTTCTACGCATGCCACCTTCAAGTAATGGACCAAGTTAAGTGATAGAGAGACCACTTTTTAAGCTAGCTCAAGGAAGGAAATTGCATGAAAAGAGAAATTTTTATTCTAATTGCAGGAAAGGAAACATTATTCTACTTTCTAAAATGAAAATTCTATTCATCTAAATGTAAAGGTGAGCCCTAGTTGTACGAATGTAAAGACCATATTATTTGCAGAAATGTAAATACTAGTCTACTTATAGAATGTAAAAGCTATGCTACTTGAAAGAATGTGAATAATTTTAGAATGTGAAAGGTTGCCTTAAAAAGAAAATTAACCTATGCAATGACAACACTTATAACTGAAACCCTAACAAAAAATAAATTCAATAAACCAAGCCTAATCTACTTTGTATTGGTAAATCACCCTCTTAGTAACTATTTTGAATGAAGCTTAGCTTTAGTGACAAATTCCATGTGCATCCCATAAGAAAATCATCATTATTTTTCAAATTTGGAAATGTCTCCTCTAACTCTAATTATAGAATTGTAGTTGAAGTGATGGAAACAGATGTCTAAAGTGGTATTTTCTTCTCCTCAATCATGGATTTAGAGACTAAGGGTCATTATTCAAGCCCGAGAGACAATAATATAGATTTTGGAGAAAATATAATCAAGCTTACACAACGCTACAAGATGCTACAAGATTACAACAAGATTTCCCTAATTTGCTACAGGATTGGATCCATGAGCATCTTGAAGGTGAAAAATGTTTTATGAAGGTGTGAAAGGATATATGAGGGTATATGAAGGTTGTATGAGCCTTTTTCTAAGAATATCACCTTTTATAAGTCCATCTTGCAAAAACGTAAATGCACATGGTGTCCTTTAATTACCCAGAAATATGGTTTTGGTGGCAGATTTTTTAGCATAATGTGAGACAGAAAGGAAGAGGTTGATGATGACAAGAGAAATGTAGGATGACTGTGGAAATATTGAAATCCAATGGAAGTACCTTTAAGACAAAAAAAATCACTTTTTTCACTTGAAAAGAACGTTAAACTAATGATCAAATTATTTTGGGATGAGTTGAATTTTCTGAAACCAAATAACACGAAAGGATGAGATGAGTTTGATTTCATCAAAACTCAATCTATATTGCAGTATGCGTATGACATACATCCATTAAATTTTAAATAAGAACGTGATTTAACTTGTAAATATGAAAAAAAAAAGTATGTAAAAGAGAAATAATCTAAGGCCTAGCAATCTACAAAGGAAAATAACTACATATTTTTGGCTTGCTATTGCATACTCTTCAACCAAACTTTCCATAATAGAGGTGGAAACCAAAACTGCAACAACAATTTTTTTGAGAAAACTTCTTCTAAGAGAGATATAGATGTTCCTATTAAAAGTAATACATATATAAGATACACAAAGAGAAATTAGAGCCTCTAGGTTGGGACCTAACCCAAGGGGACTATGCCATTTGAAACAAACTCAGATGTGAGACAACAATAAAACTTTCATTGACATAAAATAAAGTTCAAGTACTCATGCAAAGGAAAATTGAAATGACAGTCTTAGGCTCTTAGCCCTTTGTAGCTCTTCCCCTAGTGAAAGATTTGAATCCTATTGAGGCCTTAGGACTTTTTATTTATACAAAGATGAGTAAGGGGAAAACTCCCTTGAAAGAGGAACGAATCCCTCAATAATATCAAAAAATGTGGATCTAGCTCCCTTACATCCTCACAATTACTTGAGTGCATTGGCTGTTAGTAAACTTCGAGCTATAGATAAGTGATTTTAGAAATGATTTCAACTTGAAGGAGAGTAAATTCAAGGGACATGCCTCCTACATCTCGTCTAGTTTCCTCCTACTTGCCTCTACATAGTAAGTGCACTAAAAATTGCTCTTTCTCCTACACATTAACCACATTAGGCCACGAAGTATGACAAACATCCTTTAGTCTTATTATTGAGCACATTATAGCCAAAAATATGTTAATTAATGTGAGAAAAGAAGAAATTATAGGTTGGAGGATAACAAAATGGGCCTTATAATATACCTATTTGTGGGGACCATTAATAATATTGACACTATATATAACAATGGTTCCATTAAACTCTATACAGATGAAGAGGAAAAGCCCCTCCATTGATGGAAAATGGGCACAGGATTTGACTATATAAAAAGCCTCTATGAAAATAAGCATTTTTAAGAAGTATCAATGAAGAATTACCTCATAATGACTTGGATATTGTTCATAAGGGATAAATATCCATATGATGATTCATTTTTTTATCTTCCTATTTCCAAATGAAGAAGAAGGAGACGAAGAAAAAGAAGAAGAAGAGATATAATAAAATTTAGTTTTTAAAAAACCTTATGGAACAACTAGGTACATGTCATATGAAAACCATCTCAGTGAGAACTTGATATGTTAAAATAGGAAAAGAAAAAAAGGAGAAAAGGAAAGAAATAAAATACTATGTGATTTGCAAGTTCCCGATACTTTTTCAATTTCTACTAATAAACACTCTCCATAGTTTATCGTGATATAGCAAAAGGGACAACCTTATTGTTGCAACACAAGTATCATGCAACTACAACACTAGTACTATGTGGCTACACCACCAGTATTATGTTTCTATAACTAAATTATGCAACACCTTCCATAGATACAACAAACATATTGCCACAACACCTTTCATGGATAAAATCAGCATAGTGTTGTAACTCCTCGAGGTTAAACTTAACTTGGCGACTGTGTTGTGACACCTTTTGACTAGGCCAACATAATGGCTATGGATACGACATTACTCAATGTTATTGCTACAGAATTTCTTTAGGGTAATTTCTACAACAGCTCATGCTACAAGACATCAGATCACAAAAAGGAATGAGACATGACATGACTACTATTTCCAACCTAAAATAGGAATGTCAGCTCATAGTAAGTAATGAAAGGTATGGATTTCCTTGCATAATGAATGACATTAAATTGGAAATTATTATACTTACCTTATAAATATTTTCAGAGATCATTCACCATAAAATACCATAACATTCCACAACCACCACATTCTATGACACAACCCATGCCATGAATCCATAATTACACTTAATTGGAAATTCTCCCATTGAGTTGTTAATCCATTGAATTGAGAAAACATCATAGGTGTATCAATGAATTTCCAAGAACCCTCTAATACCTTCTTATTGCAATCCTATGACCACATTTGAGCAATCTTCCAAGTTGTACGTTGGAATGAGTACACTGGTATACTACATGGGTATGATGACAATGTTGCACTCAAATTCACTCCAAATTTGTAGAATGATAGAACAATGGTGGGAGGAAAAATAGTTCTCATAAATGAGGAAACCATAGCCACCATATCAAGGCCATCACAATTGGGAGAAAGAAGGTACTCCTAAAACAGGTCGCAACTTGAATTGATGGAAGAGTTCCTAGAGGAAAGTGAAGCATTGGTAAAGGAGTGTAATGGATTTCATAGAAAATCCTTGCCAACATTATGGTATAATGTAGAGATATTCATTCAAATGTATTTTATATGTGAGGTACATCATGGAATCATGTTCTATAACCATTTGAATTATTGGACCCTTTGACACATAAGAGGCAGATAAATATGCTCATTTTCTTATGGAATACATTGAAATATATGGCCACTAGAATTTATAAATCCCACTAGCCAAAGGACTCCCTCTCATGCCAATGTCTCATCAAACATGTAGGGTTTCATGCATTCCAACAAGTTGAAAACACTTGCCATCACCTAGTGAGGATACCAAAGCTAAAGCCACCCCTAGTAGAGGACCCTAATGTAGCACCATAGGAAGTAGTTGTTATGACACCATAAGACAAGGGTTCTACAACACCTGAAGAATCTAAGACTACAATAGTTTAAGTATCCACAACGGGGCTAATTTTTGGAAAGCTTAAATAATTCATTTTATGGGTTATTGTTGCAACACATGAGGCATCATTAGAGCCAGAAAAACTATAAGGATATGATAAAGGCAATGATGACAGTGACCTTGAGATCAATGGGAGTCTATATCCAACCAAAAGACTTAAACATATGATGAATAAGCCCTCACATGTGGCCATACTCGAAAGGAGGAGAAAAATATATTTGAAGGAGGAATTGGCCCAGTCTAACGCAACACAAACAAACAAAATAGAGAAATATGAAATAGAAATCCCCGGTAAAGCACAGAAAAAAGTAGAGATAGTGGAAGGAAATGTAGAAGAACGGGAAATATAATTCCCTATTAACACACAAGAACTAATATTGATGATCGAAGAAAAGGTATGAACCCCTAATAACACTGTAGGAATTTACAGGGTAAGTTCCTTAGATAGAACACCAAAGGACACCGCTCACAAACAGATCACAGATCAATACACCAACACTTTTGACGTGGTTAAAACCCTCAAAGAGGGAAACAGTCCACGACCTGAGCCAATGCGGCCACTTCAGGCAATTTATTAATAAAATAATGAAAATTTACATAAGCTTCTCTCATGAACGGTTAACCTACAAATGACCCTCCATGCTCTTTAAATAGAGATCATGGACCAATTGGGTGTTAAGCCACGGATCAAGTGTCGGTAATACCGAGGAGAGAATGAACCATCGGATCACTACATATCTTGACCGTCAGATTGTAAGTTACAAAATGTACATAGTAAAGAAACACATTTTACCTAACTCTATACTAGACCAAGTTATACTTAACTATTTCCTACGTGTCGGAATATCCTAACATCCCCCCTTAAGAACAACTTGGGATAGGATTGAAGGATTTACAAATATGACACAATAGGAGAAGGAAGGAGGCAATAGAGCCTATCCCCCCTTAGTGACAACTTCCTGAACTCCAACCATAATTCGAAGTTTAGTGAATTTCGCCTCTGTGAGAGCCTTTGTAAAGATGTCTGCAACTTGATCATCTGTTGAACAATATTTCACTTCAAGAACATGGTCATCGATGAGCTTTCTGATGAAGTGCATGTGCAGTTCAATGTGTTTGCTACACTGATGTTGGACTGGATCTTTGCATAGTTGAATGGCACTTTGATTATCACACCAAAGTGTAGTCGGATGCTGCTGCTGAAAGCCAAACTCTGACAGGATCTGACGAAGCAACAAGGCTTCCTTACTAGCTTCTACGGCACCATGATACTCTGCTTTAGCTGAAGAAAGAGAAATGGCACCTTGTTTCTTGCAAGCCCACATAATAGGTCCTGAACCAAGAGTGAACACATAACATGCAGTAGACTTCCGATCATCAGGGTCACCAGCCCAATCGGAATCAGTGAAACCAACCAATAGAGGAGATGCTTCGGCACTGTAATGAATCCCAAACTGAACTGTACCTCGAACATAACGAAGTATTCTTTTAGCTACTTTCCAATGACTTTCACGTGGGTTTTGCATAAACCGAGCAACAAGGCCAACAACAAAGGAAAGGTCAGGACGAGTATGGGTTAGATACAAAAGTTTTCCTACAAGTTGACGGTATAAGGTAGCATCAACTTCAGGAGAAGTACAAGTGACTGAAATTTTGACTCCAAACTGAAAGGGAGAAGGGGCTGGCTTACAGTCTTCCATGTGAAAATGGCATAGAATATCACAGGCATACATGGATTGGGAAAGGGAAATACCTTCCTTGGATTGCAAGACTTGAAGACCAAGAAAATAATGTAAGTGTCCTAAGTCTATCATTTCAAACATCCTTTTAAGGCTATTCTTCACATGGTTTATAAGGTTGGGATCATTACCAATTAGGATAAGATCATCAACATAAAGAACAAGAATGATAAGAGACTTGCCCACTTTCTTGGTGTAGACAGTATTGTCAGAATGACACCTAGAAAAGCCATTTTCTAAAAGAAAGTTATCCATTTTGGCATACCAAGCTCGAGGAGCTTGCTTGAGACCATAAAGGGATTTCTTAAGCCGACATACAAGGCTGGAGTCTGTTTGTATAAATCCAATAGGTTGTTCCATATAGATTTCTTCATGCAATTCCCCATGCAAGAAGGCGGATTTAACATCCATCTGATGGACTTCCCATTTGAAAGAGGCAGCAAGGGAAAGAACAAGGCAAATAGAGTTCATTTTGGCAACAGGGGAGAAGGTTTCAGTATAGTCAATGCCTTCAACTTGTGAAAAACCCTTAGCAACAAGACGAGCTTTATGTTTATCAACTTTCCCATCTGGTCCATACTTGGTTTTGTAAACCCATTTGCATCTAACAAGTTTTCATCCCTTTGGTAGAGGAACAAGATCCCATGTATCATTTGCCAATAACGAATGATATTCTTCATTCATAGCTGCTTCCCAATCTGGATGGCCTAAAGCTTCTGCAAAGGTGTCAGGATCATAATTAACTGAAGCTTGAGCCAGTAAAGAAGAGGCTCTATCAAACTGAGAACGTGTACGTCGTTGATCTGTAGGACCACCGACAAGATCACCTGATGCATCCCGAGTAGCACGGACCCATTTTGGAAGCTGAGGAGCTGAAGGAGGATCCTGAGAAGGTGGGGGAGGATTTTCATCCTCACTTTCATCATCTGAAGAAGAAATACTTTCAAAAGTAGAAGAAATAGGAAGAGGTGGCACATCCGCCGAACTAGGCTCACAGGCCGATATATTTTCAGCAAACTTTACATATCTTCTAATGATAACATTTTTGGACTTAAGTGGAATAAGTCTATATCCTTTAACATCTTCAGAATATCCAACAAAAACACATTTTTCACTCTTAGGTTCTAAAGCTTTATGTTTCTCATCTGGAATATGGGCCCATGCTTCACTTCCAAAAACACAAAAGTGACTTACATCTGGTTTGATTGAGCTCCATGCTTCTTCTGGAGTGATATTCTTTAAAACCTTAGTAGGAGTGTGATTTAATATCTAATTTGCACAGTTAATTGCTTCTGCCCAATAATTAAGACTAAGTCATTTAGATTGAAGCCTACAATTAGCCATTTCCTTTAAGGTGCGAATCTTCCTTTCAGCTACACCATTTTGTTGTGGAGTATATGGAATAGTATGTTGCATTTGAATTCCATTCTCAGTGCAAAAGTTGATGAATTTGTTGTTAACATATTCTCCGCCATTATCAGATCTTAGCTTAAGAATTTGATGTCCAGATTGTTTTTCAACAAAGGCCTTAAAGGCCAAGAACATGTTAAATACTCCACTCTTGAGTTTTAAGAAGTATAGCCAAGTGCGTCTGGAGAAATCATCAATGAAAGTTAAGAAATACTTGTAGCCAGAGAAGGAAACAACTGGAAGTGGACCACATAAATCACTATGCACGAGCTGTAAAGGGGCTGAGGCATGCCAAGAGGCACGTTTTTCAAAACTATCCCGATGATGTTTTCCGAGTACACATCCGTAACAAACACCATCTCTGCAAGATACCATTGGAAGACCTGTCACCATATTTTCTTTACATAGATTCTGAAGAGAGCGATAGTTTAAGTGACCAAATCGCTCATGCCAAAGTTTTCTCACTTCATCATTATGAGCAACAAATACCGAGGGAAGATTTGATGATCCAAAGTTGTGAAACTTATACAACCTTGTAGAATCATCAGCAATTCCAGTAGCTAAAATCTGTCTAGGATCTCTTAGGTCCTTAATTACAACATCGTGAGGTGAAAATTCAACGATTTTACCTTCACCTGAATGAGTTATCTGATATACAGATAGAAGGTTGCAGGATAAGGTTGGAACACATAATACATCATTAAATTGACCATTGTCTATATGAATAGTTCCAGTCCCTACAACACTAAGAGATATATCATCACCAACCTATATATTTTTGGTGTTACGATCATTTAAAGAAGAAAACATGGCTTTGTTTTTGGCCATGTGATAAGAAGCTCCAGAATCAATGAGCCACTCATGAGAATGAGAAGAAGAAGATACATTTAGTGCATAGCCAGACCGAGATGCTTGACAACCACATGCAGAAAGTGCCATTCCTAAAGATGAAGTTGAAGTTGAAGAGTGCTCCAAATGGATG
The DNA here is from genome assembly GCA_031772625.1 of Pinus tabuliformis. NCBI lineage: Eukaryota > Viridiplantae > Streptophyta > Pinopsida > Pinales > Pinaceae > Pinus > Pinus tabuliformis. The sequence continues at coordinate 1,032,874,971 of CM062819.1, forward strand.
TTATGCTTCTTCATTACTGCTTCCAAGGCTTCCATCTTCTTAAAGCATTTGGATTCTAAGTGGCCATCTCGATTACAAAAGTTGCAATTTCTATCAGTCTTCTTCCCTTTGTTTTTATTTGTCTTATCATTTTGTTGAAATGATTTTTCATTTTGAGGCTGAAATTGCTTAGGACCCTTGTTTGGTTTAGGACCATTCTTTTTAGGATACAACTTCTTAGGATTCTTTGGATTTGGTTGCTGCTGGGCGGCTAACGCTTTCTTAGAAGAGTTTCCAAGATTAAGAAGACCAAGGTGTAAGAGTTTTTCTTGTTCTCTTATTAAAGAATCACAAAAAGAATCAAAGGAAGGGGACTTGTAGTCTTGTCCTTGAGAAATGAAGGCTTCTCTTGTAGAATGGAAGGTGGAAACAAACACAGAGTAGGCTGGTCCCAACTTAGTAAGAATGGAATAGATAAGGTTACTATCTTCTTTCTTAACCTTAACACCTTCCAAGAGAAGTCTAAGGGTCTTGAACTTGGACAAAAAATCTTCAATGCAAGAAAAATTATTGGGGTCCAATGTAAGAAACTCATTTTCAAGTTGATGGACTCTAAGTTCATTTTTAATTCCAAAGACTTTAGTAATCTGTTTCATTGCTTCATCAGGAGCATCAAGTTTTGCAATATGGAATCTAAGATCTGGAGAAATAGACATCCCTATCAACCCACGTGCTTGATCTTGCCTATTTTCCCATTTAGCTGCCTTATCTTCATCTTTCGGTTTGGTTTCTTGGCCTGTGGCTATTCTGTAGAGACCTTTACTTCTAAGTAAATCCACAATGTAGGACCACCATTGGAAGTAGTTGGTGCTGTCAAGAATAACTTGGCATGGACTTTCCATTTTAATAGAAACTAAAGCTATAGATGCTGAAACTAAATGTTTCAATGGAAAGATCTCAAAAAATTAGGCTGTTTAAAAAAAAACAGTTCTAAAAACGACTTCCGGATGAAGAAGTTATGGCTTTTTGAAGAAAATTTGATGAAGTTGCCGACGAAGTGCGGGAATGTGCGGAAATGAAAAATCCGCCCCCACAAAAAGTAGATTTGAACTCAAGACCTCTACTCTCATAAATTATCGAGCTATACAAAATGTCTGAGAGAGAGAGAGAGAGAGAGAGAGAGAGAGAAACTAAGTGTTTTAACGGAAAGATCTCGAAAAATTAGGCTGTTTAAAAAAAAAACGGTTCTAAAAACGACTTGCGGATGAGGAAGTTATGGCTTTTTGAAGAAAATTTGATGAAGTTGCCGACGAAGTGCGGGAATGTGCGGAAATGAAAAATCCGCCCCCACAAAAAGTAGATTTGAACTCAAGACCTCTACTCTCATAAATTATCGAGCTATACAAAATGTCTGAGAGAGAGAGAGAGAGAGAGAGAGAGAGAGAGAGAAACTAAGTGTTTTAACGGAAAGATCTCGAAAAATTAGGCTGTTTAAAAAAAACGGTTCTAAAAACGACTTGCGGATGAAGAAGTTATGGCTTTTTGAAGAAAATTTGATGAAGTTGCCGACGAAGTGCGGGAATGTGCGGAAATGAAAAATCCGCCCCCACAAAAAGGAGATTTGAACTCAAGACCTCTACTCTCATAAATTAGCTTTGGACCAAGTGCGCTATACAAAAAGTTTGAGAAAGAGAAGTTTGAGAGAGAGAGAGAGGGGGGGGGGGGGTTGAAGCTTTGGGTTGCGTGCTTGCTTTGAGAAAGCTCTTTTTCCTTACAAAACAAAAAACACAAAGCCCAACACGGACATACAAAAAAAAACAAACCTTGTGGCTCGAAGTTAGCTTTAGCCAGAAACTAAATATTTTCCTCAATGTTTCTGATTTTCCGAGATCACACTAAGGCGCAGCGGAAAAGAGCATACACATGAGAAAATTCCTTCCTTTCCGTTTCTGATTTGCCCAGATCGCACAGAGTCGTGGGGCAAAGAGCATACGCAGAAATGAAAGGTATAGATCCGGTAATAAAAAAGGCTAAATAAATTGAAACCGAAATAAACAGAGAGAAAATAACTGTAAACTGCAAATAAACATTATATACCTCCAGATCTTAAAAATGATGCAGCTAGGTCTACTGGAAACCTTTTCGCGTGAAATGAAAGGGGTTCCTCACTGGAACAGATGCTCCCAACACAACAGAGCAGTCCTCTCAGCCCGAAAGCAGTCAGAAACAGTAGATCTAGGAAACGATAGTCAGATGCAGTTCTACTGGCTTCAGATTTGGATCACCAACGGACGCGGCCCTCAAATAGCTCTGATACCATGTAGGAATTTATAGGGTAAGTTCCTCAGATATAACACCAAAGGACACCACTCACAAACAGATCACAGATCAATACACCAGTACTTTTGACGTGGTTAAAACCCTCAAAGAGGGAAACAGTCCACGCCCTGAGCCAACACGGCCACTTCAGGCAATTTATTAATAAAATAATGAAAATTTACATAAGATTCTCTCATGAATGGTTAACCTACAAATGACCCTCCATGCTCTTTAAATAGATATCATGGACCAATCGGGTGTTAAGCCACGAATTAAGTGTCGGTAATAACGAGGAGATAATGAACAGTCGGATCACTACATATCGTGACCTTCGGATTGTAAGTTACAAAATGTACATAGTAAAGAAACACACTTTACCTAACTCTATACTAGACCAAGTTATACTTAACTATTTCCTATGTGTCAGAATATCCTAACAAACACACAAGAACCAATAAGGGTAGTGGAAGAAGAAGTGGAAACCCTTCTTGAAACATAAGAACCAAAAAGGATACTGGAAGAAGAAGTGAGAATAATTGTTGATATGAATGAGCTAGTAGGGGTAATGGTGGTTCCTACTAAAACATAACAACTATGGATGGTGGAAGAAAAAATGAAAACCCATAATTCCATATAAGAACTAATGTGGAAAATACTTGAGACACATCTTTATTGCACAAGGAGGTTATCAAAAGAAATAGAAAGTGTAACAACTTTGGTTAAAAAATCATGTAAAAATATATAAGGCCACGATTGATGGAACGTGTATTCCAAGTTGAATGGTGGGAAAAACATCCTAGTGGGTGTTCATTCGATTTATCATGGCTAAGGAAATTGGCAAAGGAAATGGTTAAGGCTCTGGAAAGGAAAAATGACATTTTTGACACATTTAGTTATGAAAATAATGGAAATTAGGAGAAAATGAATGTGAAAGGTCATAGGTTGCATGTGAGGAGGAATTTGAAGGAAGATAATGGAAAATGAAAAGAATAGAGGACTCATTAATAAAAAGGCTTATGAGGATTAGTGGGCGGGCTTAGTCAGTTCAGTTTTGGAGCTCTCTCTCTATTCTCTCTCTCATACTCTGGGACACTTAGATTTTTCTTGGAGAACTCTGGGAGAGTGTGGAATATTTGGATTTTTTGAGAAACGAGGCAAAGGAAAAGAAGGAAAGTGAAATATGACATTAGGATCAGCAACTACAATGGGATTTTCTTGCAGATACCAAGTTGCATGTATGTTTTCCTCACTAGTTTTGGCATGCATCGAAAATGCATGTGGTTTCTTGGTCATGATCTATCACCAAAATGGAGCATTGCCTAGCCTTGCCATTTCATAGATATCCATGGAGATTGTGGGTTTATATCCTCATTTTATTTTGGTTGGTTCTCATGTTTCCTTAGCTTGGGTTGAGTTAATAGTTCATGGAGCCTTGGTTGGACAAACGCTCTGGAATCAGATGGTAGCTGTGGGTTGAGTCATTAGTCCTGGAGCCTTGGTTGGAACAAAGACTCTAGAGCCCTAGATGACTGGGATAGAGACCGATCTGATGATGATTTTGTGATGTCTGACTGTGAGGTGGAATCAATATTTGATGGGTTGAGGTGGATGGCCTCTAAAAGCCCTGGATGGTTTTTTATTGATGTGTCATATGAGATCCCACATTCACTCTTGGAATATGGAACAAGGGTGAATGAATTAAGAGAGATTTGTCTCAGCCATTCTACGGTTGGGTGGGATGTGGAAATCGCATCTCGGGTTTGGATTTTTCATTATCAATCTGAGGTTATTTCTCCTTGTATTAATATGATTATTATATTGTTAATATCTGGTTTATATGGTTGTGATTTCATTGGTATTTCTATTGATATTATGTTGGTTATATATACGTTTTATGATAGTAGCTATGTATGGCTCTCATCATGTTTCTATTGATAAATGAATGAACAATGTATCTATGACCTAATGGATGAAATGGAAGTTGATGTGTTGAGGCATCAATGTTTCTTAGTGATTCTCAACTAGGTATGACACCCATATGCTCAGATCTGTTATTTACACCTGTAGACTACGTATTTGTGATATGTTTGACGAAATGATCGTCATGGCTAGTAGGGGTCTAGTCAATGTATTATTCAAATAATTTCATTAGGACTGTTGTTTTCATGTTATTTTATTGTTCTGGAGATATGATTCAATTCTGGGCAATGAACTAGGCTCTGGGCCTTGAAAAGTGGCTCAAATCCTGGGGACGCTAGCACAACATTGACAAAATGAGTCCTTGGATACTAGCTTGCAGGCCTGTGAGAGCATCCAAAGGTCCCTGGATGATAACATGCCCATAGCATGAAACAGTTATTGGGAAGGGGTCCATAGGGTCAGTTAAGTCAAGTTTTGAGTAAATTTCAAGAAAATTTTGTAATATCTTTTTGTAGAAATTGTAAAGTATCTACGAAATGTGGAAGTGGAGCATGAAGCTAGTAGAAGTCAAAGGCACTTTAGTCCCTTAGTTGGGTAGGTGATAGAGATTTTTTGAGACAATCATGGTATTGTAAAGAAAATGCTATATATAGTTGAGTCATAGCGAGTCTAACAGGAGATCATATAGTGAAGAATCATTGTAAGGGAAAGGTGTTAAGGCAGGAGAAGTTTGTTTCCTGTAATTAGGTGAAATGGGAAGGCTCCTACAGCTAAGTGCGTGGAAACCTTGATAAGTCCGTAGGCTGAGTGGGCGAGCCCCTGTAGCTGAGTGCGTAGGGAAAATAAATCTGTAATTGAACACTTATACTTAATAAAGACTATTTTGGGCCAAAATGGATGCATCTATGTCTTATCATTTACTTCTTTTAAGTTCATGTATCTTCACTCTATGATATATTTTATATGAATTAATGCTTGTTTACTACGAAAGTGGTATATATATAATATTTATGCATGTTAAATACAATTAAGTACCTTCCTGAAGACCTGGAAGTTATTTAGATAGATTTGCAGTAGTTATCAGTTCAGAAGGATTAGAGTTGCACGAAGGTAGATCTAAGCCATAGGGACTTCAGGAAACCATCACAAAGGCCTCTGGATGCAGAAACCTAGTTCTAGCATCCCCTAATACTACTTTGGGTGAGACTATAGCCTGCACTATGTAGGTTGTTTCTGAAAGGGCCAGCAATTAGGGTTTTGTTGGTTGCACAAATAATGTTGAACCTGGGTCAGGCCCCATGAAGCCAACAAATGGTTCCGTTGTCGGGACCAGGATCTATCTTAGGAATGTGTGATGTCAAATAAGTGGCTCCCTACTAAGAAATAAATCGAGAAGTGACTCCATCAGAAGTTTCACGTGTTTGCAACTCAGGAGAACAGAATCCCACAGTTATCTAAGGAATAATGGTTGAATAGATACCTTTACACCGACAAAACCGATGCCTTTTTCTATTTCTTCCCTTGTGAATTTCACAAGTGTCTTTCTAGACTAGTGGACAGTCAAGGTATTCGGAGGCTTGACAACCCTGTTGTGTGGGCTCTAGAGCTGGTGAAGCGCCTAGAAGCTTCAAAAAATAACATCGTGCAGGATGTTGATCACTGGATTGATCTTACCTTAGGAGGATTTGTGATTGAGCTCGCGATTGATATGACCATCACCTATAACGAAGCAGAGTGTAGGCTCTTCAAGGGACCGTGAGGTAAGTATTTAAAATCTCTAAAACCTTGGATTAATATGTTGCTGCGTGAAAAAAGGGTAATTCCATTACCTTGATGTTGGGGACTGTGCGAAGCAGAAAACCATTTAGAAGGAACAAAGAATCAGGCTCTAAATATAATTCTCTATTAAGATCCTCTTCCATTGACGATGAAGGAACTATTCTATGTATACCACGAAGCGTGTTGCACATAGTAAGTCAAGGTATCCCGAGAATACCTCACCCATCCATTCCACCTCCACCTCCACCTCCGCTACATACACCTACACCTTCACCTCCACCTCCACCTCCACTACATACACCTACACCTCCACCTCCACCTTCACCTCCACGTTAATTGTTCAACATGGAAAACACAACGAAGATGTCGATCTTTAAATGGGTAGGAACCGAAGACCCTCAATAGTTCTGGTTTGTTGCAAATTCTGCGTGGAAAATGCAGCAGATTACTGATGATAATATAAAGAAAACATAACTGGTCACAACGCTGTAGGATAGGGTGCTAACTTGGTATATTAAATTATATCAAGATAGAACTGGGGTGACATTGGTAGAGACTTAGTAGACATTGAACAATGAATTTAAGAAGCCTAAGTCTTAGGCACAGTCTATAATAAAATATAAGGAGATACAACAAAAAGTAAATGAGTCCTTGTGGGATTTCAATTAGAGGTTAAATTTCCTGATTTGGTGGGCTAATATGAAGATCATAGATGATCAAGATAGAGACTAGTAAATTTCTTCATTGTCGTGTCATCTGAGATTACCATTATCACAGCAGAAGATAGGAACACAAGCAGAGGTTGTGGAGATCATGATGAGGTTGGAAGACTCACCAGTATAGGATATGAATATTGGATTACAACGTATTCAGTCATAGCTGGCAAGCCTACACATGGAGTTGCAAAGGTTGAAGATAGGGAAGGAAGCTCAGCGAGAAGCACACACTCAAGTCTGGTGTATAAAATGCAAAGGCAAGGGACATGATAAGGATCGCTGCCCCATTTATCAGAATTACTTGATTGGAGGAGGTCCTATGCCTTTGAAGCCTAAAAAAATTGTGGGACCAAGCACAGGTGTACCATTATGGTGTGCTATTTGTCAGATAGTTGGGAAGCATGCAACAAATAATTGTCACCTCTTGTAGAAGTTTGTTCAGACACCGCAACAATTGTTTTGTACATTTTGTAAATATGTTGACATGATGAGCAAAATTTCTGAAGCTATGAATTAATGATTTAGTGGACCCCTACGTAGTAGATGCAGGTAGAAAATCAGCCTCAGGATCAGGGTGTGGGTGCAGCGCGCAGAGGATTTCAAGGCTGTGGAAGAGGAACAGGAGGAGGGGCTGGAAGAGTTCGTGGACAAATCATCTGTTATAACTATGACAAAGCAGGACATTTTACGTGAAAATGTTAGAACCATATGCATCCTTCTTGTCAATATTGTAGATATTTTGATCATGTGATAGAATATTTCCCAGTGTTTATTGCCAATATGTAGGAGAAAAAGATGCAACAACATACACAAAACATATAGATGATGAGTGTAGAGCCTCACGAAAAGGATCATAGCATCAATATTGTAACGTGCAGTGGTATGGCCACAGGAGAAGATAAGGGAAAGAAGCCAAAAGCCGAAGGATGGGTGTGCAAGGCTGCTGAAAAAAAGTTGGATTTGATCTCAACTCGGCTAGAGAAACTTTTATGGAGGCCAAGAAGAATTTTGCTGATGCTTCTATGTCAGGGAGTCAAGAAAAATTGGTTGGAAATAGTGAAGTACACGATGTGGATCCCTCGCTATTGGCTACCTTTATGGAAACTTTTATGAAGCTGTTGCAGGATAAGAAGGTGGTAGAAGGGCTCAAGGAGCTAATTGATAACTGTACGGGTAAAATCAAGACTCCTCCTAAGCAGTGCACTGTAAGGAAATTGGTTATGCATAAGAAGTAGACAGGACACGAGATGAGTCTGACTGTGTAGATTGGAGAGTATGAAATGGATCAAGTTATCCAGGTTCTAGGATCTGATGCGAATGTACTACATTCGCCAATCAGTAGAAAATCATTCCTATGGGGCGCATGTATGGGGTAACAGTCGACATTGAAGTAGCAGGTGCTCTGGCCGATTTTTAATTAATTGAAATAGTGGATAACAACAATCCTTACCCTATGCTATTAGGGATTGATTGGGCCTTTGACATGGATACCGTAATTAACTTTAAGAAGAAAATGATGGCATTTTAAAGGAAGGATTTGTGAGTTATTATACCACAAGATTCTGTGGAGGGAGCATGCTATGCTGAACCGATCTGCGACTATGTGGAGGATGATGAATTGGATCAAATATACATGATTACTGCGCGTTATGAAGATTGGATGAATCTTACTATAGATGGGAGAATTGCATGGGATATAGATATCTCCTGTACCTCAGATTTAGATGAAGAGCTCAAACACTCACATAATAGATTTCATGAATTTTCCATGCTACATTGTAATATGATGAAAAAATCATTACGGTGCATATCAACGGAGGTAAGTTATCTTCCGCATTATGATGGATTAGATGATGTTGGTTTATTTTTGATAAGTTTGAAATGAAGGTGCTGGAAGAGCATTGCTTCTAGACACTCAATTTGGCACTGTGCACTATGCCTACTTGTTGGTGGGGTGCACATAAGGATAGCTTTGCTGACTAGAAGGAATACTAGAGAATGATGAAATTAAGGTTTGGGTACGCTAATACCCGTATGACTGAAAAATACAATGGAAAGGATGATCTGCATGAGCATTTGGTGTGATGGACTAAAGCTTGGGGAGAAGAGCCACAACTGGAATGGGTGCATATCTTCTATCATACCTTAGATATTATTCCAATGAATTGGTACTTCGAAATAGAGATATGCTAAGGGACAACCGAATGGGATATATTGAGGGAAAGTTTCCTATTAAATTTTAGCTTTGAGGATGGATTCGAATGCATTGATGAAGCGCTCCATGAAATTAAAGCCGCTATATTTAGAAAACCTGAAGATCCGATAGAACGGGTTCAATTGGACTGGAATACATATATGCGCCATGCACTAGAATGATATAATGCGGCTGAAGAAGAAGAAGAAGGGGATTCACAAAATATCAACATTCCAGAGACTGAAGGATAGTGTGAGGTTGAAGGACCCAAAGCAGGGAAGCCTGATATAACAGAACCATTGAAGACTAGGCAAGTAAACATTGGGTTCGATGCACAATCTAAGTTTGCAAAGATAAGTGATTATTTGGACGAACATACAGTTGATAAAGTGGAGGAACGGTTGCGTGAATACCATGAATTGTTTCCCACCAAGTTCTGAGACCTGAAAGGAATATTAGGGGATCTGGTAGTAATGAAGATCACATTAAAGCCTGATGTGACGACCGTGAAATAGAGACATCACCATCTAAATCCTAATTACAAGGATAAGGTGTGCAAATAGCTCAGAAAAATGTTAGAAGCTGGAATCATAGAGCCAATAGAAGAGTCTGGTTAGGTAAGCCCTATGGTTGTATAGGAAAAGAAGTAGCAAGGTGAAATCAGGATATGCGTGGATCTGAGAAAGCTTAATGATGCGTGTGTTCATGACCAATTTCCATCCCTGTTTATAGATGAGGTTTTCGTGACTGTTAGAGGGAAGGAAGCTTATTCGTTCACTGATGGGTACTTAGGGTACCACATGATTAAGATCATGTTGGAAGATCACAACAAGACGATCTTCACGATAGAGTGGGGATGCTTCCAGTACACAGTAATGCCATTCGTGCTCAAGAATGCAGCTGCGATCTTCTCAAGGGTTGTAATTGCAACATTCCATCCATAAATTTTTAGAAGTATATTTTGATGACTAGACTATGTTTGGATTGGTAATGCACCACGTTGCAAGTCTATGCCTTATGTTGGATACTTGTTGCAGATACCACATTGCCCTAAATCTGAAGAAATGTATCTTTTTTGTGCCTTATGGGATACTTCTCGACCATGTAGTCTGCAAGTAGGTATTAATGGTAGACCTTGTGAAGATAGTTTTGATTTACAATATAGAAGCTCTGAAGAATGTAAAGCAGCTACGCGTAATGCTGGGCACAGTGAATACTATAGAAATTTTATCAAAGCTTATGCCCAGATAACTGCATCGATGGAGAAATTACTGAAGAACGATGTGACTTTCTGCTGGGATGAGGAGTGTCATCACAATCTAGATATGTTAAAGGAAAAGATGGTGAGTACACCCATTTTATTGTTTCCAGACTGGAAGAAAAAATTTCATGTACATGTGGATGCCTCCTATATTGCATTGGTTGTAGTATTGACCCAGCTAGGAGAAGGCGAAATTGATCATCATATAGCCTTCACAAGCATAAAACTATCAAAGCCTAAGAAGAATTATTCAACTACAGAGTGCGAAGGACTGACGATGGTCTATGCACTACAAAAATTCTGAAATTACCTATTAGGCATGCATTTCAAAATGTACACATATCACTCTACTCTCAAGTATCTAGTCAACAAGCCTGTGTTGGGGGGAAGATCTGCAGGTGGTTGTTGCTTTTCTAGGAATATGATTTTGAGGTAATTTCATCCTAGATGATTAAATGTGGGACCAAATCATCTATCCAGCATCGAGACAGGTGAAGAACCTACTAGTTTAGAAGACAGGTTTCCAGATGTGAAACTCTTTGTGGTGCATGTCACAAATGATCGTTTCACTAATATAATCCAATTTTTGACTACTGGCACAACCCTAGAAGTATATTCTACCCAACAGAAAAGGGAATTGGTGGCTCATGTGGCTAAATTTTCTATGATCGTGGGACACTTGAATAAGATGGGAAATGATGAAATACTACGTCGATATGTTCCAGATTTTGAACAAACTAGCAACCTCACCAAAGCACATGGAGGAGTAGCGGGAGGACACTATGCAGGCAAAGAAACTGCGCAAAAGATTTTACGTGCAAGATTATGGTGGCCAACAATGCATAAGGATTCTAAGTCATATTGTAGGGCATGAGGTGCTTGTCAAAGGATGGGGAGGCCATCGCAGAGGGATGAAATACCCTTAAATCTTGAGATTTCATTACAAGTCTTTGAAAAATGGGTGATTGACATTGTAGGTTCAATACAACTACCAGGGAAAAAGACAGGCGTGTGGTATATTATTATTGTGACTGAGTATTTGACACGATGAGAAGAATCAAAACTGGTGAAAGACTGTAGCGCTACTATAGCTGCAAAGTTCCTATTTGAATATGTATTGACAAGTATCGGTTGTCCTAATATACTGATGAGTGATAGGGGTATGCATTTCCAAAATGAAACTATTACCACGATGCTTAAAGAATTCCAGGTCTATCATAAAAAGAGTATGCCCTATCATCCTCAGAAAATGTTATGGTTGAAGCATTCAATAAAATCTTAGAGAATGTGTTGACAAAGATCCACAATGCGTAGAGGAATGATTGCGATGTACACATATCAGTAGTCCTATGGGCATATAGGACGATGTGTCAAAATTTGATAGGCCAGACTCCATTCAAGTTGGTCTATGGTATAGAGGCTATGATGCCCATGGATTATATTGTTCCAATTCTATGGATTGTAGCATTGACTGATATGGAGGTGTTATAGACATTTTTGTGCCTTACAACATTGAGCATGAAATGTCCATAATCCAAGGGATCCAAAGTCCCTAAATAAGTTGTTCCTACCCCTAAAGGAACAAGGTCAACCAAAGACAGCTTCTACCAGAAGTTCTCCACCAAAAACCACTCAGAAACAGTCAATTCAGGATCAATTCAGAGGCTCCACTAGCTGTCTGCGCTGAAATGCAGAGATTACACTGGCTAGGTGCACTGCAACGCAGGTAGAAGCACTACCAGGGTGCGCTGAGCAGGAAATGACAAATGGCAAGTTCATTCAACGAGGTGGAAAGACCCTGGAAACTTCCATATTCTTCTCCAATGACACTTGCCTCAATGAATTCGACTAGTGATGAGTAAGAGGTTCTCAACCTCCAAGTGGAAGCAAGAACTGACAGAGACAAGCCACAAGTCAAAACATAAGCTGACTCATCCTCTCTGCTTAAATCTATATATGGATCTCTCACTCAGAGGTTCAGGAGGCTGGAATTTTGTACTTTGCAGAGAATTGCTGTTGGTTTGAGATTGAGATTAGTACATTGGGTGATTTATGCTTTGTTGGAGGAGAGAAAGGGATTCCTTTGCTGGGAGGTAGATGCTGGATCGGAACTCACTTGGTTGTATCTCCTCTTGGACTTTATTATCTTTTCAATAAACTATTTGATTTTCTCCTACATGTTGTATACCAATGATGTTTTGTTATGCTTACATGCTTAGCTTAATCTGATCTTGAGCTTTTTATGAATGTATATCTGTATCTTTGTGTAGTTTCTCTCTCTTGTGATCTTGCAGGAATTCGGTGAAGCTGGGCCGGTGAAGGAGCAAGAAGCTGGGAGCTACTAAAGAGAGGAGTGATTTGGATCAAAAAACTAGCGGAAGATACAGGTTAGTTAGATCCTTCTTCCTCACTTACATTTCGTAAAGAAGAATACTCAAATAAGTTTACCTGTTTGTTGCTAAGGCACTATCACCTCTTAGAGTGGGATAGGGGCATTCCGAATTGGATACTTTTCCCAACAACAAATTGGCGACTCCGCTGGGGACAGTATCTTGTTAGTTTATTTGTGTTTCTGGTGTTGTTCTTCTCATAAACTCAGGAGTGCCAAATCGAAATGCATTTGCCATTTTCAAATGCAAAGTAGAGATCTGCCACTCTAGTCCACTCACTGGGCCTGTTTTTATGATCTGAACAAACTGATCCACAAGTTCTCTAACAGCCCTTTGTGATAGATCTTAGTCCTCCTTTAAATCATCCTCCTAATTGTACCTAATTGATAGCTTTTATCCGGCCAAACACTGTTGATTTAACTGCAAACCGTAACCCAAACCCAGAAACAACTCTCGTTTCTTCTTCAGCGTAGACTCTGTGAAGAGGTTCTGCATTTCAACGCAGGTCCCGTGAAGGCTACCTGCACTGAATGTCAAAACCTCTGTGTTGGGAGTGCAATGATCAGTCTTTGCCTTGTGCAGCTGTGGTTCCCTGCTTCCTTTTGCTCAGTTTTATCTCTGTTTTTTGCAGCCTGTTATCAGTCAGTGTACCTATCTGAAACCCCTTTTCTTTGCCTCAATTCCGCCTCAGTTGTATAAAGAAACTGTATTTTTTCTTTGTGTATTTTTTTACATCATTTGCAGTTTCCCATTACAAAAGTAAACTAGTCATACTGTCGCCCTTAGATCTAGACCTGTCGTAAGTGTCGTTTTGATCTTAGGAGTGAGTTTGTTTGCTTTTCACAGTTGATTGAGCTTTTACTTTTGTCGTTTGGTTTGAATTTATGCATTTCTAGTGTCGAAACAAGTAAATCAAAGTGTCGTAATCGTCTTTTTGATTTTGAAAAAGGAACATGTTTATGTTTTCACTTGAAATCGAATTCAAATTTGTACAACAGCTTTCTTTTTAGGCATCAATATTAAGAAAGAGAAAACAAATACATGCATTTGTGCATTTGCATTTTGATAGTTTGCATGTGTTGATTTAGGGAAAAGTGCATTACAGTGTGCTCTATGCTCTTTGAGAAAAGTTTGTATCTTCCTTTTCCCCTTGTAGCTAGGATTTTCATTGTTGAAAATATATAAAAGCTTGCTTATCATCTTTAGAGTGCATTTAGGAATTGTATCATACATCTCGTGGTGATCCAAAAATGCAAACTTCTAAGAAAGATCAACCTAAAATAAATTGAATGAACTTAACAACGCTTTGTAACTTAACGCACAACATAGAGGTCTAGGCTAGAGACGTGTTTCAGCGTCGTAAAACCTGGTGACTATCGATCTCGCTGATGGTTGGGTGATTCCTCCTGAGAGACGATAGCGCCAGTACGGATTGTGCTCCCACGTACCGTCGAGTATATATTGGGAGACCCCTATAGGCATAAAACCTTTATCCTTAGGAAGCCGTGTCGGCCGCCCTACTGATCGCAATGCACTGAACACAGCATTCGGGAAGATTGACCGCCCGTACCTTAAAAAGTATTCTGCGGTTTTGCGAAAAGTTTGGCACACCCTCTACCTAGAACTCCAGAGGAATTCCTTTTGGCCTTTTTCAGACTCTATAACGGAAAAAGTCCATCCGAGCATTTGTCACTTCGGGCTTGTTAAAACATCGAAGGAGACTAGAGTCATCTTTAGCTTTTTCTCGACTCTTTAAAATTGAAAAAGCAAGTTGTGTCTAAAGCGTCGTTAAAATTTATTTTAAACGGAACAATCACCCCTTTTTCCTGCGTTGATCTTTAAGTTGAGAAAATGGAACCCACCAACCAAGGAATTCCCCTTGGTGGAAATCCTAGTCCCTTGTCCTCTTGGGGAGATGTTGGTGTGCCCCATATGGCCACATTGTCGCTTCCAGGACTGACAATTGGCTTGCCGGTCTGGCTCTTCTCAACCAATGTTGTTCAGAACACCACTATTCCTGAACAGTCGAATCAACAGTTAGACCAGTCCAGAATTTCCCACCAGCCTTCTACTTCCTCTAATTCTTCCTCTCCTCCTTCCTCTTCACTTGATGGAACTGGTAAAGCAAAAAAACAAGTTCCTAAGGAGAAGAAGGAAAAGAAGAAGAAAGAGAAGAAGAAGAAGGAGCCAAAAGCGACTGGGGGCAAACAAGTGTCGTCTAACAAAAATCCACACACAGCACTGACTAGGCCTAAATTGCCATGTGTCATATGCAAGGGAGACCACTTCCACAGAGATTGTCCCTGCATCCCTCGGATATTAAGGGACTGGTCTCCCCGTTTGCACAATCCGGTGGCATCAACCTCTGATAGCCATGTTGGATGCATACCGTCAACTAGCGAAAGTGAAGCCCTTGGACAAAAAGGGAGAGCTAGATCTCCCTGTAGACTGTGCGAAGGCGACCATGCCATTCACCGTTGTCCCTTCTTAGACGAAGCAAAAAGCGTTTTAGATGATCGTCCGGTTTCACTGTTACGACTCCCTCCTGGATATAAAAAACTCTTGCCGAGTCCTTCGTTAGTTGAAAATCCAGCTGGCTCGCTCAAGTGGTCAGCTGAAGCGCCGATCATTGAAGATGAACCAGCTGAATCCATACCTGACGAAAGTCAAAAGGTCGAGGTGGCAGTTGACCCGGTCTTGCCTTCAGAGGATTTATCTTCGAATGATACAATCACTGAAGAGAATAAAGATGACACCATCCAAATTCTCTTCATCAACACAGACTCCGACGAGCACGGGGGCACTCCCCCCATTCCTTTACCGCAGGAAGGAAGTTCGTCAGAGCGATACCTGGCCGTTTATTCGGTCCCACCACCAAGCAACCTAGTTGTCTCCTTCGACTGGAACCAACTAGGGAGACCCCGTTTGCCAGCAAGCATACCATTCAGAATTATCGTCCAAATATATAGAATGGTCATGGCTGGCACCATCATTGATGAAGGGGAATCTGTGAGTATCCTTTCCTCCACTGCTTGGAAAGCGCTTGGTTCGCCAGCGCTTTTGCCTGAAATGAGAAATCTGACAGGCTTTGATAAAAGGAACCAGTCGACCTTTAGGGATCCTCCCCAATGTGCCTATCACATTGAAAGGGAAGACCGTTCAAATGAACATGATGGTCGTTCAAGGACCCTTGGATTATAACCTACTCCTTGGACGAGACTATATATATTGCATGGGAGCCATCGTCTCCTCACTCTTTAGAGTAATGTGTTTTCCGCACGAGGGAAGAGTGGTCAAGCTCGTGGACCAGCTTTCATTTCCCGGATCACTCATCGCAAATAGTCATATACCATCCCTAAATGGTCTCTTCACGCAAGAAATGTCTCAACCTATGGTCCGTCCTCCCGATGAGCGCGAGTAATTCGGAAGGATATGACTGGAACCCAGGGGGCATGCATCCTGGTCTGCTTCGGCAGGAAAACTTTGGGTATAAGGTAGGTTTCCGCGGGAGAATATGACTAGTCTGTACCCCGTCCGTGGTTGGAAGTGGGGTTGTTCTGGAATAAGATTCTCTTGTTAAAGTTATGTGTTTGGCGCTCGTTGTCACTCACCTTTGTCTATCTCGATAGATATCGCCGAGGAAGTGTTTTGTTTGAAAGATTAACTGGACAATCTTTGGGTAACCTAAAAGAGGTAGGTCTCTCTCGGTAAAACAATTGTTTTAGCGGAAGTGAAGTAGAGGTAACCTTGAAACTCTGTTTTATACCTGGGGGCATGCAAACCTTTCGGAGTGCAAGAAAAGAGCGGTTATTTATCTGTTTTTTTGGGTTAATCGTTTCCTAACTTGCATAAAGAAAGGATGCGGGGCATAGCTTTGGTAAGGCGCAAGCTCCATAAAAAATGGAATCTTACATGAGACATTCTTATCATATGACTGGAGAATCGAGCAGTTTTAGCACATAGTTCATGCTCGTTAAAAAATAAACATAAGATTGAGCAGTGTTTTTCCGCGTTTAAGCTCGTTAAAAAATGAACTATCTTCCGTAAATAACCACCGTGAATGTAACATTATCAGCCATTAAAGACTTGGTCATGTTTGCACCGTCACCTCCACTTTTCCATTGGCTGATCATTCACCTCCATATGATTGTTTACCCATTTTGAGGAACAGCTGCGAAGAGTGATTTCACTAGCCATCCTTGTGACACTGTCATGCTTGGAAAATTCCAACCCTTACCTAGAATCAGCTGCTAACCCGTTTCATCACTCGTTCCTCAAAAGACGAGTCTTCTTTAAGCTCTTTTCATCTGACTCGTAAAATATGAAAAGATTGCCGAGTTTTGGCCTTCCAGCTCGTTAAAGCGACCGGAAGTGCTATCCCTCCTCTAGATTTTAATATTTTTGGACCTGAGGGATTATTGCACAAAAAGATCGAGCGCTTGTTTTGTTCGGCTCGTTAAAACTATTGAAAACTCATCCCTTCTGTATTGTTTTATACTTTTTCGGACTTAAGGGATTAGATGACGAAAAAGGACTTTCGGCGTTGACTTTACGTACCTTTTTAGACTCTCTAAAAATGAAAAGGACCGAGTTATCTTTGTCGTTAGACTTGTTAAAAACATTAAATAGCGACAAACTTGTCTTTAGACGAGAACGAGTTTCACTATCGCTAGGCTCGTTAAAACATAGCGATGGGTTTGCCCGAAGGGCAAATTATAGAACAAGAATATGTTATCCTCCTCAAGCTTGAAAAAAATAAAGAGGTACTGGTCAGCAATGACTGGGGAAAAATTGGGAAGAAACTCAAAGAACTTTTTGGTAGCAAGTCGCTCTTGAACATGACACTTCCACTCCGTGCCTGAGTCGGGTTGGGTTGTTTCATTCACCGGTCACATCACCATGGTCTCGCAATACCATCCACCTTTGGGGTAAATGCTACCAATCCATCACACAAGTGTCGCCGATATGTTCAAGAGAAGTCATCCGGAGAAGTCAACCGTGTCCCATCCACTACCATACATTATCCTTCATTCTTTCATGACCGCCACCCTGAACCATATCTCATCAGATCGTTTTCACCTCCATCAAAATCATTTGCTCCGTTCCATGTCACTGATGTGGGATACATTAAGGCCCTCCTTTGACGGATCGCTTCTTGTCGACATCAGCTCATTATCCAAGAAGTTGATCTAGGAACAACCCCTTCAGTACTTTGAAGCTTGCATGCCTCAATGGCAAGTTTCTCACTTCCGGCGACAGGTATACATGAAGGAACTTCGACCGAAAGATTTTGCGTGGCGTTCGACGCCAAGTCCTTTATTCACACCACGTGAATTGTACTGCAGTACCTTGAGGGTCATTATCTTTATCGGTGATTCCTCTCGCGCTTGTTAACGGTTTACCTCATTGACCGGTAATCAAGCGATGTCTTTCCATGTTCGACTTCAGAACATTTCTCACATGGATCGACTTGTACTTAGAGTGAAGATAAGACGAGATTGAATACCCCGGATCTAGTTTCATCCATCCGGGCTATGATGTATATTCAGGAAAAATAAAGACATTGACATGTACAACATTACAGCAGATAATCATCCTACCAAAAGGATGATGATTTCATCAAAATCATCAGTCTACCATCAGACGATTGTCTGTTCTATGTACAGAAAAATGAATTTATAAAGCTGAGCATGGGAATGCCTGCCTCAGCTAGATCATGAAAGCAGTATGAAAAATAATGTATTGTATTGTATCTTATTACAGGTCTCCTCCCAGCATTGAATGAACTTCGGATCCTCCTAATAAAGCATTTCACCTGATAAACGGCCTCATACTTTAGGGGGCAATTGTTATAGACATTTTTGTGCCTTACAGCATTGAGCATGAAATGTCCATAATCCAAGGGATCCAAAGTCCCTAAATAAGTTGTTCCTACCCTAAAGGAACAAGTTCAACCAAAGACAACTTCTCCCAGAAGTTCTCCACCAAAAACCACTCAGAAACAGTCAATTCAGGATCAATTCAGAGGCTCCACTAGCTGTCTGTGCTGAAATGCAGAGATTACACTGGCGAGGTGCACTGCAATGCAGGTAGAAGCACTACCAGGGTGCGCTGAGTGGGAAATGACAAATGGAAAGTTCATTAAACGAGGTGGAAAGACCCTGGAAGCTTCCAGAATCTTCTCCAATGACACTTGCCTCAATGAATTCGACTAGTGATGAGTAAGAGGTTCTCAACCTCCAAGTGGAAGCAAGAACTAACAGAGAGAAGCCACAAGTCAAAACATAAGATGACTCATCCTCTCTGCTTACATCTATATATGGATCTCTCACCCAGAGGTTCAGGAGGCTGGAATTTTGTAATTTGCAGAGAATTGCTATTGGTTTGAGATTGAGATTAGTACATTAGGTGATTTATGCTTTGTTGGAGGAGAGAAAGGGATTCCTTTGCTGGGAGGTAGATGCTAGATCGGAACTCACTTAGTTGTATCTCCTCTTGGACTTTATTATCTTGTCAATAAACTATTTGAGTTTCTCCTACATGTTGTATACCAATGATGTTTTGTTATGCTTACATGTTTAGCTTAATCTGATCTTGAGCTTTTTATGAATGTATATCTGTAACTTTGTGTAGTTTCTCTCTCTTGTTATCTTGCAGGAATTTGGTGAAGCTCGGCCGGTGAAGGAGCAAGAAGCTGGGAGCTACTGAAGAGAGGAGTGATTTGGATCGACAATCTAGCGGAAGATACAAGTTAGTTAGATCCTTCTTCCTCACTTACATTTCATAAAGAAGAATACTCAAATAAATTTACCTGTTTGTTGCTAAGGCACTATCACCTCTTAGAGTGGGATAGGGGCATTCCGAATTGGATACTTTTCCCAACAACAAATTGGCGACTCCACTGGGGACAGTATCTTGTTAGTTTATTTGTGTTTCTGGTGTTGTTCTTCTCATAAACTCAGGAGTGCCGAATCGAAATGCATTTGCCATTTTCAAATGCAAAGTAGAGATCTGCCACTCTAGTCCACTCACTGGGCCTGTTTTTATGATCTGAACAAACTGATCCACAAGTGCTCTAACAGCCCTTTGTGATAGATCTTAGTCCTCCTTTAAATCATCCTCCTAATGGTACCTAATTGATAGCTTTTATCCGGCCAAAAACTGTTGATTTAACTGCAAACCGTAACCCAGAACCCAGAAACAACTCTTGTTTGTGCTTCAGCGCAGACTCTGTGAAGAGGTTCTGCATTTCAACGTAGGTCCCGTGAAGGCTACCTGCGCTGAATGTCAAAACCTCTGTGTTGGGAGTGCGCTGATCAGTCTTTGCCTTGTGCAGCGGTGGTCCCCTACTTCCTTTTGCTCAGTTTTATCTCTGTTTTTTGCAGCCTGTTATCAGTCAGTGTACCTATCTGAAACCCCTTTTCTTTGCCTCAATTCCGCCTCAGTTGTATAAAGAAACTGTATTTGTTCTTTGTGTATTTGTTACATCATTTGCAGTTTCCCATTACAAAAGTAAACTAGTCATACTGTCGCCCTTAGATCTAGACCTATCGTAAGTGTCGTTTTGATCTTAGGAGTGAGTTTGTTTGTTGTTCACAGTTGATTGAGCTTTTACTTTTGTCGTTTGGTTTGAATTTATGCATTTCTAGTGTTGAAACAAGTAAATCAAAGTGTCGTAATCGTCTTTTTGATTTTGAAAAAGGAACTTGTTTATGTTTTCACTTGAAATCGAATTCAAATTTGTACAACAGCTTTCTTTTTAGGCATCAATATTAAGAAAGCGAAAACAAATACATGCATTTGTGCATTTGCATTTTGATAGTTTGCATGTGTTGACTTAGGGAAAAGTGCATTACAGTGTGCTCTATGCTCTTTGAGAAAAGTTTGTATCTTCCTTTTCCCCTTGTAGCTAGGATTTTCATTGTTGAAAAGATATAAAAGCTTGCTTATCATCTTTAGACTGCATTTAGGAATTGTATCATACATCTCGTGGTGATCCAAAAAAGGGAAACTTCTAAGAAAGATCAACCTAAAATAAATTGAATGAACTTAACAACGCTTTGTAACTTAACGCACAACATAGAGGTCTAGGCTAGAGACGTGTTCCAGCGTCGTAAAACCTGGTGACTGTCGATCTCGCTGATGGTTGGGTGATTCCTCCTGAGAGACGATAGCGCCAGTACGGATTGTGCTCCCACGTACCGTCGAGTACATATTGGGAGACCCCTATAGGCATAAAACCTTTATCCTTAGGAAGCCGTGTCGGCCGCCCTACTGATCGCAATGAACTGAACACAGCATTTGGGAAGATTGACCGCCCGTACCTTAAAAAGTATTCTGCGGTTTTGCGAAAAGTTTTGCACACCCTCTACCTAGAACTCCAGACTAGTTCCTTTTGTCCTTTTTCAGACTCTATAACAGAAAAAGTCCATCCGAGCATTTGTCACTTCGGGCTCATTAAAACATTGAAGGAGACTAGAGTCATCTTTAGCTTTTTCTCGACTCTTTAAAATTGAAAAAGCAAGTTGTGTCTAAAGCGTCATTAAAATTTATTTTAAACGGAACAATCACCCCTTTTTCCTGCGTTGATATTTAAGTTGAGAAAATGGAACCCACCAACTAGGGAATTCCCCTTGGTGGAAATCCTAGTCCCTTCTCCTCTTGGGGAGATGTTGGTGCGCCCCATATGGCCACATTGTCGCTTCCAGGACTGACAATTGGCTTGCCGGTCTGGCTCTTCTCAACCAATGTCGTTTAGAACACCACTATTCCTGAACAGTCGAATCAACAATTAGACCAGTCCAGAATTGCCCACCAGCCTTCTACTTCCTCTAATTCTTCCTCTCCTCCTTCCTCTTCGCTTGACGGAACTGGTAAAACAAAAAAACAAGTTCCTAAGGAAAAGAAGGAAAAGAAGAAGAAAGAGAAGAAGAAGAAGGAGCCAAAAGCAACTAGGGGCAAACAAGTGTCGTCTAACAAAAATCCACGCACAGCACTGACTAGGCCTAAATTGCCATGTGTCATATGCAAGGGAGACCACTTCCACAGAGATTGTCCCTGCATCCCTCGGATATTAAGGGACTGGTCTCCCCGTTTGCACAATCCGGTGGCATCAACCTCTGATAGCCATGTTGGATGCATACTGTCAACTAGCAAAAGTGAAGCCCTTGGACAAAAAGGGAGAGCTAGATATCCCTGTAGACTGTGCGAAGGCGACCATGCCATCCACCGTTGTCCCTTCTTAGACGAAGCAAAAAGAGTTTTGGATGATCGTCCGGTTTCACTGTTACGACTCCCTCCTGGATATAAAAAGCTCTTGCCTAGTCCTTCGTTAGTTGAAAATCCTGCTGGCCCGCTCAAGTGGTCAGCTGAAGCGCCGGTCATTGAAGATGAACTGGCTGAATCCATACCTGACGAAAGTCAAAAGGTCGAGGCGGCAGTTGACCTGGTCTTCCCTTCAGAGGATTTATCTTCGAATGATACAGTCACTGAAGAGAATAAAGATGACACCATCCAAATTCTCTTCATCAACACAGACTCCGACGAGCATGGGGGCACTCCCCCCATTCCTTTACCGTAGGAAGGAAGTTCTTCAGAGCGATACCCGACCATTTATTCGGTCCCACCACCAAGCAACCTAGTTGTCTCCTTCGACTGGAACCTACTAGGCAGACCCCGTTTGCCAGCAAGCATACCATTCAGAATTATCGTCCAAATATACAGAATGGTCATGGCTGGCACCATCATTGATGAAGGGGAATCTGTGAGTATCCTTTCCTCCACTGCTTGGAAAGCGCTTGGTTCGCCAGCGCTTTTGCCTGAAATGAGAAATTTGACAGGCTTTGATAAAGGAACCAGTCGACCTTTAGGGATCCCCCCCATGTGCCTATCACATTGAAAGGGAAGACCATTCAAATGAACGTGATGGTCGTTCAAGGACCCTTGGATTATAACCTACTCCTTGGACGAGACTATATATATTGCATGGGAGCCATCATCTCCTCACTCTTTAGAGTAATGTGTTTTCCGCACGAGGGAAGAGTGGTCAAGCTCGTGGACCAGCTTTCATTTCCCGGATCACGCATCGCAAATAGTCATATACCATCCCTAAATGGTCTCTTCATGCAAGAAATGTCTCAACCTATGGTCCGTCCTCCCGATGAGTGTGAGTAATTCGGAAGGATATGACTGGAACCCAGGGGGCATGCATCCTGGTCTGCTTCGGCAGGAAAACTTTGGGTATAAGGTAGGTTTCCGCGGGAGAATATGACTAGTCCATACCCCGTCCGTGGTTGGAAGTGGGGTTGTTCTGGAATAAGATTCTCTTGTTAAAGTTATGTGTTTGGCGCTCGTTCTCACTCACCTTTGTCTATCTCGGTAGATATCGCCGAGGAAGTGTTTTGTTCGCAAGATTAACAAGACAATCTTTGGGTAACCTGAAAGAGGTAGGTCTCTCTCGGTAAAACAATTGTTTTAGCGGAAGTGAAGTAGAGGTAACCTTGAAACTCTATTTTATACCTGGGGGCATGCAAACCTTTCGGAGTGCAAGCAAAGAGCGGTTATTTATCTGTTTTTTTGGGTTAATCATTTCCTAACTTGCATAAAGAAAGGATGCGGGGCATAGCTTTGGTAAGGCGCAAGCTCCATAAAAAATGGAATCTTACATGAGACATTCTTATCATATGACTGGATAATCGAGCAGTTTTAGCACATAGTTCATTCTCGTTAAAAAATAAACATAAGATTGAGCAGTGTTTTTCCGCGTTTAAGCTCGTTAAAAAATGAACTATCTTCCGGTAAATAACCACCGTGAATGTAACATTATCAGCCATTAAAGCCTTGGTCGTGTTTGCACCGTCACCTCCACTTTTCCATTGGCCGATCATTCACCTCCATATGATTGTTTACCCATTTTGAGGAACAGCTGCGAAGAGTGATTTCACTAGCCATCCTTGTGACACTGCCGTGCTTGGAAAATTCCAACCCTTACCTGGAATCAGCTGCTAACCCGTTTCATCACTCGTTCCTCAAAAGATGAGTCTTCTTTAAGCTCTTTTCATCTGACTCATAAAATATGAAAATATTGCCGAGTTTTGGCCTTCCAGTTCGTTAAAGCGACCGGAAGTGCTATCCCTCCTCTAGATTTTAATATTTTTAGACCTGAGGGATTATTGCACAAAAAGATCGAGCGCTTGTTTTGTTCGGCTCGTTAAAACTATCGAAAACTCATCCCTTCTGTATTGTTTTATACTTTTTCGGACTTAAGGGATTAGATGACGAAAAAGGACTTTCGGAGTTGACTTTACGTACCTTTTTAGACTCTCTAAAAATGAAAAAGGACCGAGTTATCTTTGTCGTTAGACTCGTTAAAAACATTAAATAGCGACAAACTTGTCTTTAGACGAGAACGAGTTTCACTATCGCTAGGCTCGTTAAAACATAGCGATGGGTTTGCCCGAAGGGAAAATTATAGAACAAGAATATGTTATCCTCCTCAAGCTTGACAAAAATAAAGAGGTACTGGTCAGCAATGACTGGGGAAAAATTGGGAAGAAACTCAAAGAACTTTATTGGTAGCAAGTCGCTCTTGAACATGACACTTCCACTCCGTGCCTGAGTCGGGTTGGGTTGTTTCATTCACCGGTCACATCACCATGGTCTCGCCATACCATCCACCTTTGGGGTAAATGCTACCAATCCATCACACAAGTGTCGCCGATATGTTCAAGAGAAGTCATCCGGAGAAGTCAACCGTGTCCCATCCACTACCATACATTATCCTTCATTCTTTCATGACCGCCACCCTGAACCATATCTCATCAGATCGTTTTCACCTCCATCAAAATCATTTGCTCCGTTCCGTGTCACTGATGTGGGATACATTAAGGCCCTCCTTTGACGGATCGCTTCTTGTCGACATCAGCTCATTATCCAAGAAGTTGATCTAGGAACAACCCCTTCAGTACTTTGAAGCTTGCATGCCTCAATGGCAAGTTTCTCACTTCCGGCGACAGGTATACATCAAGGACCTTCGACCGAAAGATTTTGCGTGGTGTTCGATGCCAAGTCCTTTATTCACACCACGTGAATTGTACTGCAGTACCTTGAGGGTCATTATCTTTATCGGTGATTCCTCTCGCGCTTGTTAACGGTTTACCTCATTGACCGGTAATCAAGCGATGTCTTTCCATGTTCAACTTCAGAACATTTCTCACATGGATCGACTTGTACTTAGAGTGAAGATCGGACGAGATTGAAGACCCCGGATCTAGTTTCATCCATCTGGGCTGCGATATATATTTAGGAAAAATAAAGACATTGACATGTACAATATTACAGCAGATAATCATCCTACCAAAAGGATGATGATTTCATCAAAATCATCAGTCTACCATCAGACGATTGTCTGTTCTATGTACAGAAAAATGAATTTATAAAGCTGAGCATGGGAATGCCCGCCTCAGCTAGATCATGAAAGCAGTATGAAAAATAATGTATTGTATTGTATCTTATTACAGGTCTCCTCCCAGCATTGAATGAACTTCGGATCCTCCTAATAAAGCATTTCACCCGATAAATTGCCTCATACTTTAGGGGGCAACTGTTATAGACATTTTTGTGCCTTACAGCATTGAGCATGAAATGTCCATAATCCAAGGGATCCAAAGTCCCTAAATAAGTTGTTCCTACCCCTAAAGGAACAAGGTCAACCAAAGACAGCTTCTCCCAGAAGTTCTCCACGAAAAACCACTCAGAAATAGTCAATTTAGGATCAATTCAGAGGCTCCACTAGATGTCTGCGCTGAAATGCAGAGATTACACTGGCTAGGTGCACTGCAACGTAGGTAGAAGCACTACCAGGGTGCGCTGAGCGGGAAATGACAAATGGCAAGTTCATTCAATGAGGTGGAAAGACCCTGGAAGCTTCCAGAATCTTCTCCAATGACACTTGCCTCAATGAATTCGACTAGTGATTAGTAAGAGGTTCTCAACCTCCAAGTGGAAGCAAGAACTGACAGAGAGAAGCCACAAGTCAAAACATAAGCTCACTCATCCTCTCTGCTTTCATCTATATATGGATCTCTCACCCAGAGGTTCAGGAGGTTGGAATTTTGTACTTTGCAGAGAATTGCTATTGGTTTGAGATTGAGATTAGTACATTGGGTGATTTATGCTTTGTTGGAGGAGAGAAAGGGATTCCTTTGCTGGGAGGTAGATGCTGGATCGGAACTCACTTGGTTGTATCTCCTCTTGGACTTTATTATCTTGTCAATAAACTATTTGAGTTTCTCCTACATGTTGTATACCAATGATGTTTTGTTATGCTTACATGTTTAGCTTAATCTGATCTTGAGCTTTTTATGAATGTATATCTGTATCTTTGTGTAGTTTCTCTCTCTTGTGATCTTGCAGGAATTCGGTGAAGCTGGGCCGGTGAAGGAGCAAGAAGCTGGGAGCTACTGAAGAGAGGAGTGATTTGGATCGACAAACTAGCGGAAGATACAGGTTAGTTAGATCCTTCTTCCTCACTTACATTTCATAAAGAAGAATACTCAAATAAGTTTACCTGTTTGTTGCTAAGGCACTATCACCTCTTAGAGTGGGATAGGGGCATTCCGAATTGGATACTTTTCCAAACAACAGGAGGATCGTGACACTATGGAGGAATTCCTCACACAATTGTTGGAATTAGAAGAAAACCAATTTCTAGCAGGATTTCACCAACATGTGAAAAAGGAGCATGAGAAGGCCTAGCATGATCGACATATTATGCTACGCACCTTCAAGGTGAATGACATGGTCCTACTTTACAATAGAAAATTTACAAAATTTCCTATGAAGTTTCAAATGCATTGGTTGGGACCCTATGTAGTCAAGGAAATTACAAATGGTGGTGCAGTTCAGCTTCTGAAGTTGAATGTGAAATTATTTCTGGGAAAGGTCAATAGAAGTCAATTGAAATTGTATCAAGGGGATCCTACCCCTACGCAATGACTACAAGATGGTCAGACAATATTAGTACTCCAAATAGTTGCAAGGAGTTGCAAGACTATAAAATACACTACCCAATAACTCGAAAAACAAAGTAAGGGGGCTGCGCGATGGAAGCAAGAAGTGTGCAAGAAGACTTGCACCAAGAGGGTTGTGCCACGGAGGATGCTGCTTCCCAACAGGGTCTAAAAATAACCATTTGATGCACTGTAGCTATTTGGATAATGAAAATCCCATTAGGAGGAGAGAGTAGGATACATTTATGGCGCAAATATTTGGCAATTTGCTGCCAAAGCTGCATTTATGATCAGAAATTGGAGGGAACGATCGGATTTGAGTTTGAAATCACCTATAAATCTTGCATGCTAGCCTGCATTATAACACTTTACTTTCCGAGAATTTTCTACCAAAAAAATTATTGTATGTCTATGAATTGAGAAGATTGGGAAGATATTTTTAAGCATCGGGGGATATCTAATGTATCTGAAACCTTCCGAAAGGCCTTTCAAGACAACATGACATCCACTGAGCTCACATAAGCCACGATTTTTGAATCCGTTGTCTCTGAAGCCGCTATCTCTGAACCCGCAGCCCCTGAAATCTTTTCAACGATGGAAGTTACGTCATCTATGCCCACGGCGTGGAGGTCACGTAGGACTAAACCATATTATGTGAAGGAGAAATATAAGAAACCATAGTCCATTCTAGTGAGGTAGTCACCGAGAAAGAACCCTACGGAGATTCGGTAGAAAGGGAATATTGACAAATCCAAACAGCCACATGAACCCCTAGATCATGACGAAGAAGAGCTTCATTTAGGTGTTGAGGCGTTGGATGCTGAGGAAGAGGGTCAGCCTATCAATAAGCTCCCAAGGTATATCCCTATATGGAAAGGCAAAGCGAAGGTCCTGAAAGATCCAAATTCTGAAAATTTTATGGTCTCTACGCTATTGTTGCTGGAAAATGTGGTATTTGAAGGCGCAATCTTAGGGCACATTCCTGCACACAAAATGGAAGATTGGGATCTAGCTGATCATGAAAAATTTCCGTAGTTGGCATCAAACAAGTATTTGACCAATAACTATTATGAAGAGGCATGAGTCACGTCACTGGAGCCTATGAAGTGGGTCACAGGGGTCAAGAAGGCCAAATTGTTGAATATGCTATGGGTACCTGTTGTGGCCAGCAACAACCCCCCTTCTTATTTAGTGTTATTCCTAATACTAAATAAGTGGGGACCCTTAGTTAAAAATTTAAAAAATAAAAGTAGTGCTAAAATTTCCTTTTCAAATAAAATTACCATAACAAGCTTAGGAAACCTCCCTTGAAAAATCTAAAAAATCTAAGTTTTGTGATAAGGTAAGAAAAAAATCTTTCCTTAGGAAATATCGCATCTCAAAAAGATGACAGCATACCACCCTATAAGGCGAATTCCAACATTGTAAGATCGTGATATGCGATAAATAAACAGATATCGCATCGCATAAATCAAGCACAATTTACATTGAAACACTTTAATTTGCCGATATGTGATGACACCGATCGCAAATCGCATTTTGCCGAAAACAGGTTAACAAAGATTGTCATATGTAACTTTTCTGCGATACTGCGATATTGCGATACTGCGATATTGCGATACTGCGATATTGCGATATTGCGATATTGTGATTTCGTGATACAGCAACAGTGCGATAATGTGATAATGTGATGTCACGAGCAATCAACTCTGTGATCTATGATATTGCAATATTGCGATGTTCCAATCTGCGATGTTGCGAAGCAAATCGCAAAATCACTTCAATGCAGATCTTTCAGGCTCATTATTCAAGAAAAGTATTTTCCTTAAGCCGACACATGGTTATGCGCTTTAATGCTAATAAATGAGTTAGTTTCTAGTTATTAATGGAATACGGTTTCATGCTTATTGAAGAATCATCTCACGTAAGGTGGTATACTTTATGTGTCTACGGCATTTAAAACTTTCCCATCACCCTTCCTTGTCATTCATTTTCACTTCACTTGTGAATTGCAGGAACGGAGAACAGAGGACAATACAAGGCAATATGCAGGATAAAATGGGAAATAAAAGCAAAGCTCTGAGCTCTGAAGAAAAAGAAATGGCAGCCTTGTATACAGACATGGCCTGTAATAGAGACGTGGGAATTGCTACGTGGGAAGGCATGTATAATATGCTTGAAGAGGAGAATCCTAGAGTAATGGAAGTTGCTTCTACTGTGGGCTCAAATAGTTCTTCTGAGGCATCCATCATAGAGCTAGCTTGCTCATTCTTACACCGAATAGCAGTAAGGCCCAAAATTCTCCCATACACAAACATGGTTAAGTGGATATTGGACAGTGTTGATATCAGAAACAGACAGTTAAGACTCAGGGTCAAGATCTTACAAAAAAATTGCTTTTACAAATGTTGAACTTTATATCCGCTAGAAGGAAAGAGCGCAAAAAGAGAAAAATGCATCAAGGAAACTCGGATCAAGAAACGGAGACAGTTTCCAACGCTGAGAAAAATTTCTCAAAAATGAAAGCTGCTAATTGCCTAGTCACCTGCAAGCCCCGAAAATTGCAAGAAAGTAACGATACAGACAGATTGGAAGCAGAAGGAAAAATAAAAGGCAGAAGCAATCCAAGGGTTAACCAAGTTGAACTGGGATTATTACTGGGAATACTTGGTAAAGCCACATAGCCAATGGATGACTCTTAAGTGTATCATCAATTCGGCTGAAAAGATGGCACCAGCTCTTGTCGATTATGTTTTCTCAGCTCAGCTAAAATCGGAAGTTGGCCACCCGACTCTTCTCAAACAGATGCTGCATGCATGTGATTTCAAGGACCAAATACAGAAGTAGTTTTAATTTTAGATTCAATTTTAGTTTTAATTTTGTTTTATTTTCCTTAAAAGAGGACGATCATTTAAACTGCATCCTACATTTTTGTAATAATTTATTTTTAAATTTAGTTAGTAGTATTTAAACCCTTCTCATGCAATTAGAGAAGGGTCCTGAAATTTATCAAAAACTTATCCCCAGAACATGCACTTATGTGACCTCTAAGGAGTTTTTTATGAATGAATGGAACATGATTTATTGATGTTTGCATTTGATATCTACTACTGATGTTGCACTTTTGTACTCTTAGTGGACATTTAATCAAGAAGAGATAAATCGTTATTGCTTGAAGCTCATGAGTAGGACTAGTTATAAATGGTATTTCTATCTCTTGACTATTTCTGCCTCAGTGTTAAAGTGATTCTCATGTTCAGTTATTTATATATTCATGTATGAATGCCTGAGTTATCATTTAGCACTTTTGTACAGTGATAGCCATTTATTTATGCTTAGGGTATGCATAGCTTATTATGCAATATGTTTTCACAACTGTTTCGTCTAACTTTTTATACGAAGTGGTTCATCTTTATTGAATTCTTTTCTCATAACAAATGAATGATCTTTATTACCGGTTGTTATTTGAAATCATTTTAGATCGCATAAAAGAAAGATTACACCCCAAGTTAGTGTAGATTTAGATATTTCTGCTTATTAAAATATAATTTCCTTATTATTAGATTAGAATTAGAGTAGAAGTATTCCATTTAGAAACTGTTAGATCATAAATATCAATCTTTCTCACACACACACTTAAATTGGGAAACTAGTCCCATATCCCCAGCCGGACCTGCTATACCAAATGGAAAAGTAGCTGCCAACCAAGGTCCGGACTAGGCGGGTATCCCCCTTGTTGTAGACCTGATTTTCGGGGTTTCAACATATTTGGTGCTAGAAAGAGGGGCCCGAACTGCGAATGGCAAGATAAATCTAAATACCATTATGAGAGTAAATCACCCTAACCATCTCCCCCGACTTCTCCATTACATTTAGAATTTTTAAATCCAGAATCAGAAGTCGTTGGATCAACAACCGCTGCTACAAACCTTGACATTTCAGAGCAATCTACTATTGAACCTCCTGAATTTGAATCTTTGATTCATAAACTTCAGCTATTTTCATTATCTCCTCAAAAGTCTGATAAATCTCAAGACAGCGTGACTTCGAAATATAACCCTGCTCATCCTCTTACCAGGTTAAAGAGCGAAAAGTTTGGCGTTCAGCCAACTGAATTACCTCTACCTACTAGGAAGAGAGCAAGGAAGTCTCCTAAAGGATCCGATAGTGAGACTCTTTCATCCTCATCATCCATCTCAGCGTTTTCACCGCGAAGTCAACCATCCACTCCTCCACTTTAAATCATCGTCCATCAGCCTACTGGAACTTTCCCAACTCCTTCTCAACCATCTGGAGTCATAATATCCTCATCCTCTCAACCGCAGGGATCATCTTCTGCACTTTCATCTGTTAGTATTTCAGCAATGGCCCAAAATCCATTGAATAACCCAGGGGCAGTCTTAATGCCTGCATCCTTGAGTCAGTTACCGGCCCATCCTGAAAAATGGCTGCCTAAGTTTAATCCTAAGGGAGGCATGCTAGCCGAAGAACATATAAATAATTTTATGCTATCCATGAATCTCAATGGAGTCGTTAATGAAGATGTTGTTGTTCAACTTTTTCCTTATACTCTGCAAGGAACTGCCAGATCATGGTATTTCTCATTACCATCTGGATCTATTACTAGTTGGGACATCTTCCAAGAACAATTCTTGACCAAGTTTGGTGATGAAAAGTCTACAGCGACACTGATCAATGACTTGTCTAACCTTAGGGCCGAGTCAAGAGAACCTATCAAAGATTTCAATTTACGTTTCAATAAAATCTTGAACAAAATACCTACTGCTTTTCAGCCTAGTGAAGAAGTGCGAAGTGAATGGTACATTATTGCTTTACCATCAAACTTAGCAATATTTGTTGATAGGGCTAAAAAACAACCTTAGTTGAAAATATGAAAGAAGAGATAGAAGTAGAGAAATGTATTACAGACCTAGAAAATAAAAATGTGATAGAAGAATGAAAGTCTAAGAAGGTGTCTTTCAAAGAAGATCCCAAGAAAAAACAACCGAAAGATCCATTCGGTTTAGAAGGATTACAAAAAATTTTGAACACCATGTCTAACGAAATGGTCGACATTAAGAAACAAGTGGCAGAACCTTTTTCTAAAAAGCCATACAAGCCTTTTAAAAGAAATCCTTCAACTGATTCCAAACCCCCTAATGTTATTTCAAATGTTGAATCAGAAGAAGAAGAGGAAAATGCTACTGAAGAACATACCGAAGAAGAAGAAGTTGTAGAGTTACAAGGTATGCGGGATTTCATCCTCCCAGATGAAGAGTATCAAGGGGAAATCTTGATTAGTACTCACAGCAGAAATCAGCTTGATCCTCCTCAACCTACACCTAAGCTAAAGAACGCAAGCTCGATGACTAAGGATAAAGTCGCTGCCAAGAAAACATCACCTAAAGCGACTCAAACTAGCCCAGTCCAAACAGATACATCTACTCCATTTAAAATGCTAATCGTTTCGGATGAAATGGAGTATAACATCATAGAAGATATGAAAAAGACTAGGGTCAATATTACTTTGTTTGAATTGAGCAAATTAAAACACGAGCAGAAAGTACTTTTGAAAGAATTACATGATGTGCCAGTTGCACCTTTACTAGCTGCTGTAATCTCTGAAGCTTCCCATGATATGGGAAGACCTCCAACTAGTACGATGAATAAAGTTGATCCAAATGATATCACATTAATTGGAGGAAGATCGAGATCGCATACTCCCCCATTTCTCGTTACTTATGAAATTTTCAATAAAAATGTGCATAATTGCTTAGTGGATTTTGGAGCTTCATCGAATATTTTACCAAGATCAATTTGTGCAAAATTGAATGTTCAACCACACAAATCCATTGTACGCATAGTCTAATTAGATCGATCGCAAGTCGAAGTGATTGGCGAGTTAAATCAGGTTACCATTAGGCTGCCATCCAATCCAAAGGTATGTCAAGTTATTAACATTCTAGTTGTTGATATTCCTGAATTTTATGGCTTAATTCTTAGTAAAGACTGGCCAGAAAAACTTCATGGACACTTTGCAACTGACTAGTCACATATGTGGCTGCCCTATAATGGTAAACCAAATCAAATAAAAGTTGAGCGCGAATGACATCAGAAATACATAGTAACGGAACTTGAGGGAGAAAATGAACCAGTAGCATATAATTCTAACATCATTGGCAACTATTCAGTAGATTCTTTCCGAGGAAATTTTAATGCTCATACTTCACCTTACTTAGAACATTTTGTTTTATCTCAAGTGGAAATTTTTTCTCAAACAGATAGTTCTAAATGCATTAATTTTATAGATAGTCCTGTAAATAAATCTTTGTTTTGGAAATTATTTTTTGATGGTTCTAAGTCTAACGAAGGAGTAGGATGTGTGTTAGTAAGCCCAGAGGGAGATAAAACCATGCTAACTTGCAGACTCGAATTTGAGTGCACCAATAATACTGCAGAATACGAGGCTCTAGTCCAAGGGTTGTACAAAGCAATCAGATTAGACGTCAAATACTTGCAAGTTTTTGGAGATTCTGAAATTGTAATTAGACAGGTACGTAATACTATACACTGTTTATCAGGTCATTTAAAGCATTACCAATCTTTAGTCCAAGATCTGACTGAGCATTTTATAGCATTTAATATTTCATCAATTCCCAGACTCCAGAATGCTAGCGCAGACCTCTTAGCCAACGCAGCTTCCAAGCTCATTCCTTCAGAAAATTTTAGCCCTGACCGATTTTCAATTGAGTTAATTTTTAGACCATATATTCCTGATAACATTACAAATTGGAGGATTTTCAACGATGATCCTGATATCGTGAGTTTCCTCACATCTAACGGATCCTACACCAACCAAATAATTGACGAAGACCAACATGACCAACAATTGCAACAAGGATAGTACTAACAATGCTATACCTAAATCAGTAGTCAAATTAGAAGACGTTTATGATTTAAAAGATCGCTTCAAAAGATCTACCAATTCAAAACTCCAAAGTTCAACTTTGAATTATGAATTAGTAAATCTAGGAACTGATGCCAAACCCCAGAATATCAACCTAGGCCTTGGCCTAGCCCCCGAAGAGAAATTAGCATATATCTGTCTCTTAAGTCAATACAAAAGTGTCTTTTATTGGAATTATGATGAACTCAAAACATACGACAGCTCCATCATCCAACATACTATCCCAATGATTGATAATGAAAAACCTGTCCAACAAAAGTTGAGAAAGATCCATCCAAATTTAGAAAACTAGATCAAAACTGAACTCAATAAGTTATTGAAAGCCAAAATAATCTTTCCCGTTAGACATTCTAAATGGGTCTCCAATATGGTATCTGTTAGAAAGAAAAATGGAGATATTAGAATCTGCATTGACTTTCGAAACCTTAACAAGGCCTGCCAAAAGGAAAATTTTCCTTTACCTCCCATGGAGCAAATACTGTGGGCAGTTGCGGGCTCAAAATTAATGTCATTCTTGGATGGATTCTCAGGATACAACCAAGTGTTGGTACATCCTAATGATCAATTAAAAACAACATTCAGAACTAAATGTGGCACATACACATATCAAAAGATGCCATTTGGTTTGATTAACACGGGTGCCACATTTCAGAGAGCCATGGACATCGCATTCAAAGGGTTAGTTAATAAATCAGTGGTAATCTATTTGATGATATTACTGTTTATTCCAAGAAACGAAACAACCATCTCAGAGATTTAAAACAAATCTTCCAAAATTTCCTAATGTATGGTATTTCGCTTAACTAGAAAAAATCCTTTTTCGCATTAAGTGAAGGAAAGCTTCTAGGATTCATAGTGTCAAAATCTGGAATTCACATTGATCCTGATAAAATCAAGGAAATTTCCACAGTACCCCTACCTCACAACAAGAAAGCCATGCAATCTTTCCTTGGCCAGATTAACTTTGTAAAGAGATTCTTCCTATTCTTTTCAAGAATTGTATCTCCTTTACAAGCCATGATTAAAAAGAACGCAAACTTTAAATGGGGCCAAGATGAACATGAGGCATTCAATCTAATCAAACAAGCAATTATCAATGCTCCATCTTTAGCAACTCCAAATTTTTCTGATCCTTTTATTTTGTACACATTTGCCTCGGATAAATCATATGCTACGATACTCACTCAAGAAAATCAGGAGAAGGCGGAAGCCCCAATTGCTTTTTTCAATTCTAATTTACAAGGTGTTGAATTGAATTATTCAGATGTGGAGAAACAAGCTTATGCTGTTTTCAAAGCAATTAAATATTTTAGACCTTTTTTACTCAAAACACATACCAAGATCATAGTACCATTTCCAGTTGTAATAAATCTTCTAGTACAGAAGGATGTGGGTGAGAAAAGGGCCAATTAGGTTACTGCCTTACACGAATATGACGTAGAAATCAAACCAACAAGTATTTTAAAAGGCCAAGGCTTTTGCAAAATGCTGGAAGGAGCATCGCTAATGTCTGAAAATCCATCTAAAGAGGTACAAGTGTACGAGGTAAGCCTAAACGATGCTGAGTGATTATACGTTGATATTATTTATTATCTAAAGAATGGATATGCTCCTCCAAACCTTGATCATACCAAGAAAAGAGCCCTGAGGTTAAAAGCCAAACAATATCAACTAGTGAATGACGTTCTTTTTAGAATAAATTATGATTCTGTTCTCCTTAGATGTCTTGAGAAAGCTGAAGTTGAAAAAGTCTTGCAGGAACTCCACGATGGGCCAACAGGAGGACACTATGCTGGAGATGCAACTGCTCATAAAATTCTGTGCGCACGCTATTACTGGCCTACATTATTCAAAGACACACATAATTACGTAAGGAAATGTCAAGTCTGTCAAACTGCTGCTGGGAGACAAAAGAAACCATCCTTGCCACTGCAACCAGTTAACATTGAACAACCTTTCGATCAGTGGGGACTAGACATAATAGGTGAGATCGTTCCTCACTCTTCTTAACAGCATAGATACATCCTTACAGTGACAGATTACTTTACTAAATGGGTAGAAGCAGTTCCACTCAAGACGACTAACACTGAAAATATCATTGAATTCATACATCAGTTCATAATCACCAGGTTTGGATTGCCTTCCACTTTAATGTTTGATAATGCATCATATTTTTCTGGTAATGCAATGACTAAATTTGCACTCAAAATGGGTTTCAAGCTTAAATACTCAGCCAATTATTATCCACAAGGGAATGGGTTAGCTGAATCTACAAATAAGAACTTAATTAGAATCATTAAGCGATCCATTGACCAAAATCATAAAAATTGGCATAAGTCTTTAATATATGCTTTATGGGCAGATCGAATAATGCAGAAAGCCTCTATTGGCACTTCTCCCTTTAATTTAGTTTATGGGAAAGAAGTAGTTCTTCCAACACATCTGGAAATTCCCTCTTTAGCCTTGGTCCAATACATTGATGAAGCACCAACTTCTTATTTACAACTTAGGCAGTTGGAATTAATTAAACTAGAAGAACAACGAGAACGAGCTAAGATAACTCATGCTCATCATCAAGCATTAGTGAAAGCCTCTTTTGATTCCAATATGATATCCAGAAAAGATTTTTAGATGGGAGATCTAGTTTTAAAATGGGACAAGGCTCATGAGGAAAAGGGAAAACATACAAAATTTCGAAGAATGTGGCTTGGTTCTTTTCAAATCATAGAAGTCATAGGTCCATCTACCTTCATGTCACAAGATTTAACAAGAAAAAGAGATTCTCTACCTATTAATGGTCAGATTCTTAAGAAATATATTCCATAGAAGATCGTTCTTCTATTTTTGTAGAGTAGTTGTTTTTCTTTCCATAATAAAACTAGTTATATATGGTTACAGTTGAGATTTACGAAAAAGACACAAATTCTCTTCTAAATTTTGTTTTTTTTCGCTTGTATAAATAGAATTCTTTCTGAAAAATTAATCATTACTATTGAAAGATACAGTTAAAAACTATATGCCTAGAAATGATACTAGTTTCAACTGTATAAATTTTGATGAAAAGCCACCTTTAGTTAGAAATTGTTTTATTTCAGTCAACGAAAGGTATCAATAACAAAATGAAGATTCTTTGTAGAAAGGCTCTTTCCAAAAACTCTATCATTGTCGTCCAGAGCTGTCTTAAGGAAACAATGACTTCCTCCCCACCTAGAAAACTACAATATTCAGAGAATGATCCAAAGATACACTTTAACTTAAAGAGTGAGAGGTCTCATCATGAGCCGACTTATCATGATCTTAGATAGTATAACTTGCTGACTTTGCCAAGATTGCATACCACAACAGGGAAATGACTCAAGATTGTTAAAATCAAAAGACAAGGGGTCTCATCACGAGCCAGCTTGTTCAGCAAAGTTATAAATCAGTGAATGATTGTGTCATGAATTGGCTACCAAACCAGGACATTGCTCTTTAAGAATAAAAGGAAAATAAAAGCAAAAGTGTGGAAATGGAATTTTCTTTGAAAAATTGTAAATTTCTCTAAGTAGGATACAGGATCATTGCTGGATAATAGGTAACCCTGTCGAAGCTATAAACGCTTGCTGGCAGCAGAGGCTCTACCTACTACAAATGAGCATATTTAAAACTGATTTACAGAGAAGAGTTTGTTTTTATCTTTATAAACTAAGTAATGTCTGATGTAGATACAAGGACTGGCTTGAGGAAATAAATAATCAAAGTTGATAAAAAGAAGAAACAAAATATCATTGATAGGCAAAAGCATAATGAACTTAGTTTTTCTATAGTAAAGTTTAATTTTCTAGAAAATTTTATGTTTTGGAAGTTCTGAAAATTCAAAAAGCAGCAGAGATAACTGGTTCTTCCAAGTGAATCACCATTTTTTGTGGTCAGCAACAACCCCCCTTCTTATTTAGTGTTATTCCTAATACTAAATAAGTGGGGACCCTTAGTTAAAAATTAAAAAAATCAAAGTAGTGCTTAAATTTCCTTTTCAAATGAAATTACGATCATAAGCTTAGGAAGCCTCCCTTGGAAAATCTAAAAAATCTAAGTTTTATGATAAGGTAAGACAAAAATATTTCCTTAGGAAATATCGCATCGCAAAAAGATAACAGCATACCACCCTATAAGCCGAATTCCAACATTGTGAGATCGCGATATGCGATAAATAAACAAATATCACATCGCATAAATCAAGCACAATTTACATTGAAACACTTTAATTTGCCGATATGCGATGACGCCAATCGCAAATCTCATTTCGCAAAAAACAGGTTAACAAATATTGTCATATGTAACTTTTCTACCGTACTCCGATATTGCGATACTGTGATATTGCGATATTGTGATATTGCAATTTCACGATACAACAACAATGCGACAATGAGATAATGCGATGTCACGAGCAATCAACTCTGTGATCTGTGATATTGCGATATTGCGATCTGCAATGTTAAGATCTGCGATGTGGTGAAGTAAATCGCAAAATCGCTTCATCACAGGTCTTTCAGGCTCGTTATTCAAGAAAAGTATTTTCCTTAAGCTGACACCTAGTTATGAGATTTAATGCTAATAAATGAGTTAGTTGCTAGTTATTAATGGAATATGGTTTCGTGCTTATCGAAGAATCATCTCACGTAAGGTGTATACTTTATCTGTCTGTGGCATTTAAAACTTTCCCATCACCCTTCCTTGTCAATCATTTTCACTTCACTTGTGAATTGTAGGAACGGAGAACAGAGGACAATAAAAGGCAATACGCAGGATAAAATGGGAAATAAACGCAAAGCTCTGATCTTTGAAGAAAAAGAAATGGCGCCCTTGTATACAAACACGGCCTGTAACAGAGACGCAGGAATTGCTATGTGGGAAAGCATGTAGAATCTGCTTGAAGAGGAGAATCCCATAGTAATGGAAGTTGCTGCTAGTGCGGGCTCAAATAGTTCTTCTGAGGCATCCATCACAGAGCTAGCTTGCTCATTCTTACACCAAATAGCAGCAAGGCCCAAAATTCTCCCATACATAGACATGGTTAAGTGGATACTGGACAGCGTTGATATTAGAAACAGACAGTTTAAGACTCAGGGTCAAGAGCTTACGGAAAAATTATTTTTACAAATGTTGAACTTTATATCCGCTAGAAGGAAAAAGCGCAAAAGGTGAAAAATGCATCAAGGAAACCCGGATCAAGAAACGGAGACAGTTTCTGATGCGCGATTATCGCTTAGTCGCACATCGCTAAGAAACATTTCTGGAAAAGGAAAGCTGCTAGTTGCCCAGTCACCTGCAAGCCCCGAAAATTGCAAGAAAGTAACGATACAGACAGATTGGAAGCAGAAGGCAAAAGAAAAAGCAGAAGCAATCCAAGGGTTAACCAAGTTGAACTAGGATTATTACTGGGAATACTTGGTAAAGCCACATAGCCAATGGATGACTCTTAAGTGTATCATCAATTCGGCCGAAAAGATGGCGCCAGCTCTTGTCGATTATGTTTTCTCAGCTCAGCTAAAATCGGAAGTTGGCCACCCGACTCTTCTCAAATAGATGTTGCATGCATGCCATTTCAAGGACCAAATACATAAGTAGTTTTAATTTTAGATTCAATTTTAGTTTTAATTTTGTTTTATTTTCCTAAAAAGAGGACGGTCATTTAAACCGCATCCTACATTTTTGTAATAATCTATTTTTAGATTTAGTTAGTAGTATTTAAACCATTCTCATGCATTTAGAGAAGGGTCCTGAAATTTATCAAAAACTTATCCCTAGAACATGCACTTCTGTACCCTCTGAGGAGGTTTTGATGAATGAATGGAATAGGATTTATTGATGTTTGCATTTGATATCTGCTACTGATGTTGCACTTTTGTACTCTTAGTGGATATTTAATCAAGAAGAGATAAATCGTTATCGCTTGAAGCTCATGAGTAGGACTAGTTATAAATGGTATTTCTATCTCTTAACTATTTTTGCCTCAGTGTTAAAGTGATTCTCATGTTCAGTTATTTATATATTCATGTATGAATGCCTGAGTTATCATTTGGCACTTTTGTACGGTGATAGCCATTTATTTATGCTTAGTGTATGAATAGCTTATTATGCGATATGTTTTCACAACTGTTTCATCTAACTTTTTATACGAAGTGGTTCATCTTTATTGAATTCTTTTCTCATAACAGTTGAATGATCTTTATTACCAGTTGTTATTTGAAATCATTTTAGATCGCATAAAAGAAAGATTACACCCCGGGTTAGTGTAGATTTAGATATTTTTTCTTATTAGAATATAATTTCCTTATTATTAGATTAGAATTAGAGTAGAAGTATTCCATTTAGGAACTGTTAGAGCAGAAATATCAATCTTTCTCACACACACACTTAAATTGGGAAACTGGTCCCATATCCCCAGTCAGACCCGCTATACCAAATGGAAAAGGAGCTGCCAACCAAGGTTTGGACCGAGCAGGTATCCCCCTTGTTGTAGACCCGATTTTTGGGGCTTCAACAGTACCACATTTTAGTCGAACCACTATCAACATGTTGTGCATATGCCAATTAATCACATTGGTTCATGATGGGTGTCTTTGGTTGGGAGATCCCATCCCCGTCACATATGTGATGATCCATTGCATCACAAGGTTGCCCGAGGAGTTTGGAGGCAAGAGTAAAGAAAAATAACTTGCAGATAGAATGAAGAGGGAGTTTGACTCAGTGAAGAAGTCGCATGGATACTCTATCCATTCCATCACAGAAAAGGTGGTGCAGTTTGCCACCTAGATTTTAGCTTGAAAGGTCATGATAAAGTGTCACACGGATAAGGTGCGAACTCCAATCATTTCATTGGCTAAACAATGTGTGAAGGGGGTGAAGTACAAAAGGGCACAATATATGTGTAAAGATTTTTTATTGAATTGTTGCGAAGCACATGACGATGGCAAGGCATTCCACTATGCCTGGCTAATGTTGTTAATTTCCCTAGCTGTGCGGATACTACCAGAAGACAGTTAGTTCCCTCCATAGGATGCCGATTTACCAGAAGTCACAAATTTCACTTCACTATGATAACAAAGGATCTAGAGAGGGTCATGGAAATGAAGATATTCAGTGTGCTACTCGAGATGGACCTTCACACGATGATCACCTAGAGGTCGAGGTTGTTACAAACCTTGTTTGAGCAACTGGAGGCATATGCGGATTTTCACAATGTGTCTATCCATGCGTGACAAGATTCAAAAAAGGTATGTTACAAGTTACCGTACTTAGTCAATCAGTCCAATGTGCAGGAAATTAAGGGGAAATGGCCAAGGGAGTGGCTGCACCCCACAGATCTTAGAGTAAGAATAAGTAAGAGTGGAGAGAGTTCCTCCATGTAGATTATGACAGCACATAAAAACAAAGAGGCTGAGTAGGTAGCAACCTGAGAAAAAACCGCACAGAAAAAGAAGGAACTTGCTGCCAAGGCAACTGCTAAAAAGGAGCGCACTACAAAGGAGACCATAATGGAAGTTGAGGGGTCTACTTCTCAACATACTATAGATAGGGAAGGGTCCAAGGAGGAAGGAGGTGGTGGTGAGGAGAAATGCACTCCTTTCAGAATCATAAAGTGCCAGAACGACATGATTTCTGGACCGAGGAAGAAGCAGAAATTAGACAAGAACGTGCATGTAGATCTAACAGTCCTCACTGAGGGGGACTTGGATGAGATCGGAGACAAGGTCCGTGACACAACGACGAAGCTGTGGACACAATTTGAACAACAATACCAACAGGCACTAGGAAACATGTAGAAGGACCTACGCAAGTTGCAAATTCAAACAAGCGGACTTCAAGCAAGCGTGGGACATGCGAGCAGGATTCAAACGAGCTTGTAGCAAGTGAATGTGACTGTACTGGAGATAGATAGGAATTTGGACCTTAGAGTCATACCATTACTAGAGGGATCACTATGCACATAGGTAGATGAAGAAAATACCCAGTTAGAACAGATCAAGGATTTGGGTGTCAACCTAGCAGCGTTACCGGTTCAAACCCTCCATGTACTCCATCAAGGGGTATCAGATGAGCTTCAGGTGAGGGAGAAGTGCGCACTGCTATTCATAAACGAGGTAAAGATGAACAATGAACAAAACTTTGTAGAAAAGGCATAAGCCCTAAACGAGAAGGAAGAACTAGCCATGCGCAGCCAGACTTTGGAGGTAGCCATTACGCAGGTATGTAATGAGATGCCAGAGCTTAATATTCTTGAAGATGTAGCATCAACAATGCATATTAAAAAATAGGTTTTTTCAATTAGACAATCAAAGGAGGAAGTTAGCCGAGTTCAATTTAAATTACAGATGCAAATCTCAGAGCTGCAATTGAAATTACAGGTAACCACTCCGATAGAGGTCTGGGAGTAGCACAGAGTAGCCATAAAAGAGGGAATGACAACGTTAGATGCGACAGTTAAAGGTTGCTCTGATATTTTTGAAAAAGAAATGGAATTATGGATGAGTCTATAGGAGGAACCAACGTTTCAGCAAATTGGAACAGATATCTAGGAGAAGCATCAACAAATCGATGAACTCATGGTGATTACATGCACTTTGGTGCCAGTCCATCACTTTGCTTGCTTAACCGAGGGGAAACAGTTGTAAGTAAAAATTGAGGATTTGCAGAGAAAAGAGGCCATCTTCAAGGCCAGGAAGCAATCACAGATAGAGGATGCAAGCCAGCATACTCTATCAGTACAGGAAAAATTAAAGATAATCTAGCAAACCTAGTGGATAGTGGGCCTTGCGGTGGGAGGTCCTACAACAGAAAAGCTAGTCGAGGAAGTGAAATAGGCCATGGTAGAGGGTACTTCTGACTTGCAAGTGTTTAAGGTGGAGTTCAGCGAACTCCAAGCCAATATTTTTTCTCCAACTGAGTGACTCGAGGGTGAGTCACCCAATTTGTGTTGGGGGCCTATTGGGAAGGTGTCCCTAGGGTCAGTTAAGTTAGGTTTTGTGTCAATTCGGAGAAAATTTTGTAATATATTTTTGTACCAAATGTAAAGTATCCACAAAATGTGGAAGCAGAGCGTGAAGCTAGTAGAAGTCAAAGGGGCTTTAGTCCCTTAGTTGGGTAGGTGATAGAGTTGTTTTGAGACCCGCCCATGGTTTGTGGAACATGGTAGTGTAAAGTAAATGCTATATATAGTTCAGTCATAACGAGTCTAAGAGGAGATCATATAGTGAAGAATCATTGTAAGGGAAAGGTGTTAAGGCAAGAAAAGTCTGTTTCTTGTACTTAGGCAAAAGGGGAAGGCTCCTGCAGCTGAGTGTGTGGAGACCTTGGTAAGTCCGCAAGCTGACTACACATGCCCCTGCAACTAAGTGCGCAAGGAAAAGAAGTCTGTAATTGAACACTTATACTTAATAAAGACTTTTTTGGGGCAAAATTGATGTATCTGTGTCTTATTATTTACTTCTTCTAAGTTAATGTATCTTTGCTCTGTGATATGTTTTATATGAATTAATGCTTGCTTACTGTAAGAAAGTGGTATATCTATAATATTTATGCATGATAAGTATAATTAAGTACCTTTACAAAGATCTGGCAGTTGTTTAGATAGATTTTCAATAGTTATGTATTCAGAAGGATTGAAGTTGCGTGAAGGTAGATATAATCCATAAGGACAGCAAGAAACCATCACACAGGCCTCTCAATGCAGAAACCTAGTTCTAGAACCCCCCAATACTGCTTTGGGTGAGACTACAGCCTGTGCTATGCAGGTTGTTGCCAAAAGGGCTAACAATTAGGGTTTTGTTGGTTGGCATAGATAATGATGAACTTGGGTCATGCCTCATCAAGCCAAAAAGTGTCTAGAGGCCAAGTAGTAAACAATGTCAGTGGGACATAGGGGTTGGTTCCTTGGTCTTGCATTAGCATTTTCATTCAATCATAAAATAAAATAAAAATCTCCAACACCAACCCACCCCCCCATTTGACACATGGTGTAGTAATAGCCACATCAGGGTTCACTTTTCTAGGTAGAAGAAGAAGAGATGGAAAATAATGTAGAATAAATGGATGGAGATAATGAAAATGAGGAAGATCCTCTCAGATTTCAAATTCAAGATACTGATGGTAGTGTTCACATGATGAACATCCTTCCATCTTTTCTTCCAAAATTTCATGGTCTAAGGTTAGAAGATCTGGAAACCTTTCTCTTTGAGTTTGAAATCCTTTCTAGATCTCATGGTTACTCAAAAATTGAGATTGTTTCTGGCAACAATGAAGGATAGAGCTCTTAAATGGTTCATGAGTTTAGGGACTAATTCAATAAGATCATGGAGTGAGAGGAAAAAGATAT
The DNA here is from genome assembly GCA_031772625.1 of Pinus tabuliformis. Classification (NCBI taxonomy): domain Eukaryota; kingdom Viridiplantae; phylum Streptophyta; class Pinopsida; order Pinales; family Pinaceae; genus Pinus; species Pinus tabuliformis. Next base: position 1,032,918,859 of record CM062819.1, read on the forward strand.
TTCTAGAAAAATATAAAGACCATGATCTTAGAGATGAAGTATTTAGAATGAACCAAAAGGAAGATGAGAGCCTTGAGGATCTAATAGAGAGGTTTGTGTATAATGTTAAGAGGGGAAAACTACATCATTTAGGATCCAACACACTAAAAACCCTCTTACTTAGAAAAATTAGGGATGAGAAGATTGATCTCCTTGATCTCATGAGTAGAAGTGATGTATACCAACTATCATTTGAAGAAATTTGTGAAAGATGCAAACACATATCAAGAGGAAGGGAAAGAGTAAGTAAATCAACATCAATATTAGTAATTCAAACTAAACTTGGAAATTTGCTTGATAACTTTAAAATATAAATTGTTAGAAATATAAGTGAACAAGTAGAAATGTTAAGAATTCAAAATGAGAAAAATGAAGATGTTGATATTTGTGTCATCTATGTAGAATCACTTGATGTTAAATATTTCCCCTCATTACCAAGGTTGAAGGAAGTTTACCAAGAGGACAATGGAGCAAGTCTATTGCCAATGCAGCTATGTTATGTAGCCCCAAGAGGACCATGGAAATCTGTTCAACCTCACATGATGCAAGAGCCTAATTCAAAATTTCAATCTTATGCACATCCATCTCAAAGTAATTGGAACACACCCTTTCCGTGGAAACCTTGGCCATCTGAACCCCAAAGCCAATATTCGCAACAAGGTTGGAAAGGAACTCATGGGATCCATCCACAATATCCTCAACGTTTTCCTCAATATCCTCCATACCCAACTCCATTTTATCCCTACCATTTACCTCCACCACAACCATAACCCAAACCACATTCATCTCAAATATCCACTCCCACTCAACTACCTGCACCAACATTTCCAAACCAACACAATGAAGTAGCTTAGCCCACTTACAATGCTTCCAAATATCTCCTTTTGATATCAATGGTATTCATCTCAACTCAGGAAGAATATTCAAAAAAAGAGATTCTCTTGATGCCATTGAATAACAACATGCAGGAAAAGAAGATTCAAAAGAGAAGATCAAAGAATCATGGGCTTCACTTGATGAAGAGAAAACAAAAATATTAGATATTGAGAAAGCTCCCTCATGGTTACCATAAAATCCTCAATGTATTCAAGAGAAAAATCAGCAAAAAGAGGAAGATTTGAAGCTCATGGTAGAATAAGACATGAAGAATGATTGAGATAAGCAAGAAAACCAAGAACATCAAAGTTATATTGAGGTTTGGTTCCAGAAAATCAACAAGATGGAGTATCACTCCCTTCTTCAACTATGCTTGATCCTTTCAAAGTCAATCATTTGGTCTCCGAAATCCAGGTACATGTCAAGTCATATATTGCAAGCCTACACATCACTTTATCTATCATCTTGATGTGCACATGCCTACATTGGAAGTATTCTTATACTTGAAAGTGATTTTGTTTTTCAAGTAGGGTAGGGTAGAAAAAAAAACATGAAAAATAAGAAAGAAAAAAAAAATTAGGTGAAAAACTCCTTTGAGGTGCCTCAGATTAGCTCATTGATTGAAAACCTCCATGAGGTGGTCAATGGGTTGGGAAAAAAAGAAAAAAAGAGAAAAAACAAAAGATCCTAGGTGAAAACCTCCTTTGAGGTGCCTTGACAAACCTACTAGTTGAAAACCTCCTTGAGGCGGCTAGTAGGCCTAGAAACAAAAGAACGAAATAATAAATCTTTACCCCATGTGTCTCTTTGATGAATGCATGTACTCTCCAACATCTGCAAGCAAAAAAAACAAGTTGGTACCAAAAGAAAAAAATGGTCAAGCCTAGTCAAAGGAAGTCAAATTTTGACTTTCTCCTCCTTTTCTCAAATTCTCCAACAAGGCCAAGGCCATGCCAATCCATCACCCTCATTTATTTCCACCATCCACCCATCATTCTCAAGCTTTTCCCATTCATTTTATCTCTTTTCCAAAAAAAACTACAGGAATGCTTTGTTTTACTATAGGAAAGAAAAATACATAGAGAAAAAAATTATTTTTTCCATAACTTGAAAACCATGCCTCTATTTGCCAATATCTTTCATGGGGAGATGCATATGGACGATGGTAACATGCTCAATAAATTTCAACAAATTCCAGTACATGGTTTCCAAGAAATCAGCCTCCATCACCTACAACTATTTTTTATTTTCTCAATATCTATGTATCGATTAAAAAAGTTGTTTCATGGGGAGATACATATGGATGATGGTAACATGCCCAAGAAATTTCAAAAAATTCAAGTGTATGGTTTCCAAGAAATCGGCCTCCATCACCTTCATCCATTTTTAGTTTTTCTCGAGATTAATGCATCCATTGGCCAAGATATTTTTATGGGGAGGTGCATAATGATTATGGAAACATGCTCATTAAACTTAAGGTCAATCCATTCTACAGTTTGGGAGATATGGAAAAAAACAAGTTTGCTACAAGAGGCTATCCTGAGTTACTATAAGACCTCTACAAAAAGTTCTGAATTACTACAATATCTCTACAAGAAGGTCGAAAAGAAGCTACAAGAGGTAATATGATGGAAAAATGGGTCAAAAGGTCAGATATTCTTCAGGGAAGGTTGATATAGGTCCCCCAACACCTTCAAATCAATAAGAAGACAACCCATCAACAAAATGAGATCAACAAAAAGGAAAAAGGCAGTAAAGAATATGTACCTAAGTCATTAGTAGTGATGAGCCCCAAATTTGGTAACATTTTGGGCTCATTTGGCCTAACTACCCTTGCTCAATCCTTCATTTTTCATAACCTATGCATCATTTTTAGTATGTTTATGTCATTTGTACGAATAAGGGCAGTCACTATTCTTAGGTGGCTAACACGTGCTCATTTCAGGTTTTTTGACACATGTTGGAGCAAAACCGAGCAGATAAGGGCTAGGAGACAGCCAAGATGGGGTTGAGGATTCGTAGGAGGGTTGTCCATGGCATTAAATGGCCTTCCTCGGGATCTTCACCCCCAACTCCGAGCTCCAATAGCCACCACAACCAGATCTAGAAGGCAGCCAAACAGATTTTGTGGAAGTAGCTGTTCACTCCCAGTTTGGTCAGCCAAGTCCCATAGATTTAGGAGGTCAGCTTGGAGCCTCTTGATGTATAAATGATAAGGCTTCAGCCTTCGAAAAGGACTTTTGAAAAACTGTTGCACATTCTGCACTACGAGCTTCCAGCTCTGTTTTTTCTCTTTTGTAGCCATCATTGGCAGACCTTTTGACTTATGATTATTATTTTTTAATGAGAAGCAGTCAGATTTGATCTCAGCTCTGAGTTTCTAAAGGATCCATAGCTCTCAGGGTTGGGCCCAACCTGAGAGCCTAGGGCCTCCTTCTTTTGTATTGATATCTTTCCTTTCAGCAATATGGTTTTCTTTACATGCATTTGAAACGCAGTTTGTTGAGTTAGATTTCGTGGTGTGGTCAAGTAGGTCATTGTTAGAAGATAGAGCTGCTTCAGATGTCTAGAATAGAGTAAAGAGATTAGAATTGATAAGAGTTCTAGAAAAGGGTTGCCTGCACTCTCATTTTCACCTCTTTTTAGGGGCTGGAATTGTAGACAGTGCTTCCCAACCAAAAACACTAGTTGTGTACTCATGCAATCTTTGGTGCAATATTTTCATTTGTAAAAGTTATCCATGCGCTCAGACCTCTTGGAATGTTTCTTTGCTTCAGTACCATACATGGTTCTCTTTAGAAATAATGTTGTTGTTCATTGGTTTCATTAACAGTTAGGATAGATTAGTAATATTTTGATTATGTGGAGGACGTGGATGATTTGGTTTAATTTATATTGTGCAATTCATCTCCATCATTCTCTCATCCATCTAAGCTTCGTCCAAGCCAACTGCTCATCTCCCAATTAGACCCCTCGTCTCACAACTACTCTACTGCCCACGTCATCCTACCTTTTTGGCCTTCCATTCCCTCTGCCCTCTTTAAGACAAACTAGTTTTCCACACCCTCTCATCACCTCATCTCTCTGTCACGAAGTCATTACAAACTCCTCTCCTACCTCCCTATCTATCCATGCAGCCTCTTCCACTCACCCATCATCCAAAAATCCAATCGTAGAACATCCTGTAGGAATTGCTGAACATCCTGTAGAAATTCTGAGACATCCTGTAGAACCCCTGCAGACTTCCTGTAGAAGCTCATAAACGCAGTTTCTTGGCAGCCAAACTTTGTGAAACTCTCTAGAAGGATGTTAGGGACTCCTTAGACCCTCTCTGAACCTTCCCGACCTCTTCCAAGCATTTCTCCTCCATGATCCGCCTCTGCACAGTAAGAAGCCAGTTAAAAGCACATGCATGATAATTATACATAACTTGTTCAAAAATACAAAAAGATGTTTTCTTCAGGTAGGAGTCCAGACACATGCATCTTACCTTCATAGAAGTAGTGTCATCCCTTTCAGTAGTTTTCATTCCCATCTTTGCATCAGTAGGACTAGCTGGTAGAATTAGGGTTTGCTAGGGTTTGCATTTCTTGTTGGCTTTTAGTTCCTTTCTGCAAGTAGATTAGCTTCCTTTGAGTTAACTTTCATCCATCAGTTAAAAAGCTTCTTCTAAGAGCTCATAGAAGTTGGCTTAAGCCCCTAGCGGACTTGTGCCAGCTGACCAAGTGACAGCTGCTGCAAGAGCTAGTACTTGTGCATACAGCATCGTCGCTTCCAAGTTTGTTACGAACTACCGGGTTGATAAAAGTAAAGAAGGAAGCTCCAGGAGTTGTAGCATTATTGCTACAATACTGGAGCCCACCATCTTTTTGGCGCCGTTGCCGGGGAAGCGTCAGAGTATTGGTGATTGTTGCTTTTCTTCTATTTTCCTACTCTCGCCTTCTGCTAAGTAGTTTATTTCATTTCCATTCCGCAATTTCCTTTCTGCAAAAGTAGCATAGACATTTCCTGCTTTCATAGATTAACATTTCAATTCCGCAATTTCATTTCTGCAAGCGTAGATTAGCATTTCAATTCCGCAAGCGTAGCCTAGCATTTCATTCTTGCAATTTCATTTGAGCAAAATAGATTAGTTATTTCATGCTTTCATTTCAATTCCGCATTTCCATTTCAGCAAGATAGTTAGTTACAGTTCAATCCGTTTTAAGTTTTGCAGGTACCAGAAAAAAGAACAAAAGCAATCAAAAGTCTTTCCATTTCATGCCTCGTAGAAATCGAGATAAAACAGGAAAATTCTTACCCAACACCCCCACCACATCACTAAGTCACCCTTCTCTCTTCTTTGGTGACAGTGATCCAGAAGAACCTATAGGCGAACCTCCTGAGATATATGAAGATCCTATAACAGAAGAGAGTTAGAGAACACTCCATCTGAAGCTATGGCTGACAATAGGGGAGAAGATGAGAGAATTGAAGGTGCCTTCCCCATCCGAGAGACCAATGGAGACATGAAAATGAAGAAAATAAGCCCCTCCGCTTTACCTCACTTCCATGGACTAACTACTGAAGACCCTGATACCTTCCTGTTTGAGTTTCCCGTCCTTTGTCGAACCTATGATTATACCGAAGATGAGAAAAAACTGAAACTTTTCCCCTCTACCCTTAAGGATACAGCATTACGCTGGTTCATGGGCTTACCTGGGAACAGTATCACCACTTGGGCCCAGATGCAGCAAGCTTTCAATACCAAATACTGGGACTACTGTAGGTCCAAGGAAGCCAAGGGAGAAATCTTTCGGATGACCATGGGGAATGATGAGTCCTTAGAAGATTACGAGGAAAGGTTCCAACTTAGCTATAAATGGGCCAGGTGCACACTTGACCCTGAATCTCTCAAGTCGGTCCTGCTCCGAGGAGTCCCTGAAGACCTCTTAGATACCCTTCACATGCTAGCTAGAGGAGATATTTACCAACTACCTTATGGGGATATAAAGACTGTGTTTAGAAACCATTCTAGGGCAGCCCGGAAAAGAGGTAGAGGAAACCTCCTCTCAGCTAGTATTCCTTTCTCCAAACATGAGTTTGCAAATCAATTAGAGGACCTCAAGAGTGAGGTGAGACAGACCATTTCCATGCAACTTGATACATTCCGAATCCAACAGAAGAAAGAGGAAGCTGAGAGGGCTTTGGCTATCTTCTACCCTAGGTGTACAAGGAAGCACCCTAAGAACAAGTGCCCATTACATTCGGTTGAGGTATGTTTTGTTTGTGAGGAGGACCACCCCACAAACCAATGTCCAACCTTAACTGGGCTTAAAGCCATGTATCAAGGGACAGAAGCGTCCACTGAACTTCTCTATTTCCTCAACCAAAGGAGGCCACATGGTACTAGACCTTACCAATAGGGGATGCAACGGACACCCCAAGCTTATTATAGCCCCAACCAATCTACTCCTATGCCTTCCTGGGGTCCCCCTGCTCATCCTCCCTGGTCTGTGCATCCTCCATGGTCTTACTCGCCTCAGTACCATACTCAGCCCACTACTCATTCGTTTCACTCACATGCCCAGCCACAACCTCAGTAGAATGCACCTCAACCGGGGTGGAGGCCCAAGTACAATACGCCTCCTGCCATTTTGCCTCCACCACCAGCTCAACCACAACCATTACCTCCTGCCCCTCCAAGGAAACCCCAAATGCCTGCTCAACCAAACCCGAATCCCAACAACCGACAGGCGCAACAGGTATATACTGGGGAAACATCATGCCCTACCTATGTTGTGGAGATCCAGGAGATCAACCTATGATCTGGAAAGACTCTTCCGGATCGCCAACCTCCTCCCCCAGAGCACGAGGAAGATAAATAGGAAAGTGAACCAAAAGCCATTCCACCCTTTCCTGAGAGACTAACGGCCACCACACAACCCAACCCAGAGGAGGATGAGCTTCTGGGAGAACTCAAACAGTTGTGTGTGAGAATACCACTTCTCCAAGCCATCAAAGATGTACCGATATACAACAAAATGGTTAAGGAAAAGTGTTTCAGACACCCAGGCAGGCGAAAAAGAGACGCTTCAACCATCAATGTCATAGGACAACTGTCTGATCTTATGTTGGGGCAAGTAATCTGCCCAAAGTATTTGGATCCTGGGAGTCCTGTAGTTGATGTACACATCAATGGCACCATCATACCACACACATTGATTGATCTAGGGGCTGCCATTAATGTGACGACCAGAGATACCATGCTCAAACTCAACCTTCAGGGTTCCTTGAGAAAGACCTCGACAGTCCTGCAACTAGCAGATCGCTCCACTGTGACTCCCGAAGGGATTGTAGAGGATGTCTTGGTCTCTGTTGACTCTTGGGAGTACCCTGCAGACTTCTTGGTTCTGCAACCAAAGGCAAAGCTTATTGGATACCCCCTTATTTTGGGAAGGCCTTTTTTAGCCACTGCAGATGCTTACATAAGCTGTTGTGTAGGAAACATGACCATCAAAAATGGTCCTATGTCCAAGCAGCTAGTCCTGTACCCTCCTGCCCAACCCTTATTAGAGCATGACTTACCACTTTGGTTGGAGGAAGGAGAAGAGGATGAGGTGTACTCAGCACCCTTGTGCACCCTAGACACCACTAGGGGAGGCCCCCCAACTGAGGATGATTTGATTGAGACCTTGATTTAGAATCCACCTCCCAGTGCATTGTCCTTACAGGAATTGGTGGAGGATTCCCAAGCCAACACCTTAGTGGACCTTTGTGTGACCAACCCAGTCACTCCCAGAGTAAAAAATGTGGAGTTCGGCCCCGAGAGAACGTTAAAGATCAGCTCCTCCCTATCTCCTTCCCAGAAAAATGAGCTGTGTAGTCTGTTGGCCAGTCATCTAGATGCTTTTGCTTGGAGCTATAAGGAGATGAAAGGAGTTCATCCTTCGGTCTGTACCCATCACATCTTCATCAAAGAAGATTGTAAACCGGTTAGGCAACCCCAAAGGAGAATGAATCCAGCCCTTAAGGACATCGTCAAGGAGGAATTGCAAAAACTGTTGGATGCCTGATTCATTTACCCCATCTCGGATAGCGAATGGGTGTCCCCTCTAGTGTTGGTTCCCAAGAAAAACGGGAAGTGGAGAATCTGTGTGGACTATTGTTGTTGGGAAAAGTATCCAATACGGAATGACCCTATCCCACTCTAAGGGTGATAGTACCTCAGCAACAATCAAAGCAAAGCTATTCGAGATTACTTCTTTATGAGATGTAAGAGAGAGGAGGAAGAGATCCACTAACCGTTGTCTTCCGCTAATGATTGATCCAATCTTCCCTCTTTGCTGCTTGCTCCTAGCTCCTTTCTCTTTCACTGGCCCAGCTACACCAGGATCCTGCAAAATGACAAGAGAGGGAAACTACAAGAAGCATACATTCATAATTGATTCAAGGATTAGAATAAATCAAATATACAAGTATCAATACGCCATTGAGACACATGCATATAGAAGAACTTCAAATGCTTTATTAATGGAAGAAGTAAAGTTCAGGAAGTGATACAACCATAAAAGGCCCAATCCAGCATCACCTCCCAGCAGAAAGAAATCTCCTCTTCACCTCCTTCAAGCAAATCACCCAATAGTTCTATACTCAAACCAACAGCACTTCCTTACATTCACAAGATTCCAGCCTCCATAGACCTCATGAGAGAGCTCTATATATAGGATTTTTGGAGAAAGGATGAGTCAGCTTGAGCTTGGCATGGAGCTGACTAGTGTCCTCTCCCACATCAGTTATTCTTCAGTTCTTGAGTCCACTTGGAGGTTCTTGCTTCCACCTGGAGATCTAGACCCTCTTACTCATCACTACGCGAATTCCTTGATCCAAGTGTCATTTTGGAAGCTTCCTAGGCATTGACACCTTGAGGAATGACTGTGCCACTTGGCCAAACTCGCCCAGCACAGGTAGCCTTCATTGCAGTTGACATTCAGCGCAGGTACAGAGTGGAGTAGTTGACATTCAGCGCAGATGCTCAGTGGAGCAGTTGACATGATCCAGAATTAGCTTGTTTTTGAGTGTTTTCAGGTGGAGAACTGATATTCAGTGCTGTGGTTTGCTGACCTTGTTCCTCTAGGGGTAGGAACAACATGTTTAGGGACTTTGGATCCCTTAGATTATTGACATTTCATGCTTCATGCTGTGAGGCACAAAAATGTCTATAACAGTTGCCCCCTAAAGTATGAGGTCGTTTATCGGGTGAAATGCTTTATCAGGAGGATCCGAAGTTCATTCAATCGCTGAGAGGTGACCTGTAATAAAATACAATACAATACATTATTTTTCATTCTGCTTTCATGATCTAGCTGAGGCGGGCATTCCCATGCTCAGCTTTATAAATTCATTTTGGTACATAGAACAGACGATCGTCTGATGGTAGACTGATAATTCTCTGCTGAAATTATCATCCTTTGAGTAGGATGATCATCTGCTGCAATGATATACATATCAAATGTTTTTATATTTCCTGAATATATATCGCAGCCCGGATGGATGAAACTAGATCCGGGGTCTTCAAACTCGTTCGATCTTCACTCTAAGTACAAGTCGATCCATGTGAGAATTGCGCTGAAGTCGAACATGGAAAGACATCGCTTGATTACCGGTCAATAATGTAAACCGTTAACAAGCGCGAGAGGAATCACCGATAATGATAATGACCCTCAAGGTACTGCAGTACAATTCACGTGGTGTGAATAAAGGACTTGGCGTCGAACACCACACAAAATCTTCTGGTCGAAGGTCATTGATGTATACCTGTCGCCGGAAGTGAGAAACTTGCCATTGAGGCATGCAAGCTTCAAAGTACTGAGGGGGTTGTTCCTAGATCAACTTCTTGGATAATGAGCTGAAGTCGACAAGAAGCGATCCGTCAAAGGAGGGCCTTAATGAATCCCACATCAGTGACACGGAATGGAGCTAATGATTTTAGTGGAGGTGAAAACAATCTGTGAAATATGATTCAGGGTGGCGATCATGGGTGGATGAAGGATAATGTATGGCAGTGGATGGGACACGGTTGACTTCTTCTGACCAACATCTCTTGAACATATAACGACGTTGATGCGATGGATTGGTAGCATTACCCCAAATGTGGATGTTTTGGCGAAGACCATGGTGATGAGACCGGTGAATGAAACAACCCAACCCGATGTGATACGGAGGAAAAGTGTCATGTTCAAGAGTGACTTGCTACCATTAAAGCTTTGAGGTTCTCCCAATTTCTCCCCAGTCATTTCTGACCAGTACCTCTTTATTTTTGTCAAGCTTGAGGAGGATAACATATGCTTGTTCTATAACCTGCCCTTCGGGCAAGCCCATCGCTATGTTTTAACGAGCCTAGCGATAGGGAAACTCGTTCTCGTCTAAAGACAAGTTTGTCACTATTTAATCATTTTAACGAGTCTAACGACAAGGAAAACTCGGTCCTTTTCATTTTTAGAGAGTTTGAAAAGGTACAGAAAGTTAACTCCAAAATTCCTTTTTCGTCATCTAATCCCTTAAGTCTGAAAAAGTATAAAACAATACAGAAGGGATGAGTTTTCGATAACTTTAACGAGCCGAATAAAACAAGCGCTCGACCTTTTTGTGCAATAATCCCTCAGGTCCAAAAAGATTAAAATCTAGAGGAGGGATAGCTCTTCCGGTCACTTTAACGAGCTGGAAGGCCAAAACTCGGCAAACTTTTCATATTTTATGAGTCAGATGAAAAGAGCTCAAAGAAGACTCGTCTTTTGAGGAACGAGTGATAAACAGGGATAGCAGCAGATTCCAGGTACAGGTTGGAATTCTCCAATCACAGCAGTGTCACAAGGATGGCTAGGTGAAATCACTCTTCGCAGCTGTTCCTCAAAATGGGTAAACAATCATATGGGGGTGAACGATCGGCCAAATGGAATGGAGGTGGCAGGTGCAAACACGACCAAGGCTTTTTATGGCTAATGAATTTACGATCACAATGGTTATTTATAGGGGTATGTTCATTTTTTAATGAGCTTGACTGCTCAATCTTATGTTTATCTTTTAACGAGCATGAACTATGTACTAAAACTGCTCGGATCTCGCTTTTCTATTTTTTAACGAGCATAAATTCCGCGGTAAAATTGCTCGATTATACCAGTCATAAGATAAGAAATGTCTCCTGCAAGATTCCATTTTTTATAGAGCTCGCACCTCACATAAGCTATGCTCCCTCTCATCCTTTCTTTATGCAAGTTCGGAAACGGCTAATCTAAAAAACAGATAAATAACCGCTCTTAGCTTGCACTCCAAAAGGTTTGCATGCCCCCAGGTATAAAATACAATTTCAAGGCTGCCCCTCCTCTCCCCCACTTCTGCTTTTCTTTGGGTGTTCACAGCTACTTGTCGTCTTGCTAGTCTAATGTTAACGATACTTGTCTTCTCGTTATTTTTAACAAGTCTTATGCGGTACTTGTCTTCCCGTCAGCCCAACTTTTGACAGCTCTTTTGCAAGATCGCAAGAGAACAGCTACTTGCGACAAGAGAGCAGCTACTTGCGACAAGAGAAGAACACTACTCAAAGATAAAACATTGGTGTTATCGAGGGAGGCTTGCCTCTTTCTGGTTACCCAAAGATTGTTTTGTTAACACCATCAAACGAAAACATCTCCTCGGCACTGTCTACCGAAGTAGACAATGGTGAATGACCTTTGTCAAACAAGTAACCTTAACAAAAGAATCTTGTTCTAGAACAACCCCTCTTCCATCCACGGACGGGGTACGGATTAGTCATATTCTTTCGCGGAAATTCTACCTTATACCCAAGGTTTCCTCTGCCCGAAGCAGACCAGGATGCATGCCCCCTGGGTTCCAGTCCCATCTTTCCGAATCACTCGCACTCATCGGGAAGGAGGACTGGGGGTGGAGACATTTCTTGATTGAATAGACCATTCAGGGTTGGTATATGACTATTTGCGATGCGTGATCTCGGAAATGAAAGTTGGTCTACGAGCTTGACCATTCTTCCTTCGTGTGGAAAACACATTACTCTAAAGAGTGAGGAGACTATAGCTCCCATGCAATATATATAGTCTCGTCCAAGGAGTAGGTTATAATCCAAGGGTCCTTGAACAACCATCACGTTCATTTGAACGGTCTTCCCTTTCAATGTAACAGGCACATTGGGGAGGATCCCTAATGGTCGACTGGTTCCTTTATCAAAACCCAAGAGATTTCTTATCTCAGGCAAAAGCGCCGGGGAACCCAGTGCTTTCCAAGCAATAGAGGAAAGGATACTCACAGATGCCCCTTCATCAATGATAGTTCCAGCCATTACCATTCTATAAATTTGGACTATGATTCTGAATGGTATATTGGCTGGCAACCGGGGTCTGCCTAGTTGGTTCCAATCAAAGGACACAACCAGGTTGCTTGGTGGTGGGACCGAATACACGGCCAGATATGACCCTGACGATGTTCCTTCCTGCGATAAAGGAATGGGCGCATTGCCCTAACGCTCATCAGAGTCTGTGTTGATGAAAAGAATCTGGATGGTGTCATCCTTATTCTCTTCAGTGAGGGTGTCATTTGAAGATGAATCTTCATTAACGGTGTCATTTGAAGGTGAAACTTCATTGACAGTGTCATTTGAAGATGAAACCTCTGAAGGCAGAACCGGGTCAACTGCCGTATCGACCTTTGGACTTTCGTCCGGTCTGGATTCAGTAGGTTCATTTTCAATGACTGACACTTCAGCGGACCACTTTAGCGGGCCAGCTGTATTTTCAACCAACGAAGGACTTAGCACGAGTTTTTTGTATCCAGGAGGAAGTCTTAACGGTGAAACCGGACGATCTTCCAAAACTCTCTTCGCTTCGTCTAAGAAGGGACAACGGTGGATGGCATGATCGCCTTCACACAGTCTGCAGGGGGATCTTGCTCCCCCTCTTTGTCTTGAACCTTCACTTTCGCTGGTTGACGGTAAGCATTCAACATGGCTATCAGAGGTTGATGCTCCCGAATTGTGCAATCGAGGGGACCAGTCCCTTAGTATCCGGGGAATACAGGGAAAATCTCTATGGAAGTGGTCTCCTCTACATATGACACATGGCGATTTAGGCCCGGTATGTGCTGTGTGTGGATTTTTGTCAGATGTCTTTTGCTTGCCCCCAGTCGCCTTAGGCTCCTTCTTCTTCTTCTCTTTCTTCTTCTTCTCCTTCTTCTCCATGGGAGCTTAGCTTTTGCCAGCTCTACCTTGCGAATATGAAGGATCGGAGGAAGAGTTATAGGAAGTAGAAGGTTGGTGGGCAGCTCTAGACTGATCTAACTGTTGACTCGACTGTTCAGGAACCATGGTGTTCTGAACTACATTGGTTGAGAATAGCCAAATTGGCAGGCCAATTGTCAGTCCTGGAAGCGACAATGTGGCCATGTGGGGCGCACCAACTTCTCCCCAAGAGGAGAAAGGACTAGGATTTCCATCATGTGGAATTCCTTGGTTGGGGCGTTCCATGTTCTCAACCTACAGATCAACGCAGGAATAGGAGGTGATTATGTTCCGTTTAAAATAAATTTTATAACGACGCTTAAGACACAACTTGCTTTTTCACTTTTTAAGAGTCGAGAAAAAGCTAAAGATGACTCTAGTCTCCTTCGATGTTTTAACGAGCCCGAAGTGACAAATTCTCGGATGGACTTTTTCAGTTATAGAGTTTGAAAAAGGCCAAAAGAAATTGCTCTGGAGTTCTAGGCAGAGGGTGTGCCAAACTTTTTGCAAAACCACAGAATACGTTTTACGGTACGAGTGGTCAATCTTCATGAATGTTGTGTTCACTGCATTGCGATCAGTAGGGCGACCGACACGGTTTCCTATGGATAAAGGCTTTATTCCTATAGGGGTCTCCCAATATATACGCGACGGTACGTGGGAGCACAAGTCCGTATTGATACTTATCGCTTCACCGTGGAGGAATCACCCAACAACTCAACGCTAAGATATCACGTTTAACGACGCCGGAACACGTCTCTAGCTTAGACCTCTATGTGTTTGCGTTATGTTTCAATACGTTGTTATGTAAATTCAATTTATTTTAAGGTTGATCTTGTTTAGCAGTTTGCCTTTATGGATCACCACGAGATGTATAGTAACACTCCTAAATGCAGTCTAAGATGATAAGCAAGCTTTTCAATCTTTCAACTTTGAAAATCTTAACTACTGAGGGAAAAGAAAGACAACATCTTTTCACACAGATCATAGAGCACACACTAATGCATTTTTCCCTAAATCAACATGCAAACTGTCAAAATGTACATGCACAATGCAGGTATTTCTTTTCTCTTTCTTAATGTTGGTGCAATACAAAAAGAAAGCTGTTGTATAACTTTGAATTCAGTTTCAAGTGAAAGCAAACAAGCTTGTCCAAAATCAAAAGACACCTTAAGATTTACTTGTTTTGACACTAGAAATATATAAATTCAAACCATATGACGAAAGCAAAAGCTCAATCAGCTATGAACAACAACTAAGCTAACTCTTAAGATCAAAACGACACTTTATCACAGGTCTAGATCTAAGAGGCCACAACAAGACTAGTTCACTTTTCGTTATGGGAAACTGTAAATGATATAAGAAATACACAAAGAACAAACACAGTTTCTTTATACAACCGAGGCGAAATAGTGGTAAGGAAAGTTGGTTTCAGATAGGTACATTGACTGGTAACAGGCTGCAAAAACAAGAGTGAAAACAGGGCAATAAACAGGAGGGAACCCCAGTAGCACTAGGCAAAACTGGTTCAGCGCAGGTAGTACACTGGCAGTTTGACCTTCAGCGCAGGTAGCCCCTTCGGGAACTGCGCTGAAATGCAGACTGCCTTCACAGTGCCTGCACTGAAGAGATAAACTTGCGTTTTTCTCAGTTTCCGGGTCACAGATTGCTCAAAAATTCACAGTTTTTGGCAAAATCAGAAGCTATCAGTCAAGTACACACTAAGGGATGAAAAGGAGGATGAAAAGCTATCACTAAGAGATATTTAGAGTCCTTGTGGATCAGCTCTTCAAATCATAAACTTGCCCAGAAACTGAGCTAGAGTAGCTGCCCTCTACTTTGCATTTGAAAGATTCAAATGCAGTTCGATTCGGTACTCCCTGTGTTTATGAAATGAATAGCAAAAACACAAACAACCAACAAGATACGATCCCCAGTGGAGTCGCCAATTTGTTGTTGGGAAAAGTATCCAATACGGAATGACCCTATCCCACTCTAAGGGTGATAGTACCTCAGCAACAATCAAAGCAAAGTTATTCGAGATTACTTCTTTATGAGATGTAAGAAAGAGGAGGAAGAGATCCACTAACCGTTGTCTTCTGCTAATGATTGATCCAATCTTCCCTCTTTGCTGCTTGCTCCCAGCTCCTTTCTCTTTCACTGGCCCAGCTACACCAGGATCCTGCAAAATGACAAGAGAGGGAAACTACAAGAAGCATACATTCATAATTGATTCAAGGATTAGAATAAATCAAATATACAAGTATCAATACGCCATTGAGACACATGCATATAGAAGAACTTCAAATGCTTTATTAATGGAAGAAGTAAAGTTCAGGAAGTGATACAACCATAAAAGGCCCAATCCAGCATCACCTCCCAGTAGAAAGAAATCTCCTCTTCACCTCCTTCAAGCAAATCACCCAATAGTTCTATACTCAAACCAACAGCACTTCCTTACATTCACAAGATTCCAGCCTCCATAGACCTCATGAGAGAGCTCTATATATAGGATTTTTGGAGAAAGGATGAGTCAGCTTAAGCTTGGCATGGAGCTGACTAGTGTCCTCTCCCACTTCAGTTATTCTTCAGTTCTTGAGTCCACTTGAAGGTTCTTGCTTCCACTTGGAGATCTAGACCCTCTTACTCATCACTAGGCGAATTCCTTGATCGAAGTGTCATTTTGGAAGCTTCCTGGGCATTGACACCTTGAGGAATGACTGTGCCACTTGGCCAAACTCGCCCAGCACAGGTAGCCTTCATTGCAGTTGACATTCAGCGCAGGTACAGAGTGGAGCAATTGACATTCAGCGCAGATGCTCAGTGGAGCAGTTGACATGATCCAGAATTAGCTTGTTTTTGAGTGTTTTCAGGTGGAGAACTGATATTCAGTGCTGTGGTTTGCTGACCTTGTTCCTCTAGGGGTAGGAACAACTTGTTTAGGGACTTTGGATCCCTTAGATTATTGACATTTCATGCTTCATGCTGTGAGGCACAAAAATGTCTATAACAACTACCGAGAACTGAACAGAGCCACCAAGAAAGACCACTTTCCTCTACCCTTCATAGATCAAGTGTTGGATGGACTGGCAGGAAAGAAGTTTTTCTCTTTCCTGGATGGGTTCAGCGGGTATAACCAGATCCAAATCAGCCCGGAAGACCAAGATAAGACCACCTTCACTTTTCCTTGGGGTACCTTTGCTTTCCGAGTTCTTCCCTTTGGACTATGCAATGCTCCTGCCACCTTCTAGAGAGCCGTCTTGAAGATCTTTTCTGAGCTGGTCCATGATTCGGTGGAAATCTATATTGATGACTTCACTCCTTATGGGTCCAACTTCCAGGAAGCATTGTCCAATCTTGGAAAAGTCCTAACCAAGTGCATTGAGATGAACCTGTCCCTTAGTCCTGAAAAGTGTGAATTCTTGATGACTGAAGGGACCGTGCTAGGCCATACCATTTCTCGCCAAGGGTTACAGGTGGATCCTAACAAAATTGCTCTCATCAAGAAGGTTCCACCTCCTCAGAAGGTAAGAGATGTTCGAAGTTTCTTAGGTTTAGTAGGGTATTATAGGAGGTTCATTAAAGACTTCAGTAAGCTAGCCTCGCCATTGTTTAGCCTCTTGGCAAAAGATGTTGAGTTTAAATGGACTGACGATTGTCAGAAGGCTCTGAATGAATTAAAGGACAAGTTGGTGTCTGCCCCAATCTTGAGAGGTCCAAATTGGGCCCTACCTTTCCACATTCACACGGATGCCTCGAAGAAAGCCATAGGGGCAGCCTTAGGACAAGTTGAACAGAAAATTCCATACGCCATATACTTTGTCAGCAAAAACTTATCCAAGGAAGAACTGAATTATACTGTAACTGAGAAAGAATTCTTGGCCGTGGTCCATGCATTGAACAAGTTTCGACATTATACCACTGGCTATCAAACATTTGTACATACGGATCATGCTACAATTAGATATTTAATGAATAAACCAGATGTGAATGCTCGTATTATTAGATGGTTACTTTTGTTGCAGTAGTTTGATTTGACTATCGTTGACAAACCAGGTAAAGAAAATGTTGTTGCTGACTTTTTGTCTAGATTAGATTTACCTATAGGTGAGGATGGAACAGTGGATGACCAGATGCCAGATGAACATCTATTTTCTATCTCAGTACTCTCTCCATGGTTTGCTGATATAGCAAACTACCTTGTCTCAGCACAGTTCCCTCCGCACCTATCCTCAAGAGAGAAGAGCAGGATCATAAGGAAGAGTGCCTCATTCACTTGGATCGGGGGCAACCTGTTCAAGCTTGGCCCCAATCAGATCTTAAGGCGTTGTGTAAGGGAGGAGGAAGTCTTTGATATCCTCCTAACCTGTAATGATGGGCCTTGTGGAGGACATTTTGCAGCCAAAAGGACTGCCTTCAAAATCCTACAGGCAGGCTACTATTGGCCCACGCTTCATCAAGATGTCAGAAGGTATATCAGCCAATGTGACCAATGCCAAAGGATGGGGAAACTGACTCCAAGGGACAAAATGCCTCTCCAACCTCAAGTGACTCTTGAGCCATTTGAGAAGTTGGGTACGGATTAAGTGGGTCCAATCAATCCTCCTTCAAGGCAAAGGTCTTACATCATTGTGTGCACAGACTACTTGACAAAGTGGGCAGAAACCAAGGCAATCAAAGCAGCGACGGAAGAAAAGGTGGTCGAGTTCTTAAGAGAAAATATCTTCTACAAATTTGGCTACCCAAGAGAGCTAGTCACCGATCAAGGAAGCCAGTTCACCTCCAACTTAATTGAAGACCTACTCGTTCATCACAAAATCAAGCATAGGACTTCCACCCCCTATCATCCTTAAGCAAATGGGCAGGTGGAAGTCACCAATAGAGCATTGGAAGGGATCTTGACTAAGGTGGTGAGCAGCAGTAGAAAATATTGGGCAGATCGCCTGGTTGAGGCCACGTGGGCTTACAACACCACCTGGAAGACCACAACCGGCTTCACACCTTATGAGCTGGTCTATGGGAAGAGAGCTTTACTGTCAATTGAGTTCAAGTACAACACCTTGAGGATGGCAGCTCAGCTGGACATGGATCTCAGCCATGCCCAACAAGAAAGGCTATTGCAGCTGAATGGACTGGACGAGCACCGAATGTAGGCCCTTCTCCACTCAAAAGTGGTTCAACTTCAGAGGAAGGTATGGCATGACCAACACCTCAATGACAAGCAATTTCAGCCGGGAGATTGGGCGTTGTTGTACGATTCCAGGCATAAGGATTTCAAGGGGAAGCTGAGAACCAGATGGTTGGGACCATATGCAGTGGAAAAATGTAATGACAACGGGTCTGTTCTTATTCGGACCATTGATGAGGTAAAGATCTACAGAAAACCTCTTTCAAGGCAAGAATTCATCAAAACTATGGAAAAATCAATGCTGGTCATAGAGAAGGGTTTTGCCTCTATTTTGGGCATACCCTGAACATCTCAGAAAAATAAAAATAAAAAAAATTGTATAATAAAGATCCTTGGGTGAAAACCTTTCTGAGGCTCCCAAGGTAGATGGTAGGGGTGAAAACCTCATTGAGGCGTCCTTCCTGTCTTTCTGAAAATGTTTGAAAAAAGACCCTTGGGTGAAAGCCTCTCTGAGGTGCTCAAGGTAGATGGTAAGGGTGAAAACCTCACAGAGGCGCCCCTGATGTCTTTCAAAAAAAAAAAGAAAAATGAAAAACCGAACAAAGAAACAGGGAAAAAAGGTTCAAGATTTGACAATTCATGCAGATTGCAGGTATTGCATGCAAGAAAAGAGGCCCCTCAACTCAAGGACAAGGGTTCCTACTATGATACCAGGTGACCTCACCAGCGCTCCCTCCAGAAACACTCATCTCTTCCAAGGTCTGGGCATGATTTGATCACAGTTTAGCCTTCTACAGGAAGCTACAGGACTTTCTACAGGAATTTCTTTATTTCTATAGGAAACTTCCTGTAGAATCTTTGGATGGCCCAGGACTGACTATGGGGGAAGATCTGAAGCCCGAGGTCCGACACGGAGGCATGCAAGCCAATGTTTTTCTCCATCACCCACTGTTGTCGCCTCCTTCTACCACTCCTACTGCCATGCAATGGAAATACCTGGACAGTCAAATCAGAACGTTGGATTCTCAAGGAAGCAATTCTCAAATGGAATAAAGGATGTAGAGGCCCCATGTGCTACTTATCAAAGCCATCCGAGGACCCTGCGACCGTGACCGTGATGCCACCGTCTCAACCGTTTCGGCATGCACCCAAGGAGGAGAAACCGCTACAGGATATCCTACAGGAATCCCGTAGCAGTTCATCCAACTAGAGCGTACACCATGAAGGCACCTGCAACACATAGAGCGAGCACATGCACCATCCGCAGCCAGGTAATAAGTTTCGTAACCAGCAGCAGTCAGCAAGGAGGAACCCCCATGCCTGTGCATGAAGCAACAGCAAGCGCATCCGTCACCCTCGTCCTAAAGCCTGAAAGTAACGTCGCACAGGTAAGTGCCTCACCCCTTTTTTGTCAAATTACATGAACAATGCTCTAAAATGTGTGCGAGTATGAAAATGAATGGGTTGAGCCAATCGGGTAGCCATTCAACTAACCACCACGACCAGTCCGATGGTCTCGTTAGATTCGGAAAGTGTTGGTCGTGTCAAGCAAGACAGGAAATGGACACGTGGGAAGCGTCTAGTCGGGGAGAAGCGGCGATCTAACAGAAATGGTGGCGGTAGATATGCAGGGAATGATGCGGCGGTCCGGCAGACTTATAGTGGAATGATAATAGGTGACGTCGTCCAACGATCCGGCAGGGATAGCTCACCCCCGTGCCACGAGTTCCACAGGGATTCAAATCCACCAGCTAGATCGTGTCTGGCACTCCACTCATTTATCATCAACCGCTTTGCAGTCAAGTAAGCATCCGAAATTCCCTGAAGCCTGTTACTCTGAGTCCTCGGCTTGTTCAAACATCTGGTGGTTGCACAGAAGGCCCAGACCCACTGACGCGCCCTCCAGAACCCGTGCGCGACTTCTATAGGAAGCTGCGCTACAGGAAGCTCACCGCTACGGAGGAAATCAATCTATTCACGTCAAAGGTGGCGAATTGGAAGAGGTAAGCCTGAACCTGGTCCTCCCATGCAATTGGTTTGAATGGTGGCGAAGTCGACGTCCTAAAAAAGTAGAACTACAGTCTGCGCATAAATTTGCAAGCGTCGTCTTCCTTCTGCATGAGAATTGTCGTCGTAGTGTATGTGCGGGGTTTTCTACAGGATTTGGTTTGTAATTGAGCCCCTGTCAAGGCTCACCTGTAGATAGTTGAGAATTCACAAACTGTGTGCTTGACAGAGGCGTAATTCTACGCTCTGTCTAAAGAAATCCCAAAGGCCCATCTTTTGATACGCGCCAGCCACCTCTGGCTAACACAACAAGCTTTCACCATGTCGGGTGGATTCATTAGGAAAGAACCAACAAACTCAAAGAAGCTACGAGAAAACCCTGAGGTGGTAGACCTGTTTTCTCGTGCACGATGGATGTCGTTCTGCGACAAGCTTCAGGGTTACAATGACGAGGTGGCAGAGGAATTCATGCGAGCTTTGAAGCCAAAATCAAAAACGCTGGCCGTTGTCAATTTCAGGGGTTTGAATCTCAGCCTCACCCCACAGTTCATCAACAGAGTCACTGATCTCCCAATGGGGGTACCATGGGATAAGGAGGAGAGAAAACTAGGCCAGAAGGCCAAAAAGAAGTTCTTTCTGCCGGAGGAGCAATTCTCAAAGGATAAGGATGGGGTTTGCAGAGCTAGCCTATAGCCGCTCTGGAGTGAGGTCAGCCTCCAAATTATGAAATATATCACGTGCGAAGGACGATTCAGCATCGTATATGGGTACCATTTCCGACTGCTCACATAACTTAGGCACCAAATGGACCTACCTTCAGAAAACAAGCTAAGTATTCCTTACTTCCTCCTGCAGTCCATGACTGAATGTGCCACCAAATTACGAGAGGGAACGCCAGACCAGGTAGCCCATCATGGGCTCATTAAGCTCCTAGTGGAGGATGCACTCCACACATACACCGTCCCTCTCTCGTGGGAAGCCTTTCGAAACTTGACTAAGGATGGCGACATCAAAATGTTGGCCGAGGAGCTCACCTCCTCCAGCAGCGAGGAGAAGGAACCAATACAAAAAGAGAAGAAAGGAAAAGGCCAAGAAACCATGGCCAAAGCATCAAAGAAAGAACAAAAGGGGAAACAAGAGAAACACCAGGTTGCCGAAACAGAGGATGACAAACCCACATTGACACCCAGGGAGAAAAGGTTACAGAGTAGGGTGGAAAGGACTGAACAAGTCCACGTCAGTCAAGGTACCTCAAAAGCAGCCTCAACAAAGTCAAAAGACAAAGCACCCTCAGCCAAATAGGCTAAAACAGTGCCACCTATTTCTACAGGAAAATCAAAAACGGCTTCTACAGGAAGCCCGAAATCAACCGCTACAGGGCTTTCTACAGGAAGTCCTGAGAAAGGAAAACCAAAGGAGAAGACAGCCGAAATCCTTGCAAGGGAGGCAGCAGCCGTGCTGGCCACCCTTAGTACCCCTCCCAAGCCGAAGGAGAAACGAAAGAGGGAGATCCCTCTGTATTTCAAAGCCAGGAGAAGTGTGAGAATCAAAACAGGCAGGCCCCAACCTCCATCCAGCAGCCCAATTAGCATAGAAGACACCCCTACCTCGCCAAGGGAGAGGTCCCCCTCAAAAATATCAGTCACTTATGAGCGGGGAAGCCCGTAGACAACTGATTGGAAGGAGAGAATGGAGAGGTTGGCTTCAAAAACCCCGCTATAGGATGCTGAGGCCGTTCTACAAGAAACATTGGCCAGGCTCAAGGAGACCTAAAGAATGGAGGGAGAGGCCGCCACATCACCACTGAGGGAAGACAGAGTAGAGCCACCGAGGGAAGAAGAGGTAGAGCATATTCCGGAACCTAGTCCCCAGCCAAGCTTGAGCTCGTATTATAACTTTTTGGAGGCTGGAAAAGGTATTCCACAGAAATTCACAGTGCCGCTTTTCTTTGCATTGGAGGAAGAAAGAGTGAGAACCCACACGTGGATAAAGATAGCTAAATCAAAAGGAGTGGCAGATATAGGCCCCTTGGAGGAACAACTCAAGGAGGCATGAAGAGAATTAGCTATGGCCAAACACGTGGGAAATTGCCAGCGGGTATTCCTACAGGAAGAGAATGAGAAACTCAAACTGCAGCTACAGGAACTGAGGAAAGAAAGGGGCACATCATCAGGGGACACTACAGCAGAACCTCAAGGCAAATAAGGACTGCAAGTTGGTCTTGGGGAGCTAACCTCGCATCTACAGGAAAGGGAACTACAAGCACAAATCGAGATACAAGCTCTCAAACAACAGTTGCAGCAAAAAGAGGCACAACTGGCCTGCATGGCCAGTTGGGCCATGGATGCTCTACAATGTAGACAACCGGCCAAATCTTATGGCCTATACCTATGGGACTAGTGGCTGCAATTCCAAATTAATGCATTGGCACAAAGGGGTATCTCCCAAATCCAAGATCCCCAGCAATTCACAGAGTTATGCAATAGCAGTTCATCAGAGGACAAGGCCAAACTATCGGAGTTCTATATCCATAATTTGGCCCTTCCTAATGTGACTTCATGGGATCCCAACACAGTCGTAGGAGATATGCAGTTGATGGCATTTGCCTCATGGTTGAACCATGAAGAAAAGAGAGCAGAAGAGGTCAAAGGGGTCATGAACGGAGAGTTACATGAGCCACTGCTGATTAGAGCAGAGCCAGGGGATCCCACTGCATTGATATCGGCCCACCAACACTTAGCCACCAACCCTCAAACTTTATTGAAATACATGGATCAGCAGGCTCAGGCTATAGCACATTTAGGATATGGAGCGACTAGTAGGGGACAACTGTGTTCATGCTTGCACCCGCCGATGGAACACATTGTCCCACAGCCTCAAAATCAGGGAATATCACACTCCAACTCGATTGAGGGAAGCTCTAGTACGGGTGCCCCTCTACAAGAAGTCCATACAGAACCTCCAAGCCAGCTGGATTGGCCTCAAGCTAAGCCCACCTTTGCTTTTAGGATTGATGGAAGGCAGCACAGAAAAAGACGATCATAAGTGGTGGGAAGAGGTGGAAAGGAAGGCTAGGTTCCATGCCAGTGAGGAGGATACTACTTCAGAAGCCTGGGATGTGAGAGTGGCGGTGAAAGCAATGAAGGACGAGGAGTTGGATTAGTTGCTCAGGGATGAGCAATCATTTTAGCTGGGGGGTGATGATGAGCCCCAAATTTGGTAACATTTTGGGCTCATTTGGCCTAACTACCCTTGCTCAATCCTTCATTTTTCATAACTTATGCATCATTTTTTAATATGTTTATGTCATTTGTATGAATAAGGGCAGTCACTATTCCTAGGTGGCTAACATGTGCTCGTTTCAGGTTTTTTGACACATGTTGGAGCAAAACCGAGCAGATAAGGGCTAGGAGATAGCCAAGATGGGGTTGAGTATTCGTAGGAGGGTTGTCCACGGCATTAAATATCCTTCCTCGGGATCTTCACCCCCAACTCCGAGCTCCAACAGCCACCACAACCGGATCTAGAAGGCAACCAAACAGATTTTGTGGAAGCAGCTGTTCACTCCCAGTTTGGTCAGCCAAGTCCCACAGATTTAGGAGGCCAACTTGGGGCCTCGTGATGTATAAATGATAAGGCTTCAGCCTTCGAAAAGGACTTTTGAAAAACTGTTGCACATTCTGCACTACGAGCTGCCAGCTCTGTTTTTGCTCTTTTGTAGCCATCATTGGTAGACCTTTTGACTTATGATTATTATTTTTTAATGAGAAGCAGTCATATTTGATCTCAGCTCTAATTTTCTAAAGGAGCCATAGCTCTCGAGGTTGGGCCCAACCTGAGAGCCTAGGGCCTCCTTCTTTTGTATTGATATCTTTCCTTTCAGCAATATGGTTTTCTTTACATGCATTTGAAACGCAGTTTGTTGAGTTAAATTTCGTGGTGTGGTCAAGTAGGTCATTGTTAGAAGATAGAGTTGCTTCAGATGTCTAGAATAGAGTAAAGAGATTAGAATTGATAAGAGTTCCAGAAAAGGGTTGCCTGCACTCTCATTTTGACCTCTTTCTAGGGGCTGGAATTGCAGACAGTGATTCCCAACCAAAAACACTACTTGCATACTCATGCAATCTTTGGTGCAATATTTTAATTTGTAAAAGTTATCCATGTGCTCAGACCTCTTGGAATGTTTCTTTGCTTCAGTACCATACATGGTTCTCTTTAGAAATAACGTTGTTGTTCATTGGTTTCATTAACAGTTAGGATAGATTAGTAATATTTTGATTATGTGCAGGACGTGGATGATTTCGTTCAGTTTATATTGTGCAGTGCATCTCCATCATTCTCTCGTCCATCTAAGCTTCGTTCAGGCCAACTGCTCATCTCCAATTAGACCCCTCGTCTCACAACTACTCTACTGCCCACGTCATCCTACATTTTTGGCCTTCCATTCCCTCTGCCCTCTTTAAGACAAACTAGTTTTCCACACCCTCTCATCACCTCATCTCTCTGTCACTAAGTCATTACAAACTCCTCTCCTACCTCCCTATCCATCCATGCAGCCTCTTCCACTCACCCATCATCCAAAAATCCAATCGTAGAACATCCTGTAGGAATTGCTGAACATCCTATAGAAATTCTGAGACATCCTCTAGAACCCCTGCAGACTTCCTGTAGAAGCTCATAAACGCGGTTTCTTGGCAGCCAAACTTTGTGAAACTCTCTAGAAGGATGTTAGGGACTCCTTATACCCTCTCTGAACCTTCCCGACCTCTTCCAAGCATTTCTCCTCCATGATCCACCTCTGCACAGTAAGAAGCCAGTTAAAAGCACATGCATGATAATTATACATAACTTGTTCAAAAATACAAAAAGATGTTTTCTTCAGGTAGAAGGAGTCTAGACACATGCATCTTACCTTCATAGAAGTAATGGCATCCCTTTCAGTAGTTTGCATTCCCATCTTTGCATCAGTAGGACTAGCTGGTAGAATTAAGGTTTGCTAGGGTTTGCGTTTCTTGTTGGCTTTCAGTTCCTTTCTGCAAGTAGATTAGCTTCCTTTGAGTTAGCTTTCGTCCATTAGTTAAAAAGCTTCTTCTAAGAGCTCATGGAAGTTGGCTTAAGCCCCTAGCGGACTTGTGCCAGCTGACCAAGTGACAGCTGTGGCAAGAGCTAGTACTTGTGCATACAGCACCGTCGCTTCCAAGTTTGTTACGAACTACCGGGTTGATAAAAGTAAAGAAGGAAGCTCCAGGAGTTGTAGCATTATTGCTACAATACTGGAGCCCACCATGTAACACAACAACATCAACTTAGTAGCAACATGCATGTCTCTCCAACAACCATCGGGTAGGTACATGTATGAAATATTCTTGACCTCTTCTCTTGAGCATATTATAGTTAGAAATTTGTTGTCAATGCATGAGTGATTAGGTTTTATAAGCTAAGGATCAGTCAGCAGTCTCAGCCACCTTCAACTAGTTAATTTCAGCTCACTCCTTCACTCATTCAATGTTGAAAAGTCAAAATTATGAAGGGTGATGATTTCAAGGAATGGGGACAATAGTTAAAAGAAGAAATTTTTTCAAGTCACCACAGAACTCCAAGCCCTCCATCCACTTCATATCCACTAATTATCCATCATTCATCCATCCCATTCCATAATTTCAAGAAAAAACCCTACACTCTGTCTCACCCTAAAATTTCTTGGAAAAAACAAACATATCATCCTCTCCATTTTCACAAACCTACACTACTCCCTCTGAGCCCTAGCATCATCATCCAAGCCCCCTTCATCATTTCTCATCACTCCCCTACAGTTAAAAGACATTGAAAGAGGAGGAATGACTACTACAAGAAGGAAGAATGTTGCTACAAGAAGGAACAAATTAAAAATTATGCTAAACTCCAAGATGGCAGGGCTTAAGACAGACCTAATTAAGCCAGAGAAATCCAAGGCCATTAGGCAATCATCTAGGACACAAAAGAGAAGAAGAAGGCAAGCTAATGGTCTTAAGAAAAAATGGGTTTTCTATGCACAAATATATTTTTGGGCTTGTCCTTGTAGAACTTACAACCAAGATTCTTAACAAAAAGGACCGAGGAATGCAAAAGAGAGAGGCCATCATAGCTGTGAATGAGGCACAATTAAGTCACTAAGTTGCTCAAAGGATGAGCAACACTTTCACCAAGGGGTATGATGAGCCTGTAAATTAGACATAAATTAAAACCCATGCCTCTAAATTAAACATAAATTGAGGCCCATATAACCATCCTTCAACACATTAAACCTCTATTTTTACACTAGATAATGTATTTTCAACTTTAATATATTTATTAGGAAGGTTTATGACTAATTGCATATTTGTGTCTAATATTATTTATTTTTGTGGAATATTATAAAAATATTGGGCAGATTATGAAGATTCTGAGGAGGAGATAATTTAGGGACTTTCTCCCTACTATAGGAAGATCAATTTTAAATAATAAATAAACAAGATATTATGGAGTTATGACACAGATTATGGAACTCTAATTACTGAGAAAATCTAGGAATGTGTTTCCTACCATTTAATGCAGATTCCTAGTATTGGGAACCAGATCCACTAATCAAGGGATTTTGGTGGGTAAAGCTTTCTCCTTTCATTGGGAATGATTCCTAATAATTTTGTATAAGTATTAAGTAGAATTTTCCTCTAGAAATAGTTTTTTATTAGTCTTCTTGTGGAGAGAACTCATATTTCTGTAGCTCCATTGTATTTTCTTCCAGGGATGTAATTTTATTAATGAAAACAATGAAGATTGGTGTCATGTTCAGATTCTAAATCTTGTTATCCTCCATAGGACTCTGAGTTTCCTTGGGCTTGGCCATCCCAGGAGCCTCAAAACCCTTTTGTATCATTTTCTTTCCTTCTTTTCACTTCTTATTCACATGCATCTCTTGTTTCTGTTTATTTCTATTTCTGCATTTAGTATTAATGGTTTATTGTTGCAGGATTGGGTTAAATGGTTGACGTGAGTTCCTTTTCAGGATCAAAAGAATCATTTCATCTTTGGAGAAGATTTGGAAGGTAAGAGTAATCATTGAGCTACCTGGATTAGTCTTCTTATTCCCAAATCTAGATTTTTGGAACTTTTTTTTACCAAAGAAGAGTAAATTTCTTCTATTTTATATAGCATTCTAACGAGCTTCAATCACGTTGCTTCAACTTGCCTTAGATCACAAAAACATTCTATTTAATAACAAAATTTACCCCATTTAATTTTCACTTGATTAGGTTAGGAGTTTGATAGATTTACTAGCTCACTAGTTCTCGAATTTCTGATTTTTAGACTAAGTAATTTTTCATTTAAATATTTCCCATGTATAGATGAATTTATAGATAGATGAAAAAAATAATTTTGTTGTTGCAAAAGATTTTACACTGCAAGGAGACCTCATCTCTCCTTATCCACCCATGTCGCAAAAATCCACTAAAGTCTCAATCCTAATTCTTGTTTTATAAGAAAAAATTTCGATTTCCATTGTGCAAATCTACCCATCTTGAAGCCCTTGCTTGACAACTGGGTAGTGTGCACCACCTCCATGTGTTATTATTCCATTATCCACCTTTTCCAAGCTCTATACCACCTTCTAGACCACTTCCTAAGCTTTCGGCCTTCTTTTTGTAGTAAAACAGGGGATCCTATAGACATCCTATAGGAAAACCTGTAGTGACCTGTTTTGAGCCTGAATTGAGGAAAAACATCACTAGAAGCTATGATTAGGCCCCTACTTTCTCTCCAAGCCATATAAGCCATTGTACTCCTTTTCCTCCACACCTGTCTCCCCTGCCAAAGAACCAAGAAAGATTGACATTTACATTTTTCAAGTAAAAAGATAAAAATGAAAAAGTTATTTTATATTTATCCATGCACACATCAGTTATCACTCTCTAGATCAGATTCCATACCCAGTTAGTTTAAATCATCACATGTAATAAATAGGGTTAAGTTAGGTTTATTTCACATTTAGTTCATGATCTTTATGCAATTAGAATATGTTTCTTTCCTTGTACTTTATTTCTTGCAATAGGTTAATGTTTCCATTTTAGTTCATATTCTACAATTAGTTTAGGGTTTGATTTCAATACATGCACTCCATTACACCATGACAGCAAAGGAAGGACACATTGTTTGCTGCACATATACTACCAAGACCTCTTAAGTTTGTACGAACCCTAAGTTGATAATTTAAATTCGGTACCCTTGGGAGCTACAGCATTCTTGTTGTAATATCGAGGCTCGTCACTTACCGTGACTAGCTAGTTGCTTTGGTAGATGTGGGAGGAGGGTGTTATAGATTGGTATTAGAGCATGGTTCACCCATCGTACTGGATGGGAGGTGTGTTGGTCATGATTTCATGTCAATTGCATATGTGGTCCTTATACTTGTAGTCCATGTGCTTGTTGCATTTTCATGGTCTTGATTATGGTTGTAGTGACATCACCATGTGAAGGTTGATGGTGTTGTTGTGGAATGTGTCGTCATGAGTGTATGGTTGTATATGCATTTGTTATGCATGTCAGTGTGTATATGTTGTTATTCATGCATTTTCATGGTTATAGTTATGCATGTATAGTAGCTCAAACATGCATTGCCTGGTCATTATATGTAATTATGTCATCATGATGCTAATGCATTGCTGCGATAGAGCAAGAGATGTAGATCATCAAAGTGAAATTGCAACATTGGACCTCGAGGTAAGAGCATGTCATCCTAGTTTGTATGTTGGGCATGTAGGTATGTAGGTTAAGGATTGCTATATGAATTATGGTTATGTGTATTCCTTTCCTTGTATGGATGTTATGGTTACATACTTGATAGATATTAGTTGATTAGCATAGTCATATGCACATTTGTTAGATAGTAACGAATGATATTAACTTGTGGTGGTATGCATTACTATTGTCGTTTTATGTTAGATAACTTGATGATTATGTTATATGTTATATCATATACAACTTCTTGTTGTTATATGCTAGTAACGTGATGATTGGGGTTACCGAAATAATATATTTATGTTATATGTATCATACTAAGTTGGATTGGTATATGCAAATGGTTAGGGTTATGACATTCAGGTATGAGTTAATATGATGTGATATTATTTCATACTAATCTATAATGACTATGCATATGTGATTACTATGTATGAATGATAATTGTTTATGAGATTACAATGTGAAGATGTTGTCTAGTTACCGTTATGTATATCATGACGTTAATTGTTCTTGAGTTGATGTGTTGTAAATTTATATCGTGCTAACTAGATTGATTCTGCAGAAAAGATAGCCTCCCCTGAGATACATTAAGGTATGAGTTTTCTTATGTCATATATTTGGTGCTTGATTGTTTGATTATGTCATCTAGTTTATTAATTTAACATGGTATGTTTGCAAGTTGTTGAATGTTTAATTTATTGTTTTCGGACGGATAAGTCATTCTTGCGGACAAGACCGACCTCCCTAGTATCTATGGATATCTAGCGACAAGCAAACCAAACAAATTATATCTTTCTCTAAATATGTGATTTATAAATAAAGGCTAGTAGATGTTTTAGGCCTACCTCGGGTCCAATGCTAGTTTGTGGAAGCCATGCTCTGTTGATCCAAATGAGCTCCCTTTTAAAGAATATGCAAACACAAACAAGCACACATATTAAATACCACCTGAAAAGCCAATATAATAAAGCATATTTATCATGATGATCAAGGAATTCATGAAATAAATCGTAGAAGACAATCTATTGAGAAAAATGAATCTGATTGTATTAACTTTAATCAAAGAAGAACTTTACAACCTTGGTGCCTTGATGCTGTACAAGCTCCTCCCAGGGTCCAGCAAGAATCTCCTCTACTTTGACAAGTTTCACTCTCTCCCCAATGAAGCCAAAAGTTATGTAATCTCTCCTCTAAAGCTTAACTAGGAAGTCTCAATTCCAACAGCATTTACCCTAAAAAATGTTCAACTTTTTAACCTCCCTAGAAACTAGCCCAATGCCTCAATTTATAGAGCAAAGGAGAGAAGTTACTAGGTCCACCTTCAAAGGGATAGATCCCTCCTTCAAAGGGATAAGCTCCTATCATCAAGGGGTTAGCTCCTTTAGTTATGGGATGCATGAACCACCAAGGAGCTAACCAACCACGTCAATATTCCTTCTAGAAGCGTCCAGAATTAACCCAAAGTGAGTTTTTAAGAATAAACTTGCCCCTTTTTGACTTTTACAGGGGTCCGCACCCACTCCTTTAGAGACAGAGCGGGCAGGTCCACAGGTAACATGACCAACGGGTGTGGGACCGCAGGTAATGGTAAGAGAAAGTGTGGAACCAGAGTTTTATTGATTTTCAAGGAATTTCTCTCATTTTTGAAGCTTGACATGAAGAGCTGAGGTTTGAGACTTGCAAAGGAGGACAGTATGAGTGGTGATAGACTCACACTGACTGCAGAAAGTCATGGTGACAATATTTTGTGTAACAGATTGCCCCCTAAAGTGTGAAGTCTGTAGTAGATGAGGATTTCATTTATCATCTATGAAGAGTGAAGTACTTTATCATTTCGAGAATCATATTGTGCAGAGCCTGGTTGGAACCTGTAAAAAAATTCAATACAAAATGTATATATGAGAGCATATCAAAGCTGACTAAAAAACTAACTAAATTGCTCTGATATAGGAATGATCTTGCAATACATCACAGGTATAGACACATGTAGACACAGTATGGACACAACCATCTATTTATGAATAGCCCACTGTATAATGAATACAAAATTCTTCGCAGCCTAGATGGTGGAAACTAGATCCAGGGTCTTGATTTCTACTTCCCGAAATAGTACAATTCTATCCATGTGAGTGAATGTGTCGAAGTCGAACATGGTAGAAACCACTTGATTACCAGTCAATTATGTAAATTGTTAACAAGTGTGAGAGAAACCACCATTAATGTCAATGGCTCTCAAAGTACTCAGTACAATCCATGAAATGTGAATAAATGTGTTGATGTCGAACATGTCACAGAGTCCTTTGATCGAAGGTCAATGATGCAACATGTCATCGAAGGTGAGAAACCTGCCATTGAGGCATGCAGATTCCAAGGTACTGACGATTTCTAGATCATCTTTCTAGGTAATGAGCTGAAGTCGATAGAAAGCGATCGGTCGTAGGCAAGCCCACAACACGAAATCATAGATCAAGTTTGAAGAAATATAGTTGCAAGGACTAACTCAGGGATGGTCAAGATGGATGACAGATATTTTGCAGATGAATAGTTTATTTGCACTGACCTCTTGAACACATAACGACACTGCAGATGGTTTGGTGACAATTGACCCAAAGCTAATACCCAGAAACCAGCTGAAGACATTCAATATGGTTTGATTAAATGTTAGGCAAAGGATTTCCCAACCCAGGTGAACAAAAAGTGTCGTGTTCAAGAGTGGTTAAATGTTTTTCTGAGACACAAAGTATGACAAACAAGTTCATTTTTCTCTCTTTTCCCCCACCATTTCTGGCAAGTACCTCTTTATTTTTGACAAGCTTGAGGAGGATAACATTTGCTTGATTTTAAGCTCATCCTTCGGATGAGTCCAACTTAGTTTAAATTCGAACCCTAAGAAGGAATGGTCCGTTCCTGTTTTTAATTGAACATGTCCTTTACTGTTAAATTTTCACGAGTCCAGTATAGGAGAAACTCGGCATTTTTCAATTTTAGGGAGTCTGAAAAAAATTAAGAAAACTCCGTCGTTGTCCATTTTCATAAATTTGTGTCTCCCAAGCCCGAAAAAGTATAAAATAATACTTTAGAGAACCGCTTGACCATTACGACCAAGGAGTACTTTTCATAATTAGTGTATTTGATCCGAAAAAGTAAAAAAGCGATCAATGACACGTCGTTTTATAACCAATATCGAATTTGAAACGACAAAAAACCGGCAATCTTTTCATGTTTTTATGGTCAGAAAAGGGCTGTAAGTAGACTGTCTTTTTAATTCCATTTTAACGAGCTTAAAAAGAAAAACTTGGCAATATTTTCATATTTTAGGAGTCAGAAAATTGCTTAAAGGTGACTCTAATGTTTTTTGTCAAAAATGATCAATTTTGCCTGAAAAATCCGTTATCCTACACAAAAACTCAAACATTACTCATACCTCTTTAAAATAAATAAAAATGCTTCAAAAGTTACCTCTTTAAAGTGAAAAATAAAAAAATTAAAAATTAATTTATTCAAAAAAGCTTATAAAAAGGGCTTGTGTAAATTCATTTTTACCGTTTGACTTCAGAGTGAAAAAAGAGAGCTTTTGGTAAGAAACTTCCCGTTAAGATTGCAGAAAATCTGTCCGTTGGAATCCAACACCATCACCTCCAGGTAATCCACATCATCTTACTCTTGTATTTCATCCTTTTGAAATTTGTTTCTAGGGTTTTATTTTGAGTTTTTGGGAAATATTTAGGTTTAAAGACCGCGCGCGAGGGTCCGAAGGCGCAACATAGGAAACCTACGGACCCCGATTTTTTCACATGCAGAAAAAGGTCAGGGGCCCGCACCTGCTGTATATCCTATGTGCGGACCTATGCATTGTCTCTAACATAGAGGGTGTGGTGCCCACAGCATAGGTTTTCAAACTTAAATTTTTCAAATTCCGCCCCAAAAACTTTGATTTAAATGTTTTAATCCTCCTTTTTATTGAATGTAGGGTATACATCATGCTTGACTGGCCGGAAGGGGAGCATGAGGATGTCGATCTCACCGTGATTTATCATCAACCTTCGATTGATGCATTGAAGGCATGCGGTTTATTCTAATTCTAGGCCATACCTGGCATGAGGGCCCAGGTGGACTTTTTGTAGTGGCTGGTAGACAGGTGGAATGTACAGGACTAGCGTTTCTTTATTGGTTGCCACTAGCTCGAAATGGAGCTGGAAGACATTTACTTTTTGACTGGTTTGCCTAAGAAAGGTGAACATTTGACTCTATTCAGGGCTAGGCCAGGTGGCCAGTCTGTCGATATCCTCCGGCTAGAGTTTTGTAATGACCAAACCAGAGACAAAGGGATTGATATCAAAACCATCTCTCATCCTGAACTCAAAGTGATTGCATTTACTGTCATCAGGCTCTGCAGAAGCGCTGCACTACATGTGGCCACTGGATCCGAAATGTGGATGGCAGTAGACTGCTTTTAGGGCACCATCTTCAATTGGTGCGAAGCTGTGTTGGCTAATGTAAAAGGCCAACTAACTAGAGCAAAGAATGGACAACTGAAAAAATTTGGATATGGTTTCTTAGTTGAGCTTTGGTCTAGAGAGGGTCCCAATGTTGGTCCCACAACATCTTTCTATTGGAGCTGGACTTTCCCGAGAGCCCAAACTGATGCGTTGGGTTGCATTTATGGCCTGTCACCATGAGGAGGGTTCAAAATTTGTTCGATTTCCTCCCGAGTATTTTCATTGGTTGGAGAACCAAGTTCTTGCTATTCAAGATTTTCCTTATGCTGGGATGGATTATCGTGGTGACCTAGACATGGCTCTTCCACCAGGAGAGCAATGGGATGACTTAGGTAAAATCATTTTCAACATTTTCTAATTTAATTTTTTTGTTGTTTTTAAATCATCCCAAAATTGATAGTAAAAGTTTCAAATGCAGATGTAGGTCCACAACGACCAACCACTCTCTGGCCCTATGAGACGAAACAACCATCTGCAGCAGCACGAACCCCATGGGACGAATCTACAGAGACCCTGGCTGAATTGGAAAACCATCTAGAGTGTTTGACAGCAGACATTCCAAAGACCAGCATAGATGACATTCCTCTTAGGCTACAGCGCTATGTGATTGGGGTCCCAGGACCTTTCAGGAGGTTCCTTTGTAGGGTGGCCCGTACATTGGTTTCTTATCATGATCATCACCAGTGATAGGATGATCGCCTGTTGTAGACTCATATGACATTTTTGTTTTTTGTACTATCATTTTGCCAATCATAAGGTGTTTTTCAACCTATGATCGAAGACGATGTATATTTGACACACTTCTATGCTATGCTATATCACTATTACCGATTATCTTGTAAAACATGTTATGGAATGTTTTTAAATTTACTTGTTTGATTACTGCAAATGTCTACTTAACATTCGAGAAGCAATTGCATCTGCTAACGTATTTAAATATCTTGGAATATGCCGATATTCAATATAGTCAAATTCACATTCCAAGAGACGAACTCTCAAAAATAATCTCAATAACACTGGATTTCTAATGGCATACACTCTATTAAGCTGTAACACAACGAGTTCAGAATCTAACCTCACAATCAAACTCTGAATCCCAAATGAGATGGATTCAGATAATAACTCAATAACTGCACTATACTCTGCAATGTTGTTCGTTGTTTGACCGAGGTTTACCCCATGCATAGATACCAACTCATCAGAGGGTGAATAGATAACCCAAGCTGTGGAAGAAATATTCTGTGTATTACGACAAGCACCATCAGCAAAACCAATGTATGTTTGGAGAGACGTCGACATCTGCAATATGAAGAGTAGAATCAAGATAAGTAGGAATAATGACAAAAACACTCTCTAAGCTAAGCACACTTTTTTAATCTAAAACACACCAGCTAGAAAGAAAACTAACCTAACTAAAAATCTCCACACCCACATTTAAGCATAATATCTCTTCAGGTAAAGACCATTTCTGGGCTTACCTAAAGAGACCCCGTCAAAGTCTACCAATTCATAGGCCCCTTTTGCCAGCTTTCACTTAACAACATAAGGACCATGCCATATGGGTATGAAATTTCCAGTGCCTAATTTATCATTTGCTTGATCGTATAATAAGACTAGGTCTCCTTCTGAAAAATTACGAGGTGTAACATTTCGATCATACTGAGCTTTAATACATTTGGCATGAGCTTCGATTGCTAATGAAGCATCACGTCGATTCTCATCTAGCTGAGCCAAGTACAACAAATTTTTTTCCTCTTTGGAAGTGGCTGGAAGTAATTCTATGGCCATTTGCAATGACAAGATTTCACATTCAATGGGTAACACAGCTTCCAAACTGTAAACTAGTTGGAAAGGAGTGAAACCGGTTGACGTTTTCACTGAGGTTCGATACACCTAAAGAACTGAAAATAGCATGTTATGCCAATTCGACCTATGAATCCCAATGATTCGTTAGATCATGATGACTAGAACTTTGTTGATGGCTTCAACAAGACCATTAGCCTGTGGATAATATGGAGTTGAACTACCGTGACGCAGGCCAAGATGGTCTATTAGTTCAATCATCATAATATTTTAAAAATGATGCCCATGATCAGTAATAATTGCTTGTGGAACACCGAACCTAGCAATTATATGATTGAAAATGAAAATTGCACCAGTTTTTCTGTCTGCCTCAAATGTAGGCATCGCCTTGGCCCACTTGGTAAAATAATCTACCGCAAGGATGATATACGCATGCCCACCGACCGAGTGAGGGTTACATGTAATAAAATCGATACCCCATTTCGCAAAAGGACCGACGGCAACCATAGGGTGGAGAGGAGCAGGTGGAGCGCGCATCTTTCGATAAAAAATTTGGCAGTTGTGGCATTTTCAGACCGCGTTAATGCAATCTTTAAACAAAGACGGCCAGAAATAGCCTGTGCGCAATATCTTTTGGGCTGTGGCAAACCCAAACATATGACTGCCACACGCTCTAGAGTGACAGTCATTTAGAACCCTTTCAGCTTCCTCATGAGTTAAACAATGTCGGAAAATAGAGTCCGCCCCACGACGATAAAGTGTATCTCCAATAATTTTGAATAGTTGGGACTGGAATCGTATTTTCCGACGTTGAGATCTTGAAATTTCAGGCCCAATGGATTGGGTTTGGAGATAAACTATGATATCTTCATACCATGGATCTAAAGTGCTGATTAGAAACAAGGATTTGTCCGCAATGGGCTCTTCCGCCACAGTTTCAGTATCAGCACGCGGGAAGTCACACATCAACTCCGCAAAAGCTAAAGATTTCTTCGACTTAGACTTTTCAAATTCCAAGTCAGAAATTACTGTAGTTTTGCATAGTAAAATGTAATAACGAAAACGTTGGACAGCTTGAACAGCTGCCAGGGCCAATTTCTCCACATGTGAATATTTTAGCTCAGTTGGATTCAAGGTTCAACTAAGGTAATATATCACATGTTCATTACCGAATTGATCTTCCTGAACTAATACCACTCCAATGGTGGAATGTGAGGCGGCGAGATATAAGAAGTAGTCCTGGTTGTAGTTGGGAGGATGCAATAACGGTGCATCAGTCAACGCGTGTTTTAGTGCATCAAAATATTTCTCATCTATATCACCCCAAAAGAATGGAGTATTCTATTTCAACAACCTGGTAAAACCCTTTGTGATCTCGGCGTAGTTAGGAATGAATCGACGTAAAAAGTTTGCTTTCCCTTGCAAACTTTGGAGTTGGCGAAGACTCGAAGGAGGAGCCAATTTGACAATAGCTTCAACCTTCGAGGGATCGACGCGAATGCTGGCTTTCGAAACAACAAACCCCAGTAACCAACCCATTTCTATAGAGAAAACACACTTGTGTTGATTCAACCTAATTTGATAATGCCTACACCTCATAAATATTATTCGTAAATGGATGAGATGATCGGCTTGATGTAATGAATGAGTAGGTAAATCATCGAGATAGGGTTGCACAATGTGCTTGATGTCATGAAACGCATAAGACATGGCCCTTTAAAAAGTTGCATCGACATTCTTGAGCCCAAAAGGTAATTTGCAATAAGAAAATGTCCCCCATGGACAAATGAAAGCCGTTTTTGGTTGATCAGCAGGTAGAATATTTATTTGATTGTATCCGGAAAAACCATCCATGAAGGAGAATATTTCACTGCCGGCACAATCATCAATGATTTGATCGATATAGGGGGTTGGGTAATTGTCTTTTGGACAAGCTCGATTAATATCCCTATAATCGATACATATTCTTATTGTTCCTTGCTTTTTATTAACAGGAACAATATTCGATACCCAATCCATTAAGGGAATTGGATAAATGAAACCTACTTTAAGTAATTTTTCAACTTCTACTTTAATAGCAGCAGCTTTTCGCGGGTGGATCTGACACAAACGTTGTCGGACGGGTTTAGCATCCGAGTAAGTTTTGATTTCATGAACAAGAATTGCTGGGTCAATTCCTGGAATTTCCTCATATGACCAGGCAAACACGTCGCAAAAGTCTTGAAATAGGGCCTTATATGTTTGAATTTCATCTTCCGTACAAGAGGCACCTATATGAATGTTTTCAACAATTCCAGGCTCAACCGAAATGTCAATAGGAATAGTTCAAGAAATATTTCCAAAATTTAACTCAGAATCAGGATTTTTCATTGGATTCTGAGGTTCCTTGACATAATTAGTCATAAAAATAGATGAAAAATCATTTTCAAAGCAACCAATCTCAGGTAAAAACGAAGATCTATGATGAAGATCTTCCCATGGTAAATCATCAACAGACAAGATTTCACGAATTTGCTCATCAGTGTGAACATGTTCGGAAAAAGTTGTTGAATACGAGTTTGATGTTGAAAGCGATTCTTCATGGACTACATTCATTAAGTTAGTTTCGGTTGAAGAAGGGTCGGAAAATGACTGTACGGCATGATACGCAATTTCATATGGACTCAAAGGCATAGCATCACCAAA
This sequence comes from Pinus tabuliformis, assembly GCA_031772625.1. Classification (NCBI taxonomy): domain Eukaryota; kingdom Viridiplantae; phylum Streptophyta; class Pinopsida; order Pinales; family Pinaceae; genus Pinus; species Pinus tabuliformis. The sequence goes on from CM062819.1 coordinate 1,032,956,918, forward strand.
TGAATCTATCTCAGATTCGAAAGGTACGATCCAAGGATCATCATAAACAATAGTGTCTGATGAAATCATATGAATGGTTGCTGTAGAAGGAGATAAGTTTGGAGGAGGAAACTTGGAAAAAGTTCCTAGTAAACCAGAATCTTTAACTAGTCCTACTCCAACATCCTTATAAGGGATAGTTTTTTGCCGACATGTTGGATATTTTCTGAAGAGGTTGGGTCGGATGAAAAGTAAGTTAGCTGGTCTATAGTTACGATCTTTCCATTATGAGGAAACTTTATAAGCCGAAATACCAATGAAACAATAGCAGTCATGGCATAAGACCAACTACGACCCAAGAGAAGGTTGTAATCTAGAGGGGCATCAACCACCTCCACATCTAGATTAATAGTTTTGCCTTCAACCCCTATAGGTAAATCCTGTAGAATGCGAAAAGGATGGAACCCACGACCATTAAAGGCCTTTAGAATCATCGGGGATTGATTAAGTTTAGGAGAACCAAGCGATCTCCAATACTCGATCGACATAATACACATTGATGCTCCCTCATCAATCACAGTACTATAGCAAGGTTTGGTTTTGACTAACACTGGAATCTAGAAAGCCATTTGATGAGGTAAGCGAGGTGTACTACTTTCTAGATCGAAAATTGTAAGGTTCGAGTCCTGAATATCAATAGCTCCTATAGCCGACAATAGCAATTTACGCTGTGCTGGAGATGATTGCAACACCTCCAAAGCTGACATTGCTGAAGGTGAAATAGCCAAATCTTCAATAATGTTATAGTTATGAGCAGCTCTTGCATGTGGATTGAAAGCTGAATTTCAAAGTATACCCTTGGTGGGCGGTTTGATTACTAAGTCTGGGTTAGGTTTCTCTATCTGTAGTGGATCGGAACTGGGAGCTAAAGTTGATGGGTTCAAATTAGAAGATTCTGCTTCCTTACCACCAACAGGACTTTTACTTCCATAATCTTGCGATCGTGTTACAATCTTAACATGGGACATCATCATTATGGGTTCTTCTGAGGCATTTGAGGAAGAACCTATCATCTTACTATCTTGACTAGGAAAAGGATCCTTCAAAATAGCAGGCGTTTGAGAACCTTTGACGATTTTCACAACCTCAGTGCAATTAGGGCAGTCTCTTGTAAAATGCTCTTCATCACAAATGAGACAAGGATAACGAGGTTTGCGTTTCTCATTAGTAGATTCTGTTTTTTCTGGTTTCTCTTTCGAATTTTTATCTATTTTATTTTTCTTCTTTCCTTTCTTTTTACCGCTGGATTTTGATTTGGCTGTAGATGACTCTACAACATGAATATCGGCAGAAATTTCAGCGGAAGAATCTCCTGTCGGGGAATCTAGTAAAGTTATGATAGGAGAAGAATTCTTGGAAGATTTCTTCTTACTTTTGGTATTAACTGTACCAATCATACCATCAATAGCATGAGACCCTGAAGTAGTTGCAATTATTTGATTTTGTTTAGGAAGATCGGGGATTTTCTCTTGTAGCGTACCCGACTGCATATAAAGAAGTTCAAGGTACTGAGCTTGAGAAATTACTTGCTCTTCAGTAACGACTCCTACCTTAGCTACATCCTCAGTGATTTTAGGTGATAAAGATTTAACAAACCATTCTGCTAAGATCTGATCTGGAATAAAAACTTTCACTAAACATCGTCGACGTCTCCATTCATGAATGTGATCTGAAATGTAAGTGGACATTGACTGTTTTAATGAAGTTAATAATCCCGTGCCATTGTCATATCTGACAGGCAACTAAAAATGAGTTAAAAACGAAGTAGCTAACTGACTAAAATTATAAAAAGCGGCTCGTAGTAACTCAATGTACCACTTGGCCACAAGACCAATTAGAGTGCGTTGAAAAAGCTGTAAATGAATTAAATCATCTGAAACAGAGTTAGACGCACACCAGAGGTGATAAGTCATCACATGGTTCGACGGGTCCTCTCCTGATTTACCTTCAAACTTAGGAATATCACTAGGCAACTTATTCGGCATTGGTGGCCAAAACAGAAGATAATTAATCGGATCGTTCGTAAGACGCAACAAGTCATGCAAGTCCAAAGTTGCAATGAACGGTAACTGACGATTAGGGTCCCTGAAGCCCTGGGTCATGAGACCAACCCCAGGAGGAGGATATCCATGATAACTAGGAATTGGAATTGGATTTGCGATATTATATCCTCCCGGAAAACCAAGATTAATCAGACCGTACTAGGGTTGTTGACGTTGCTGATAACTATATCCAGGGTACGACTGATATTGATAGATTGGGTTCTGCACAATAGGACCGAATTGGTACTGTCCCTGGTACGGTTGATAAGTAAATTGAGGTTGACTTGTGACAACCGTACTTGGGCCAGCTTGTCCTACATGCATCTGAACCGAAGTTTGAATTGTGGGTCCAAACTAAGGTAAAGATGCTTGAGGAATTGATGCAGGAATAGTAGAAACTGGAGCTGTCGATACTCCAGAAGTAGGTGGGGTAGACGGAACAGATGTTGTAGCAGTCGTACGAGGCGGAGTTTGAGGAGAACTAGGCCCAGGCTGAGAAACTACAGAAGGTGCAGAAGTTTGAATAGTAGGCTGGACAGGTTGCTGGGTTGAACCAGAAACCAAGGGTTGTCCAGATTGAGATGACAACCGCACATTCGGTTGCAAGATCTGTTGAGATTGAGATGGATCCCACACTAAGTTCATTTCGGGATATGGACCCGTAGAAGGTTGAGTATATTGAGGACCATAATCGGGTTGAGGGTAGGGTTGATAATTCAAAGGTACATTTCCATTTCCTTAGACAAATGGTTGACTGGAAGGTGGTTGGAAACCTTGGGTTGGGTACTGACCTTGAGGTTGATAACCTTGAGGCATGTACTGATACTGGGGTTGACCTAGAGGTACATACTGATACTGGGGTTGACCTTGAGGTACATACTAAGTTTGGGGTTGACCTTGAGGAATGTACTGTCCCGTAGGTATGTATTGTCCTTGAGGTTTCCCCCCAGGCAGTAATTTCGTACCTTGAGGTTGCCCCCCAGGCGATAATTGAGGACCTTGAGGCTGCCCCCAGGCAGTAACTAGACACCTTGAGGTTGTGGATTTGGAATGGTACCTGATATCATAAGAATATCTTCTACACTCAATGGCTTAGTTTCGTTATTACCAGTTATAAACCTTGTTCAACAGGTTGAGGAGATGCTCCTTAAAAAGTACCAGTAAGAGACTGATACCCAGAGGGAATAGAAGGACCGCCATATAAAAAGGTTTCTGGAGATTGAGAAAACATGGACGACTGTCTCGACATATTCAAAGGAGGATAATAACCCCTAGGTGTTGGATGAAAAGGAATGTGAGGTGGTGAAACACTTAGTCCTGGGTTTTCCAAAAAATTGGTCAATGAAAGATACTAAGTGTCCCTCATAGGTGGACTGTAAAAGATTGATTCACGCTCCCTAAGTTCTATAGCTGGTTGATTTTCAGGGATAGTTATACCTTCTTCCGGAGTAACAAGTTCTTCAATAGAAATAAGTCCATAAGGAAGATTTTGGGTAATGACTCTTTCTACCCTGGGTGAACCAGGACCACTGGAAGTTGGACAGGCAAATCCTGATGTTGGAGTAGCAGCAGGTTCAGTTTCAAGTTCATATATTTCAGGTTCCTCGGCTAATTCACTAATAGAAGAAAAACTACCAGTAACTTCAGAAAAAGAAACAGGTTCTAAAATATACTCTAGTGCTTGCACTTGATAATTAGGATGTACAACTAAACAAGACTCTCCTTCTTTAGGTGACCCAACTTTACTGTCACTAGGAGTTATAAGGGCTCGTAGCCCTTCAAGTTGGCTTGGTGAAAACTCAGGAGGTTGGCCCCGAAGTCTACGGGACTTCCTCGGTAATTTAGCCATGATTAAATATTCTAACTACTAAAGTCTCTAAAGAACCAAACAATTTTGAATCACACGCCTAAAGAATCTAGGAGGTCAAACCACACAAGAACAGTAACTTTCCATACTGAAAACACTAGTTGGTGATGAAGTCCAACATCGCAGAATTCAATATAGAAATGGTGGTTGGAACAGTTACCCCGGCAAATTGCTTAATGAATAGACTGGCACAAGTTTCTCCACTAAACTGTCTCGAGTGAAGAGAACCCTCCAGAAAATCCAAGTGAGTCTAGCCAACGTCTGCTCCAGGTACAGTGGGATCTTCACTCCACCGTCACCTTAGGAAAGAATCCTATAGAATATGGTCACTATGGTTACCAACGAAAACAAATATACCTGGGGGAATAGTCTGTGATCCAATACACACGCAAGGGTAGAGTAGCAAGCTCAATCCCCTTGAAGGCTCCTTGACATAATCCAAGGTTTACCAACAAGTGACCCCAGGCTCCTCGACAATGGTTAATCCAAGGTTTACCATTTTTAATACGTGTATATCTTGTATTGTTCCCAATGAGGAAGGATTGATTACCCCACTGGTTCGGACACGATCTCATGCTTGACTCCTTTAAGAGGAGCTTCCCAGAGCATAGATGTAACAATTGGAATTTATCTCCTACCGCAAGATACAACTACTTGTTTGTTTTACTATCTTGGAGAGTTAATTACTCCCTACTCCAAGATACTAGCCTAAGCTATGTTGGTGATAAAGAGCCCTAGAAATAAAAAGATTACTAGATAGATTTTACTTTAAGTGTTATTTTTATTGGTTTTTTCTTAAGTCAAAAGGTGCAGAGATGAAACTTTATGGTGTGAAAACTCGACTCCAAAACACTAAAAATGCACTGAAGATGATAAACAATCCTTTTTCTTCAATGAATTTCTAGCTAAAGAAAGAGTTGAGAATGCAAATTCTTGGAAAAGCAAATCTTTCCTTAACAAACAAATAAAAAGAAGAACTGTTTGTCTTTTTCAATACACTCAAAAACGAGACAACTAGTTATGCTCACGAAAATTTCAGTTTCTTTTCAAACACTCAAATACTACAAAAACAAACTTTTCTTTAAAAGAGATTTTTTTTTAATTTTATAAAACACTCAAAACTATTGAAAAATCTAATCTTGATATCTATAAATTCTAAAAAGCTATTTGAAGTAAAAGCTTACAAGATTTCTTTTCAAGGATGTTTTACTTAGTTATGAGAAAACTAAGGAATAATTTGTCAAGAATCACAAATTAATCAAAAAACAACTAGCTTTTGTTTTCTTTTTCAAAAATGAAATCCAAAACTTTCAAAACAAGTTCTTTCGAAGCTTCGCAAAGAGAAAAACAAGATGTATTCCTCAGCAAAGGCAGATTTTACAAATAGGTCAGACTCATAAGAAGACCAGCAAAAACCAGGGTGATCTGAGGTTTCTAAGGCTTCTAAGCTCTGAATTACTACAAAGACCAAACAAAAATCAAGCCAGGCAGACAAAGCTTCTAGAAATTCACCTAAAACCTAAATGCCAATGGAATTAACCTACGAAAAGTTTCTGACAAGACACGTGAAGATCTGGGCAAAGACTAAAAACACAAAAACAAATCCTAAGCTGACTGAATGAAAATATTTCAAGTTTTTCAAAATTTTGATAGGGTCTGCAGGCCCCCTGTATACCCAGGTGTGGGACCGATCTGTGTGTAAAGCAAAAGTGACGGGATGTCCACACTATGTTACAAACAGAGGGTGCATTCCTCTTCCAAAAGCATGAAAAACAAAAGATAATTCAAGATCTACAGAACCTACCCAATCCCACACAGCAAGCAAAAACCAAAAACAGAGAAACTGTTTCTCAAGTCAAAGTAAAAGCAAAGGAAAAAACCAAAAATTTATGTCCCCAGCAGAGTTGCCATTTTGTGGGCCGGATAATTCATTCTTGCAGACAAGACCAACCTCCCTAGTATCTATGGATATCTAGCGACAAGAAAACCAAACAAATTCTATCTTTCTCTAAATATGCGGTTTATAAATAAAGGCTAGTAGATGTTTTACGCCTACCTCGGGTCCAGTGCTAGATTGTGGAAGCCACGCTCCGTTGATCCAAATGAGCTCCCTTTTAAAGAATCTGCAAAAATAAACAAGCACACATATTAAATAGCACCTGAAAAGCCAATATAATAAAGCATATTTATCATTATGATCAAGGAATTCATGAAATAAATCATAGAAGACAATTTATTGAGAAAAATGAATCTGATTGTATTAACTTTAATCAAAGAAGAACTTTACAACCTTGGTGCCTTGATGCTATACAAGCTCCTCCCAGGGTCCAACAAGAATCTCCTCTACTTTGACAAGTTGCACTCTCTTCCCAATGAAGCCAAAAGGTATGTAATCTCTCCTCTCAAGCTTAACTAGGAAGTCTCAACTCCAACATCATTTACCCTAAAAAATGTTCAGCTTTTTAACCTCCCTAGCAACTAGCCCAATGCCTCAATTTATAGAGCAAAGGAGGGAAGTTACTAGGTCCACCTTCAAAGGGATAGAGCCCTCCTTCAAAGGGATAAGCTCCTCTCATCAAGGGGTTAGCTCCTTTAGTTATGGGATGCATGAACCACCTAGGAGCGAACCAACCACATCAAGATTCCTTCTAGAGGCGTCCAGAATTAACCCAAAGTGAATTTTTAAGAATAAACTTGCGCCCTTTTTTAATTTTACAAGGGTCCGCACCCACTCCCTTAGAGACAGAGCGGGCAGGTCCATAGGTAACATGACCAAGGGGTGCGGGACCACAAGTAATGGTAAGAGAAAGTGTGGAACCAGAGTTTTATTGATTTTCAATGACTTTCTCTCATTTTTAAAGCTTGACATGAAGAGCTGAGGTTTGAGACTTGCAAAGGAGGACAATATGAGTGGTGATAGACTCACACTGACTGCAGAAAGTCATGGTGACAATATTTTGTGTAACAATTGTATAATTTGAGTACATGTTCAAATGATCTTGTTTTAAGATGGTTGTACTAATACATATGTGTTGAGACAATTGATATGAAATTGGCTGTAGTAGGTGATAGTTGTAGTAGTATGTCTAATGACTATGAGTTTACTATGGATTATGACATGATTATTAGTCTTGGTAAAGGTTGATTTAAAATTGATAGATATGATTGTATTTATATTTGGAACATGTGGTTGAAATGTGTGAAGAGTTGCAGGAAACATGCTTGGTATTAGCATGACAAGGTAATAGTTGATGTGTTTATATAACTAACAATTGGGTGATATGGCAGTACATAGTAAGCCTCTATTCAAACAAAGTAAAAAGGTAGAAGAAATGAATTGGGAAAGAATTCCTTTGACTATGTTTGGAAACCCTAATTCCAAACGAATGAGTGATTTACATACATGAAGTCTTCTTAAACTTAATCTCGTCTGACATTATTTAGATATGTGCTAGATTCATGAACATGTATTTGAGAGGTATATTAGCTAGTCTCTAGTTATAGGTGGATCTGTCAAGGCAATTGGAGTCCCTTGAGCTATGGTTTGGACGTGTTCGGGTACAAGGAAACATGCTTAGCACAACATCATAAGGTATCTAGTGTATTGTTATGTTTATTTATGTAGTCATAGTTATGTGTTTATGGAAGTATGATGCAGGGGATTGCATGGAAAAAGAGGTTTCCATGGAATCTTGAAGAAAGCTCAAGTTGAGATTTCCCTTGGAAGTACTAGGGACCATGGGGTTTGAGTCATGGCATATGTTGTCAGCCTTGTGTTTTTGCTCTTTTGGTGACTTTCTCTCCTAGATTTGCAATTTTGTTATGTCTAGTGCATGATCATGCCACTTTGTTTGTGGTGTTGTATTGTTATTGGTTTCATGGTTTTCTTCTTGTTTGTTTCTTGTGCTTTCCTTTTAAGTTTTGAGTCTTGGAAATTGGTTGGGAAAGAGGAAAGTTAGTTGATCTTAGAGAGAGATGAATGAAATCTAGTAAGAAATGCAAGACTCAGATGAAGTTGGTGCATGTATAAAGGAAGTTGAACGCAATAGTACAATATCCAATTAGATTCATTGGGTCCATTGGTGTAAATGGATGACCACAAAACAACCATGAGGAAATTAATCAGGAAAGGTAAAGTAAATAGATTTGAAGCGTTAGATGGCTTAGCTACGTTGAGAATTGTTTTTCTTGATGTTGTACATGCATTGCATGGATAAAGGAAGTTCTCTTAATCTTAGCCTTATTCTATTTGGTAATTATGTTATGATCATGATTATGTTGATGTTTATATCATGGATCATGGTTGTTTAATGTGAATCTTTATATGTATATATGTGTGTATGTATGTCATTGTTTGACAAGATCATTCTTGTTTTTATGCTAATATTTGTATATATATGTTTGTATTTATGTACCTATGTCACTATTTGATAGGGTTGTCAAGGATCATTCTTGTGGAGGAATGATTGCTTGTGTAGGTGAATGACATGAAGAGGTTCTTGGTTTATGAGGAATCAAGTGGAAGAGTAGTCATGAAAAATATATGAGGTCAATATCATGTGGTTGTGAGTTGATATTATGTGATTGTATTATGTCTATGTTATGGACATGATATACCAAGGGATACATCAATGTAATAAAAGTAGTGTGGTCTAGCGCATGTTGAGACAAGCATGGATAAGACACCAGAAGAAAGGTTGCTTGGTAGAGACAGTGTGGTTTTGGATGTGTGGTAGTACTATTGTGCATATTTTGTATATGTTGCACATGTTGCATCTATTGTTGGCTTGAGGGGCCCTGACCCAGGTTCGGAGTTATTTAACCAAACAAATCCCTACACTACTGGCCCTTTCGAGATCAGCTCGCAAAGCATGGTCTGAAGTCTCACCCGAAGGAGTATGGGGGGATGCTGGAACCAAGTTTTTTCACCCTTGAGATATCTAAGGTGTTGATTTAGTCCAACTGTGTCTACCTTCACGCAGGTCACTTCGCACACTGTCTTGACCTTCAATACCTTCGCAATCTATTATAATTGTCTTTCGCATAGCCCTAACTAGGGGCTAAGATGGTTCGCACTACTATGGCAACGTCCTGTGCTATTTCCCCAAATTACACAGTGTATCTTACTTATCTTCTTAAATATATTAGTTAACTTCACGTAGCAGATATTCTATCTTGCATTCACTTATTCAACACATTCATACATATTCGTGCATCATATAAGCATTAAACGTGCAATGTATATACAATGTATAAAACATGAAATAAATACACAGAATAGATATGAAACTTCTCTTTATTAATACTTCCAACTATTATAGACTCGACTCGCCCTGTGCACTCAGCTGCGTATTGCTAGGCCTTTGCACACTTAGCTACAGAGCCTTCTCCTACTCTACGACCCAAAACTAAATTTTACACAACAGATACAACTCAATCCTTCATCCTTATTATTCCATGATCTATTCCCATGATCTTTTTATTACTTAGAGCCTCACTCTATTTATACAATTCCATGGTCCGCATCGGTAGATCTCTACAGCTGACATTACATTACAAAATTGAGGGTAGACAACCCTCTGATTCTTTTACAAACTACACACTCTGCACCCACAAAATGCGGAGTCTTTACATCGGGGTTCCAACTTTTGACCAAAATTTGGGCTCTAAGCCCCAAAACTTCCCTTGGGGGATCCCGCACCCAACACCTATGATGTTGTGTGCATGTGGTGTTGTGTATATATTATTAGTGTGTTTGTATATTGTTTATGAATTGTTATATATAGGGTGGTATATATAATGTTGTGTGACTAGTGCATATGTAGTGTTGGGTATAGATGGTTCTATGTACATTTTGGATATGTGATGTTGTGTACATATTGTATTGTGTGCATGATGGATATGCAGTGTTGTGCGGATATGGTTTCGTGTGCATGTTGGATATGTAGTATTGTGTGCATAGGGTGCTATGTATATGTTTTATATGCAATGCTATGTACATATGGTGTTGTGTGCATGTTTTACATATGGTGCTATGTACATATGGTGTTGTGTGCATGATCATACAAGTGGTGTTGTGAGCATGTGGTGTCGTGCACATGTTGTACATGTGGTGCTACATGCATGTGGTGTTGTGTACATGTTGTGCATGTGGTGTTGTGTACATGTCGTGCATGTGCTACTATGTACACACTGTTCAAGTGGTGTGGTGTACATGTGGTGTTGTGTACACATTGTGTAGGTAGCACTGTATTCATGTGATGTTGTGCACACATTGTGTGGGTGGTGATTTGCATATGTGGTACTTTGTACATGTTTTACATGTGGTACTGGTTTAGGTGGTATTATGTGCATGTCGTACATGTTGTGTTGTGTTGTAGGCCTATGTGCATTATGCAGTTGTGATATCGTGACATGCGTATTCATTGTGTTGTACTTTTTGTGCGTATATGTATTGTGTGGGGTTGTACATTGGGTATAGATGCATTTATTATGTTGTACTTCGGGTGTAGGTGTATGTGTTGTGTGGTGGTGTACACCGGGTGTAGGCGTATGAGTTGTAGGTTAGGTGTAGGTGCATGTATTTCATGGTGTTTTATGTCATATGTGGTTATATGTGTGTGATGCAAACTATGAGTATGTGCACATGGCTAAGGAGAAGGAACTGGGTGTTTGTAGGGTGTGGCAACCAATCCAGTGTGTGTACAGAATAAAGACATGTAGAAGCTAATGATTGATTAAAGGATAACTATCAGTATTTTATTTCAGTTTCATTATGCATGTGAGTTATGATTCTAGCTTATGATGGTTACATGTGATTTATGATTTTGATCTATGATGTTTTTCTTTTGAGCTAACCTAATGTGATATCTTTATACATGATGATTTGGCCAAAGACGCTAGTTTGATTTTTTGTGATAGGAAGTGAATAAAATTGCAATTATACCTTATTGATGGGCCTCTAATTAGGTACAATTTGAAGTTATTTCAATTTATTTTAAATCTAATGGAAATTATGTGCTTGGTACAGGAAAGCATGAAATGCCCAGTTGGGTGCTCGAAACTGAAAGCAAACATTAGCAACAAGAACAAAAGGAATTATAACATGCAACAGTATGTTGGTATAACACTGCCGGAGTAGGGACATTATGGGATACTGGTACTAAATGCTACATAGGAAAATGACCTTCTCATCAACTCAGAGGAGAAGGGAAAAATGACTGAAAGATTGACCAATTTCACAGGCCTATTTTCCAAGCTAACACTCTCTAGGAACTAGAAAGTTGCTTTATAAATTTTCCTAGTCATGCAATGGGTGTGTTAGTCCCTAGCGTAACTATTTGTGTTGCCCCGGGGGGTGTGTTACTTAACTTTAGTGAGTTTCTGGAGCTCAAAGGAGTAGGTTGACCGACTAATATCCCTATATCCACTCATATGTCAACTCATAAAGTAGGGAAACATCTAGATTTGACCTGTTTGAGGAATTTCTATTCCTAACAGAGTCTACAAATATGGAAGGAGTGAGAAAGAATGGAAACATCTCTTCTTTTTCCCAAAAGGACTCATGAAATATTTGGTAAGGCTTATCCTCTCATGCTATATATTTGAGGATAGGACCATTATCAAAGGGGTCAAAAGTATTGAAAGGATTTCCTATTGACTATTGAAGCTTTGTAGTAGACATTACCTCATCGGGAGGTTAAGAAGAGAGAGAGAGAGAGAGAGGAGATGTAGGAGTAAGGGAAGCTTGATGCAACTAATGGTTGTAATCACTCTTTCCTATGATTAATATAGACCTGCAGTTATGTTGTCGACTCCATGGCATTGGTATTGTGATTTATTTACATGTTTATGCAACACTAATGATTATTAGTAGCTTAGATGTATGAAGTTAGGTATCCCTATGTATTATTGCATTGATTGTTGAAGTTATATGTTGTGATATTACGCCTCATATTATTAATTTGCAAGTATTTATCTAAGAGCTAGCTAAGGGGTCTTCCACTCCACCACTTTATGTTCTCTAGAAACACCACACCAAGATCTGAGGTAACAATCCTTCTTCCTACTTTGATTATAATTTCACTAATATGGATATATGCATGTATCCCTAGGTTAGCTACAACTAATCTAACTATCAGCCAATGATCCTGGGAAGATCATTGAGGGTATCATCACCACAATCACCCATGCATTAATTCCTATAGTAGAATTAGCGAATCCAGTGGGGACTACGCTTAGTTCCCATCTTTCTACCAAAAAGATCTCTTTCTTCCAGGTCTTCCTATATTTCTTAATCCCCTTTCTGACCACTCAGGACTATACAATGCCCTTCTCTTAGTGCTCATCCTTAGATCTGATCCCCACAGCCTTATTTTAGAGCTTATTCCTCACTAACACACCCTACCAGTGAAAGTAGTGCTTTATAAATCACTGTGGCCTTGCAAATAGAGCATTAATGCAACCACTAACTCTCTATGTACTCTGTTATAGTGCGTTAGCTAGCCAAGTCTTGATAAGCAACCAATTCTGTGAATGAATGTATTGGAAAAGTTGCTTGTGGGTTGATCAGGGATATGTAACTGTGCATGTTTGATTGATATATGTTTCATGAACAATTTTTACTTTTTAGGAAAATAGATTTACTGCTTAAGTTTTTTATAAAAAAATAAAATACAAACTTTTTTACAGTTTTTCTGCTTAGTTGGTTACATTTGCATTTATTTGGTTTTAAACGTTATTAGAGAGAATTGTATTTTTTTCAGTCATTCTTGTGTTTTACTGTACTAGATGCATGGAATATGTTGATGTATAAATGATTCCTTCCTTCTAGAAGCAACTCATTCATGAAAGTGAAATTTAAAGCATTTTTTGCATGGTTTGTGTCAGAGTCGCACATAACTTCATACGTCAACACCCCCACAGAAGAGATTAAAAAAGTACATTTAAAATTTACATTATAATAAAATAAGTCAGCAACTCATTTTTGACTAAACATATGTTAGTTTAGGCTAGGACCTTGGGTTAGGCATTTGTGAGTTAACTACCCAAGATCATACATCGAAACTAGTGGCATTAACAAGGGAAATCCTTCTACACTCATACTATCTAGGACCACTCCAGTCAAAGTTGAGCTAAATGAGAGACAACATTGGACTGTAAACGAAGGTAGCCTGCCTTCACTTACATCTTCTTTGGGTATCCTGTTTATCGTGGATCCCTTTAGGGATATCGTAGCTGAGTTAGGGACTCAGGTATCCTACCCACACAAGGTGCTATCTACGACCATGCCCTCCTCCTGGTAGTGTCTGTGATTTGAGGTAACCATATTGGACATAACTTTTATGGACGAACACAAGGTGATTGTGGTGGGCTACCTTGGTATCTAAATAAATGAACCTACTACGTCTTTTGTTTTTGGGAGGGTGCTTGTCTTCATGAGAGTACTTGGACCCTTAATTCGAGGTTCAGGTGAAGCCCAAGGGTAATCACAACTATACATTTGGCCAACTGTCCCCTTTATCCATTGTGATACTGGGTTTCATCTCCAACAAACGGTGGTTATTAGATATGGTCATACCCTCTGCTTTTTTATTAAATTATTTAGAGCATTTTTTATTTAGGTGTCAGTTTGTTATGACCGAGACTATAATAAATATCACAGTAAAAGATTTTGATAAAGATTATCGGTCACTGTGGCTACATACATCCCTTGTCATCAATCTAGATGACTACAAGGTCTTCCCCCCCTAAGTGTGGAGGATCCGTTGAGCCCCAGTGATCAAATTACCCATCTTCGGGTAATCAATCTCCAAGATCTAGCACTAAATCAGTCTGGACATCCCACGACTCAAGTTTACCAAAATATTTATTTAATGAAGGTTTCATTCCTCCTTATAATACTCTGATCATGAATCCGTTGGGACCGTTATTGATCCCAGTTGCACTTGTGCCTCCTATGTCTTCCAGTATACCTATACCCACCATTCCATTGACGACTAATGGGTCATGGTATTTTGTGGACAGTTTTTGTCCTCACCCACTTCCACAGTCGAAAGTCAGTACCACACCGTTGATGACAAACTTAGCTATCCCAGCTATGCCAGGTTTGAGCACCATAGTTACACCCAACACGAGTGGAACCCAATACATACTGATTTCCACCCCTTTTGTGTTAGCTCATGGACCATCAGCAAGTTCTCCATATTGTGCTCCTTATAGCGCTCCTTATAGCACGGTTAGCACGGACCCCTTCAACAACCCTTTTGGTTGGAATCCATTTTTTAGTTCCAACCCCCAAGTTCAAATATTTGGGGGCACCGTTCCAAATATGCATATATTGGTTGGGAACATTAATATTCCCCCTCCATTTATAGGACAAAATGGATAGTCGTTAACTGACATGAATCCTCCATATGTCAGACAAGGGCCTACAACTAATTACATGGCTAGCAGGATCCCTCAAGAAGGTCTCACTCAATCCATATGGGCACCCCACTATCAACCTCAAATGAGTCAAGGGGGCACTCCTTATCCTATGGGTACTTATATCCCCCAGCCTAACAACCGCTATGCACATCCACAATATATGACTATTCGCCAAGGAAATTATTATTCCATGCATCCTGTGTATAATGTTGGGAACAATATGATGGGAGGACGACAAGGACCCTCAAGTCATTTTTCATCGCCTTGGTCTGAATTGGGGGCATCAAATACTTTGTCTTTCTTGGCAATGCTTGACATCCCCAATTTGAACAAACTCACCAATGACCCCATCCTTCACAACTTACTTTGGCCTCCAATCCCAAACAAAATTCCCACCGACATCCCAAAGTTTCAAGGGAAGCAAGGGAAGGATCCAGGTACACACATCACCACCTATCATTTATGGTGCATTTCTAAAGCCATGAAAGATGGTAGTATCTAGCTTTGGCTCTTTCCCCACAACCTTACTAGAAATGAAACCAAGTGGTACATTGAGTCACCACGCATGTCAGTCAATAGCTTTGGCGCCTAAGTGATGGAATTTTTAAAGCACTTTCAGCTACCCATTCACTATGAAACCAGGACATAACTCCTTACTTCTTTCTTCCAGGAAACCACCACCCACATCTCTGATCACATCCATGAATGGATACATAGGTGGAGGCTAGTCAAAGTGCCACTTTCAGATTATCTATTAGTGGATTGATTCTTCAAATCTCTTCTCCCTCAAATCTCTAAGGATGTCGCCTTAGGTGGTGCGGTCATGGATGACCAATCCATTCATCATTACCAACATTTAGATTTAATTTATTCACAATCTGGCACATTATGCGACGTCATTCCCAATGCCCCTATAGCTTCCAATACTCCCACTACTCAAAAACTCGGTGCACACATTAATGGTATTATTGGTGCTACTTTCGGGGCTGCTATAAAACAACTTAGCGATCCCATTGGACAGTGTTCAATTGACCCCGCTACCTAATTAGCTTCACTTCCTATAGTAGCAATAAACTATGTGCAGTCTACATAAAAGCCCGATGGTAAGAATAAGAAGAATAAGAAAAGGACCGCTCCTTCTAAAGAGTAGTTAGCCAAGCAGTACAACCCAAAGCAGAAAGTTGTTGCGACAACTGATAGTGGAAAGGATAAAGCTATCAAGTTCCATTGCAAGGTCTGTGCGGAATGCCATATGATACATTAGTGTCTATGCCTCCATGAATGCATAGATCTCCTTGCTCAAAAGGACACTGGCTAGACCCCCATGGTCCTAAATAACCCTTTCCCTATTAGGAAGCAAAAATATCTTGTTTTGAACAAACCTCAACCCCCGCAAGGGGGAAATGGTGATTTACACCATCCTTCAGCTAGTGATGGACCATTCACCCTTTACACCTTTGAAATGGTCGATCTTCAAACCAGAGAAAAAATTTATGGAGCTCCATTCGTTAATGTCGAGGAATATTCCTCTAGTCCAAACCAGCCACTACCCAACAATCTTCATATCAAATGGCCAGTTGTTGATCTTGTGATTTTCCCCCAAAAAGGGTCACTTCATCACACAATGCATAATAAATTTGCACGTGCTGCCCATAACTACAGTCTTGTAGAATATTTGGTGCAAGCACCATTAACTATGTCGGTGCTCGAATTATTGCAAACTTGTCCAGCATAAAGGAAATCTTTGCTTTTGGAAATTGGTGGGATCGACCCTTAGGATTCCATGCTAGCAATATTCAACATGGAAAAATGTAAACCTCCCCTTTCACATCAGCTTGCATTTCAAGTGAAAACGTTTTCAAAAGGATGAGGAGTACATAGAACTCTCATTGACGAAGGTGCTTTAACATGCGTCATGTCGACTTCATGTTGGCTTGCCTTGGGTTTGTCAACCCTCTCACCACTGTTGAATTCCCTTAAAGATTTTGACGACCACACTTTCATCCCAAAAGGTTACCTTGCCAACTACCCCATCACTTGGAGTGGGAAAATGGTAACGATGGATATTGAAGTCATGGGTAGAAAACTCAACTATAATCTATTGTTGGGTTGACGTTAGACTTACTCCATGTCTGACATTGTGTATACTATATTTTGTATCATCCTATTTCCATTGGATGGAAGGATAGTCATAGTGGACCAGCTATCCTTTTTCACCCTAGATTACTCCCTGTTACCTAACATCTTTGTACCTTTAGTGGGTGGTATACCTGACTCTTATGTCAATATCGATATTAGACTTTTGAAGGGTTCTTCCTTGATCGGTTGTTTTCCTCTCCCGTCGCTTGCGGTTCCATAGATGGTCTCTATGGTCTCATCTATTCCTCATGAACTGAACAATCCTTGGATCCTCCCAGCCCCTTCAGATATTGACTCTTACGAAGAGAAAATGCCACTGTCACCAACCAAATTGGCCTACCAAGCCATTCAATCTACATCTGAGTCTCTGGTCACTTTGGTCATGTTATAAAACCAGCTCAAGAAAAGATAGAAAAGATAGATCAACGCCTTAGAATTCAGCCTCTTCGAGGGGGCAACCTCCTTTACATTACATAAATGAACAATTCTTGGATGATACAAATGAAAAAACCTCCTTTCTATATATAAGAGTCTAAGGAGTCACAATATAATACAGCCGACCTAACAATAATAATATAAAGCCACAAAAATAACAATAGAGGGATTCTATGGGGCACAGAAATAACAATATGGGGGTAATAGGGGCACAACAATATAAATAAGGGGTATAACTACAATAGTAATGCGGTAATCACTAGTATTATAGGGACCCAACATGCCCCTCTCCTTCAAAAAAGTGTTGTCCTCAACGCTTGAGTAGTTATGGATACTTCTGCATAAAATTCTCATCCTCCCATGTGGAATCTTCAGCGGATAAGTTCTTCCACTTGATAAGATACTCTGAAATTGATCGATTTCGTAGCTGTCGAGTTCTTGTTTCTGTGACTGCTTCCGGTTCCAATATAATTTTTCCTTCCTCATCAAGTTCTGGCAATATTGTTTGAATTGGGAGCTTGTCACCTATAACCTTCTTTAAACATGAAACATGGAAGACTGGGTGCAATCAAGAAGCTGTAGGAAGCTCCAATTTGTATGCCATAGTACCAATCTTTTGCAACACCTTGTACGGACCATAATACTTTGGTGATAATTTATTATCCTTCTTAGCTTGCTTTAGGGACATTTGCTTATATGGTTGTAGCCGTAGGAATACCCAATCACCTACATCAAAACTTCTTTCACTGCGATGTTGATCTGCCTGTTGTTTCATTCTATTTTGTGCGAACACAAGGTTATCCTTTAAGAGTTGGAGGACTTGTTGTTGATGTTCGATGTGATGTTCCACTGCCTGAACCTTAGAATTTTCTCTTAAATATGATGTGATGGATGGTGGTTGATACCCATAAAGTGCCATAAATGGGGTCATTTTTGTTGCTATATGGAAGGAAGTGTTATACCACCATTCAGCCAGAGGCAACCATTTGACCCATTGTGTCTGTTTATCAGATACAAAGCAACGAAGATATCCTTCCAAACATTTGTTTACTATCTCAGTTTGCCCATCAGATTGAGGATGATAAGATGAGCTATGAGCTAACTGAGTACCAAGACAAGAAAATAATTCTATCCAAAAATTTCCAGTGAAAATGGGATCTCTGTCACTTACAATAATCTTTGGGTTTCCATGTAGCTTTTGAACTGTTTCCATAAATGCAGTAGAAACTGTACTGGCTTTAAATGGATGCGATAATGCACAAAAGTGTGCATACTTGGTAAGTCTGTCAACTACCACCATGATGACACTCTTTCCCTCAGACTTGGGTAAACCTGTGATAAAATCCATTGAAACCTCCTCCCAATGTTGGCTTGGAATGGATAATGGTTGTAATAGACCCGGTGTCTTAATTGTTTCAACTTTATTTTGCTGGCAAACCAAACATTCCGCCACAAACTTTTGAATATCTGATTTAAGGCCATCCCAAAAAAATTCCTTCTTAACCCTGTGGTAAGTTTTTAAAAATCCTGAGTGCCCTCCTAAGGGAGAAGTGTGCAATTCCATAAGAATCTTTTGTTTTAGCTGGGAATTCTTACAGAGGTATAAGCGATCTTTGTACCATAACGAATCATTTTGCCAGCTAAATGTATCAGAAGTACTGGAATCTTGTTGTAGCTTTCGAATAAGTGCCCACACTTCTTCGTCATTCTTCCATTCCTCCCTTGCTTCGTTTATCCAATCTGGTTGGATAATAGAAATGGCACACAACAATGCTTCCACATCCTCATCCTTTCTTGAGAGTGCATCTGCCACCACATTTTGCTTCCCTTTTCTGTAGATGATTTCAAAGTCATAACCCAACATCTTTGTGACCCACTTTTGTTGCTCTTCAGAGGATAATCTTTGTTCTAAAAAGTATTTAAGGCTATCATGATCCGTTTTTACCTTGAAGTGTCTTCCCATTAGGTAGGGTCGCCATTTCTTAAGTGCATGGAGTATTGCCAACATTTCCTTCTCATAAATAGCTTTGCTTAAAAACTTTCCCTTGATTGGACGACTTTCAAAAGCAATGGGTCTTTCGTCTTGCATTAGAAAAACACCAATTCCATTTCCTGAAGCATCACATTCCACAATAAAGGTTTTTGTGAAGTCCGGTGTAGCTAAGACCGGTGCTTGGCACATTGTCTCTTTAAGATGTTCAAAGGCCTTTGTTGCTTCCGGAGTCCACGAAAATGAATCTTTCTTCAATAATGTTGTTAGAGGTACTACTATTCTCCCATAATTCTTAACAAACTTGCGATAATACCCTGTCAACCCAAGAAATCCTCGCAGATGCTTTATGGATGTGGGGATTTTCCATTCCTTAATGGCTTTAATTTTGCTAGGGTCTACCTTAACTCCTTCATGAGATACAATATGACCCAAATATTCCACCTCCTGGACTCCAAAGAAACATTTGGATCTTTTTGCATATAATTGTTTCTCCTCCAATAGTTGTAGCACCCTGTCAACATGTTCAACATGATCCTTCCAAGACTTGCTGTAGATTAGTATATCATCAAAAAATACTAACACAAATTTTCTAAGGAATGGTTTGAAAATTGAATTCATCAAACCTTGAAATGTTGAAGGTGCATTGGTAAGGCCAAAAGGCATGACCAAAAATTCATAATGACCCTCATGAGTTCTAAATGCCGTTTTTGGAATGTCTTCAATCTTCATTCTGATTTGATGATATCCCGAACGAAGATCCAACTTGGTGAAGTAAATTGATCCATGCAATTCATCCAGTAATTCATCAATAACAGGAATGGGGAACTTATCTTTAATAGTGAGCTTGTTGAGCTCCCTATAATCTGGACACATGCGCCATGATCCATCCTTCTTGTGCACCAATACTACTGGAGCTGAGAAAGAACTTTGACTCGGTTGAATTATACCAGCCTCTAGCATTTCTGCAACCATACGTTCAATTTCACTTTTTTGGACATAGGGATATCTGTACGGCCTGATGTTTGGAGGAACACTTCCTGGAATCAGATGAATAGCATGATCATGATCACGCATAGGTGGGAGACCCTTGGGAGTCTCAAATACCTTGGAATGATTGTCCAAGACTTTTTGGAGATCTGGAGAAATAGATGATTCCAATGTGGAAACATCTAGCGAGCATAATTGTGCAATTACACCTCTTTGCTCCTTTCTTAGAAGCTTTGTCATACCATGAGAGCTGATTATCTTTCTTGGTTTCCCTGCAATACCCCTTAATTCAACTTCCTTTCCTTCCGAAGAAAATTTGATGAAAAGTTCTTGAAAATTAAAAGCTATTGTACCCAAGGATTGTAGCCATTGGACTCCTAATACAACATCTGCACCTCCCATTGGAATGGAAAGCATTGGGCTAGTCAATACATATTCTCCCATGGATAGCTTGATATTATGGCACTTTCCAGAGCAATTTATTGTTCCTCCATTTGCAATCATCACTTGACACTCTGGTGCTCGATATAGGAAGCAATTCAATTCTTTTGCTACCCTACAATTAATAAAATTGTGGGTGCTTCCTGAATCAATCAACACAATTACCTTTTTCTTCTTGATTTGTCCTTCTATCTTGATGGTTTGAGGAGTGGTAATTCCCGCCAATGCATTACAAGATATGGTCGGATTTATTTGTTCTTCATCTAGGCTTTGTTCCTCAAGTATATCGTCTTCTTTTGACCTTTCTTGCTCCTTTTCTTCTTCCTCTTCACAATCTATGTAGAATAATTTCTTCTCAGCACACTTATGACCTTTAGTGTATTTTCTATCACAACTGCAACAAAGCCCTTTTGCTCTTTTTTCTTCCAATTGTTGTGGTGTCAACCTTATAGGTTGTGGAAGACTACGGGCAACAACACTTCCGTCTTTATAGTTGTGAGTGGTATGCTTCCTGGTTGCCATAATTTTGCTTTCCATTTTTCTTGCTAACCTAAATGCCTTCTCTAATGAATCCGGTTCCCAAAGGTGAACATCATGTTGGATATTATCCTTTAAAGACCTTATGAACACATCAATCCTATGCTCCTCTGGAATATCTTTTACCCTTATGTTCAATTTTTGGAACTCCTCAATGTGCTCCATTACTGAACCCTTTTGTTTGAGACTTATCAATTGGCTAAAAAAAGTGTTGCTTTTTGTATCTTCATAATGTGCTATCAATTCTTCCGTAAAAATTGCCCAAGTGATAAATTGTTTACGAGAGCAAAGCCATTGATACCATACAAACTGATTTGGTTCCAAATATACAGTTGCCATACGTACCTTTTGTGCATTTTGCACATTATTGAAATCGAAGAATTGCTCCATCTGTAATATCCATGTAGCGGGATCCTTGCCATCAAACTTCCTCATATCGATTTTTGGAATATGGTGATTCTTCAATCCAACATTAGCATCTATGGTATCATGATTAACATTTCTTTTTTTCTCATCATGAGTTTCCTTTACTACCTTTTCACCATTAGTGACCCTTTCTTGTAGCAACTTCTTCAATTCTTCCATATCTGTCTTCAAATCTTCCATGTCTCTCTTCAAATTTGTCTTCGAATCATCCATCTTAGCTTCCATGCCCTTTATCTTAGATTCCACGCCACTTATCTTAGCTTCTGTTAGCTTTTGTGAGCGTGACATTTGTTGCACTTGTTTTTGTAATTTTGATATATCATGTAGCATTTCTTCTTCTTCTTCATGAGTCATGCTAGAGCTTTCAGGTTCCTTACTAGGTGTTTGCATTTTTTTTCCTCGGGGCATCAGTTACCGATAATAATGCTTTACTATGCCCTTTGAATTCCGTTAAACCAAGCTTACACAAAAATTAAAAAAAAAAACTACACACCTTTTTTCACTTTATAGAAGCTTGATATTGAATCTGATGTATCTCTGTAATTTCGGATCATCCAATTCTGAAATTACTACCTGTAGTAGCCTTCTGTGTCCTCTTTCCAATGCCACAAGTCTGAGCCAAATTGGGTTCTCCAAGGAAGAGTTATGTGAAATCTCCCACAGTGACTTGCTTTTAGACTGGTTCAGTAGAGCGAACTTGTACGACGTGCCACAAGTCACTGTTTCAACCTTTGAATCTGAAACACACACACAAGAAACTAAAGTCCGTCCTCTTTCTGTAACTTTTTACGAAATTTCAATCCGATCCTCAGAGAGAGAGTTATGACGATTTTCCCCAGGTCACCTGTTTTGAATGTAATTCAGGAGTCTGCAAAAAGGCCAACTTCCTCAGATCATATCTCCGAAAATATCGCGCGAAAAGCTCTGAAATTTGGACCCAAGGTTCAGCACCCATTCTTCTCAAATGGGTTTTTTTTGCGACTTCTGAAACGTCACAGAAAAAAGTTATAGTGAAATTTACACGATGACCTGTTTGGAGCAGCGAAACCCTAGAATCCAAAGCTCTGATACCAAATGTTATAAAACCAGCTCAAGAAAAGATAGAAAAGATAGATCAACGCCTTAGAATTCAGCCTCTTCGAGGGGGAAACCTCCTTTACATTACATAAATGAACAATTCTTGGATGATACAAATGACAAAACCTCATTTCTATATATAGGAGTCTAAGGAGTCACAATATAATACAGGCGACCTAACAATAATAATATAAAGCCACAAAAATAACTATAGAGGGATTCTATGGGGCACAGAAATAACAATATGGGGGTAATATGGGCACAACAATATAAATAAGGGGTATAACTATAATAGTAATGCGGTAATCACTAGTATTATAGGGACCCAACAGGTCACAACCAACAATACTGCCTACTCTCCCATAAATTCTCCCTCTAATGATCTCCTCAATCAAGTCCTACCTTCGGAAAAATATATTCGAGAGATCATGCGTTTAGAAGAGCAACCTTGGGAGTATTCCCACAATCACATTTCAATATCTGATTCGGACACAATACCTATACAAATACTGTCCTTTGAAACACATGAGATCATTCCCTCAAGGTATACAACCATCCAAAATTTGTTTTATAAAGGGAACATGGGAAATATTTTAAAGACACTGCTCATCGATATTTTAGTCAAGATAGGCATCGTGGAAAAAATATAGATTGGAGTGGACTGCAATCCTGAGGAAATTGAGAGCTTCACCTACACTTTTAAGGATTTCCGTGATGTTTTCCCTTGGTCTTATGAGTAAATTCATGGAATAGACCCTTATATTGTCAAGCATGAGATCGAGAAGTATCGAGCATTCATTTTATGGTATTTTATTGCTTTTTAATCTGAAAAAACCTTGATTCTCCTTCTTCAGGCGCATTAAACTACCACAAAGAAGATCGAGCATTATTTTTATGGTATTTTTCTTGCTCATTATTTCGAAAAACCTTGAGTGTACTTATTTGGGCTCATTAAAATACTACAAAGAAGATATGATAATGTTATTTTTTGGGACTTTTTCTTGCTCTTGAACTGAAAAACCCCTGAGTTACTTCTTCAGGCTCATTAAAATATTATGAAGAAGATCTGAGAAACTCTTTTCCTCTCCTTTTCTAGCTCATTAAACTGAAAAGGATAGCCTAAGTATTATTTTTTAGGGACTTTTTCTAGCTCGTAAAATAGAACAAACCCTGAGTTACTTCTTCAGGCTCATTAAAAACTTATGAAGAAGCTCTAAGCATTATTTTATGGGATCTCTCCTTGCTCTTGAATTGAAAAATCCCCAAGTTTTTGTCATCAAGCTCGTAAAACTCCTATGATGATGGTATGAGCACTTTCCTTTTTGGGACTCTTTCTCGCTCTTAAATTGAAAAATCCCCTTGTTTTTCCCTTCTTCGGGCTCGTTAAATCTACGAAGAAGGCATGAGCATTTCTTTTACCTATTTGTCCTCTCTCATTAAACTGAAGGACAAAACAATTGCTTTATGTCAGTATTTTGGAAAGAGTTTTTTGGCAGCCATTGTTCCCTTAAACATGGAAAGCCCTCAGCAAAACCTTCTTTGTGAAAAATCCCCAAGTTTTCATCATTGGGCTCGTAAAACTCCTACGATGATGGTATGAGCACTTTCTTTTTTGGGACTCTTTCTCACTCTTAAATTGAAAAATCCCCTCGTTTTTCCCTTCTTCGAGCTCATTAAATCTACGAAGAAGGCATGAGTAGTTATTTTACCTATTTTTCCTCTCTCATTAAACTGAAGGACAAAAAAGTTGCTTTATATTAGTATTTTGGAAAGTGTTTTTTGGCAACAGTTGTTCCCTTGAACATGGAAATCCCTCAGCAAAACCATCTTTGTGACAACCTCTTGAAATGAACCTTAACATCCTATGAGTTTAGCCTATATACCCTGATGTTCAGTTGTTTGGGACTCTTTCTCGATCTTTCCACTGCTCACCATCTTCTCTCATCACTAGAATCGTTCTCACAGATCTGCCACTGAACAGGGTCTACCACAGGCCTGAGCGAAACCCCTCAGCAACAAAGGCGTCCCCTTGAAGCCAAAACTGCTCTGATACCAAATGTAGGTTTTAACCCCATACGTACATTACCTACATACGAATTCTAAAACACAAAAAATAAACAATGCGAGAGCATAACACATAAAACACATACACATATAGATTGTCCCTTGGATCCAAAAACCGAGACTACCAGCTTAATTTTTCATTATGTTCCTTTCAATGTTACAGTACATATATGTACATGCTGAAGCATCCAATACCATGGACTGAAAAACCATCACATCCAAAACCATGGACCAAAAAACATAGGTAGGTTCGCCCAACCTAATGTAGGGTCCAAATTTTTTTTCCCGGGGTGCTGCCCCGAACCTCGTAGAGGGGGCCTACTCGCCCCCCTCAAAACCCTCGGATAGGGGGAGTTGCTGCCACCTCCCCCCCCCCCACTGTGACCCCCATGCTGCACAATCGGTGCAACGAAGGGGGGGACTCTGCCCCCCCTCTAACCTCCTAGTTCACTACGTAGGTTAGTCATGGAAAGAATATAACACAACCAAACATTCTCCCACTTGTTGTTTTCTTTCCATAGGGGGCCACAGGAGAGCTTAGTCATTTTTCTAGCCCTGAAATGCCCATTGCTTCTCTACACTAGGAGAACTTCTCAAAGCTCACAGATTTTGTCAATGCATCTGTAGTATTCTTCAAAGTGTCCACCTTTACCAGCAACACCTTTTTGTCTTCTATCATATCCCTCACAAAGTGATACTGAACATCAATGTGCTTTGTCTTTGAATGATAAGCAGGGTTCTTTGCCAAGAAAATTGCACTTTGGTTGTCACAGTCTATCCTTATAGCTCCCTGTACTAACCCCATACTTGAACATAATCTCTGCAACCAAACTGCTTGCTTGCATGAATGGCTGCCATGTATTCTGCCTCTATAGTTGATAGTACCACTACAGATTATTTCTTACTCATCCAACTGACTACACCTCTAAATAGGTTAAACAAATAACCACTTGTAGATCTTCTCTGATCTGAATCTCCAGCCCAGTCTGCATCAACAAAGCCACGAATATCCAAAATTCTGTCCAATCCTGGTCTTCCTTGGTAGCACAAACCATAATCACCAGTGCCACGAAAATACCTGAAAACCCGCTTCACTACTGTTTAGTGCTCCTTCCCTGGTTTTGACATAAATCTGCTCAATACTCCCACTGCATGTGCAATGTCTAGTCTAGTACAGACCACTGCATACATCAGGCTACCGACTGCACTTTCATATGGAACACGGGACATATCCTCTTCCTCTTCTTGTGTCTTGGGACAATGTTCAACATATAACTTTACACCTACAGGAATAGGAACCTTCACCGGTTTACTATCTTGCATATTAAGCCTCTGTAATATTGTCTCCACATACTTCCTCTAGTTTAACCATAGCTTCCTCTTTGCTCGATCTCTTTTAATTTCCATGCCCAAAATATAGTTTGCAGCACCAAGATCTTTCTTGTCGAATTTGATGGACAAATGGGTCTTCAAATCTTGGATAATTTCATTGTCATTTCCAACCAGCAACATATCATCCACATACAAGACCAAATAAATAACACGGTCACCAATTAATTTAAAATACACACAGTGATCTTCTTTGCTTCTGGGGAAGCCATGTCCCCATATAAATGTATCAAATTTCTGATACCACATCCTTGGTGACTGTTTTAACCCATACAGAGACTTCTTTAACTTACATACCAGTTCTTTCTTATCCTTCACCACAAAGCTTTCAGGTTGCTTCATGTAGATCTCCTCTTCCAGATCCCCATGAAGAAATGTTGTCTTCACATCCATCTATTATACCTCAAAATAAAAAGCAGCAGCAACAGATAAAAGTAATCTAATAGAAGTTACCTTGGCAACAGGAGAAAAAATATCACCAAAATCAATTCCCGGCACCTCAAAATAACCTTTTGCTACCAACCAAGCTTTGTATTTCTCCACCTTTCCTTCTGCATTTGTCTTCTTCTTGAACACCCATTTTCTTCCAATGGGTTTCCTTCCAGTCGGCAACTCCACCAGATCCCAAGCCTCATTTTTGTGCAAAGATGCCATTCATTAACCATGGCCCCTTTCCAGAGTTTTCCATCCTCTGAATCTACTGCTTCCTTCACAGTTCTAGGATCATCATTAGTAATAGATAAAGAAAAATTTGAACAAAAAGTAGATGGACTATACCTTTCTGGCTACCTTCTTTCTCGAATTGATCTTCTCACACTCGGCATTTGTGGGTCTTCATCTTCTAATTCCTCCTCTGCTGTAGAGTCTAATTCTTCCTCCTTTAGCTCAGACTCTATCTTCTCAGGTTCCTTTGGTTGGAATTCATTTTTAATAACATCTTTCACCTCTCTGAACACCACATATCAGCTATACACAACCTTCCTTGTTGTTGGGTTGCAAAGCTTATAACTCTTTAAACCATCCTTATACCCAATAAAGATGCACTTTTCAGATTTACTATCCAGCTTGGTTCGTTTCTCCTTTGGAACATGTACATATGCATCACATCGAAATACCCTTAGAGTGAAAGAGAAGGTTTCTTACCAGTCCATACCTCTTGTGGAGTTTTATCCTCCAACTCTAATGAAGGTGACCTATTAACCAAGTAACATGCAGTATCCACCGCCTCTGCCCATAATTCATGTCCTAATCTGGCACCACTGAGCATGCTTCTTTCCCTTTCCATCAATGCCTTATTCATTCTTTTTGCAACTCCATTTTGCTGAGGTGTATATGGAGTAGTCTTCTTTCGTGCTATACAACACTTCTTACAAAATTCTTCAAATTCCTTGCTGCAAAAATATCCGCCATTATTTGTCCTTAGCGCCTTTATCTTCTTCTCTGTTTGATTTTCCACGAGAGCCTTAAATTCTTTAAACCTGTCAAAGGCTTCAGATTTCTTCTTAAGGAAATATATCCATGTATTCCTTGAGAAGTCATCTATAAATTATACACAGTACACAGACTTACCCAGTGATGGAACCTTCACAGGTCCGAACACATCACTGTGCACAAGTTCTAATATCTGTTTCACCCTCTTACTACTAGAGGGGAAACTCATCCGATTCTGCTTCACATATACACAATTTTCATAGAAATCAAAATACAGAGAGCTATTACTCATACCTTCTACCATACCTTTACCATGAAGTATTCAAAGGCCCTTCTCTCCAATATGTCCAAGCCTTTGATGCCACACATGGTCTTCTCTCGAGAGACAACTAGATTTTCTGCTCCACTTTCAAGAACCACAGAACTGTTGCACCCATCAATAATAGTGCTACCTTGCAGCTTGCACAAAGTTCCAATTCGAACTCCCCGCATGAATACCAGTGCTCCCTGAACCATTTTGCAGGTATCCTTCTCGAACATTGTTTTTACACTTGCGTCATCCAGCTTGCTTACAAAAATAATATTTCTGGCCAATGCAGGAATATGCAAAACATCTGAAAGTGTTCTAACCCTTCCACCTTGCAACTTCAACTTTAACTTTCCTCGACCAATGATTCTAGCCTTCCTATCATCCCCTAAGAAGACATCACCACCACCGTATTTCTCATACTCGCAGAACCAATCTCAATGCAAAGTGAAGTGAAAGGATGCACCTGAGTCAATCAACCATGCCTCATGATCTACATGTGTACTTGAAGAAGCCAAGTACACATCCCCACCTTCATCTGAGGTGGTTTTCGCCTCTACAGAAGGAGCATCATCAAATCCATTTCGTTTATCAGGAGCTTTAGATTTACAGTTCCTTTTGTAGTGCCCTTCCTTTCGTCATTTCTAGCACACCACCTTTACAGGTTTTCATGGATATTTAGATCTCCCTCTAGATTTAGATCTCCCACTCAATGACTTATTTTTGTTTCTATTCTGGGACCGTCCTTATAGAGACAAGGCATCACCATTTTGGCTTTCCATACTTTTCCGTCTCATCTCCTCTGTCAGCAAGGATGAGACTATTTCATCAATCTGCAAGGTAGTTACGTTGCTACCTATAATAACCAGACTATCCCACAAATCTGGTAGAGAACAAAACAAACTGATGCACTTATCTTCAGCTGACATTTTAATATCAACAAATGCTAACTGACTTACCACAGTATTAAATGCATTCAGATGCTCTGCCACTGAGTCTCCATCTTTCATCCTCAGGTTATACGACCTTTTCTGTAGGAACAATTTATTCACCAGAGACATAGATTGCTACAAAGTCCCTAGCTTGTCCCACAAAGCCTTCGCCACAGCTTCCCCTGATACATTCAGCAATGCTCAATATGAGACACACAATCGTATTATTCCCTTTGCCTTCAAATCCAACTTCTTCCATTCTTCATCAGTCACTCCTATTGGTTTAGTACTAAGATCTACTACGATCCACTGATCTTTATCCACCAACAGATCCTCCATCTTGATTTTCCACAACTCAAAACTCAGACCATTAAATTTCTCAATCTTTATATTTCCACTACTCGCCATCTTCTTTCACCACTAGAATTGATCTCACAAATCTCCCACTAAACAGGGTCTACCATAGGCTCGAGCAAAACCCCTCAGCAACAAAGGTGTCCCCTTGAAGCCAAAACTGCTCTGATACCAAATGTAGGTTTTAACCCCGTATAGAAATTACCTGCATAGAGAGTCTAAAACACAGAAAATAAACAATGCGAGAGCATAACACATAAAACACATATACACAAAGATTTTCCCCTGGATCCCAAAACCGGGTCTACCAGCTTAATTTTTCATCATGTTCCTTTTAATGTTACAATACATATTTATACATGCCAAAGCATCCAATACCATGGACTGCAAACCATAGGTAGGTTCGCCCAACCTAATATAGGGTCCAAAAAAAAAAATCTCTCTTTTTCTAGCTCATTAAATTGAAAAAGATAGCCTAAGCATTCTTTTTAGGGACTTTTTCTAGCTTGTAAAATTGAACAAACCATGAGTTACTTCTTCAGTCTCATTAAAACTTATGAAGAATATCTGAGCATTATTTTATGGGATCTCTTCTCACTCTTGAATTGAAAAATCCCAAGTTTTCGTCATCGGGCTTGTAAAACTCCTACAATGATGGTATGAGCGCTTTCTTTTTTGGGACTCTTTCTCGCTCTTAAATTGAAAAATCCTCTCATTTTTCCCTTCTTCGGGCTCGTTAAATCTATGAAGAAGGAATGAGAAGTTCTTTTACCTATTTTTCCTCTCTCATTAAACTAAAGGACAAAACAATTGCTTTATGTCAGTATTTTGGAAAGAGCTTTTTGGCAGCAGTTGTTCCCTTGAACATGGAAATCCCTTAGCAAAACCTTCTTTGTGAAAAATCCCCAAGTTTTTTTCATGGGGCTCATAAAACTCCTACGATGATGGTATGAGTGCTTTCTTTTTTGGGACTCTTTCTCGCTCTTAAATTGAAAAATCCCCTTGTTTTTCCCTTCTTCCAGCTCGTTAAATCTAGGAAGAAGGCATGATTAGTTCTTTTACCTATTTTTCCTCTCTCATTAAACTAAAGGAAAAACAATTGCTTTATGTCAGTATTTTGGAAAGAGTTTTTTTAGCAGTAGTTGTTCCCTTGAAAATGGAAATCCCTTAGCAAAACCTTCTTTGTGACGACCTCTCAAAATGAACCTTAACATCCTATGAGTTTAGCATATATACCATGATGTTCTTATATCTCTGTATCCTAACACATTTTGGTGTTCATGAGTCTAGTGCTTCATGGTTAAACGCTTAGTTTCATGCCTTCTATTGTTCAAGGGATCCCTTTATCCTTTGTTTCCTCCATCAAACCATCAAACATATTCTTCCATTATGCCCTTTTTCGATTCAACCCAATGCTCAAACTATTCTTCAAAAAACAGCATTCTTGTCCCATCTCATGGCGACTGATGTAGGACACATTATTGCCTACCTTTCGACAGGTCTCTTCCTATCGAATTCAACACTCTATCTGTGAAGCAAACCCAAAAACACTTCAGTGCCTTGGAACTTGCAGAAATCAGTGGTAGGTTACCTTATGTTTAGTCAGGGATTTTCATTATTGGCTCCTGGTTAAACGATTCTATGAGTGTTCGATGACAAAAACAATATTCACACTCGCTAGAATGTACTGTGCATCTTGGATACCATCATCATTATCATTGACCATCCTTGATTCTATTAACAATCTCCATTATTGACTAGTAATCAGATGATTTCATACATGTTCGACCTCAATGCTTTTATTCACATGTATCAAATTATGTTGTGAAGGTGAAGCAGAAATCAAGACCTTGGGTAGAGGCTTACATCACTCAGCCTTGTTTCCTCTCCCAAGATGCATATATTATTTTTTGGAGATAGCTCACCATAATGATCTTATTATGACGCAAGTTCCACATTGTTCTTATTAGTGGACACAATCGTCATATCTCTTTGTTGATAAATCGCTCTGACATAGCTACTGAGCATGGGAATGCTCGACTTAGGACATGATTTTAGATTTTCTTTGTATATGTGTTGAATTAAGTTTCTCGTAGTCTCGAAGCTCTGATCCTCTCTCTCTTTTTTTGAAGAAAATGATAGTTATAAAGTATTTCAGACATCATCTCTACCTCTAATATCACATTTTAGGGTGCATCTGTTACACAAAGAAGAATGGTAAGATGACTAAAAGATTGACCAAGTTCACAGGCATATTTGCCAAGCTAATGCTCTCCAAGAACTAGCAAGGTGTTTTATAAAGCTTCCTAACCATGCATCAGGTGTGTTAGTCCCTAGGGTAACTCTCTATGTTTCCTCAAGGGGTGCTTTAGTCAACTTTATTGAGTTTTTGGAGGTCAAAGGAGCGGTTTGACCGAATACTATCCATATATTCACTCATATGTCAGCTCATTTAGTAGGGAAACATCCAAATTTGACATGTTTAAGGAATTTCTATTCCTAATGGAGTCTACAAATGGGGAAAGAGTGATAAATCATGGAAACATCTCTGCTTTTTCTCAGAAGAACTCATGAAAGATTTGGCAACGATTATCCTCTCATGGTATATATTTGAGGTTAGGGCCATTGTGAAAGGGGTCAAAAGTATTGAAAGGATTTCCTATTGACTATTGAAGATTTGTATTAGACATTGGGTCATCAAGAGGTTAAGAAGAGAGAGAGAGAGAGGAGTTGGAGGAATAAGGGAAGCTTGATGCAACTGATGGTTGTAATCACTCTTTCCCATCATTAATATAGACATACAGTTGTGTTGTCCACTCCATGGCTTTGGTATTGTGATTTATTTACATTTTTTTGAACACTAATGATTATGAGTAGCTTCAATATATGTAGTTAGATATCCCTATGTATTATTGCATTGATTGTGGAAGTTATATGCTGTGATATTATGCCTTGTCTTGTTTATGTGTAGGTATTGATCTAGGAGCTAGCTAAGGGGTCTTCCACTCCGCTACTTTGTGTTCTGTAGCAACATCACACCAAGATCTGAGGTAACAATCATTCTTCCTAATTTGATTATCATTTCACTAATACAGATATGTGCATGTATCTCTAGGCCAATTGCAGCTAATCTGACTATCTGCCAAGGATCCCAGGAAGATCCTTGAGGGTATCATCACCACAATCACCCATGCATTAATCCCTATATCACCCAATTGTGTCCATTGATTTCCATGAGCATGCTATGACCGTTATTATGCTTTTGAGGTAGGTATGTGCCTTGGTTTTTATTTCTTGTGATGCAAGGAAGCCTTGCCAAGGGATGGACAGTCTGAGATGGGGCTTGCCAGTAGAACTTGGAAGGTGTGTGATTACACAGAAGGGCTAACTGGATTTCCTAAGGGATTGTGTAATAGAGAAGGGAAGATTGGGGATGAATTTTTTTTGGTCATTAGCATTGCCAGATGGAATCATATGCACATTGGGAGTGTGCCCTAGAACAATGAGCTGGTAACTATTCACTAAAAGAACAAGTGGTGTTGAATTGTGGCACTAGACATTGGATGCAGATTTGACCTTGCACTAGATTTTATACTTCCCAGGAAGGAGATGAATCTTGGTATTATTTTGAATGTGGAGGTGTGAGCCTCTGGATTCCCTTGTTGTGGATGCAGGAATCATATCCTTTTATTTGTTGGTTTAGCAAATGTGCATGTGTATATGTGTATATCATCGTAAATATTGTATCGAGTTTGATTTATAAAGCTCCATAGACAGTATGATTCTTGTAAATATCATAATGAGCTATGTTATAAAGCTCTAGTAAACGGTATGTTTGTCATCTTTTAGCAGATGATCATTATAAATAATACAACGAGCTATGTTATAAACCTCGATGGGTAGTATGTTTCATTTTTAGCAGTCTTGTTGGTTATAGGTGTCATTGAACACCGAGGACAGTGTTCCCCCAAGGGGGAGGGTTCTATAACAACCTTAGTTAAAAACTCATGTAGAAATATATAAGGCCATGGTTGATGGGACACATATTCCAAGAGGATTGGTGGGAAAAACATCCTAGCAGGTGTTTATTGGTTTATCATGGCTAAGGAAATGGGAAAAGGCAATGGCTAAGGCTTTGGAAAGGAAAAATGGCATTTTGACACATTTATTTATGAAAATAATGGAAATTAGGAGAAAATGAAAGTGAAAGTTCATATGTTGCATGTGAGGAGAAAATTGAAGGAAAATAATGGAAAATGAAGAAAATAGAGGCCTCATTAATAAAAAGTCTTCTGAGGATCAATGGGTGAGATTGGTCAGTTTAGATTTAGAGCTCTCTCTCTATTCTCTCTCTCATACCCTTGGACACTTAGAGTTTTCTTGGAACACTCATGGAGAGTGTGGCATATTTGGATTTTTGGAGCAAGAAGGCAAAGGAAAAGTAGGAAAGCATAAGAGGTCATCAAGATTAGCAACTAGAATGAGTTTTTCTTGTAGGTACCGAGTTTCATGTATGTTTTCCTCAATAGTTTTGGCATGCATGGCACATGCATGTGGTTTCTTGGTCATTATTTTTCACTGGCATGGAGGATTGCTTGGATTGATAGTGGATTTCCTAGCCTTGTCATTTCTTGGATAGCCATGGAGATTATGGTCTTATTCCCTTATTTTGTGTTGGTTGGTTCTTATGTTTCCTTAGCTTGGGTTGAGTTACTAGTTCGTGGATCCTTGGTTTGAAAAATTCTCTAGAGCCTTGTAACAACTTAGGTTGAGTTACTAGTCTTGTAGCCTTGGTTGGTGGTTACGGTGCTGGACCCACCAACATTTCAAGGAGAACTCTGTGGTAAGAAGTCCCAAATAGACCTCAGACCATTTGGTGTAGGAGTTCCAATAGTGGGTCGTAAGGTAATGCTTTCACCATGATGTCACATAGAGGCAAGTAAGATAACTCTGTCAGTAGCAAGGGTGTTACCATTGCAGTGATTCAAGGAAGGTGTATAAGAGGTTCTAACACACAAGGGGGGAGATAAGGGTGAAGGTGAGTTCCAGGTTGAAAGGGATCAGTCCCAACTCGACTAGGAACACACAACACAAAAGGACATAGATATATTCCGATGGAGCATTCCACTTAGATGCATTAGTCACAACATATAAGGTAAGGTAACACATACAACACTCATGGATCAATCTAAACGAGTGCAATGGTTGTTACAAAAAGGTTCACGTGAAAGGTCTGTTTGGTGTCCGACAGAGTAGTCGACATGAACGAGATAGCATTAACAACATATACAATACATTTGCAACAATATTCATATAATTGCATACAAATCAGTTCATACACAAATATGTAAGTTAAACAACATATATCATTAAGGAAATCGGAGCAGTCCAACTACAATAACAACATATGCATGAAAATGTGTTGGCTTTTATTATATAAAAAGTGTAAGTTCCAATCATATAATACATCCATGTAAACTTGCTAGCCCCATCAATGAAATGTTATAGCCACATCCACCTTCTCCTCCAAAGATATGTACTAGCTCCATGTAGTGGAGAAGCCAAGGCGCGTTACAATACTGTCCAAGATTTCTTCAGGGTAGCCTTAACAGAAGCTTGGCTGACCAAAATCCTATACAATGAGTTATGAGCGACTATTTATAGAAAAGGGTGGGGTGACCCTTGACATTCCCCTTTGTGACAATTAAACTACCCTCATGACTCTTCACCTACTCTATGACTATTACATCCAACTATTGACAATTGACTTACACTTGACATGACTCAATGTTACAATTCACATTTACTCATGTGAGACAACATAGCTTGAGCAATCCAAGGAAGACATCATTGACAGGTGGTCTGTTGTGATGAGACCAACTCTTTGACATGCTTATGATGGTGAAGGTGGTGAGGTGATGCCATGTTTGGTCATTCGTGATGGTGTGCATGCACCTCATGGTGACATCTTGTTGAAGCAAACTCTTGCCTCCATTGCAACCGGTGCATTGGTTCGACCCCTTCATCCAACTCATCTACTATCATGTTCATGGTCTTCTTGGGTGCAGCTAAAATGGAAAGACACTGGTGCATAGTGTCCTACATTCTTAAGCCCAAAAGGCATCTTGGCATACATGAATGTACCCCATGGCATTGTGAACGCTGTCTTGAGTTGATCTTCTTTGTGTACTAGAATTTGATTGTACCCAGAGTATCCATCAAGTAGTGACATCCTAGAGGATCCGGCCACCTTCTAAAGTATGTGATCCATCTTAGGTAGGGGATAGTTGTCTTTCAAGGACACCTTATTGAGATTTCTAAATCAATACATAGACGAATTTCTCTAGTATTCTTCCTCACAGGTACTAGATTAAATATCCATTCAGAAAACCAAATGGGGAACTATTATTCCAAAATTATAAAGTATATTTACCTCTATTTCAATTGATGGCAACAACTTGGGATTGATTCTTCTCAATTTCTGGTGAAATGGCTTCTGATTGGGCTTTATAGGAATGACGTGTTGAAAAATACTCTTGTCATAAACTTTCAGATCTCAGTAATCCCAAGAAAATGCAACAACAAATTCCTTCATTAAAGACATGTACTTACCCTTTGTTTCAGGAGATAAAGGCTTTAATAGTTTGACTAATTTATGATTTTCAATGGTGGCAATGTTTACGTCTTCTACTCCCTTTTCTGTAGGAACCATGGTGGGCCTCTTGGTGATATCATCCTTGTCAAATAACTCTTCCAAAGGCACCAAGCCTCTTGGAATGCTGTTTTCCTTGAGCTATAATACTTTAGTGTCAGTTGAATGAATGTGGGGATCATCAAAGTTGTAGGCATCATCAATGTGAGAATTTCTAAATTCCCCCTCCAACTGCAGAAAATTGTTTATCTACTTATCATCACCAAACACTTGCCAAAACCTCATTTCATCTGGGATAGTTGGGCAATGCTTAAAATGGATGGAGTACTTATGATTAGGATGAATAGGGATCTTCCCCATACTTGCTGCAGTGGCAAGTGAATCAGCTATGACATTTTGAGTTCTAGGAATAAGAGATAATGTATATTCTAAAAAATTTCTGAGAATATCAAGTATAGCATTGCGATAAGCTCTCATTCTTGGATGTTTGGCTTGGTGTTCCCCTTTGACTTGCTTGATCACTAGTTCGGAGTCGCCATAAAAAGAAATCTTTTTTGCTCCCAACTTTTTCAAAATTTTGAGGCCAGCAATCAATGCTTCATACTCCGCCTCATTGTTTTAACATTCAAAAGCCAACTTGTAAGAGCTCATTATCACATATCGAGGGATTTTGTTTGACCGATGTAATGGACCATCTATCCAAACACCAATTCCTACTCCTCTTCCTGATGCACCATCAAACTCCATGGTCCAAAGACCATTTTCTTGAATTTCTGAAGACTAAATTTTTTGATTTTTAGGATTTTGAACAGCTAGCTCAAAACTTTCTATTTTTTACACTATTCTTTGAATCTCCTCAATAGGATTTGCAAGTTGTCTACATTCCTCACCAACCTCTTTACCTTCTGCTATAATAGTTTCATGTATGCTGCCTATTAGGTTGGGAACTTCTAAAATTTCCACTAACGAACTTTCATCATCAACAGAATT
Organism: Pinus tabuliformis; assembly: GCA_031772625.1. NCBI lineage: Eukaryota > Viridiplantae > Streptophyta > Pinopsida > Pinales > Pinaceae > Pinus > Pinus tabuliformis. The sequence goes on from CM062819.1 coordinate 1,032,993,448, forward strand.
CATATCACTAAATAGAATGATAGAGTCAAGATCGATATGAACAACATGTATAGGATGATTGATAGGCTTCTCTTTACTACTGATCATAAATTTCATCTTCTTTTCTCTATAAAGTTTCCAGAGCTATCCAAGAAAGGGATAGTGGCGTATGAAAAGTCAAGCTACAGAGTGCACTTTAATTTTGCTCCCCAATATCTTGAAAGAAACATGCCAAACCTAGGAGGAATATCGACAACTATGACATCCATAAGTATACTTTTGGTTGGGATTTGGTCTGAGGACACTACCAAGTCTTTAATGAGGCCAAGGCATTTCACTCTTCCAGAGTCAAAAGAATAAAAATCATGGTAAGGTTGGGTGATGTTTAGTCCTAGTTTATCCATGATGGCTTTAGGCATCAAATTATGAGAGGCACCAGAATCTAGCATAGAATTATGAAGGGTAAAGTCATGAAATTTAAGACTCAGATAAAAAGGAGGAATTTCACTATCTTCAGGAGATCCTTCTAAGGCTGGACCAAAAAGGATTATTGGCTCATCATCAGCTACACTAAATGTTTTAGACATCTAATCAACCCTAAGAATTTTTGCAATCTGAAATTTATATTTATCATTCATTACCAATTTGGTGAGGGGAATGGATATTTTCAATTTATAAATTTCATTTTCCAAACTAAGAAGATTAGATTGCTTTTCTACCTCTTTTGAAGCAATTTCCTTCCTTTCTATTTGGCCTTTAGCTTGAGGTTCCTTCCTTTGGATTTCATTTTTCAATTCTTTATCCTTCCTCACATTGCTAGTGGAGGCTTCATTAGTTCTATCCCAATTCAATATGACAATATATTTGTCTTTATTCTGGCCTACAGGGGCGGTTTCTTTGCTTGGTGCATCCTTTTGTGAATTTTGTCTTTTCTGAGTTAGAGTAACAAATACATTTAAATTCCTTAAATTGTACTACTTTTGGAGATGACTGAGGGCATTCTGATATCGTCTTTGGTACTCTTCAGTCCTATCCACCCATAGATCTTTGCTTGCAAGCACAAATTGTTGATCATTTGGTATGAGAGAGTCTTCAGAAAACTGATCTTCCTCTGTTAGGAAAGTAGGCAGTTCATCTTCTTGAAAGAAGTGATTTTCTTCTACAATTTCTTCTTCATCTTCTTCCTAACCTTCAGTGTAGTTTCGTTGAAATGGAGCTCTTACATGACTTTAAGGATCTTGATTTCACTTCTTTTTCTGTCGATTTCTGAACTGTTGTTGTTGCTATCCACGAAAGTTATGATTCCTCACTAATGGTTCAACTTGTCGATCAGTTAAGGATATTTTATCCATCATCCCCTCCATAGTTTTTATCAGATTGTCAAGCTTTTCATCAGAGGATGATGCAGGCTCTTCGTTGAAGAAAACTTTTTTCTACACCTTCTCTAGCTTTGATTTTGACTTCTTAATAAGTAAATTTGCTTCAAAACTTATTTCATTTTGTTGCATCTCTTCAAGAGTAGTTGGGTGTCTTTCTCTGAGCTAGTAGGCCATATCTGGATCGTAATCATCAGGATAATGAAGAGGAGCCAAACCAGGAGGAGGTTTAATATCATCAGGTATAGAGTTGTACACTATATTAAATCTTGATGTGAATTCTTGAATTGTTTCATTGGGTTTCCTTTTCATTGAATTATACTCAGCCAACATCTGTAATGGATTTTTCTTTTCTTGCCAACAGGATAGAAATAATTCAATCAATCTTTGAGAACTGTTAATAGAATTTGCAGCCATACTTTGAAACCATTTCTTAACATCTCCTGAGAAACTCTGAGCAATAATTCTCATTTTGGCATTATCCTCATTAATTTCTTCTAAATCAATGAAGTCTATTAACTTGTCAACATGTTGTTGAGCTGTAATCTCGGCAATTCCGTCAAACAAAGGAAGTCTTTGACCATAGTTTTGAGGCAAAGCAGTAAGTTGAGTAGGCAGCCAAAGAGGTGCAAATCTTGCTATGGCTACTAGAGAAAGTGAGGGTGTTACAATGGATTGTGTAAGTAAGGGTGGTGATGCTGATGAGGATGATGGAACTACTAAACTGGCTCGTAGAGCCAAGGATGGAACGAATGGGGGAGGTAGGAAAGATGATGAAATTGAGACTTTAGGAGATGTGGTAGATGAGATTGGAGGTAAAAAAGAGGATGAAGCTGTGGCTAGGTAATCAAGTTGGTATTGAACAAGAGCTTTTTCAGTAGTGATCTAGACTTGGTCAGCAAGGCTTTGAAGCTTATCAAAATTTAACCAGAGTTCATGATCATTCTTAGCAGACAAAGATTCTGAAGAAAAAGACAGTGAGATTCAACCTTTAAAGGTTCTAATGTTATATCAGAGATATAGGAATCAGACTTGGACCTTGTAAGTGATAATTCTATCTGCTCTTCAAAAGGAATTTTCTCAAAAGTGAATAGGTGTTTAGGCAGAGAAGTTGTTCTTTTAATTTTACAAACTACACTTTTAGTGATAGGTAGTCTAAGTTTTCTGAGCAGTCTTTCTAGATCTTCAACAATGAAGGGTGGATTTGGGTTAGGTTGTCCTGGTATGCCTTTTGGAAGCGAGAATGTATACACCCTAAACTGATGAGATTTATGAATTTAAACCTATCTTCAAATACTAGAAACTGAGAGTGTTGTTGGGAAAAGTATCCAATACGGAATGACCCTATCCCACTCTAAGGGTGATAGTACCTCAGCAACAACCGAATGCAAAGCTATTCGAGATTACTTCTTTATGAGATTTAAGAGAGGGGAGAAAGAGATCCACTAACCTTTGTCTTCCGCTAATGATTGATCCAATCTTCTCTCTTTACTGCTTGCTCCCGGCTCCTTGCTCTTTCACTGGCCCAGCTACACCAAGATCCTTCAAAATGACAAGAGAGGGAAACTACAAGAAGCATACATTCATAATTGATTCAAGGATTAGAATAAATCAAATATACAAGTATCAATACGCCATTGAGACACATGCATATAGAAGAACCTCAAATGCTTTATTAATGGAAGAAGTAAAGTTCTGAGAGTGTTACAACCATAAGAGGCCCAATCCAGCAACACCTCCCAGCAGAAAGAAAACTCCTCTTCACCTCCTTCAAAGCAATCACCCAATAGTTCTAAACTCAAACCAACAGCACTTCCTTACAGTCACAAAATTCCCACCCCTCCTAGACCTCATGAGAGAGCTCTATATATAGGAGATTTGGAGAAAGGATGAGTCAGCTTGAGGCTGGCATGAAGCCGACTAGTGTCCTCTCCCACTTCAGTTATTCTTCAGTTCTTGATTCCACTTGGAGGTTCTTGCTTCCACCTGGAGATCTAGACCCTCTTACTCATCACAAGGCGAATTCCCTGATCCAAGTGTCATTTTGGAAGCTTCCTGGGCATTAACACCTTGAGGAATGACTGTGCCACTTGGCCAATCTCGCCCAGCGCAGGTAGCCTTCATTGGAGTTGACATTCAGCGCAGGTACAGAGTGGAGCAGTTGACATTCAGCGCAGATGCTTAGTGGAGCAGTTGACATGATCCAGAATTAGCTTGTTTTTGAGTGTTTTCAGGTGGAGAACTGATATTTAGTGCTGTGGTTTGCTGACCTTGTTCCTCTAGGGGCAGGAAGAACATGTTTAGGGAATTTGGATCCCTCAGATTATTGACATTTCATGCTTCATGTTGTAAGGCACAAAAATGTCTATAACAGTTGCCCCCTAAAGTATGAGGTCGTTTATCAGGTGAAATGCTTTATCAGGAGGATCCGAAGTTCATTCAATTGCTGAGAGGTGACCTGTAATAAATACAATACAATACATTATTTTTCATTCTGCTTTCATGATCTAGCTGAGGCGGGCATTCCCATGCTCAGCTTTATAAATTCATTTTGGTACATATAACAGACGACCGTCTGATGGTAGACTGATAATTCTCTGCTGAAATTATCATCCTTTGAGTAGGATGATCATCTGCTGAAATAATGTACATATCAAATGTCTTTATATTTCCTGAATATATATCGCAGCCCGGATGGATGAAACTAGATCCGGGGTCTTCAAACTCGTTCGATCTTCACTCTAAGTACAAGTCGATCCATGTGAGAATTGCGCTGAAGTCGAACATGGAAAGACATCGCTTGATTACCGGTCAATAATGTAAACCGTTAACAAGCGCGAGAGGAATCACCGATAATGATAATGACCCTCAAGGTACTGCAGTACAATTCATGTGGTGTGAATAAAGGACTTGGCGTCGAACACCACGCAAAATCTTCTGGTCGAAGGTCATTAATGTATACCTGTTGCCGGAAGTGAGAAACTTGCCATTGAGGCATGCAAGCTTCAAAGTACTGAGGGGGGTGTTCCTAGATCAACTTCTTGGATGATGAGCTGAAGTCGACAAGAAGCGATCCGTCAAAGGAGGGCCTTAATGAATCCCACATTAGTGACACGGAACGGAGCTAATGATTTTAGTGGAGGTGAAAACAATCTGTGAAATATGATTCAGGGTGGCAATCATGGGTGGATGAAGGATAATGTATGGTAGTGGAAGGGACACGGTTGACTCTTTCTGAACAACATCTCTTGAACATATAACGACACTGATGCGATGGATCGGTAGCACTACCCCAAATGTGGATGGTTTGGCGAGGACCATGGTGACGAGACCGTGAATGAAACAACCCAACCCGATGTGATACGGAGGAAAAGTGTCATGTTCAAGAGCGACTTGCTACCATTAAAGCTTTGAGGTTCTCCCAATTTTTCCCCAGTCATTTCTGACCAGTACCTCTTTATTTTTGTCAAGCTTGAGGAGGATAACATATGATTGTTCTATAACCTGCCCTTCGGGCAAGCCCATCGCTATGTTTTAACGAGCCTAGCGATAGGGAAACTCGTTCTCGTCTAAAGACAAGTTTGTCGCTATTTAATCATTTTAACGAGTCTAACGACAAGGAAAACTCGGTCCTTTTCATTTTTAGAGAGTCTGAAAAGGTACAGAAAGTTAACTCCAAAATTCCTTTTTCATCATCTAATCCCTTAAGTCCGAAAAAGTATAAAACAATACAGAAGGGATGAGTTTTCGATAATTTTAACGAGCCGAATAAAACAAGCGCTCGACCTTTTTGTGTAATAATCCCTCAGGTCCAAAAAGATTAAAATCTAGAGGAGGGATAGCTCTTCCGGTCACTTTAACGAGCTGGAAGGCCAAAACTCGGCAAACTTTTCATATTTTACGAGTCAGGAGAAAAGAGCTCAAAGAAGACTCGTCTTTTGAGGAACGAGTGATAAACAGGGATAGCAGCAGATTCCAGGCACAGGTTGGAATTTTCTAATCACGGCAGTGTCACAAGGATGGCTAGGTGAAATCACTCTTCGCAGCTGTTCCTCAAAATAGGTAAACAATCATATGGAGGTGAACGATTGGCCAAATGGAATGGAGGTGGCGGGTGCAAACATGACCAAGGCTTTTTATGGCTAATAAATTTACGATCACAATGGTTATTTACCGGGGTAGGTTCATTTTTTAATGAGCTTAAACTCTAGAGGAAACTCTTGCTCAATCTTATGTTTATTTTTTAACGAGCATGAACTATGTGCTAAAACTGCTCGGATCTTGCGTTTATTTTTTAATGAGCATGAACTTTATGCTAAAACTGCTCGATGATAAGTTTGCATGCCCCCAGCATAATAACACAAATCGAGGTGCATGCCCCCCAAGCTTCATTGCATTCAACTCGGTGGTTGGAATGAAGGTTTACCTTTGAGATTTGGAAAGGGGGTTTGTTTCATTTTTTAATGAGGTTGACACAGTAAAAGAACTATCCTCATGACTCCTTGTTTCATTTTTTAACGAGGTTGACACGAGATAAGAACTGTCCTCGGAGTCCAAATCCATTAGATATAGAAGGTTTCGTATTCCACTGTGGCCATTTCCGCCAGATTACTCGGAGGCGGTAGGGCAAAAGTACCCATTAAGGCAGGGTCTTTTAGGAGACCTACTCCGATATTTTGGAGCGAATAATTGCTTCCATGGATCTTTGGAATGCTTCCCGTAACTTGTGAACTATTGGGGAGAAAAGTTTGTTGGTCGACGATTGTAATTCCTCCTTGGAAGGGAAATGCAATCTTCCTGAAGTAGGTTGACACAACCGCGGCCATGGCATAGATCCAGGGCCTTCCCAGTAGGATGTTGTAATCGAGGTTTCCATCAATTACTTCAACATCAATTCCTACTGTTTTGCCCCCCAGCTCAACTTGCAAGTTACTTAAAATCCCGTATGGAGTGTATGATCGTCCATCAAATGCTTTTAACGTCGTTGACGATTTCGACAAGGGTGGTGAGCCTAAATATTTCCAGCAACTCATCGACATAAGACATGTAGATGCCCCCTCATCAATAATTGTTCAATGAACAGTTTTGCTGAGGGCTTTCACTTGAATAAGGAAAGCTAGTTGAGCTGGTAACTGAGGGTCATATCCTTTATGATCAAAGGCGACAAGATTGGAATCCATTGGGTCAATTCCACCTATTGCTGATAATAAAGCTTGTTCTTGGGAGAAGCAATTTTGCGGTACCTCAAGTTCGACATAACGGATGGCGATTGGGCTATCTGTTCTATTTTCGCACAAGGATTAAATGTAGATTTGTGTACTACTCTCTTTTGCGACTTTATTATTGGCTCAGGGACGATGGGTGGCACAACTTCGGTCAGAGTTGTTGTTGAACTACTAGGTTTTTCATTAGCCTTGTTGTTCAACAGCTTTGGATTCCTGTAATCCTTATTCCTCGTCAAAGCATTAGTTTGCTGCTTTGAGGTAGACAACATAAGCACTTGGGATCGGGAAGAATTTTGATTACCAACCAGATTTTGACCTGGATTAGGAAATGGATCAGTCAATACTGCTGGGGTTTTTGAACTCTTAAAGAGTTTCTTAACTTCAGCTACATGTGGAAAATCTTTCGTCCAATGATCCTCATCGCATATATGACACCTTGCTGGTAGTTTCCTTTTTCTCCCTTTCTTTTTCTTCTTGCCCTCTGGTTGCTTCAGTTGTTTGCCCTTGTCAGTCGACATGGCATTTACTTCTGAGGCAAGAAGTTCTTCATTTGCATTTTGACTATAAATTTTGTTCTTGCCAATCACGCCATCGCCGGCGTGAGAGTCATTGTTTGATTTAGGAGGAGGAGGAATTGAAAATTCTGGTCTAGGAGCATCGGGTATTTTGTCGTAGAGCATGCCGGACTGAGTATAAACTAAGTCCAAATACTGTGCACGAGCGATAACTTGCTCCTCTGTTATGACTCCCCCCTTGGCCACATCTTCCGTTATAGCAGGAAGTAACGACTTTATAAACCATTCAGCTAACATCTGATCGGGAACATATGTTTTCACCATTCTACGACGACGACGCCACTCATGTATATGATCAGATATGTGGGTGGCAGTCGTCTGTTTGAAGTTGGTAAGGAGTTCTATTCCCGTTTCATACCTTATCGGTAATTGAAAATGTGTTAAGAAAGTCGTGGCTAGGGAACTAAAATTGTCGAAAGAGGCTCTTGGCAATTCAATATACCATTTAGTGGCTGGACCTGTCAATGTCCTCTGAAAAAGGCGAAGTCTTATCGAATCGTCGTTTAGGGTGTTCGATGAACACCACAGATGAAAAGTCATCACGTGATTCGACGGGTCTTCACCTGGATTTCCATTGAATTTAGGAATGTCAGATGGAAGTTTATGAGGAATCGCTGGCCACCAAGGGGCATAAGCAATCGGATCGTTGGTTAACCGGTGTAAATCGGGTAACTCTAAAGTTGCCACGAATGGTAACTGTTGGTTCAGGTTAGGCGAAGCATAACCAGGGTATGATGGAATCGCTTGAGCAGTGGGCCTTTGCATACCAGCATAATGTAATTGATGTTGGTATGACTGATACGGTTGGTGGACTTGACCACTGTAAAGTGGTTGGTTTTGGCCGTTTTGGATATACGGTTGTCCACTGTTCACAAAGATCTACTGCTCAGAACCTTGGTACACCTGCTGGAATTGCGGTTGTTGGTATTGCACAAGCCATGGTTGTGACGTGATGTTTTGTTGTGCTATGCTAACTGTTGGACCAAGGTGTGGGGTAATTGTACCCGTTTGGACCTGTGTCGCCCCACCAGTTGGCGATTGTGGTTGTGACCCATGATCAAGTGGCTGTTGCATTACAACCTGAGAAATCTGAGGTTGGCATGCAACAGGTATCGCTTGAACTTGTGACACGGTTACAATAGCCAGTGTGGTTGGGATGTTCGTCACAGGTACACACTGTTGCATAGAATACACAACCCTTGGTTGTTGAGGTAGCATAGGTACCCAACTACTTGATGCAATTCCAGTATAACCTGAATACTGTTGTGAACTCACGTATGGGTACCCTCCCGGAGGGGGTAATGAAAGGGCATATTGCCCCCCATACGGTATCAATCCCGAACTCAAGGGGATTGATTGCCCAGATTGTCCTCCAAATGGATCAATTTGGCGAGTTTCAACATAAGAGTTTCCGGGTATTACTCCGGATGAACAAACTGGAATAGACCATACTGTCGAAATAGTCCCTTGGTGGACTCCTTCTAGCGGTTGAGAGCTAGTCGGGACAGCTGGTATGCCGGCAAACATTGTCGGAGTGACGGCAGGGACTTCTGCTGTCGCTGTGTCATTTGACACAGTCCTAGATGATGACGGTTGTTCAGACATCTTAAGTCTATCCAATAGATTGCCTAGCGATTCTACAGGGACTTCCACTTGTGGTGGATTAACTTCTGATGAAGGAAATAGAGTGACCCCGATTCCAAAATGAGTTGGAGTACTTGTTTGCAGATCCTCTGCAATTTCCTCTATCGCAATCAAACTTGGTGGAAGAGGAAGACCGTCAGGTCTGTAAAATATTTCTGGTGCTGAAGAAGTGGTTGTTTCGACAGCGACAGTTGTTTGAAGAACAAAACTCTCTGGATCAGTTACAGATGGAACAGGTTCAGTTATACAAGTATTTGCCCCCAGACTAGGATCAGTATTACTGTCCTTTTGTGGCTGTTGAACTTCTTCTATAGAGGCAGGGTTTCCAGAAATGTTAGGAGTAACCGGAACCTCAGATGCAGTTGGAACACTTGTTCTAACTTTTATAGGAGATTTTGAACCGGTTAAACGAGTTCGCTTTGTCCGTACTGTTTTCGATTCCGGAGACAAAGACGGTTGACTCGTAAGCCTCCGCGAACGACGGGGTTTCAATTGACTTTCTTCCACGATTGCGGATTACTCGATCAACCAAAATATTAAATGGGAAATTTGTGTTTTCCAAATTGAATGAATTTTATTAGACGCTTTTAGACACAACTTGCTTTTTCACTTTTTAAGAGTCGAGAAAAAGCTAATGATGACTCTAGTCTCCTTCGATGTATTAACGAGCCCGAAGTGACAAATGCTCGGTTGGACTTTTTCAGTTATAGAGTTTGAAAAAGGCCAAAAGAAACTGCTCTGGAGATCTAGGCAGAGGATGTGCCAAACTTTTCGCAAACCACAGAATACGTTTTACGGTACGGGTGGTCGATCTTCGTGAATGCTGTGTTCACTGCATTGCGATCAGTAGGGCAGCCGACACGGTTTCCTATGGATAAAGGCTTTGTTCCTATAGGGGTCTCCCAATATATACGCGACGGTACGTGGGAGCACAAGTCCATATTGATACTTATCGCTTCACCGTGGAGGAATCACCCAACCACTCAACGCTAAGATATCACGTTTAACGACGCCGGAACACGTCTCTAGCTTAGACCTCTATGTGTTTGCGTTATGTTTCAATGCGTTGTTATGTAAATTCAATTTATTTTAAGGTTGATCTTGTTTAGCAGTTTGCCTTATGGATCACCACGAGATGTATAGTAACACTCCTAAATGCAGTCTAAGATGATAAGCAAGCTTTTCAATCTTTCAACTTTGAAAATCTTAACTACTGAGGGAAAAGAAAGACAACATCTTTTCACACAGATCATAGAGCACACACTAATGCACTTTTCTAAATCAACATGCAAACTGTCATAATGCACATGCACAATGCAAGTATTTCTTTTCTCTTTCTTAATGTTGGTGCAATACAAAAAGAAAGCTGTTGTATAATTTCGAATTCAATTTCAAGTGAAAGCAAACAAGCTTGTCCAAAATCAAAAGACACCTTAAGATTTACTTGTTTCGACACTAGAAATATATAAATTCAAACCATATGACGAAAGCAAAAGCTAAATCAGCTATGAACAGCAAATAAACTAACTCTTAAGATCAAAACGACACTTTATCACAGGTCTAGATCTAAGAGGTCACAGCAAGACTAGTTCACTTTCGTTATGGGAAACTGTAAATGATACAAGAAATACACAAAGAACAAACACAGTTTCTTTATACAACCGAGGCGGAATAGTGACAAGGAACGTTGGTTTCAGATAGGTACATTGACTGGTAACAGGCTGCAAAAACAAGAGTGAAAACAGGGCAAGAAACAGCAGGAAACCCCAGTAGCACAAGGCAAGACTGGTTCAGCGCAGGTAGTACACTGTCAGTTTGACATTCAGCGCAGGTAGCCCCTTCGAGAACTGCGCTGAAATGCAGACAGCCTTCACACAGCCTGCACTGAAGAACGAAACTTTCGTTTCTCTTGGTTTCCGTGTCACAGATTGCTCAAAAATTCACAGTTTTTGGCCAAATCAGAAGCTATCAGTCAAGTACACACTAAGGTATGAAAAGGAGGATGAAAAGCTATCACTAAGAGCTATTTAGATTCCTTGTGGATCAGCTCTTCAAATCATAAACTTGCCCAGAAACTGAGCTAGAGTAGCTGCCCTCTACTTTGCATTTGAAAGATCCAAATGCAGTTCGATTCGGTACTCCCTGTGTTTATGAAATGAATAGCAAAAACACAAACAACCAACAAGATACGATCCCCAGTGGAGTTGCCAATTTGTTGTTGGGAAAAGTATCCAATACGGAATGACCCTATCCCACTCTAAGGGTGATAGTACCTCAACAACAATCAAAGCAAAGCTATTCGAGATTACTTCTTTATGAGATGTAAGAGAGGGGAGAAAGAGATCCACTAACCGTTGTCTTCCGCTAATGATTGATCCAATCTTCCTTCTTTGCTGCTTGCTCCCAGCTCCTTGCTCTTTCACTGGCCCAGCTACACCAAGATCCTGCAAAATGACAAGAGAGGGAAACTACAAGAAGCATACATTCATAATTGATTCAAGGATTAGAATAAATCAAATATACAAGTATCAATACACCATGGAGACACATGCATATAGAAGAACCTCAAATGCTTTATTAATGGAAGAAGTAAAGTTCTGAGAGTGTTACAACCATAAGAGGCCCAATCCAGCAACACCTCCCAGCAGAAAGAAATCTCCTCTTCACCTCCTTCAAGCAAATCACCCAATAGTTCTATACTCAAACCGACAGCACTTCCTTACATTCACAAGATTCCAGCCTCCTCCTAGACCTCATGAGAGAGCTCTATATATAGGAGATTTGGATAAAGGATGAGTCAGCTTGAGGCTGGCATGAAGCTGACTAGTGTCCTCTCCCACTTCAGTTATTCTTCAGTTCTTGATTCCACTTGGAGGTTCTTGCTTCCACCTGGAGATCTAGACCCTCTTACTCATCACAAGGCGAATTCCCTGATCCAAGTGTCATTTTGGAAGCTTCCTGGGCATTGACACCTTGAGGAATGACTGTGCCACTTGGCCAATCTCGCCCAGCGCAGGTAGCCTTCATTGGAGTTGACATTCAGCGCAGGTACAGAGTGGAGCAGTTGACATTCAGCGCAGATGCTCAGTGGAGCAGTTGACATGATCTAGAATTAGCTTGTTTTTGAGTGTTTTTAGGTGGAGAACTGATATTTAGTGCTGTGGTTTGCTGACCTTGTTCCTCTAGGGGCAGGAACAACATGTTTAGGGACTTTGGATCCCTCAGATTATTGACATTTCATGCTTCATGCTGTAAGGCACAAAAATGTCTATAACAGAGAGGTACAGTACCAGTTCTTTCAAAGCTCTTAGATATTTCCCAGGAATAATTTAACAATTTTTCCCCCGCAGTGGCACCAAAAATGTTAATCCTTACAATTTCCTAAGCTGAAAAGGAAATCGACAAGGGTGACCTCAAACCACTTCAGTCCAGTAGCTAGCCCTTCTGAGCATGAGAGGGATCTCTCTAAGTCTCTTATTAGTGATATGACTTCAAATCAAATGATTTTAGGCTAGATATATGTATTTTTTTGTTTTTTGTGGAAAATTTGGTTTTTTAAGTATTTGCTGAACTTAGGGTTTGGAGCCACTAGTAGGTCTAGGCTGTGGGAATGTAGGAGAAAACATAAGAAGGAGCTAGATATCAAAAGCCATGGTGTATTTTTAGTATTTGCTAGTGTAGTATAGAGGATATAGTGAGGAAGAAACTAATGAGCATAAATAAACATGATTTCATTAGCTTAGGAAGACAAAACACATAACTATGAAAACCAGATAACAGAGCTTGAAAAACAAGAATTCTAAGTATTTTATCACAAGGAATTCATAGAAATAAGATATATAATGTAGAAAAAGATGTTTATACCATGACAAAACAAAAATAATGAAGTAGAAGCACCATGAACTCACTGGGCTAGAGTTCCTTGAAAATAGTTACAACCTGTATCTGTATTATCTAAAAGATGATTACAATGCAAGTCTCCTTCACAAAAAGTTATACCCCCTTCTCCTAAAGTGAAATGATACTTATAGACTCTCATATACCACTATCCCACCTTCAGGATTTGATTTCCTTGGTGGAGGAACTGACTCCAATATTCTCTCAGCCGACAGGTGAAAGTGAGAAGGTGCAACTCAAACCTTCATGAAAAGTTTGTTTAGGAGTTTGCTTCTTTTATGAGGCCTAATAAACAATAAAAAACAACCTATGAATAAGAAAATGAAAAGGGTACTGAATCAAAGAGCCTTAGGGCATTCACTTCGAGCTTCAAACTTTGATGACAACTATCTAAAATGCTAGAAGTAAAATACACACGGTATATACAATGATGATGACCTTTCAAGATTTTAGACATAGTAGTGCTTGAGAAGCCTACCATTGGTTGCCCCTCCTGAATAATCTTTTCCATCCATTTCTTCCAACAAGAAAGCATTCTTTCCTATTTTGTATGGTCCCTTCCATAAGTTCTCAAACTTACCATGTTTGCATTTGTCTTCATTTCTAGCATCCCACCGAAGGACTACATCTCCCAAATTGAAATTGTCTTCCTTGGTTTTGCGGTCATAATATTTTTAATCTTTGCTTGGAGTTTGGATGTGTTCTGAAAAACTTCTTCTCTTGTTTGTTGTAAATGAATCATCTAGTTTATTCTCCTTTTTATGTCATTAGTTTGTCTATCCAATTCCTATAGTATTTTCATTACTAGGACAACAAGAGATGAAGCAAATACTGTGTCAACTCCATATACTAGCTGGAAAGGACACATACCTATTGACTTTTTGGTTCCAACCCTATCCGCCCACATGGCATTGATGAGTTTTTTATGCCAATTATTCTTTTTCACCTCCAGGACCTTTTTGATGATGTTAGCCAAAGATTGGTTGGAAGATTCTACAAGGTTGTTTCCCTGAGGATGATAAGCAGTAGAATGTCCTAGCACAATATGATATTTGGCACAAAAATCCACCATTCTTTTTTATTTAAAAGCAGCAGCATTGTTTGTTATTATTTTCTATGGGAAGCCAAATCTAGACAAAATATTAGACTCCAGAAATTGAATGGTGACAAAATCAGTAGCTTGCCTGGTTGGGATAGTTTCAATCCACTTTGTAAAGTAGTCGGTGGCTGTTAATATCCATTTGTGTTGTGCTAAAGATAAAGGATGGATTTCGCCAATGAAATTAAGACCCCACTGCTTGAAAGGAGATGAAATCAAAATTGGTTTTAGTGGTAATGGCGAAGTTTCCTCTTTCCTTGAAAATTTGACATTCATGGAGGTTCTTGCTTCCACCTGGAGATCTAGACCCTCTTACTCATCACAAGGCGAATTCCCCGATCCAAGTGTCATTTTGGAAGCTTCCTGGGCATTGACACCTTGAGGAATGATTGTGCCACTTGGCCAATCTCGCCCAGCGCAGGTAGCCTTCATTGGAGTTGACATTCAGCGCAGGTACAGAGTGGAGCAGTTGACATTCAGCACAGATGCTTAGTGGAGCAGTTGACATGATCCAGAATTAGCTTGTTTTTGAGTGTTTTCAGGTGGAGAACTGATATTTAGTGCTGTGGTTTGCTGACCTTGTTCCTCTAGGGGCAGGAACAACATGTTTAGGGAATTTGGATCCCTCAGATTATTGACATTTCATGCTTCATGTTGTAAGGCACAAAAATGTCTATAACAGTTGCCCCCTAAAGTATGAGGTCGTTTATCGGGTGAAATGCTTTATCAGGAGGATCCGAAGTTCATTCAATTGCTGAGAGGTGACCTGTAATAAATACAATACAATACATTATTTTTCATTCTGCTTTCATGATCTAGCTGAGGCGGGCATTCCCATGCTCAGCTTTATAAATTCATTTTGGTACATATAAGAGACGACCGTCTGATGGTAGACTGATAATTCTCTGCTGAAATTATCATCCTTTGAGTAGGATGATCATCTGCTGAAATAATGTACATATCAAATGTCTTTATATTTCCTGAATATATATCGCAGCCCGGATGGATGAAACTAGATCCGGGGTCTTCAAACTCGTTCGATCTTCACTCTAAGTACAAGTCGATCCATGTGAGAATTGCGCTGAAGTCGAACATGGAAAGACATCGCTTGATTACCGGTCAATAATGTAATCCGTTAACAAGCGCGAGAGGAATCACCGATAATGATAATGACCCTCAAGGTACTGCAGTACAATTCACGTGGTGTGAATAAAGGACTTGGCATCGAACACCACGCAAAATCTTCTGGTCGAAGGTCATTAATGTATACCTGTCGCCGGAAGTGAGAAACTTGCCATTGAGGCATGCAAGCTTCAAAGTAGAGGGGGGTGTTCCTAGATCAACTTCTTGGATGATGAGCTGAAGTCGACAAGAAGCGATCCGTCAAAGGAGGGCCTTAATGAATCCCACATTAGTGACACGGAACGGAGCTAATGATTTTAGTGGAGGTGAAAACAATCTGTGAAATATGATTCAGGGTGGCGATCATGGGTGGATGAAGGATAATGTATGGTAGTGGAAGGGACACGGTTGACTCTTTCTGAACAACATCTCTTGAACATATAACGACACTGATGCGATGGATCGGTAGCACTACCCCAAATGTGGATGGTTGGCGAGGACCATGGTGACGAGACCGGTGAATGAAACAACCCAACCCGATGTGATACGGAGGAAAAGTGTCATGTTCAAGAGCGACTTGCTACCATTAAAGCTTTGAGGTTCTCCCAATTTTTCCCCAGTCATTTCTGACCAGTACCTCTTTATTTTTGTCAAGCTTGAGGAGGATAACATATGATTGTTCTATAACCTGCCCTTCGGGCAAGCCCATCGCTATGTTTTAACGAGCCTAGCGATAGGGAAACTCGTTCTCGTCTAAAGACAAGTTTGTCGCTATTTAATCATTTTAACGAGTCTAACGACAAGGAAAACTCGGTCCTTTTCATTTTTAGAGAGTCTGAAAAGGTACAGAAAGTTAACTCCAAATTCCTTTTTCGTCATCTAATCCCTTAAGTCCGAAAAAGTATAAAACAATACAGAAGGGATGAGTTTTCGATAATTTTAACGAGCCGAATAAAACAAGCGCTCGACCTTTTTGTGTAATAATCCCTCAGGTCCAAAAAGATTAAAATCTAGAGGAGGGATAGCTCTTCCGGTCACTTTAACGAGCTGGAAGGCCAAAACTCGGCAAACTTTTCATATTTTACGAGTCAGGAGAAAAGAGCTCAAAGAAGACTCGTCTTTTGAGGAACGAGTGATAAACAGGGATAGCAGCAGATTCCAGGTACAGGTTGGAATTTTCCAATCACGACAGTGTCACAAGGATGGCTAGGTGAAATCACTCTTCGCAGCTGTTCCTCAAAATAGGTAAACAATCATATGGAGGTGAACGATTGGCCAAATGGAATGGAGGTGGCGGGTGCAAACACGACCAAGGCTTTTTATGGCTAATAAATTTACGATCACAATGGTTATTTACCGGGGTAGGTTCATTTTTTAATGAGCTTAAACTCTGGAGGAAACTCTTGCTCAATCTTATGTTTATTTTTTAACGAGCATGAACTATGTGCTAAAACTGCTCGGATCTTGCGTTTATTTTTTAATGAGCATGAACTTTATGCTAAAACTGCTCGATGATAAGTTTGCATGCCCCCAGCATAATAACACAAATCGAGGTGCATGCCCCCCAAGCTTCATTGCATTCAACTCGGTGGTTGGAATGAAGGTTTACCTTTGAGATTTGGAAAGGGGGTTTGTTTCATTTTTTAATGAGGTTGACACAGTAAAAGAACTATCCTCATGACTCCTTGTTTCATTTTTTAACGAGGTTGACACGAGATAAGAACTGTCCTCGGAGTCCAAATCCATTAGATATAGAAGGTTTCGTATTCCACTGTGGCCATTTCCGCCAGATTACTCGGAGGCGGTAGGGCAAAAGTACCCATTAAGGCAGGGTCTTTTAGGAGACCTACTCCGATATTTTGGAGCGAATAATTGCTTCCATGGATCTTTGGAATGCTTCCCGTAACTTGTGAACTGTTGGGTAGAAAATTTTGTTGGTCAACGATTGTAATTCCTCCTTGGAAGGGAAATGCAATCTTCCTGAAGTAGGTTGACACAACCGCGGCCATGGCATAGATCCAGGGCCTTCCTAGTAGGATGTTGTAATCGAGGTTTCCATCAATTACTTCAACATCAATTCCTACTGTTTTGCCCCCCAGCTCAACTTGCAAGTTACTTAAAATCCCGTATGGAGTGTATGATCGTCCATCAAATACTTTTAACGTCGTTGACGATTTCGACAAGGGTGGTGAGCCTAAATCTTTCCAGCAACTCATCGACATAAGACATGTAGATGCCCCCTCATCAATAATTGTTCGATGAACAGTTTTGTTGAGGGCTTTCACTTGAATAAGGAAAGCTAGTTGAGCTGGTAACTGAGGGTCATATCCTTTATGATCAAAGGCGACAAGATTGGAATCCATTGGGTCAATTCCACCTATTGCTGATAATAAAGCTTGTTCTTGGGAGAAGCAATTTTGCGGTACCTCAAGTTCGACATAACGGATGGCGATTGGGCTATCTGTTCTATTTTCGCACAAGGATTAAATGTCGATTTGTGTACTGCTCTCTTTTGCGACTTTATTATTGGCTCAGGGACGATGGGTGGCACAACTTCGGTCAAAGTTGTTGTTGAACTACTAGGTTTTTCATTAGCCTTGTTGTTCGACAGCTTTGGATTCCTGTAATCCTTATTCCTCGTCAAAACATTAGTTTGCTGCTTTGAGGTAGACAACATAAGCACTTGGGATCGGGAAGAATTTTGATTACCAACCAGATTTTGACCTGGATTAGGAAACGGATCAGTCAATACTGCTGGGGTTTTTGAACTCTTAAAGAGTTTCTTAACTTCAGCTACATGTGGACAATCTTTCGTCCAATGATCCTCATCGCATATATGACACCTTGCTGGTGGTTTCCTTTTTCTCCCTTTCTTTTTCTTCTTGCCCTCTGGTTGCTTCAGTTGTTTGCCCTTGTCAGTCGACATGGCATTTACTTCTGAGGCAAGAAGTTCTTCATTTGCATTTTGACTATAAATTTTGTTCTTGCCAATCACGCCATCGCCGCGTGTGAGAGTCATTGTTTGATTTAGGAGGAGGAGGAATTGAAAATTCCGGTCTAGGAGCGTCGGGTATTTTGTCGTAGAGCGTGCCAGACTGAGTATAAACTAAGTCCAAATACTGTGCACGAGCGATAACTTGCTCCTCTGTTACGACTCCCCCCTTGGCCACATCTTCCGTTATAGCAGGAAGTAACGACTTTATAAACCATTCAGCTAACAGCTGATCGGGAACATATGTTTTCACCATTCTACGACGACGACGCCACTCATGTATATGATCAGATATGTGGGTGGCAGTCGTCTGTTTGAAGTTGGTAAGGAGTTCTGTTCCCGTTTCATACCTTATCGGTAATTGAAAATGTGTTAAGAAAGTCGTGGCTAGGGAACTAAAATTGTCGAAAGAGGCTCTTGGCAATTCAATATACCATTTAGTGGCTGGACCTGTCAATGTCCTCTGAAAAAGGCGAAGTCTTATCGAATCGTCGTTTAGGGTGTTCGATGAACACCACAGATGAAAAGTCATCACGTGATTCGACGGGTCTTCACCTGGATTTCCATTGAATTTAGGAATGTCAGATGGAAGTTTATGAGGAATCGCTGGCCACCAAGGGGCATAAGCAATCGGATCATTGGTTAACCGGTGTAAATCGGGTAACTCTAAAGTTGCCACGAATGGTAACTGTTGGTTCAGGTTAGGCGAAGCATAACCAGGGTATGATGGAATCGCTTGAGCAGTGGGCCTTTGCATACCAGCATAATGTAATTGATGTTGGTATGACTGATACGGTTGGTGGACTTGACCACTGTAAAGTGGTTGGTTTTGGCCGTTTTGGATATACGGTTGTCCACTGTTCGCAAAGATCTGCTGCTCAGAACCTTGGTACACCTGCTGGAATTGCGGTTGTTGGTATTGCACAAGCCATGGTTGTGACGTGATGTTTTGTTGTGCTATGCTAACTGTTGGACCAAGGTGTGGGGTAATTGTACCCGTTTGGACCTGTGTCGCCCCACCAGTTGGCGATTGTGGTTGTGACCCATGATCAAGTGGCTGTTGCATTACAACCTGAGAAATCTGAGGTTGGCATGCAACAGGTATCGCTTGAACTTGTGACACTGTTACAATAGCCGGTGTGGTTGGGATGTTCGTCACAGGTACACACTGTTGCATAGAATACACAACCCTTGGTTGTGGAGGTAGCATAGGTACCCAACTACTTGATGCAATTCCAGTATAACCTGAATACTGTTGTGAACTCACGTATGGGTACCCTCCGGAGGGGGTAATGAAAGGGCATATGCCCCCCATACGGTATCAATCCCGAACTCAAGGGGATTGATTGCCCAGATTGTCCTCCAAATGGATCAATTTGGCGAGTTTCAACATAAGAGTTGCCGGGTATTACTCCGGATGAACAAATTGAATAGACCATACTGTCGAAATAGTCCCTTGGTGGACTCCTTCTAGCGGTTGAGAGCTAGTCGGGACAGCTGGTATGCCGGCAAACATTGTCGGAGTGACGGCAGGGACTTCTGCTGTCGCTGTGTCATTTGACACAGTCCTAGATGATGACGGTTGTTCAGACATCTTAAGTCTATCCAATAGATTGCCTAGCGATTCTACAGGGACTTCCACTTGTGGTGGATTAACTTCTGATGAAGGAAATAGAGTGACCCCGATTCCAAAATGAGTTGGAGTACTTGTTTGCGGATCCTCTGCAATTTCCTCTATCGCAATCAAACCCGGTGGAAGAGGAAGACCGTCAGGTCTGTAAAATATTTCTGGTGCTGAAGAAGTGGTTGTTTCGACAGCGACAGTTGTTTGAAGAACAAAACTCTCTGGATCGGTTACAGATGGAACAGGTTCAGTTATACAAGTATTTGCCCCTAGACTAGGATCAGTATTACTGTCCTTTTGTGGCTGTTGAACTTCTTCTATAGAGGCAGGGTTTCCAGAAATGTTAGGAGTAACCGGAACCTCAGATGCAGTTGGAACACTTGTTCTAACTTTTATAGGAGATTTTGAACCGGTTAAACGAGTTCGCTTTGTCCGTACTGTTTTCGATTCCGGAGACAAAGACGGTTGACTCGTAAGCCTCCGTGAACGACGGGGTTTCAATTGACTTTCTTCCACGATTGCGGATTACTCGATCAACCAAAATATTAAATGGGAAATTTGTGTTTCCAAATTGAATGAATTTTATTAGACGCTTTTAGACACAACTTGCTTTTTCACTTTTTAAGAGTCGAGAAAAAGCTAATGATGACTCTAGTCTCCTTCGATGTATTAACGAGCCCGAAGTGACAAATGCTCGGTTGGACTTTTTCAGTTATAGAGTTTGAAAAAGGCCAAAAGAAACTGCTCTGGAGATCTAGGCAGAGGGTGTGCCAAACTTTTCGCAAAACCACAGAATACGTTTTACGGTACGGGTGGTCGATCTTCGTGAATGCTGTGTTCACTGCATTGCGATCAGTAGGGTGGCCGACACGGTTTCCTATGGATAAAGGCTTTGTTCCTATAGGGGTCTCCCAATATATACGCGACGGTGCGTGGGAGCACAAGTCCGTATTGATACTTATCGCTTCACCGTGGAGGAATCACCCAACCACTCAACGCTAAGATATCACGTTTAACGACGCCGGAACACGTCTCTAGCTTAGACCTCTATGTGTTTGCGTTATGTTTCAATGCGTTGTTATGTAAATTCAATTTATTTTAAGGTTGATCTTGTTTAGCAGTTTGCCTTTATGGATCACCACGAGATGTATAGTAACACTCCTAAATGCAGTCTAAGATGATAAGCAAGCTTTTCAATCTTTCAACTTTGAAAATCTTAACTACTGAGGGAAAAGAAAGACAACATCTTTTCACACAGATCATAGAGCACACACTAATGCACTTTTCTTAAATCAACATGCAAACTGTCATAATGCACATGCACAATGCAAGTATTTCTTTTCTCTTTCTTAATGTTGGTGCAATACAAAAAGAAAGCTGTTGTATAATTTCGAATTCAATTTCAAGTGAAAGCAAACAAGCTTGTCCAAAATCAAAAGACACCTTAAGATTTACTTGTTTCGACACTAGAAATATATAAATTCAAACCATATGACGAAAGCAAAAGCTAAATCAGCTATGAACAACAAATAAACTAACTCTTAAGATCAAAACGACACTTTATCACAGGTCTAGATCTAAGAGGTCACAGCAAGACTAGTTCACTTTCGTTATGGGAAACTGTAAATGATACAAGAAATACACAAAGAACAAACACAGTTTCTTTATACAACCGAGGCGGAATAGCGGCAAGGAACGTTGGTTTCAGATAGGTACATTGACTGGTAACAGGCTGCAAAAACAAGAGTGAAAACAGGGCAAGAAACAGCAGGAAACCCCAGTAGCACAAGGCAAGACTGGTTCAGCGCATGTAGTACACTGTCAGTTTGACATTCAGCGCAGGTAGCCCCTTCGAGAACTGCGCTGAAATGCAGACAGCCTTCACACAGCCTGCACTGAAGAACGAAACTTTCGTTTCTCTTGGTTTCCGTGTCACAGATTGCTCAAAAATTCACAGTTTTTGGCCAAATCAGAAGCTATTAGTCAAGTACACACTAAGGGATGAAAAGGAGGATGAAAAGCTATCACTAAGAGCTATTTAGATTCCTTGTGGATCAGCTCTTCAAATCATAAACTTGCCCAGAAACTGAGCTAGAGTAGCTGCCCTCTACTTTGCATTTGAAAGATCCAAATGCAGTTCGATTCGGTACTCCCTGTGTTTATGAAATGAATAGCAAAAACACAAACAACCAACAAGATACGATCCCCAGTGGAGTTGCCAATTTGTTGTTGGGAAAAGTATCCAATACGGAATGACCCTATCCCACTCTAAGGGTGATAGTACCTCAGCAACAATCAAAGCAAAGCTATTCGAGATTACTTCTTTATGAGATGTAAGAGAGGGGAGAAAGAGATCCACTAACCGTTGTCTTCCGCTAATGATTGATCCAATCTTCCTTCTTTGCTACTTGCTCCCAGCTCCTTGCTCTTTCACTGGCCCAGCTACACCAAGATCCTGCAAAATGACAAGAGAGGGAAACTACAAGAAGCATACATTCATAATTGATTCAAGGATTAGAATAAATCAAATATACAAGTATCAATACACCATGGAGACACATGCATATAGAAGAACCTCAAATGCTTTATTAATGGAAGAAGTAAAGTTCTGAGAGTGTTACAACCATAAGAGGCCCAATCCAGCAACACCTCCCAGCAGAAAGAAATCTCCTCTTCACCTCCTTCAAGCAAATCACCCAATAGTTCTATACTCAAACCGACAGCACTTCCTTACATTCACAAGATTCCAGCCTCCTCCTAGACCTCATGAGAGAGCTCTATATATAGGAGATTTGGATAAAGGATGAGTCAGCTTGAGGCTGGCATGAAGCCGACTAGTGTCCTCTCCCACTTCAGTTATTCTTCAGTTCTTGATTCCACTTGGAGGTTCTTGCTTCCACCTGGAGATCTAGACCCTCTTACTCATCACAAGGCAAATTCCCTGATCCAAGTGTCATTTTGGAAGCTTCCTGGGCATTGACACCTTGAGGAATGACTGTGCCACTTGGCCAATCTCGCCCAGCGCAGGTAGCCTTCATTGGAGTTGACATTCAGCGCAGGTACAGAGTGGAGCAGTTGACATTCAGCGCAGATGCTCAGTGGAGCAGTTGACATGATCTAGAATTAGCTTGTTTTTGAGTGTTTTTAGGTGGAGAACTGATATTTAGTGCTGTGGTTTGCTGACCTTGTTCCTCTAGGGGCAGGAACAACATGTTTAGGGACTTTGGATCCCTCAGATTATTGACATTTCATGCTTCATGCTGTAAGGCACAAAAATGTCTATAACAGAGAGGTACAGTACCAGTTCTTTCAAAGCTCTTAGATATTTCCCAGGAATAATTTAACAGTTTTTCCCCGGCAGTGGCACCAAAAATGTTAATCCTTACAATTTCCTAAGCTGAAAAGGAAATCGACAAGGGTGACCTCAAACCACTTCAGTGCAGTAGCTAGCCCTTCTGAGCATGAGAGGGATCTCTCTAAGTCTCTTATTAGTGATATGACTTCAAATCAAATGAATTTTAGGCTAGATATATGTATTTTTTTGTTTTTTTGTGAAAAATTGGTTTTTTAAGTATTTGCTGAACTTAGGGTTTGGAGCCACAAGTAGGTCTAGGCTGTGGGAATGTAGGAGAAAACATAAGAAGGAGCTAGATATCAGAATCCATGGTGTATTTTTAGTATTTGCTAGTGTAGTATAGAGGATATAGTGAGGAAGAAACTAATGAGCATAAATAAACATGATTTCATTAGCTTAGGAAGACAAAACACATAACTATGAAAACCAGATAACAGAGCTTGAAAAACAAGAATTCTAAGTATTTTATCACAAGGAATTCATAGAAATAAGATATATAATGTAGAAAAAGATGTTTATACCATGACAAAACAAAAATAATGAAGTAGAAGCACCATGAACTCACTGGGCTAGAGTTCCTTGAAAATAGTTGCAACCTGTATCTGTATTATCTAAAAGATGATTACAATGCAAGTCTCCTTCACAAAAAGTTATACCCCCTTCTCCTAAAGTGAAATGATACTTATAGACTCTCATATACCACTATCCCACCTTCAGGATTTGATTTCCTTGGTGGAGGAACTGACTCCAAGATTCTCTCAGCCGACAGGTGAAAGTGAGAAGGTGCAACTCAAACACTTCATGAAAAGTTTGTTTAGGAGTTTGCTTCTTTTATGAGGCCTAATAAACATAAAAAACAACCTATGATGTACATTTATTCATGCCTACATCACCTAGCCTCATAAATAGTGCCATTACAAAGAGAATCTTGACTTTGACCAAGTCAGACTGAAAACTAGAAATTTTACATAGTGAAAATTTTCAAATAAAAACACAGAAAGTGCAGAAGCACGGTGATGACAATGAACTGATTTTTTTGTGCCTAACAGGAGTCAAAATGCATATCTTAGATAAATATAAACTATCCTTTTAATTTGAGTTTCCCTAACAGTTTGAAATTTTGAATTTAGAGCATGGGAAGACCTTCAAAAATCCATTCTCCCAAGGTTACTCCAAAAGTGCAGCGCTTGTCAAAAAATGGTCCAAAATGCTATTTTTTGCCACTTTTTTTCATATTTATCCAAAACTAAGCCTCCTCTGCAAAATATGGGCAAATTTGTTTTTATAGGATGTCAAGAGATTTCCAAAAATTTAGACCTTACCTCAAATGGAGGCATGAGGAAAAAGTGCAGCGCCTTGGAGCAGCTGAATTTCTGAACTTAGACCAAAAGTTGTCAAAAAGCTCAAAATGCTCAGAATTTGCTCAAAATTGGATGGAAGGTGTAAAAATAGGTTTTCTATAGCTTCATGGATGCTTCAGAAAGCATCTCCAAGTTTCCCTCATCCTTTTGATGCTTTTTGGCCTCCTTGAGCTTATTTTCAAGTTGTTTTACCTTGACATTGGCGATCATGTTTTGAGCTTGATAATGATGCATCATGTGTCTGAACAATTGATTGTCTCTGTTTGCCTTCTCAAGGAGCTTATCCAAGTGTTCATTCACCCTATTAAGCCAATATTCTTTATCTTGATGAAACTCTAGGGCAATCCTTTCTTCTAGGTCAAGGTCTTCATTAAAAAAAATTTGTTCTTGTTCCTCTTGCAAAGCTTTCTTGACGCCTCTTGTCCATGGTATTTTCCTTTTCCCTCTCATATTTGATGCTTTAGGCTTTCTTGATGTCATGATCTCCTTACCTTTTCCAATTCACTGCATTAACTTGGTTTTTTCCTTTTTTAGGATCAACTCCTTTTCTTTGAGTTGATTGTTTTCCTGTTCAAGGAATCATATAACATACTTTGCCCTCTGCAGATTTATTTCCATCTCCTTGATTTGGTAGTCCTTGTCCCTAATAATCTATCTCATGATTGAAGTCTGATCTCCAACCTCTAAATCAATAAGCTCAAACTCATGTTCCACTGTGCCCTTATCCTTTGTTGTCGTTTCCTGCTTTGTCGATGAAGAAGGATTGGCCCCTTTCTCTTTGTGAGAAGAAAACACAAGCCTCTACCCTTTCTTATACACTTTGGTCACCTAAGGTTTGGGTAGCTGAGTCTTCTCAACTATTTTTCTAGATGACCCCATCTTTTTTTGTTGTTTCTGTGCACTTGGAAACTGAGATGCTACATTTTCCTCATGCCATTTTAAAGCTGGTTCTAAAAAGGCTTCCCAAGCCATACCTCTCTTTGCCAGGTGGTGAAGGACAATGGTTTTGATGAGACTGTGATGGAAGAAGCTTGGGGATTGCTGTTTGTCCTTTAATTGTATCTTTTTAGACATTTTTGAAATGCTCCTGAATAGGTAATTACACATGTTGAGTGGCTTTTGAGATGTTAAGTGCATCAGGAGGCAAATATGATAGGCATACAACCTAGACAATTTGCCATCACAAGCAAAGAACCTCATGATAGTTTTCATTAAAGGGGCATATTTCACAAGTAAATATCTGAAAGGGATGAGGTGAGTATATGTATCTATGTTTGGTGTCTTTAGGAAAGGCTTGTAGTTTTCAAGATCTAGACTCATTCATTTGAACAAATATTCGCCATTATTTGGTATGTCAGTTGCTATTGAGATGGAGACCACTGAGAAACTAAACTCAATACCAGTAGTGACAATAGTCTCTACTTTCAGTTGTGTTGCTACCCAATCTGTCAGTTGCTCATAAAACCTTGCCTCACTTACCCTTTTGCAAAATTCCAAACAATGAACATCATCAAAGCATTTTTTGATGAAAGGATAGGAGTTGATTGTGTTGTAGTCTGATGGTTCATATATGAGAATCGACCCTCCTTTGTGTTGTCTCTTTCTTTCTAGTGAATATTCTACCTCCATGATGACACAAAGTCCTAGCAGCACGAATTGAAAAGAAGATGTCAGTTGTGAATGGAAATGAAGTGATATGTAGGAGATTTTGAAAAAATGATGGGAGGGGTTTTAGGAAAGATGATATGAATTTTAAAACTAATGAGATCAGTGAAGAAAATAGTGAAAAGATGTCATTTCTTGCAAGTGAGACCAAGAGGGTTTATGATGAAATTTGCCAAAAAGAACTCTAGGAATGAGCTAGGGTTTTTCTTTTTCAGTGTTTAAACTTTGTTTTGAGGTGGATGAACTGGTCAAAATGACTCATCAAACATGTATGCAGGTGTAGGATATCAATTTACATGTTTTGGAGATCAGAAATTATGATGGCCATATTCACCCTAACATTTCCCATGTAGAATTTGCTACAAACCCTAACTTGAAAAATTATTGACATGGAATGAAATTGGCAAAGAAAAAGATAAAGGGTGATGGTGTAATTACTTGTTCCTTAGCTTAGAAGACAGTTAAACCAAGATTACAAGTGAGATTTGAAGTTTGGGAGAATTTTGGTGAGTTTCAAGGCACTTTGTCCTATGCGCAACGCAGTGTTCCTACGTGCAGCGCCAAAGCACAGTGCAGTTCACAGAAGTGCAATACCTGTCTCCTAAGTGCAGCGCAGTGTTTCTATGTGCAGTGCCTTCAAATTTTTGTTATTTTCACCTAGGAAAACAAGTTTTTTTCTTTTTTTTGGGCAAGAGGGCTTGATGGTAAAGAGTGAATAGGATATGAATTGAATATTTATGGGGATTTTTGAGTTTATATGGGGAAACTTTCCTCACTTTTCCAAAAGGAAAAGAAACCCACCCTCTTTTAGGAACTGATTTTCACTTTATGAAGACAAATTTTACCTTTACCATTGCAAATGTGCTTTTTCCTTCCTGAGTGCTAGAGCTTCCTTTTCTAAAACCTTTCATATCATGAGAATATGAGGAGTGTGTGGATAATCATGATCAATTCTTCAATAGTTTCTTTGTCATGTTTGACTTATTGTTGGTTTTCTTTATGGAAATGATGGATCTTGGAGACCCTAGTGACCTAATGGATGACTTAAGACCTAATGGATTGATGATGATGACAGACCCATTTTAATTGTGAAACCTTCATAAAGTGTGATAAGTGACCAGCATGAGTGAATTTTCAAATGATGGCTTCATCTTTAGACTAACCATTCAATGACCAAATTTGTTGTGTAAACCTAGTAACAGAAAAATTTGATGGTGAAACCCTGAAAAAACATGGTAAAATAATTTTTGATCCAGGTGATAGGCTAACAAAACTGACACTAAAATTGGATCCAGCTAGGGATGGAAGCTCCTTGGAGGTGCCAAGAACAATGTAGATCAAGTAGCCTTATTCATTTGGGCAATGGAGTCAACATGCATAAAAAATGATTTTTTGACTTGAGACTCACTAACCTTTTGACATGACAAAAGAACTGAATAAGAAAATGAAAAGGGTACTGAATCAAAGAGCCTTAGGGCATTCACTTCGGGCTTCAAACTTTGATGACAACTATCTAAAATGCTAGAAGTAAAATACACACCGGTATATACAATGATGATGACCTTTCAAGATTTTAGACATAGTAGTGCTTGAGAAGCCTACCATTGGTTGCCCCTCCTGAATAATCTTTTCCATCCATTTCTTCCAACAAGAAAGCATTCTTTCCTATTTTGTATGGTCCCTTCCATAAGTTCTCAAACTTACCATGTTTGCATTTGTCTTCATTTCTAGCATCCCACCGAAGGACTACATCTCCCAAATTGAAATTGTCTTCCTTGGTTTTGCGGTCATAAATATTTTTAATCTTTGCTTGGAGTTTGGATGTGTTCTGAAAAACTTCTTCTCTTGTTTGTTGTAAATGAATCATCTAGTTTATTCTCCTTTTTATGTCATTAGTTTGTCTATCCAATTCCTATAGTATTTTCATTACTAGGACAACAAGAGATGAAGCAAATACTGTGTCAACTCCATATACTAGCTGGAAAGGAGACATACCTATTGACTTTTTGGTTCCAACCCTATCCGCCCACATGGCATTGATGAGTTTTTTATGCCAATTATTCTTTTTCACCTCCAGGACCTTTTTGATGATGTTAGCCAAAGATTGGTTGGAAGATTCTACAAGGTTGTTTCCCTGAGGATGATAAGCAGTAGAATGTCCTAGCACAATATGATATTTGGCACAAAAATCCACCATTCTTTTTTATTTAAAAGCAGCAGCATTGTTTGTTATTATTTTCTATGGGAAGCCAAATCTAGACAAAATATTAGACTCCAGAAATTGAATGGTGACAAAATCAGTAGCTTGCCTGGTTGGGATAGTTTCAATCCACTTTGTAAAGTAGTCGGTGGCTGTTAATATCCATTTGTGTTGTGCTAAAGATAAAGGATGGATTTCGCCAATGAAATTAAGACCCCACTGCTTGAAAGGAGATGAAATCAAAATTGGTTTTAGTGGTAATGGCGAAGTTTCCTCTTTCCTTGAAAAATTTGACATTCATGGAGGTTCTTGCTTCCACCTGGAGATCTAGACCCTCTTACTCATCACAAGGCGAATTCCCCGATCCAAGTGTCATTTTGGAAGCTTCCTGGGCATTGACACCTTGAGGAATGACTGTGCCACTTGGCCAATCTCGCCCAGCGCAGGTAGCCTTCATTGGAGTTGACATTCAGCGCAGGTACAGAGTGGAGCAGTTGACATTCAGCGCAGATGCTTAGTGGAGCAGTTGACATGATCCAGAATTAGCTTGTTTTTGAGTGTTTTCAGGTGGAGAACTGATATTTAGTGCTGTGGTTTGCTGACCTTGTTCCTCTAGGGGCAGGAACAACATGTTTAGGGAATTTGGATCCCTCAGATTATTGACATTTCATGCTTCATGTTGTAAGGCACAAAAATGTCTATAACAGTTGCCCCCTAAAGTATGAGGTCGTTTATCGGGTGAAATGCTTTATCAGGAGGATCCGAAGTTCATTCAATTGCTGAGAGGTGACCTGTAATAAATACAATACAATACATTATTTTTCATTCTGCTTTCATGATCTAGCTGAGGCGGGCATTCCCATGCTCAGCTTTATAAATTCATTTTGGTACATATAACAGACGACCGTCTGATGGTAGACTGATAATTCTCTGCTGAAATTATCATCCTTTGAGTAGGATGATCATCTGCTGAAATAATGTACATATCAAATGTCTTTATATTTCCTAAATATATATCGCAGCCCGGATGGATGAAACTAGATCCGGGGTCTTCAAACTCGTTCGATCTTCACTCTAAGTACAAGTCGATCCATGTGAGAATTGCGCTGAAGTCGAACATGGAAAGACATCGCTTGATTACCGGTCAATAATGTAAACCGTTAACAAGCGCGAGAGGAATCACCGATAATGATAATGACCCTCAAGGTACTGCAGTACAATTCACGTGGTGTGAATAAAGGACTTGGCGTCGAACACCACGCAAAATCTTCTGGTCGAAGGTCATTAATGTATACCTGTCGCCGGAAGTGAGAAACTTGCCATTGAGGCATGCAAGCTTCAAAGTACTGAGGGGGGTGTTCCTAGATAAACTTCTTGGATGATGAGCTGAAGTCGACAAGAAGCGATCCGTCAAAGGAGGGCCTTAATGAATCCCACATTAGTGACACGGAACGGAGCTAATGATTTTAGTGGAGGTGAAAACAATCTGTGAAATATGATTCAGGGTGGCGATCATGGGTGGATGAAGGATAATGTATGGTAGTGGAAGGGACACGGTTGACTCTTTCTGAACAACATCTCTTGAACATATAACGACACTGATGCGATGGATCGGTAGCACTACCCCAAATGTGGATGGTTTGGCGAGGACCATGGTGACGAGACCGGTGAATGAAACAACCCAACCCGATGTGATACGGAGGAAAAGTGTCATGTTCAAGAGCGACTTGCTACCATTAAAGCTTTGAGGTTCTCCCAATTTTTCCCCAGTCATTTCTGACCAGTACCTCTTTATTTTTGTCAAGCTTGAGGAGGATAACATATGATTGTTCTATAACCTGCCCTTCGGGCAAGCCCATCGCTATGTTTTAACGAGCCTAGCGATAGGGAAACTCGTTCTCGTCTAAAGACAAGTTTGTCGCTATTTAATCATTTTAACGAGTCTAACGACAAGGAAAACTCGGTCCTTTTCATTTTTAGAGAGTCTGAAAAGGTACAGAAAGTTAACTCCAAAATTCCTTTTTCATCATCTAATCCCTTAAGTCCGAAAAAGTATAAAACAATACAGAAGGGATAAGTTTTCGATAATTTTAACGAGCCGAATAAAACAAGCGCTCGACCTTTTTGTGTAATAATCCCTCAGGTCCAAAAAGATTAAAATCTAGAGGAGGGATAGCTCTTCCGGTCACTTTAACGAGCTGGAAGGCCAAAACTCGGCAAACTTTTCATATTTTACGAGTCAGGAGAAAAGAGCTCAAAGAAGACTCGTCTTTTGAGGAACGAGTGATAAACAGGGATAGCAGCAGATTCCAGGTACAGGTTGGAATTTTCCAATCACGGCAGTGTCACAAGGATGGCTAGGTGAAATCACTCTTCGCAGCTGTTCCTCAAAATAGGTAAATAATCATATGGAGGTGAACGATTGGCCAAATGGAATGGAGGTGGCGGGTGCAAACACGACCAAGGCTTTTTATGGCTAATAAATTTACGATCACAATGGTTATTTACCGGGGTAGGTTCATTTTTTAATGAGCTTAAACTCTGGAGGAAACTCTTGCTCAATCTTATGTTTATTTTTTAACGAGCATGAACTATGTGCTAAAACTGCTCGGATCTTGCGTTTATTTTTTAATGAGCATGAACTTTATGCTAAAACTGCTCGATGATAAGTTTGCATGCCCCCAGCATAATAACGCAAATCGAGGTGCATGCCCCCCAATCTTCATTGCATTCAACTCGGTGGTTGGAATGAAGGTTCACCTTTGAGATTTGGAAAGGGGGTTTGTTTCATTTTTTAATGAGGTTGACACAGTAAAAGAACTATCCTCATGACTCCTTGTTTCATTTTTTAACGAGGTTGACACGAGATAAGAACCGTCCTCGGAGTCCAAATCCATTAGATATAGAAGGTTTCGTATTCCACTGTGGCCATTTCCGCCAGATTACTCGGAGGCGGTAGGGCAAAAGTACCCATTAAGGCAGGGTCTTTTAGGAGACCTACTCCGATATTTTGGAGCGAATAATTGCTTCCATGGATCTTTGGAATGCTTCCCGTAACTTGTGAACTGTTGGGGAGAAAAGTTTGTTGGTCGACGATTGTAATTCCTCCTTGGAAGGGAAATGCAATCTTCCTGAAGTAGGTTGACACAACCGCGGCCATGGCATAGATCCAGGGCCTTCCCAGTAGGATGTTGTAATCGAGGTTTCCATCAATTACTTCAACATCAATTCCTACTGTTTTGCCCCCCAGCTCAACTTGCAAGTTACTTAAAATCCCGTATGGAGTGTATGATCGTCCATCAAATGCTTTTAACGTCGTTGACGATTTCGACAAGGGTGGTGAGCCTAAATCTTTCCAGCAACTCATCGACATAAGACATGTAGATGCCCCCTCATCAATAATTGTTCGATGAACAGTTTTGTTGAGGGCTTTCACTTGAATAAGGAAAGCTAGTTGAGCTGGTAACTGAGGGTCATATCCTTTATGATCAAAGGCGACAAGATTGGAATCCATTGGGTCAATTCCACCTATTGCTGATAATAAAGCTTGTTCTTGGGAGAAGCAATTTTGCGGTACCTCAAGTTCGACATAACGGATGGCGATTGGGCTATCTGTTCTATTTTCGCACAAGGATTAAATGTCGATTTGTGTACTGCTCTCTTTTGCGACTTTATTATTGGCTCAGGGACGATGGGTGGCACAACTTCGGTCAAAGTTGTTGTTGAACTACTAGGTTTTTCATTAGCCTTGTTGTTCGACAGCTTTGGATTCCTGTAATCCTTATTCCTCGTCAAAGCATTAGTTTGCTGCTTTGAGGTAGACAACATAAGCACTTGGGATCGGGAAGAATTTTGATTACCAACCAGATTTTGACCTGGATTAGGAAACGGATCAGTCAATACTGCTGGGGTTTTTGAACTCTTAAAGAGTTTCTTAACTTCAGCTACATGTGGACAATCTTTCGTCCAATGATCCTCATCGCATATATGACACCTTGCTGGTGGTTTCCTTTTTCTCCCTTTCTTTTTCTTCTTGCCCTCTGGTTGCTTCAGTTGTTTGCCCTTGTCAGTCGACATGGCATTTACTTCTGAGGCAAGAAGTTCTTCATTTGCATTTTGACTATAAATTTTGTTCTTGCCAATCACGCCATCGCCGGCGTGAGAGTCATTGTTTGATTTAGGAGGAGGAGGAATTGAAAATTCCGGTCTAGGAGCGTCGGGTATTTTGTCGTAGAGCGTGCCGGACTGAGTATAAACTAAGTCCAAATACTGTGCACGAGCGATAACTTGCTCCTCTGTTACGACTCCCCCCTTGGCCACATCTTCCGTTATAGCAGGAAGTAACGACTTTATAAACCATTCAGCTAACAGCTGATCGGGAACATATGTTTTCACCATTCTACGACGACGACGCCACTCATGTATATGATCAGATATGTGGGTTGCAGTCGTCTGTTTGAAGTTGGTAAGGAGTTATGTTCCCGTTTCATACCTTATCGGTAATTGAAAATGTGTTAAGAAAGTCGTGGCTAGGGAACTAAAATTGTCGAAAGAGGCTCTTGGCAATTCAATATACCATTTAGTGGCTGGACCTGTCAATGTCCTCTGAAAAAGGCGAAGTCTTATCGAATCGTCGTTTAGGGTGTTCGATGAACACCACAGATGAAAAGTCATCACGTGATTTGACGGGTCTTCACCTGGATTTCCATTGAATTTAGGAATGTCAGATGGAAGTTTATGAGGAATCGCTGGCCACCAAGGGGCATAAGCAATCGGATCGTTGGTTAACCGGTGTAAATCGGGTAACTCTAAAGTTGCCACGAATGGTAACTGTTGGTTCAGGTTAGGCGAAGCATAACCAGGGTATGATGGAATCGCTTGAGCAGTGGGCCTTTGCATACCAGCATAATGTAATTGATGTTGGTATGACTGATACGGTTGGTGGACTTGACCATTGTAAAGTGGTTGGTTTTGGCCGTTTTGGATATACGGTTGTCCACTGTTCGCAAAGATCTGCTGCTCAGAACCTTGGTACACCTACTGGAATTGCGGTTGTTGGTATTGCACAAGCCATGGTTGTGACGTGATGTTTTGTTGTGCTATGCTAACTGTTGGACCAAGGTGTGGGGTAATTGTACCCGTTTGGACCTGTGTCACCCCACCAGTTGGCGATTGTGGTTGTGACCCATGATCAAGTGGCTGTTGCATTACAACCTGAGAAATCTGAGGTTGGCATGCAACAGGTATCGCTTGAACTTGTTACACTGTTACAATAGCCGGTGTGGTTGGGATGTTCGTCACAGGTACACACTGTTGCATAGAATACACAACCCTTGGTTGTTGAGGTAGCATAGGTACCCAACTACTTGATGCAATTCCAGTATAACCTGAATACTGTTGTGAACTCACGTATGGGTACCCTCCCGGAGGGGGTAATGAAAGGGCATATTTCCCCCCATACGGTATCAATCCCGAACTCAAGGGGATTGATTGCCCAGATTGTCCTCCAAATGGATCAATTTGGCGAGTTTCAACATAAGAGTTGCCGGGTATTACTCCGGATGAACAAACTGGAATAGACCATACTGTCGAAATAGTCCCTTGGTGGACTCCTTCTAGCGGTTGAGAGCTAGTCGGGACAGCTGGTATGCCGGCAAACATTGTCGGAGTGACGGCAGGGACTTCTGCTGTCGCTGTGTCATTTGACACAGTCCTAGATGATGACGGTTGTTCAGACATCTTAAGTCTATCCAATAGATTGCCTAGCGATTCTACAGGGACTTCCACTTGTGGTGGATTAACTTCTAATGAAGGAAATAGAGTGACCCCGATTCCAAAATGAGTTGGAGTACTTGTTTGCGGATCCTCTGCAATTTCCTCTATCGCAATCAAACCCGGTGGAAGAGGAAGACCGTCAGGTCTGTAAAATATTTCTGGTGCTGAAGAAGTGGTTTTTTCGACAACGACAGTTGTTTGAAGAACAAAACTCTCTGGATCGGTTACAGATGGAACAGGTTCAGTTATACAAGTATTTGCCCCTAGACTAGGATCAGTATTACTGTCCTTTTGTGGCTGTTGAACTTCTTCTATAGAGGCAGGGTTTCCAGAAATGTTAGGAGTAACCGGAACCTCAGATGCAGTTGGAACACTTGTTGTAACTTTTATAGGAGATTTTGAACCGGTTAAACGAGTTCGCTTTGTCCGTACTGTTTTCGATTCCGGAGACAAAGACGGTTGACTCGTAAGCCTCGCGAACGACGGGGTTTCAATTGACTTTCTTCCACGTTTGCGGATTACTCGATCAACCAAAATATTAAATGGGAAATTTGTGTTTCCAAATTGAATGAATTTTATTAGACGCTTTTAGACACAACTTGCTTTTTCACTTTTTAAGAGTCGAGAAAAAGCTAATGATGACTCTAGTCTCCTTCGATGTATTAACGAGCCCGAAGTGACAAATGCTCGGTTGGACTTTTTCAGTTATAGAGTTTGAAAAAGGCCAAAAGAAACTGCTCTGGAGATCTAGGCAGAGGGTGTGCCAAACTTTTCGCAAAACCACAGAATACGTTTTACGGTACGGGTGGTCGATCTTCGTGAATGCTGTGTTCACTGCATTGCGATCAGTAGGGCGGCCGACACGGTTTCCTATGGATAAAGGCTTTGTTCCTATAGGGGTCTCCCAATATATACGTGACGGTACGTGGGAGCACAAGTCCATATTGATACTTATCGCTTCACCGTGGAGGAATCACCCAACCACTCAACGCTAAGATATCACGTTTAACGATGCCGGAACACGTCTCTAGCTTAGACCTCTATGTGTTTGCGTTATGTTTCAATGCGTTGTTATGTAAATTCAATTTATTTTAAGGTTGATCTTGTTTAGCAGTTTGCCTTTATGGATCACCACGAGATGTATAGTAACACTCCTAAATGCAGTCTAAGATGATAAGCAAGCTTTTCAATCTTTCAACTTTGAAAATCTTAACTACTGAGGGAAAAGAAAGACAACATCTTTTCACACAGATCATAGAGCACACACTAATGCACTTTTCTTAAATCAACATGCAAACTGTCATAATGCACATGCACAATGCAAGTATTTCTTTTCTCTTTCTTAATGTTGGTGCAATACAAAAAGAAAGCTGTTGTATAATTTCGAATTCAATTTCAAGTGAAAGCAAACAAGCTTGTCCAAAATCAAAAGACACCTTAAGATTTACTTGTTTCGACACTAGAAATATATAAATTCAAACCATATGACGAAAGCAAAAGCTAAATCAGCTATGAACAGCAAATAAACTAACTCTTAAGATCAAAACGACACTTTATCACAGGTCTAGATCTAAGAGGTCACAGCAAGACTAGTTCACTTTCATTATGGGAAACTGTAAATGATACAAGAAATACACAAAGAACAAACACAGTTTCTTTATACAACCGAGGCGGAATAGCGGCAAGGAACGTTGGTTTCAGATAGGTACATTGACTGGTAATAGGCTGCAAAAACAAGAGTGAAAACAGGGCAAGAAACAACAGGAAACCCCAGTAGCACAAGGCAAGACTGGTTCAGCGCAGGTAGTACACTGTCAGTTTGACATTCAGCGCAGGTAGCCCCTTCGAGAACTGCGCTGAAATGCAGACAGCCTTCACACAGCCTGCACTGAAGAACGAAACTTTCGTTTCTCTTGGTTTCCGCGTCACAGATTGCTCAAAAATTCACAGTTTTTGGCCAAATTAGAAGCTATCAGTCAAGTACACACTAAGCGATGAAAAGGAGGATGAAAAGCTATCACTAAGAGCTATTTAGATTCCTTGTGGATCAGCTCTTCAAATCATAAACTTGCCCAGAAACTGAGCTAGAGTAGTTGCCCTCTACTTTGCATTTGAAAGATCCAAATGCAGTTCGATTCGGTACTCCCTGTGTTTATGAAATGAATAGCAAAAACACAAACAACCAACAAGATACGATCCCCAGTGGAGTTGCCAATTTGTTGTTGGGAAAAGTATCCAATACGGAATGACCCTATCCCACTCTAAGGGTGATAGTACCTCAGCAACAATCAAAGCAAAGCTATTCGAGATTACTTCTTTATGAGATGTAAGAGAGGGGAGAAAGAGATCCACTAACCGTTGTCTTCCGCTAATGATTGATCCAATCTTCCTTCTTTGCTGCTTGCTCCCAGCTCCTTGCTCTTTCACTGGCCCAGCTACACCAAGATCCTGCAAAATGACAAGAGAGGGAAACTACAAGAAGCATACATTCATAATTGATTCAAGGATTAGAATAAATCAAATATACAAGTATCAATACACCATGGAGACACATGCATATAGAAGAACCTCAAATGCTTTATTAATGGAAGAAGTAAAGTTCTGAGAGTGTTACAACCATAAGAGGCCCAATCCAGCAACACCTCCCAGCAGAAAGAAATCTCCTCTTCACCTCCTTCAAGCAAATCACCCAATAGTTCTATACTCAAACCGACAGCACTTCCTTACATTCACAAGATTCCAGCCTCCTCCTAGACCTCATGAGAGAGCTCTATATATAGGAGATTTGGATAAAGGATGAGTCAGCTTGAGGCTGGCATGAAGCCGACTAGTGTCCTCTCCCACTTCAGTTATTCTTCAGTTCTTGATTCCACTTGGAGGTTCTTGCTTCCACCTGGAGATCTAGACCCTCTTACTCATCACAAGGCAAATTCCCTGATCCAAGTGTCATTTTGGAAGCTTCCTGGGCATTGACACCTTGAGGAATGACTGTGCCACTTGGCCAATCTCGCCCAGCGCAGGTAGCCTTCATTGGAGTTGACATTCAGCGCAGGTACAGAGTGGAGCAGTTGACATTCAGCGCAGATGCTCAGTGGAGCAGTTGACATGATCTAGAATTAGCTTGTTTTTGAGTGTTTTTAGGTGGAGAACTGATATTTAGTGCTGTGGTTTGCTGACCTTGTTCCTCTAGGGGCAGGAACAACATGTTTAGGGACTTTGGATCCCTCAGATTATTGACATTTCATGCTTCATGCTGTAAGGCACAAAAATGTCTATAACAGAGAGGTACAGTACCAGTTCTTTCAAAGCTCTTAGATATTTCCCAGGAATAATTTAACAGTTTTTCCCCGGCAGTGGCACCAAAAATGTTAATCCTTACAATTTCCTAAGCTGAAAAGGAAATCGACAAGGGTGACCTCAAACCACTTCAGTGCAGTAGCTAGCCCTTTTGAGCATGAGAGGGATCTCTCTAAGTCTCTTATTAGTGATATGACTTCAAATCAAATGAATTTTAGGCTAGATATATGTATTTTTTTGTTTTTTTGTGAAAATTTGGTTTTTTAAGTATTTGCTGAACTTAGGGTTTGGAGCCACAAGTAGGTCTAGGCTGTGGGAATGTAGGAGAAAACATAAGAAGGAGCTAGATATCAGAATCCATGGTGTATTTTTAGTATTTTCTAGTGTAGTATAGAGGATATAGTGAGGAAGAAACTAATGAGCATAAATAAACATGATTTCATTAGCTTAGGAAGACAAAACACATAACTATGAAAACCAGATAACAGAGCTTGAAAAACAAGAATTCTAAGTATTTTATCACAAGGAATTCATAGAAATAAGATATATAATGTAGAAAAAGATGTTTATACCATGACAAAACAAAAATAATGAAGTAGAAGCACCATGAACTCACTGGGCTAGAGTTCCTTGAAAATAGTTGCAACCTGTATCTGTATTATCTAAAAGATGATTACAATGCAAGTCTCCTTCACAAAAAGTTATACCCCCTTCTCCTAAAGTGAAATGATACTTATAGACTCTCATATACCACTATCCCACCTTCAGGATTTGATTTCCTTGGTGGAGGAACTGACTCCAAGATTCTCTCAGCCGACAGGTGAAAGTGAGAAGGTGCAACTCAAACACTTCATGAAAAGTTTGTTTAGGAGTTTGCTTCTTTTATGAGGCCTAATAAACATAAAAAACAACCTATGATGTACATTTATTCATGCCTACATCACCTAGCCTCATAAATAGTGCCATTACAAAGAGAATCTTGACTTTGACCAAGTCAGACTGAAAACTAGAAATTTTACATAGTGAAAATTTTCAAATAAAAACACAGAAAGTGCAGAAGCACG
Organism: Pinus tabuliformis; assembly: GCA_031772625.1. NCBI lineage: Eukaryota > Viridiplantae > Streptophyta > Pinopsida > Pinales > Pinaceae > Pinus > Pinus tabuliformis. The sequence continues at coordinate 1,033,031,698 of CM062819.1, forward strand.
GTGATGACAATGAACTGATTTTTTTGTGCCTAACAGGAGTCAAAATGCATATCTTAGATAAATATAAACTATCCTTTTAATTTGAGTTTCCCTAACAGTTTGAAATTTTGAATTTAGAGCATGGGAAGACCTTCAAAAATCCATTCTCCCAAGGTTACTCCAAAAGTGCAGCGCTTGTCAAAAAATGGTCCAAAATGCTATTTTTTGCCACCTTTTTTCATATTTATCCAAAACTAAGCCTCCTCTGCAAAATATGGGCAAATTTGTTTTTATAGGATGTCAAGAGATTTCCAAAAATTTAGACCTTACCTCAAATGGAGGCATGAGGAAAAAGTGCAGCGCCTTGGAGCAGCTGAATTTCTGAACTTAGACCAAAAGTTGTCAAAAAGCTCAAAATGCTCAGAATTTGCTCAAAATTGGATGGAAGGTGTAAAAATAGGTTTTCTATAGCTTCATGGATGCTTCAGAAAGCATCTCCAAGTTTCCCTCATCCTTTTGATGCTTTTTGGCCTCCTTGAGCTTATTTTCAAGTTGTTTTACCTTGACATTGGCGATCATGTTTTGAGCTTGATAATGATGCATCATGTGTCTGAACAATTGATTGTCTCTGTTTGCCTTCTCAAGGAGCTTATCCAAGTGTTCATTCACCCTATTAAGCCAATATTCTTTATCTTGATGAAACTCTAGGGCAATCCTTTCTTCTAGGTCAAGGTCTTCATTAAGCAAAATTTGTTCTTGTTCCTCTTGCAAAGCTTTCTTGACGCCTCTTGTCCATGGTATTTTCCTTTTCCCTCTCATATTTGATGCTTTAGGCTTTCTTGATGTCATGATCTCCTTACCTTTTCCAATTCACTGCATTAACTTGGTTTTTTCCTTTTTTAGGATCAACTCCTTTTCTTTGAGTTGATTGTTTTCCTGTTCAAGGAATCATATAACATACTTTGCCCTCTGCAGATTTATTTCCAGCTCCTTGATTTGGTAGTCCTTGTCCCTAATAATCTATCTCATGATTGAAGTCTGATCTCCAACCTCTAAATCAATAAGCTCAAACTCATGTTCCACTGTGCCCTTATCCTTTGTTGTCGTTTCCTGCTTTGTCGATGAAGAAGGATTGGCCCCTTTCTCTTTGTGAGAAGAAAACACAAGCCTCTACCCTTTCTTATACACTTTGGTCACCTAAGGTTTGGGTAGCTGAGTCTTCTCAACTATTTTTCTAGATGACCCCATCTTTTTTTGTTGTTTCTGTGCACTTGGAAACTGAGATGCTACATTTTCCTCATGCCATTTTAAAGCTGGTTCTAAAAAGGCTTCCCAAGCCATACCTCTCTTTGCCAGGTGGTGAAGGACAATGGTTTTGATGAGACTGTGATGGAAGAAGCTTGGGGATTGCTGTTTGTCCTTTAATTGTATCTTTTTAGACATTTTTGAAATGCTCCTGAATAGGTAATTACACATGTTGAGTGGCTTTTGAGATGTTAAGTGCATCAGGAGGCAAATATGATAGGCATACAACCTAGACAATTTGCCATCACAAGCAAAGAACCTCATGATAGTTTTCATTAAAGGGGCATATTTCACAAGTAAATATCTGAAAGGGATGAGGTGAGTATATGTATCTATGTTTGGTGTCTTTAGGAAAGGCTTGTAGTTTTCAAGATCTAGACTCATTCATTTGAACAAATATTCGCCATTATTTGGTATGTCAGTTGCTATTGAGATGGAGACCACTGAGAAACTAAACTCAATACCAGTAGTGACAATAGTCTCTACTTTCAGTTGTGTTGCTACCCAATCTGTCAGTTGCTCATAAAACCTTGCCTCACTTACCCTTTTGCAAAATTCCAAACAATGAACATCATCAAAGCATTTTTTGATGAAAGGATAGGAGTTGATTGTGTTGTAGTCTGATGGTTCATATATGAGAATCTACCCTCCTTTGTGTTGTCTCTTTCTTTCTAGTGAATATTCTACCTCCATGATGACACAAAGTCCTAGCAGCACGAATTGAAAAGAAGATGTCAGTTGTGAATGGAAATGAAGTGATATGTAGGAGATTTTGAAAAAATGATGGGAGGGGTTTTAGGAAAGATGATATGAATTTTAAAACTAATGAGATCAGTGAAGAAAATAGTGAAAAGATGTCATTTCTTGCAAGTGAGACCAAGAGGGTTTATGATGAAATTTGCCAAAAAGAACTCTAGGAATGAGCTAGGGTTTTTCTTTTTCAGTGTTTAAACTTTGTTTTGAGGTGGATGAACTGGTCAAAATGACTCATCAAACATGTATGCAGGTGTAGGATATCAATTTACATGTTTTGGAGATCAGAAATTATGATGGCCATATTCACCCTAACATTTCCCATGTAGAATTTGCTACAAACCCTAACTTGAAAAATTATTGACATGGAATGAAATTGGCAAAGAAAAAGATAAAGGGTGATGGTGTAATTACTTGTTCCTTAGCTTAGAAGACAGTTAAACCAAGATTACAAGTGAGATTTGAAGTTTGGGAGAATTTTGGTGAGTTTCAAGGCACTTTGTCCTATGCGCAACGCAGTGTTCCTACGTGCAGCGCCAAAGCACAGTGCAGTTCACAGAAGTGCAATACCTGTCTCCTAAGTGCAGCGCAGTGTTTCTATGTGCAGTGCCTTCAAATTTTTGTTATTTTCACCTAGGAAAACAAGTTTTTTTCTTTTTTTGGGCAAGAGGGCTTGATGGTAAAGAGTGAATAGGATATGAATTGAATATTAATGGGGATTTTTGAGTTTATATGGGGAAACTTTCCTCACTTTTCCAAAAGGAAAAGAAACCCACCCTCTTTTAGGAACTGATTTTCACTTTATGAAGACAAATTTTACCTTTACCATTGCAAATGTGCTTTTTCCTTCCTGAGTGCTAGAGCTTCCTTTTCTAAAACCTTTCATATCATGAGAATATGAGGAGTGTGTGGATAATCATGATCAATTCTTCAATAGTTTCTTTGTCATGTTTGACTTATTGTTGGTTTTCTTTATGGAAATGATGGATCTTGGAGACCCTAGTGACCTAATGGATGACTTAAGACCTAATGGATTGATGATGATGACAGACCCATTTTAATTGTGAAACCTTCATAAAGTGTGATAAGTGACCAGCATGAGTGAATTTTCAAATGATGGCTTCATCTTTAGACTAACCATTCAATGACCAAATTTGTTGTGTAAACCTAGTAACAGAAAAATTTGATGGTGAAACCCTGAAAAAACATGGTAAAATAATTTTTGATCCAGGTGATAGGCTAACAAAACTGACACTAAAATTGGATCCAGCTAGGGATGGAAGCTCCTTGGAGGTGCCAAGAACAATGTAGATCAAGTAGCCTTATTCATTTGGGCAATGGAGTCAACATGCATAAAAAATGATTTTTTGACTTGAGACTCACTAACCTTTTGACATGACAAAAGAACTGAATAAGAAAATGAAAAGGGTACTGAATCAAAGAGCCTTAGGGCATTCACTTCGGGCTTCAAACTTTGATGACAACTATCTAAAATGCTAGAAGTAAAATACACACCGGTATATACAATGATGATGACCTTTCAAGATTTTAGACATAGTAGTGCTTGAGAAGCCTACCATTGGTTGCCCCTCCTGAATAATCTTTTCCATCCATTTCTTCCAACAAGAAAGCATTCTTTCCTATTTTGTATGGTCCCTTCCATAAGTTCTCAAACTTACCATGTTTGCGTTTGTCTTCATTTCTAGCATCCCACCGAAGGACTACATCTCCCAAATTGAAATTGTCTTCCTTGGTTTTGCGGTCATAAATATTTTTAATCTTTGCTTGGAGTTTGGATGTGTTCTGAAAAACTTCTTCTCTTGTTTGTTGTAAATGAATCATCTAGTTTATTCTCCTTTTTATGTCATTAGTTTGTCTATCCAATTCCTATAGTATTTTCATTACTAGGACAACAAGAGATGAAGGAAATACTGTGTCAACTCCATATACTAGCTGGAAAGGAGACATACCTATTGACTTTTTGGTTCCAACCCTATCCGCCCACATGGCATTGATGAGTTTTTTATGCCAATTATTCTTTTTCACCTCCAGGACCTTTTTGATGATGTTAGCCAAAGATTGGTTGGAAGATTCTACAAGGTTGTTTCCCTGAGGATGATAAGCAGTAGAATGTCCTAGCACAATATGATATTTGGCACAAAAATCCACCATTCTTTTTTATTTAAAAGCAGCAGCATTGTTTGTTATTATTTTCTATGGGAAGCCAAATCTAGACAAAATATTAGACTCCAGAAATTGAATGGTGACAAAATCAGTAGCTTGCCTGGTTGGGATAGTTTCAATCCACTTTGTAAAGTAGTCGGTGGCTGTTAATATCCATTTGTGTTGTGCTAAAGATAAAGGATGGATTTCGCCAATGAAATTAAGACCCCACTGCTTGAAAGGAGATGAAATCAAAATTGGTTTTAGTGGTAATGGCGAAGTTTCCTCTTTCCTTGAAAAATTTGACATTCATGGCAGCTCATGACTATTTTGTATGTATCAAAAGAGAGGGTGGGCCAATAGAAACTAGATCTGAAGATATTGTTTGATGTCTTTTTCCAAAAATGATGACCGCCATAATCTCCTTTATGAAAATCCTTCATTATATCTTTAGCTTCATTTTCTGTCAAACAATTCAGCAGCACACCTCCAGGATCTTTCCAAAACAAAATACCATCCAGAATACAATATTTTGAAGCTTTGAGTTTCAGTGATCTAAATTTACTTTTGGGGACTTTCAGAGGAGGAAATGAACACATCGAACACCTACAGGAAAGGGTCATTTTCTCCTGGTTCTTCTGATAGTGCAGCCATCAAATTAATATCCAGTGCATGCATATTTGATTCCACCATAAGTTTGGCTAACCCTTGTCCCTTGATGAGCTTTGTAGGTTTTATCTCCAAGTCATATTCTAGCATTGCTACAATCCACTTTCCTCTTCTACCTTCAGGATCTGTTTGCACAAGAATTTCTTTTACTGCTATAGTAGGGACATAAGAATGATATGTGAATGTAGAATATAAACTCAGAAATACTTGAGGGATTTTACCAATGCCAATACCTATTTCTCAATGATATTATATCTCAATGCTGCATATCTTATAGTGCGACTGAAAAATGCTATAGGCCACTCATTTTTCTGATATTTTTTCTTCATTAGGACTGCTGCTAATGTGTGCTCAGAAGCAAAAGAAAAAAATGATAAAATCTGAGGTATAATTTGGGCTAATCAAAATAGGAGTAGTAGATAATGCAACTTTTAATGCATGAAATTCTTTCTTAGCCTCCAAAGACCACTTTACCTCGCTTTCCTTTTTCAACATATTTTTCATTTCTTTCAAGTGCTCAGCTAGATTACAAATAAATCTCCTCAAAAAATTAATTTTCCCATTGAACGACTGAATCTCTTTCTTGTTCCTAGGGAAGTCTAATTGTTGAATAGCCTCCAATCTAGCAGGATCAATGTGGATGCCATGTTTAGAGATTATGTGTCCTAGTAGCTTACCTTCTTCCATCGCGAACAAGCTCATCTTTTGGTTAAGTGAGAAACCAAATTTTCTACATTTCTGAAAAACAATCCTTAAGTGATGTAAGTGACCTTCCTTAGATTATGAAAATACTGTTAGATGATCTAGATAGATAACTAGAAATACATCTTTTTCGTTTGCAAATGCTATGTCCATAGCCCGTTGAAAGGTAGCTCATGCATTCTTAACCCCAAAAGGTATCTTTGCATACATGAATGTACCCCATGGTGTTGTGAAGGCTATCTTGAGCTGATCATCTTTGGGTACTAGAATTTGATTGTACCCAGAGTATCCATGAAGCAGTGACATCCTAGAGGATCTGACCACCCTCTGAAGTATGTAATCCATCTTAGGTAGGGGATAGTTGTCTTTTAGGGACACCTTATTGATATTTTTGAAATTAATACACAGACGAATTTCCCCGGCCTTCTTCCTTACAAGTACTAGATTAGACATCCATTTAGAAAATTGAATGGGAAGTATTATTCCAAACTTATAAAGTCTATTTACCTTTTTTTCAATTGATGGCAACAACTTGGGATTGATTCTTCTCAATTTCTAGTGAAATGGCTTCTCATCGGGCTTTATAGGAATGATGTGCTCAAAAATACTCTTTTCATAAGCTTTCAGATCTGAGTAATCCCAAGCAAATGCATCAGAAAATTCCTTCATTAAGGACATGTACCTACCATTTGTTTCAAGAGATAAAGACTTTGATAGTTTGACCAATTTAGGATTTTCAGCGATGCCAATGTTTACATCTTCTACTCCCTTTTCTATAGGAACCATGGTGGGCTTCTTGGCGATATCATCTCTGTCAAATAACTCTTCCAAAGGCACCAAGCCTCTTGGAATGTTGTTGTCCTTGAGCTGTAATACTTCAGTGTCAGCTGAATGAATGTGGACCATCAAAGTTGTGGGCATCATTAATGTGAGAATTTTGAAATTCCCCCTCCAACTGTAGAAAATTGTTTATCTGCATATAAATACCAAACACTTGCCAAAACCTCATGTTATCTAGGACAACTGGGCGATGCTTAACATGGATGGAGTACTTATGATTGAGATGAATAGGAATCTTCACCATACTTGTTGCAGTGGCAAGTGAATCAACTATGACATTCTGAGTTCTAGGAATAAGAGATAATGTATATTTTGAAAAAGTTTTGAGAATATCAAGTACAACATAGTGATAAGCTCTCATTCTTGGGTGTTTGTCCTGATATTCCCCTTTGACTTGCTTGATCACTAATTCGAGGTCGCCATAAACAAAAATCTTTTTTTCTCCCAACTTTTTCAGAATTTTGAGGCCAACAATCAATGCCTCATACTCCGCCTCATTGTTTGAACATTCAAAAGCCAACTTGTAAGAGCTCATTCTCACATTTCGAGGGATTTTGTTTGATTGATGTAATGGACCATGTATCCAAACACCAATTCCTTCTCCTTCTCTTCCTAATTCACCATCGAACTTCATGGTCCAAAGACCATTTTCATCATCTAGAAAAAGAATTTTTGAAGACTAAATTTTTTTATTTTTAGGATTTTGAGCGGATAGCTCAAAACTTTCTATTTTCTGCACTATTATTTGAATCTCGTCAATAGGATTTGCAGGCTGTCTACATTCCTCACCAACATCCTTATCTTCTACTGTAATAGTTTCATGTATGCTGCCTATTAGGTTGGGAACTTTTGAAATTTCCACTAACTGACTTTCGTCATCAACAAAATTCATATCACTAAACAGAATGAAAGAGTCAAGATCAGTATGAACAACATGTATAGGATGATTCACTAGCTTCTCTTTACTGCTGATCATAAATTTCATCTTCCTTTCTCTATAAAGTTTCCAGAGCTATCCACAACAGGGATAGTGGTGTATGAAAAGTCGAGTTACAGAGTAACCTTTAATTTTTCTCCCCAAGATCTTGAAAACAACATGCCAAACCTAGGAGGAATATCGGCAACTACGACATCCATAAGTACATTTTTGGCTGGGATTTGGTCTAAGGACACTACCAAGTATTTAATGAGGCCAAGCCATTTCACTCTTCCAGAATCAAAAGAATAAAGATCATGGTAAGTTCGAGCGATGTTCAATCCTAGTTTATCCATGATGGCTTTAGGCATTAGATTATGAGAGATGCTAGAATATAGCATAGCATTATGAAGGATAAAGTCATGAAGTTTAAGACTCAAATAAAAAGGAGGAATTTCATTATCTTCAGGAGATCCTTCTAAGGCTGGACCAAAAAGGATTGCTGACTCATCATCAACTACATTAACTGTATCAAACATCTGATCAACCCTAAGCATTTTTACAATATGAAATTTATATTTATCATTCCTTACCAATTCGATGAGGGCAATGGCTATTTTGAATTTAGAAATTTCATTTTCCAAACTAAAAAGATTAGATTTCTTTTCTACCTCTTTTGAAGCAATGTCCTTCCTTTCTGTTTGGCCATTAGCTTGAGGTTCCTTCCTATTAATTTTAGTTTGAAATTATTTATCCTTCCTCACATTGCTTGGAGGCTTCATTGGTTCTATCCTGATTCAGTATGATAATATATTTGTCTTTATTCTTGCCTGCAAGAGTGGTTTCTTTGCTTAGTGCATCCTTTTATGAATTTTGTGTTTTCTGAGTTAGAGTAATGGGTACATTTCTATTCCTTAAATTGTACTTCTTTTGGAGATGACTGAGGGCATTCTGATATCCTCATTTGTACTCTTTAGTCCTATCAGCCTACAGATCTTCGCTTGCGAGCACAAATTGTCGATCATTTAGTATGAGAGAGTTTTTGGAAAACTGATCTTCCTCTATTAGGAATGTAGGCAGTTCATCTTCTTGAAAGAAGTGATTTTCTTCTACAATTTCTTCTTCATCTTCTTCCTGACCTTTAGTGTAGTTTTGCTAAAATGGAGCTCTTACTTAACTTTGAGGATCTTGATCTCGTTGCTCTTTCTGTTGATTTATGAACTGCTATTGTTGCTGTCTGTGAAATTTAGGATTCCTCACTGATGGTTCAGCTTGTCGATCAGTTATGGATATTCTATCCATCATCCTCTCCATAGTTTTTATCAGGCTGTTAAGATTTGCATCAGAGGATGTTGCAGGCTCTTCTTTGAAGAAATTTTTTTTCTTCGCCCTCTCTAGCTTTGATTTTAACTTCTTAATGAGAAAATTAGCTTCAACACTTATTGCATTCCGTTGCATCTCTTCAAGAGTAGTTGGGTCTCTTTCTCTGAGCTGGTAGGCCATATCTAGATTGAAAGCATCAAGATAATGAAGAAGAGCCAAACTAGGAGGAGGTTTCATATCATCAGGTATAGAATTGTACACAATATTAAATCTTGATGTGAATTCTTGAACTGTTTCATTAGGTTTCCTTTTCATTGAATTATACTCAGCCAATATATGTAATGGATTTTTCTTTTCTTGCCAACGAGGTAGAAACAATTCAATCAATCTTTGAGAATTCTTAATAGAATTTGCAGCCATACTTCAAAACCATTTCTTAACATCACCTGAGAAACTTTGAGTGATAATCCTCATTTTGGCATTATCCTCATCAATTTCTTCTAAGTCAATGAATTCTATTAACTTGTCAACATGTTGCTGAGCTATAATTTCCGCACTACCGTCAAACAAAGGAAGTTTTTGACCATAGTTCTGAGGCAAAGCAGTAAGTTGAGTAGGAAATAAAAGAGGCACAAATATTTCCATGGCTGTTGGAGAAAGTGAGGGTGTTACAATGGATTGTGTAAGTAAGGGTGGTGATACTGATGAGGATGATGGAACTATTAAAATGGGTTGTAGATGCAAGGATGGAACGAACGGGGGAGGTAGGAAAGATGATGAAACTAAGGCTTTAGGATATGTGGTAGGTGAGCTTGGAGGTGAAGAAAAGGATGAAGTTGTGGCTAGGTATTCAAGTTGGTATTGAACAAGAGCTTTTTTAGTAGTGATCTGGAGTTCGTCAGCACGACTTCGAAGCTTATGAAAATTTAATGACAGTTCATGATCAGTCTTAATAGACAAATATTCTGAAGAAAAAGAGTGAGTTTCAACCTTTAAAGGTTCTAATGTTATATCAAAGATACATGAGTCAGACTTGGACCTTGTAAGTGATAATTATATTTTCTCTTCAAAAGGAATTTTCTCAAAAGTGAATAGGTGTTTAGGTAGAGAAGTTGTTCTTTTAATTTTACAAACTACACTTTTAGTGAGAGGTAGTCTAAGTTTTCTTAGCAGTCTTTCTAGATCTTCAACAATGAAGGGTGGATTTGGGTTAGGATTTGACCTGGTATGCCTTTCGGAAGCCAGAATGTATACACCCTAAACTGATGAGATTTATGAATTTCAACCTACCTTCGAATACTCGAAACTGAGAGGTACAGAACCAGTTCTTTCAAAGTTCTTAGATATTTCCCAGGAATAATTTAATAGTTGTTCCCAATGAGCGGCACCAAAAATGTTAATCCTTACAATTTCCTAAGCTGAAAGGGAAATCGACAAGGGTGACCTCAAACCACTTCAGTGTAGTAGCTATCCCTACTAAGCATGAGAGGAATCTCTCTAAGTCTCTTATCAATTATATGACTTCAAAGAAAATGAATTTTAGGCTAGATATATGTATTTGTTTCTTTGTTTGTGAAAATTTGGTTTTTTAAGTATTTGCTGAACTTAGGGTTTGGAGCCACAAGTAGGTCTAGGTTGTGGGAATGCAAGAGAAAACATAAGAAGGAGCTAGATATCAGAAGCCATGGTGTATTTTGAGTACTTTTCAACGTAGTATAGAGGACATAGTGAGGAAGAAACTAATGAGCATAAATAAACATGATTTCATTAGCTTAGGAAGACAAAACACATAACTATGAAAACCAGATAACAGAGCTTGAAAAACAAGAATTCTAAGTATTTTATCACAAGGAATTCATAGAAAGAAGATATATAATGTAGAAAAATATGTTTATAAAATGACAAAACAAAAAGAATGAAGTACAAGCACCATGAACTCACTGGGCTAGAGTTCCTTGAAAATAGTTGCAACCTGTATCTGTATTATCTAAAAGATGAATACAATGCAAGTCTCCTTCACAAAGAGCTCTACCCCCTTCTCCTGAAGTGAAATGATAGTTATAGACTCTACTATACCACTTTCCCACCTTCAGGATTTGATTTCCTTGGTGGAGGAATTGACTCCAAGATTCTCTCAACCAACAGGTAAGAGTGAGAAGGTGCAACTCAAACACTTCATGAAAAGTTTGTTTAGGAGTTTGCTTCTCTTATGAGGCCTAATAAACATCAAAAACAACCTATGATGTACATTTATTCATGCCTACATCACCTAGCCTCATAACTAGTGCAATTACGTAGAGAATCTTGACTTTGACCAAGTCAGACTGAAAACTAGAAACACAGAAAGCGCAGAAGCACAATGCCGACTTTGAGCTATTATTTTGGTGCCTTTCAGGAGTCAAAATGAAAATGTGAGAGAACGATCAACTAGCCTTTCAATTCTGGTTTCCAGAACAGTTTTAATTTCTGAATTGGGATCATGGGGAGACCTTCAAAAGTCAATTCTCACAAGGTTACTCCAGAAGCGCAGCGCCTATCAAAAAATGGTCCAGAATGCTAGGTTTTTGCCACTTTTTTGCATTTTTATCCAAAACTAAGCCACATCTAAAAAATATGGGAAAATGGGTTTTTATAGGACGTCAAGATCTTTCCAAAAATGTAGACCTCTCCTCAAATTGAGGCCTGAGGTAAAAGCGCAGCTGAATTTCTGAACTTAGACCAAAATTTGTCAAAAACCTCAAATTGCTCAGAATTTTCACAAAATTGGAGGGAAGGTGTAAAAATGGGTTTTCTATAGCTTCATGGATGTTTCAGAAAGCATCTCCAAGTTTCCCTCATCCCTTTTATGCTTTTTGGCCTCCTTGAGCTTATTTTCAAGTTTTTTTACCTTGACATTGGTGATCATGTTTTGAGCTTGATAGTGATGCGTCATGTGTCTAAGCAATTGATTGTCTCTATTTGCCTTCAAAAGGAGCTTCTCCAAGTGTTCATTCACCCTATTAAGCCAATATTCTTTATCTTGATGATCCTCTAGGGCAATCCTTTCTTCTTCATTAAGAAAAATTTGTTCTTGCTCCTCTTACAAATGTTTCTTGAGGCCTCTTGTCCTTGGTCTTTTCGTTTTTCCTCTCATCTCTAATGCTTCAAGCTCACTTGATGTCACGATCTCCTTACCTTTGCCAATTTTATGCATTAACTTGGTTTTTTCCTTTTCTAGGATCAACTCCTTTGCTTTGAGTTGATTGTTTTCTTGTTCAAGGAATGATGTAACATACTTTTCCCTTCCCAGATTTATTGCCAGCTCCTTGATTTGGTAGTCCTTGTCCCTGATGGTCTTTCTCATGATTGAAGTCTGATCTTTTGCCTCTAAATCGATAAGATCAAACTCATGTTCCACTATGCCCTTATCCTTTTTTGTTGTTTCCTGCTTTGTTGATAAAGAATGCTTAGCATGTTTCTCTTCATGAGAAGAAAACACAAGCCTCTACCCTTTCTTATATAGTTTGGTCACCTTAGGTTTGGGTAGTTGAGTCTTCTCCACTGTTTTGCTAGATGACCCAATCTCTATTTGTTTTTTTGGTTCACTTGGAAATTGAGATGTTGCATTTTCCTCATGCCATTTTAAAGTTGCTTCTAAAAAGGCTTCCCAAGCCATACCTCTCTTTGCCAGTTGGTGAAGGACAATGGTTTTGATGAGACTGTTATGGAACAATATTGGGAGTGCTCTTTGTCCTTTAATTGTATATTTTTAGACATTTTTGAAATTCTCCTGAGTAATTAATTACACATGTTGAGTGGCTTTTGAGATGTGAAGTGCATCAAGAGGCAAATATGATAGGCATACAACCTAGAGAATCTACCTTCACAAGTAAAGAACCTCATGATAGTTTTCATTAAAGGGGAATATTTCTCGAGTAAATATTTGAAAGGCATGATGATATAGACATTTTTGTGCCTTATAGCATTGAGCATGAAATGTCCATAATCTAAGGGATCCAAAGTCTCTAAACATGTTGTTCCTACCCCTAGAGGAACAAGGCTAACAAACCACATCAATTCACAAAAGTTCTCCACCTGAAACTGCTCAAAAACAAGTCAATTCAGGATCATGTCAACTGCTCCACTGACCACCTGCGCTGAATGTCAACTCCAACACTGGCTACCTGCGCTGAGCGAGATTGGACAAGTGGCAGACTCATTCCTCAAGGTGTCAGAACCCAAGAAGCTTCCAAAATGACACTTGCCTCAGGGAATTTGACTGGTGATGAGTAAGAGGTTCCAAATCTCCAAGTGGAAGCAAGAACCTCCAAGTGGACTCAGGAACTGACAGAGGGAGAGGACACTAGTCAGATCTCAAGCTGACTCATCCTCTCTCCAAACATCTATATATGGATCTCTCCTCCATGAGATCTAGAGGCTGGAATTTTGTTATTGCAAAGAATTGTTGTTGGTTTGAGACTGGAATCATTGGGTGCTTAATGCTTTGAAGGGGCTGAAGATAGGAATTCCATTTGCTGGGAAGGAGATGCTGGATTGGAGCCCTCTGGGTTGTATCTCTTCCTGAACCTTGTTATTCATCAATAAAGCTATCTTGGTTTCTCCTATATGCTGATGTATTTTGATGTATGAATGTATTAGTGTATTTGGTTTATTTCTAATCCTAAACTAGTTATGAATGTGAACATTTGTCTTTGTGTAGTGTTCTTCTCTTGTTTCAAGTAGTTGTTCTCTTGTCGCAAGTAACTGTTCTCTTGTGATCTTGCAGGAAGTTGTAGCTGGATAAGCAAGAAGGCAAGTAGCTGTGAACACCCAAAGAGAAGGGAGATTGGATCGAGGGACAAACGGAAGACACCGGTAAGTCTATTGATCTCTCTTCTTTCACATTTCATAAAGGAAGAAACCAGTGTAGCTGTACTCGTTTGTTGCTAAGGCACTGTCACACCTTAGGTGGATAGGATCGTCCTGCATAGGCATTTTTCCCCACAACAAATTGGCGACTCGCTGGGGATAATTTGTTTAGTCATTTTATTTGTGTTTCTATCATTTGTTTACTTCATAGACTTGACAGCAACAATCGAACTGCATCTTTCCCGGATGCAAAGTAGGAAGTTGCTGCTTTGATCCAGTTGCTGGACTTGTCTATGATCTGAACAATGGATTCACGAATGATTTGATGATCCTTGTGATAGATCTTAGTAGCTTTCAAAGCATCCCTTTGATTGTACCTTGCTTGTGTTTCTGATTTGGCCTGAAACTGTTGATTTTTGAGCAAATTGTGACCCAGAACCCAGGAGAAACGAGAGTTTCTCCTTCAGTGCAACTGTTATGAAGGCAGTCTGCATTTCAACGCAGGTCCCGTGAAGGCTACCTGCGCTGAATGTCAAATCCTCAATGTTGAGGTTGCGCTGAACCAGTTTGGCCTTGTGCAGCTGGGGTTCTCTGTTCTCTGTTGCCCTGTTTTGATCTCTGTTTTTTGCAGCCTTTAACCAGCAAAGGTACCAGTCGGATAACTACTTTTCTTGGCTTAGATTCCGCCTCCTCTTGTACAAAAAGACTGTGAGTGTTTTTATGTGTTTGTGGCATCATTTACAGTTTTCCTTTGCATGAGTAAAATAGTCATCCTGTAGCCTTTGATTCAGATCTGATTGATTGTGATCTTAGAAGAGAGTTCATTGGCTGTTTGCAGATTGATTATACATTTACTTTTGCTTATTGGTTTGAATTTGTCTCTTTTAAGTGTCAAAACAAGTCTTTATTTCGAAAATCGTTAAGTGTTGTAATCTCTTCTATCTTCTCTGATTTCGAAAAAGTAAACTTGTTTGTATTGATCATTTAAAAACAAATTCAAAGTTGTACAAAAAGCTTTCTTTGTAGGCATCAATACTAAGAAAGCGGAAAGAAAACACCTGCATTGTGCATTTTGCATTTGATAGTTTGCATGTTGGATTTAGGAAAAGTGCATTAGAGTGTGTTGTTTTCTCTTTGAGAAAAGATGGTGTCTTTCTTTTCCCTTAGTAGCTAGGATTTTCAAAGTTGAAAAGATATAAAGCCTGCTTATCATCTTTAGACTGCATTTAGGAATTTGTATCATACATCTCGTGGTGAACCTTGAAAGGCAAACTTTAAAAAGATCAACCTAAAATAAATTGAATGAACTTAACAACGCTTTGTAACATAATGCACAACATAGAGGTCTAGGCTAGAGACGTGTTCCGGCGTCGTTAAGCCTAGTGACTGTCGATCTCGTGGAAGGTGGGTGATTCCTCCTGAGGGACGATAGCGCTAGTACGGATTGTGCTCGCACGTACCGTCGTGTATATATTGGGAGACCCCTATAGGCATATATCCTTTATCCTTAGGAAGCCGTGTCGGCCGCCCTACTGATCGCAATGCAGTGAACACAGCATTCACGAAGATCGACCACCTGTACCTTAAAAAGTATTCTGCGGTTTTGCGAAAAGTTTGGCACACCCTCTGCTTAGAACTCCAGAGCAGTTCCTTTTGGCCTTTTTCAGACTCTATAACAGAAAAAGTCCATCGGAGCATTTGTCACTTCGGGCTCGTTAAAACATCGAAGGAGACTAGAGTCATCTTTAGCTTTTTCTCGACTCTTTAAAATTGAAAAAGCAAGTTGTGTCTAAAGCGTCGTTAAAATTTATTTTAAACGGAACAATCACCTTTATTCCTGCGTTGATCTTTAGGTTGAAAAATGGAGCACACCAACCAAGGAATTCCCCTTGGTGGGAATCCTAGTCCCTTCTCCTCTTGGGGAGATGTTGGTGCACCCCACATGGCCACATTGTCACTTCCAGGACTGACAATTGGCCTGCCAGTTTGGCTCTTTTCAACCAATGTCGTTTAGAACACCACCACTCCTGAACAGTCGAGTCAACAGTTAGACCAGACTAGAGTTGCCCACCAGCCTTCTACTTCATCTTCCTCTCCTCCTTCTTCTTCGCTTGACGGAACTGGTAAAACCAAAAACCAGACTCCTAAGGAGAAGAAAGAGAAGAAGAAGAAAGAAAAGAAGAAGAAGGAGCCAAAGACGACTGGGGGCAAACGAGAGTCGTCTGACAAAAATCCACACACAGCACTGACCAGGCCTAAATCGCCATGCGTCATATGCAAGGGAGACCACTTCCATAGAGATTGTCCCTGTATCCCTCGAATACTAAGGGACTGGTCTCCCCGTTTGCACAATTCGGTAGCGTCAACCTTTGATAACCATGTTGACTGCTCACCGTCGACTAGTGAAAGTGAAGTCATAGGACAGAGAGGGAAATATAGATTTCCCTGCAAACAGTGTGAAGGTGATCACGCCATCCACCGTTGTCCCTTCTTAGACGAGGCTAAAAGAGTTCTGGAAGATCGCCCGATTTTACGAGCGCAACTTCCTCCTGGATATCAAAAACTTCTGCCAAGTCCTTCACTAGTTGAGAACCCGGCTGACCCGCCCAGGTGGTCAGCCGAAGCACCTATCATTGAAGATGAACCGTTTGGATCCATGCCTGACGAAAGTCAACAGGTTGATACGGCAGTTGACCCGGTTTTGCCTTCAGAGGCTCTATCTTTGAATGATACCATCACAGAGGAGAATAAAAACGACACCGTCCAAATTCTCTTCATTGACACTGACTCTGATGAACAAGGGGGCAATGCCCCCATTCCTTTATCGCAGGAAGGAAGTTCGTCAGAGCGATATCCGACCGTTTATTTGGTCCCACCACCAAGCAACCTGGTTGTGTCCTTTGACTGGAACCAACTAGGCAGACCCCGGTTGCCAGCAAGCATACCATTTAGAATTATCGTTCAAATATACAGAATGGTAATGGCTGGCACTATCATTGATGAGGGGGCATCTGTGAGTATCCTTTCCTCTATTGCTTGGAAAGCGCTTGGTTCGCCAGCGCTTTTACTTGAAATGAGAAATCTATCAGGTTTTGATAAAGGAACCAGTCGACCTTTAGGGATCCTCCCCAATGTGCCCATAACATTGAAATGGAAGACCGTTCAAATGAACGTGATGGTCGTTCAAGGACCCTTGGATTATAACCTACTCCTTGGATGAGACTATGTATATTGCATGGGGGCCATCGTCTCCTCACTCTTTAGAGTAATGTGTTTTCCGCACGAAGGAAGAGTGGTCAAGCTCGTGGACCAACTTTCATTTCCCGGATCACGCATCGCAAATAGTCATGTACCATCCCTAAATGGTCTATTCACGCAAGAAGTGTCTCAACCCACGGTCCGTCCTCCTGATGAGCGCGAGTAATCCGGGAGGATATGACTGGAACCCAGGGGGCATGCGTCCTGGTCTGCTTCGGCAGGGAAACTTTGGGTATAGAGTAGGTTTCCGCGGGAGAATATGACTATTCTGTACCCCGTCCGTCTAGGAAGAGGGTTATTCTAGAATAAGATTCTTTTGTCAAATTTATGTGAGTTGGCGGGCTACGTCACTCACCTTTGTCTATTTCGGTAGACATTGCCGAGGAAGTGTTTTGTTTGAAAGATTAACGAGACAATCTTTGGGTAACCTGAAAGAGGTAAGCCTCTCTCGTTAAAACGAATGTTTTGGCGGAAGAGAAGTAGAGGTAACCTTGAAACTCTACTTTATACCTGGGGGCATGCAAACCTTTTGGAGTGCAAGCAAGGGGCAACTATTTATTTTTTAAATTTTTAGGACCTCTAACCCTTTAAACACGTAGGATTAGTCGTTTCCAAACTTGCATAAAGAAAGGATCCAGAGCAAAGCTTAGTGAGATGAAGCTCCATAAAAAATAGAATCTTGATGAGACACTCTTATCATATGACTGGGTAATCGAGCAGTTTTAGCACAAAGTTCATGCTCGTTAAAAAACAAACGCAAGATCCGAGCAGTTTTAGCACGTAGTTCATGCTCGTTAAAAAATAAACGTTAAAATCGAGCAAATGTTTCCACCCGCGTTTAAGCTCGTTAAAAAATGAACTATCCCAGTAAATAACCACTGTGAATGTAATATAATCAGCCGTTAAAGCCTTGGTCATGTTTGCACCGCCACCTCCACTTTTCATTTGGCCGATCATTCACCTCCATATGATTGTTTACCCATTTTGAGGAACAGCTGCGAAGAGTGATTTCACCTAGCCATCCTTGTAACACTGTCGTGATTGGAAAATTCCAACCTGTACCTGGAATCAGCTGCTACCCCTGTTTATCACTCGTTCCTCAAAAGACGAGTCTTCTTTAAGCTCTTTTCAATTGAGTCGTAAAATATGAAAAGATTGCCGAGTCCTTGGCCTTCCAGCTCGTTAAAGGACGGGAAGAGCTATCCCTCCTCTAGATTTTAATCTTTTTGGACCTGAGGGATTATTGCACAAAAAGATCGAGCGTTATTTTGCTTGGCTCGTTAAAACTATCGAAAACTCATCCCTTCTGTATTGTTTTATACTTTTTCGGACTTAAGGGATTAGATGACGAAAAAGGAAGTTTGGAGTTGACTTTATGTACCTTTTTCAAACTCTCTAGAAATGAAAAGGACCGAGTGATCCTTGTCGTTAGACTCGTTAAAATCATTAAATAGCAACAAACTTGTCTTTAGACGAGAACGAGTTTCACTATCGCTAGGCTCGTTAAAACATAGCGATGGGCTTGCCCGAAGGGCAGGTTATAGAACAAGCATATGTTATTCTCCTCAAGCTTGACAAAAATAAAGAGGTACTGGTCAGCAATGACTGGGGAAAAATTGGGAGAAACTAAAGAAAACTTTGATGGTAGCAAGTCGCTCTTGAACATGAAACTTTTCCTCCGTACCACAATCGGGTTGGGTTGTTTCATTCACCGGTCACATCACCATGGTCTCGCCATACCATCCATATTTGGGGTAATGCTACCGATCCATCGCATCAGTGTCGCCATATGTTCAAGAGAAGTCATTCAGAAAGTGTCAACCGTGTCCCATCCACTGCCATACATTATCCTTCATCCATTCATGACCGCCACCCTGAATCATATGTCACAGATCGTTTTCACCTCCATTAAAATCATTAGCTCCGTTCCGTGTCACTGATGTGGGATTCATTAAGGCCCTCCTGTGACGGATAGCTTCTTGTCGACGTCAACTCATTATCCAAGAAGTTGATCTAGTAACACCCCCTTCAGTACTTTGAAGCTTGCATGCCACAATGGCAAGTTTCTCACTTCCGGCGACAGGTATACATCAATGACCTTCGACCGAAAGATTTTGCGTGGTGTTCGACGCCAAGTCCTTTATTCACAGCACGTAAATTGTACTGCAGTACCTTGAGGGTCATTATTATTATCGGTGATTCCTCTCGCGCTTGTTAACGGTTTACATCATTGACCGGTAATCAAGCGATGTCTTTCCATGTTCGACTTCAGAACAATTCTCACATGGATCGACTTGTACTTAGAGTGAAGGTCGAACGAGTTTGAAGACCCCAGATCTAGTTTCATCCATCCGGGCTGCGATATATATTCAGGAAAGATAAAGACATTGACATGTACATCATTGCAGCAGATAATCATCCTACTCAAAGGATGATAATTTCATCAAAATTATCAGTCTACCATCAGACGATTGTCTGTTCTATGTACAGAAAAATGTATTTATAAAGCTGAGCATGGGAATGCCCGCCTCAGCTAGATCATGAAAGCAGTATGAAAAATAATGTATTGTATTGTATTGTATTACAGGTCTCCTCCCAGCATTGGATGAACTTCGGATCCCCCTGATAAAGCATTTCACCCGATAAACAGCCTCATACTTTAGGGGGCAACTGTTATAGACATTTTTGTGGCTTACAACATTGAGCATGAAATGTCCATAATCTAAGGGATCCAAAGTCTCTAAACATGTTGTTCCTACCCCTAGAGGAACAAGGCTAACAAACCACAACAATTCACAAAAGTTCTCCACCTGAAACTGCTCAAAAACAAGTCAATTCAGGATCATGTCAACTGCTCCACTGACCACCTGCGCTGAATGTCAACTCCAACACTGGCTACCTGCACTGAGCGAGATTGGACAAGTGGCAGACTCATTCCTCAAGGTGTCAGAACCCAGGAAGCTTCCAAAATGACACTTGCCTCAGGGAATTCGACTGGTGATGAGTAAGAGGTTCCAAATCTCCAAGTGGAAGCAAGAACCTCCAAGTGGACTCACGAACTGACAGAGGGAGAGGACACTAGTAATATCTCAAGCTGACTCATCCTCTCTCCAAACATCTATATATGGATCTCTCCTCCATGAGATCTACATCGTTTTCACCTCCATTAAAATCATTAGCTCTGTTCCGTGTCACTGATGTGGGATTCATTAAGGCCCTCCTGTGATGGATCGCTTCTTGTCGACGTCAGATCATTATCCAAGAAGTTGATCTAGGAACACCCCCTTCAGTAATTTGAAGCTTGCATGCCACAATGGCAAGTTTCTCACTTCCGGCGACAGGTATACATCAATGACCTTCGACCGAAAGATTTTGCGTGGTGTTCGACGCCAAGTCCTTTATACACACCACGTAAATTGTACTGCAGTACCTTGAGGGTCATTATCATTATTGGTGATTCCTCTCGTGCTTGTTAACGGTTTACATCATTGACCGGTAATCAAGCGATGTATTTCCATGTTCGACTTCAGAACAATTCTCACATGGATCGACTTGTACTTAGAGTGAAGATCGAACGAGTTTGAAGACCCCGGATATAATTTCATCCATCCGGGCTGCGATATATATTCAGGAAAGATAAAGACATTGACATGTACATCATTGCAGCAGATAATCATCCTACTCAAAGGATGATAATTTCATCAAAATTATCAGTCTACCATCAGACGATTGTCTGTTCTATGTACAGAAAAATGTATTTATAAAGCTGAGCATGGGAATGCCCACCTCAGCTAGATCATGAAAGCAGTATGAAAAATAATGTATTGTATTGTATCGTATTACAGGTCTCCTCCCAGCATTGGATGAACTTCGGATCCCCCTGATAAAGCATTTCACCCGATAAACAACCTCATACTTTATGGGGCAACTATTATAGACATTTTTGTGGCTTACAGCATTGAGCATGAAATGTCCATAATCTAAGGGATCCAAAGTCTCTAAACATGTTGTTCCTACCCCTAGAGGAACAAGGCTAACAAACCACAACAATTCACAAAAGTTCTCCACCTGAAACTGCTCAAAAACAAGTCAATTCAGGATCATGTCAACTGCTCCACTGACCACCTGCGCTGAATGTCAACTCCAACACTGGCTACCTGCACTGAGCGAGATTGGATAAGTGGCAGACTCATTCCTCAAGGTGTCAGAACCTAGGAAGCTTCCAAAATGACACTTGCCTCAGGGAATTCGACTGGTGATGAGTAAGAGGTTCCAAATCTCCAAGTGGAAGCAAGAACCTCCAAGTGGACTCAAGAACTGACAGAGGGAGAGGACACTAGTCAGATCTCAAGCTGACTCATCCTCTCTCCAAACATCTATATATGGATCTCTCCTCCATGAGATCTAGAGGCTGGAATTTTGTTATTGCAAAGAATTGTTGTTGGTTTGAGACTGGAATCATTGGGTGCTTAATGCTTTGAAGGGGCTGAAGATAGGAATTCCATTTGCTGGGAAGGAGATGCTGGATTGGAGCCCTCTGGGTTGTACCTCTTCCTGAACCTTGTTATTCATCAATAAAGCTATCTTGGTTTCTCCTATATGCTGATGTATTTTGATGTATGAATGTATTAGTGTATTTGGTTTATTTCTAATCCTAAACTAGTTATGAATGTGAACATCTATCTTTGTGTAGTGTTCTTCTCTTGTTTCAAGTAGCTGTTCTCTTGTCGCAAGTAGCTGTTCTCTTGTGATCTTGCAGGAAGTTGTAGCTGGATAAGCAAGAAGGCAAGTAGCTGTGAACACCCAAAGAGAAGGGAGATTGGATCGAGGGACAAATGGAAGACACCGGTAAGTCTATTGATCTCTCTTCTTTCACATTTCATAAAGGAAGAAACCAGTGTAGCTGTACTCGTTTGTTGCTAAGGCACTGTCACACCTTAGTTGGATAGGATCGTCCTGCATAGGCATTTTTCCCCACAACACATGAGGTGAGTATTTGTATCTCTGTATGGCATCTTTAGGAAAGGCTTTTAGTTTTCAAGATCTAGACTCATTCCTTTGAACTAATATTTTCCATTGTTTGGTAAGCCAGTTGCTATTGAGATGGAGGCCACTGAAAAAATATACTTAATACCAACAGTGACAAAAGTCTCTCCTTTCTGTTTTGTTGCTACCCAATCTATCAGTTGCTCATAAAACCCTGCCTCACTTACCCATTTTCAAATTTCCAAGCAATGAACATCCTCAAAGCAATGTTTGATGAAGGGATAGGAGTTAATTGTGTTGCAATCTGATGGTTCATATCTGAGAATCCTCCCTCCTTTGTGTTGTCTCTTTCTTTCGAGTGAAGATTCCGCCTCCATGATGACACAAAGTCCCAGTAATAGGAAGTGAAAATAAGATGTGAGCATTGAGGTGTGAATGGAAATGAAGTGATATGTAGGGGATTTTGACAAAATGATGGGAGGGTTTTAGGAAATATGAGATGACTTTGAAAACTAATGAAAATGAGTGAATAAAATAGTGAACAAATGTTGCTTCTTTCAAGTGAGACCAAGAGGGCTTATGATGAAATTTTCCAAAAAGAACTCTAGGAATGAGCTAGGGTTTTGCTTTTTCAGTGTTTAAACTTTGTTTCGAGGTGGATGAATTGGTCAAAATGATTCATTAAACATGTATGTAGGTGTAGGATATTAATTTACATGTTTTGAAGATAAAAAATTATGATGTCCATTCTCACCCTAACATTTCCCATGCAAATTTTTCTACAAACCCTAACTTGAAAAATTATTGACATGGAATGAAATTGAGAAAGCAAAAGATAAAGGGTGATGGTGTACTTACTTGTTCCTTAGCTTAGAAGACAGTTAAACCAAGCTTGCAAGTGAAAAAATGAAGTTTGGGAGAATTTAGGTGAGTTTTGGGACACTCTGTCCTGTGTGCAGCACAATATTCCTATGCGCAGCGCTAAAGCGTAGCATAGTTCACTGAAACGCAGTGCCTATCTGCTAAGCACAACACAGTGTTTCTACATGCAACACCTTCAAACTTTTGCTATTTTCTCCTAGGAAAACAAGTTTTTTGCTTTTTTGGGCGAGAGGGCATGATGGTAAAGAGTGAATAGGGTATGAATGAAAGATTTATGGGGATTTTTTAGTTTATATAGGGAAAATTTCCTCACTTTATCAAAAGGAAAAGAAACCCACCCTCTTTTAGGAACTGATTTTCACTTTATGAAGACAGATTTTACCTTTACCATTACAAATGTGCTTTTTCTTTCCTAAGTGTTGGAGCTTACTTTTCTAAAACCTTTGATATCATGAGAATATGAAGAGTGTGTGGATAATCATGATCAATTCTTCAACAGTTGCTTTGTCGATTTTGACTTATTGCTGGGTTTTTTTTATGGAAATGATGGACCTTGGAGACCCTAGTGACCTAATGGATGACCTAAGACCTAATGGATTGATGATGATGACCGACCCATTTTCATTGTGAAACCTTCATAAAGTGTGATAAGTGACCAACATGAGTGAATTTTTAAACAATAAGTTCATCTTTAGACTGACCATTCAATGACCAAATTCGCTGTGTAAACCTAGTAATAGAAAAATTTGATGGTGAAAGCCTGGAAAAACATGGTAAAAGCATTTTTGATCCAGGTGATAGGATAAGAAGACTAATGCTAACATTGGATCTAGCTGGGGATGGTAGCTCCTTGGAGGTGTCAAGAACACCGTAGATGAACTAGCGTTATTCATTTGGGCAACGGAGTCAACATGCATAACAACTAATTTTTTTACTTGAGACTGACTGACCTTTTTACATGACAAAAGAATTGAATAAAAAAATGAAAAAGGTACTGACTCAAAGGGCCTTAGGGCCTTCACTTCAGGCTTCAAATTCTGATGACAACTATCTAAAATGCTAGAAGTAAAATACACACTGATATGTACAATGATGATGACCTTTCAAGATTTTAGATATAGTAGTGTTTGAGAAGCCTACCATTGGTAGCCCCTCCTGAATAATATTTTCCATCCATTTCTTCCAAAAAGAAAGCATTATTTCCTCTAAAAGAAAAATTTTGTATGGTCCCTTCCATAAGTTCTCAAAATTACCATGTTTGCCTTTGTCTTCTTTTCTACCATCCCACCGAAGAACTACATCTCCCAAATTGGAATTGTCTTCCTTGGTTTTGCGGTCATAAATCTTTTTAATATTTTCTTGGAGTGTTAGGTAAAATTGACTTAGGATAGAGTCAAAGTTGACCAGGTTAAACAGTGATGGTTTTGGGGCACATGGTATTGTGCACCTATAGTATTCTGCCCGTGGTATTATATGTAATAGAGCTTATAAAAGGTTGGAAGGACTTCATTATAATGCAAGACGTGGAGGTGAGTGGTGAAGGCTCACCTGGTCGAATTGGCCAGGGTTTTGGCCAATGCTAATGAGATCTTATTGTTGTGTCTGGAGCATGATTGTTCAGTGGTCTTTGTTTCATCCGGATGTATACCCCAGGAAGTTTGTATACCCCTCCACGCGGGGGGGACTTTTCCCCCATGTGTGGGTCCAAGGAGGCTAATCCCCCCCAGCTAGGGGGTCTGCGGGCCAGCGGTCCCCGATGGGGGCTCGGGGGTAGTGCCACCGAAGCTAAAAGCAAATGTAAAATTGCCTTGTAAAACTATAGTAATTTCTACTCAATCTAGGCCATTCATAAGGTGGATGATCTGATGGTAAAACTTATGTTTAGTTTAGGGTTTTTTGCCAAGGCAACCCCTCTCTTTGTATGAGGGCATTGTATTTGAGGTTGTGTAATAGATGTGTATTCTGTGAGTGAGAAACAGAGAGGTGAGACTGTGAGAGAAAATAGAGGATATTACAGCGGATCTTCTGTAGGTTGTGTCTCTTCATTTTTCTAGATAATAGAAAGGAAGGACTGGCTGTTCGGGGTGGATGTAGCCCAAACTGTGTGAACCACATATATCTGTGTCTCTCTTGTTTTATGCGTTTTCTGTGTTTATATTTCTGCAATATTTTATGTGTTCCATTGCTCCGTAATATATAATTTTCTAACATGGAGTTTGGATGTGTTCTAGAAAACTTATTCTCTTATCTGTTGTAAACGAATCATCTGGTTTATTCTCCTTTGTATGTCATTAGTTTCACTATCCAATTCCTGTAGGATTTTCATTACTGGGACAACAAGAGATGAAGGTAATATTGTGTCAACTCCATTTACTAGCTGGAAAGGAGACATACCTATTGAATTTTTGGTGTTGACCCTATCTACCCAAAAGGCATTGATGAGTTTTTTATGCCAACTCTTCTTGTTCACCTCCAGAACCATTTTGAAGATGTAAACCAAATATTTGTTGGAAGATTCAGCAAGGTTGTTTCCCTACGGATGATAAGAAGTAGAATGTACTAGCAAAATATGATATTTGGCATAGAAATCTACCATTATTTTCTATTTAAATTACCTCTCCAGGTTGGCCCGTTCTTTCTATATAACATTTGGTTATGTAATCGCGAAGCATCGTTACGTGTTTCTATTCGTTGTGAAAATATGCAGCCGATCCATCATAATAGGAACTAGCAGGTTGGTGGATCATAACCCTAGTGTGAGGTAATGCTATACGTTTAGGCATTTCTCCCTTGATTAGGATGAAAGATCCCATTGAAGAAGCTACCCCCATGCATATTGTATGTACATCTGGTACTATTTCTTAAAGCAGCAACATTGTTTGTTATTATTTTTTGTGGGCAGCCAAATCTAGACAAAATATTAGACTCCAGAAATTGAATGATGACAGAATGAGTAGCTTGCCTGGTTGGGATAGTTTCAATACACTTTGTAAAGAAGTTGGTGGCTGTTAATATCCATTTGTTTTGTGCTGAGGATGAAGGATGGATTTCGCCAATGAAATCAAGATGTCACCACTAGAAAGGAGCTGAAATCAAAATTGGTTGTTGTGCAATGGCAGAAGTTTCCTCTTTCCTTGAAAAATTTGACATTCATGGAAGCTCATGACTATTTTGTATGTATCAAAAAAGAGGGTGGGCCAATAGGAACTAGCTCTTAAGATCTTGCTTGCTGTAGTTTTCGAGAAATTATGACCACCACAATCTCCTTTATCAAAATCCTTCATTATATCTTTAGCTTCATTTTCTATCAAACAATTCAGCAGCACACCTCCATGATCTTTCCAAAATAAAAAACCATCCAGAATACAATATTTTGAAGCTTTGAGCTTCAGTGATCTAACTTTACATTTGGGGACTTTTGGAGGAGGATTCAAGTGCTGTAAGACATAGACAATGTCAAAGTACCAAGGCGAGGACATGAACATATCAGACACTTGGAGGAAAGGGTCATTTTCTTCTGGTTCTTCTGATAGTGCAGCCATCAAATTAATATCCAATGCATGTAGATTTGATTCCACCATAAGTTTAGCTAACCCTTGTCCTTTGATGAGCTTTGTAGGTTTTATCTCCAAGTCATATTCCAGCATTGCTGCAATCCACTTTCCTCTTCTACCTTCAGGATCTATTTGCACAAGAATTTCTTTTACTACTGCAGTAGGGACATAAGGAATGGTATGTGAATGTAGAATATAAACTCGGAAATTTTTGAGGGCTTTTACCAATGCCAATGCCTGTTTATCAATGGTATTATATCTCAATGCTGCATCTCTTATAGTGTGACTGAAAAATGCTATAGGCTGCTCATTTTTCTGATATTTTTTCTGCATTAGGACTACTGCTAATGTGTGCTCAGAAGAAAAAGAAAAAAATAATAAAATTTGAGGTATAATCTAGGCTAATCAAAATAGGAGCAGTAGATAATGCAAATTTACCTCATGAAATGATTTCTTAGCCTCCAAAGACCACTTTACCTCGCTTTCATTTTTCAACATATTTGTCATTTCTTTCAAGTGCTCAACTAGATTAGGAATAAATCTCCTCAAAAAATTAATTTTCACATTGAACAACTGAATCTCTTTCTTGTTCCTAGGGAAGTCTAATTGCTGAATAGCCTCCACTCTGGCAGGATCAATGCGGATGCCATCTTTAGATATGATGTATCCTAGTAGCTTACCTTCTTCCATGGTGAACAAGCTCTTCTTTGGGTTAAGTGAGATGCCAAATTTTCTAAATTTCTAGAAAACAATACTTAAGTGATGAAAGTGATCTTCATCAGATTTGGAAAATATTGTTAGATCATCTAGATAGATAACTAGAAATACATCTTTTTCATTTACAAATGCTATGTCTATAGCCCGTTGAAAGGTAGCTTCTGCATTCTTAAGCCAAAATGGTATCTTAGCATACATGAATGTACCCCATGGTGTTGTGAAGGTTGTCTTGAGCCGATCATCTTTATGTACCAGAATTTGATTGTACCTGTAGTATCCATCAAGAATTGACATCCTAGAGGATCTGACCACCTTCTGAAGTATGTGATCCATCTTAGGCAGGGAATAGTTGTCTTTGAAGGACACCTTATTGAGATTTCTGTAATCAATACATAGAAAATTTTCCCTGGTCTTCTTCCTCATTGGTACTAGATTAGACATCCATTCAAAAAACCGAATGGGAACTATTATTCTAGACTTATAAAGTCTATTTACCTCTTTTTCAATTGATGGCAAAAACTTGGGATTGATTCTTCTTAGTTTCTGGAGAAATGGATTCTGATCGGGCTTTATAGGAATGATGTGCTAAAAAATACTCTTGTCATAAAATTTCAAATCTGATTACTTCCAAGAAAATGCATTAGAAAATTCCTTCATTAAAGACATGTACTTACCCTTTGTTTCAAGAGATAAAGACTTTGATAGTTTGACCAATTTAGGATTTTCAGCGGTGCCAATGTTTACATCTTCTACTCCCTTTTCTGTAGGAACCATGGTGGGCTTCCTGGCGATATCATCCTTTTAAAATAACTCTTCCAAAGACACCAAGCCTCTTCGAATGTTGTTATCCTAGAGCTGTAATACTTCAGTGTTAGCTGAGTAAATGTGGGGTTCATCAAAGATGTAGGCATCATCAATGTGAGAATTCTGAAATTCCCCCTCAAACAAAAGAAAATTGTTTATCTGATTATCATCACCAAACACTTGCCAAAACCTCATGTTATCTGGGATAGTTGGGTGATGCTTAGCATGGATGGAGTACTTATGATTAGGATGAATATGGATCTTCACCATACTTGCTGCAGTGGCAAGTGAATCAGCTATGACATTCCGAGTTCTAGGAATAAGAGATAATGTATATTATGAAATTTTTTTTAGAATATCAAGTACAACATTGCGATAAGATCTCATTCTTGGGTGTTTGGCCTGGTATTCCCATTTGACTTGCTTGATCACTAATTCAGAGTCACCATAAACATAAATCCTTTTTGCTCCCAACTTTTTCAAAATTTTGAGGCCAACAATCAATGCCTCATACTCTGCCTCATTGTTTGAACATTCAAAAGCCAACTTGTAAGAGCTCATTCTCACATTTCAAGGGATTTCTTTTACTAATGTAATGGACCATGTATCCAAAAACCAATTTCTACTCCTTCTCTTCCTGATGCACCATCAAACTCCATGGTCCAAAGACCATTTTATTCATTCCGAAAAAAAAAAAAATCTGAGGACTGAATTTTTTTATTTTTAGAATTTTGAACGGCTAGCTCAAAAACTTCTCTTTTTTGCACTATTCTTTGAATCTCCTCAATAGGATTTGCAGGCTATCTACATTCCTCACCAACCTCTTTACCTTCTACTGTAATAGTTTTATGTATGTTGCCTATTAGGTTGGCAACTTCTGAAATTTCCACTAACTGACTTTCATCATCAACAGAATGAAAGAGTCAATATCAGTATGAACAACATGTATAGGATGATTCACTGTCTTCTCTTTACTATTGATCATCAATTTCATCTTCTTTTCTCTATAAATTTTCTGGAGTTGTCTAAAAACAGGGATAGTGGCATATGAAAATTCAAGTTGCAGAGTGCCCTTTAATTTTTCTCCCCAAGATCTTGAAAGCAACATCCCAAACCTAGGAGGAATATCGACAACTACGACATCCATAAGTGCATTTTTGGCCAGGATTTGGTCTAAGGACACTACCAAGTCTTTAATGAGGCCAAGGCATTTGAATCTTCCACAATCAAAAGAATAAAGATCATGGTAAGGTTGGGTGATGTTCAGTCCTAGTTTATCCATGATGGCTTTAGGGATCAGATTATGAGAGGTGCCAGAATCTAGCATAGCATTATGAAGGATAAAGTCATGAATTTTAAGACTCAGATAAAAAGGAGGAATTTCACTATCTTTAGGAGATCCTTCTAAGGCTGGACCTAAAAGTATTGCTGACTCATCATCAGCTACATTAACTGTATCAGACATCTGATCAGCCCTAAGCATTTTTGCAATCTGAAATTTATATTTTTCATTCCTTACCAATCCAGTGAGGGGAATGGATATTTTCAATTTCGAGATTTCATTTTCCAAACTAAAAAGATTAGATTGTTTTCCTACCTCTTTTGAAGTGATGTCCTTCCTTTTTGTTTGGCATTCAGCTTTAGGTTCCTTCCTTTGGATTTCAATTTCCAATTCATCATCCTTCCTCACATTGCTAGTGGAGGCTTCATTGGTTTTGTCCCGACTCAGTATGACAATATCTTTGTCTTTATTCTAGCCTACATGAGTGTTTTCTTTGCTTTGTGTGTCCTTTTGTGAATTTTGTCTATTCTAAGTTAGAGTGATGGGTACATTTTTATTCCTTAAATTGTACTTCTTTTGGAGATGACTAAGGGAATTATAATATCCTCTTTGGTACTCTTCATTCCTATCGGCCCACAAATCTTTGCTTGCAAGCAGAAATTTTTTATCATTTGGTATGAGAGAGTCTTTGGAAAATTGATCTTCTTCTATTAGGAAAGTAGGCAGTTCATCTTCTTGAAAGAAGTGATTTTCTTCTACAATTTCTTCTTCATCTTCTTCCTGACCTTCAATGTAGCTTCGTTGAAATGGAGCTCTTACTTGACTTTGAGGATCTTGATTTCGCTTCTCTTTCTGTCGATTTCTGAACTATTGTTGTTGCTTTCTGTGAAAGTTTGGATTCATCATTGATGGTTCAGCTTGTCGATTAGTTATGGATATTATATCAATCATCCTCTCCATAGTTTTTATCAGACTGTCAAGCTTTGCATCAGAGGATGATGTAGGCTCTTCTTTGAAGACAACGTTTTTCTCCACCCTCTCTAGCTTTGATTTTGACTTCTTAATGAGAAAAGTGGCTTCAACACTTATTCCATTCCATTAAATCTCTTCAAGAGTAGTTGGGTCTCTTTCTTTGAGATGGTATGCCATATCTGGATTGAAAGCATCAGGATAATGAAGTAGAGCCAAACCATGAGGAGGTTTCATATCATCAGGTATAGAATTGTACAGTGTATTAAATCTTGATGTGAATTCTTGAACTGCTTCATTGGGGTTCCTTTGCATTGAATTATACTAAGCCAATATCTGTAATGGATTTTTATTTTTTTGCCAACGAGCTAGAAATAATTCAATAAATCTTTGAGAACTATTAATAGAATTTGTAGCCATACTTCGAAACCATTTCTTAACATCTCCTGAGAAACTCTGAGCGATAATCCTCATTTTGGCATTCTCCTCATCAATTTCTTCTAAATCAATGAAGTCTAGCAACTTGCCAACATGTTGCCGAGCTGTAATTTTTTCACTTCCGTCAAACAAAGGAAGTATTTGACAATAGTTCTAAGGTAAAGTAGTAAGTTGAGCAGGCATTCAAAGAGGGACAAATCTTGCCATGGCTGCTAGAGAAAGTGAGGGTGTTACAATGGATTGTGTAAATAAGGGTGGTGATGCTGATGAGGATGATGGAACGAACGGGGGAGTTAGGAAAGATGATGAAACTGAGGCTTTAGGAGATGTGGTAGATGAGCATGGAGGTGAAAAAGAGGATGATGCTATGGCTAGGTATTCAAGTTGGTATTGAACAAGAGCTTTTTTAGAAGTGATCTGGAGTTGGTCAGCAAGGCTTTGAATCTTATCAAAATTTAACCACAGTTCATGATCAGTCTTAGCAGACAAAAGTTCTGAAGAAAAAGAGTGAGTTTCAACTTTTAAAGGTTGTAATGTTATATCATAGATACAAGAGTCAAACTTGGACCTTGTAAGTGATAATTCTATCTGCTCTTCAAAAGGAATTTGCTCAAAAGCGAATAGGTGTTTAGGTAGAGAAGTTGTTATTTTAATTTTACGAACTGCACTTTTAGTGATAGGTAGTCTAAGTTTTCTGAGCAGTCTTTCTGGATCTTCAACAATGAAGGGTGGATTTGGGTCAGGATTTGACCTGGTATGCCTTTTGGAATCCAGAATGTATACACCCTAAACCGATGAGATTTATGTATTTCAACCTATCTTTGAATACAAGAAATTGAGAGGTACAGAACCAGTTATTTGAAAGCTCTTAGATATTTCCCAAGAATAAATTAATAGTGTTTCCCTGATAGTGGTGCCAAAAATGTTAGTCCTTACAATCTCCTAGGCTGAAAAGGAAATCGACAACGGTAACCTCAAACCACTTCAGTTCAGTAGCTAGCCCTACTGAGCATGACAGGGATATCGCTAATTCTCTTATCAGTGATATGACTTTAAAGAAAATGAATTTTAGGCTAGATATATGTATTTTTTTGTTTTTTTGTGAAAATGTGGATTTTTAAGTATTTGTTGAACTTAGGGTTTGGAGCCACAAGTAGGTCTAGGCTGTGGGAATGCAGGAGCAAACATAAGAAGGAGCTAGATATCAGAAGTTGTGGTGTATTTTGAGTATTTGTCACTGTATTATAGAGGATATAGTGAGGAGGAAACTAATGAGGATAAATAAACATGATTTCATTAGCTTAGGAAGACAAAATGGATAACTCACTCGGCTAGAGTTCCTTGAAAATAGCTGCAACCTGTATCTGTATTAGCTGAAAGATGATTACAATGCAAGTCTCCTTCACAAAACGTTCAACCCGCTTCTCCTTAAGTGAAATGATACTTATAGACTCTCCTAAACCACTTTCCCACCTTCAGGAGTTGAATTCCATGGTGGAGGAATTGACTCCAAGATTCTCTCAACCAGGTGAGAGTGAGAAGGTGCAACTCAAATACTTCATGAGGAGTTTGTTTAGGAGTTTGCGTCTTTTATGAGACCTAATAAACATCAAAAACAAGCTATGATGTACATTTATTCATGCCTAGATCACCTGGCCTCGTAAATAGTGCCATTACATAGAGAATCTTGAATTTGACCAATTCAAACTGAAAACTAGAAATTTTACGTAGTGAAAAATTTCAAATAAAAACACAGAAAGTGGAGAAGTGCAACACCAAGGCTGAGCTAATGTTTTGGTTCCTTCCAGGAGTCAAAATACAAATCTAAGAGAATGGTCAACTCGTCCCTCAAGTCTAGCTTCCTTAATAGTTTGAATTTCGGAATTTGGAGCATGGGAAGACCTTCAAAAATCCTTCTCACAAGGTTACTCCAAAAGCACAGCGTCTGTCAAAAAATGGTCCAGAATGGTAGTTTTTTGCTGCTTTTTTACATTTTTCTCTAAAACTAAGCCACATATGCCAAATATGGGCAAATGGGTTTTTAGAGGATGTCAATATATTTCCAGAAATGTAGACATTACCTCAAATGGATGCCTAAGGAAAAAGCACAGCACCAGCTAAATTTCTGAACTTAGACCAAAATTTGCCAAGAAAGTCAAAATGCTCAGAATTTGCTCAAAATTGGAGGGAAGGTGTAAAAATAGGTTTGATATAGCTTCATGGATGCTTTAGCAATCATCTCTAGGTTTCCCTTATCCTTTTGATGTTTTTTGGCCTCCTTGAGCTTATTTTCAAGTTGTTTTACCTTGACATTGGCGATCATGTTTTCAGCTTGATAGTGATGTGCCATGTGTCTGAGCAATTGATTATCTATGTTTGCCTTGTGAAGGAGCTTATCCAAGTGTTAGTTCACCCTATTAAGCCAATGATCTTTATCTTGATGAACCTCTAGGGCAATCCATTCTTATAGGTCAAGGTCTTCATTAAGAAAAATGTGTTCTTGTTCCTCTTGCAAAGCTTTCTTGAGGCCTCTTGTCCTTGGTATTTTCCTTTTTCCTCTCATCTCTAATGCTTTAGGCTTGCTTGATGTCATGATCTCCTTACTTTTGTCAATTTGCTGCATTAACTTGGTTTTTTCCTATTTTAGGATCAACTCCTTTGCTTTGAGTTAATTGTTTTCCTATTCAACGAATGATATAACATACTTTGCCCTTTGCATATTTATTGCCAGCTCCTTGATTTGGTAGTCCTTGTCTCTGATAGTATATCTCATGATTGAAGTTTGATCTTCCACCTATAACTCAATAAGCTCAAAATCATGTTCCACTATGCCCTTATCTTTTGTTGTCATTTCTTGCTTTGTCGATGAAGAAGGCTTGGCCCCTTTCTCTTTGTGAGAAGAAAACACAAGCCTCTGCCATTTCTTATACACTTTGGTCACCTCAGGTTTGGGTAGCTGAGTCTTATCCACTATTTTTCTAGATGACCCCATCTCTGTTTGTTGTTTTGGTGCACTTGGAAACTAAGATGCTGCATTTTCCTCATGTCATTTTAAAGCTGCTTCTAAAAAGGCTTCCCAAGCCATACCTCTCTCTGCTTGCTGGTGAAGGACAATGGTTTTGATGAGATTGTGATGGAACAAGCTTGGGGAGTGATATTTGTCCTTTAATTGTATATTTTCAGACATTTTTGAAATGCTCCTGAATAGGTAATTACACATGTTGAGAGGATTTTTAGATGTGAAGTGCATCAAGAGGCGAATATGATAGGCCTACAACCTGGAGAATCTACCTTCATAAGTAAAGAACCTAATGTTAGTTTTCATTAAAGGGGAATATCTCTCGATTAAATATCTGAAAGGCATGAGGTGAGTATGTGTATCTTTGTATGGTGTCTTTAGGAAAGGCTTGTAGTTTTCAAGATCTAGACTCATTGCTTTGAACCAATATTCGCCATTGTTTGGTAAGCCAGTTTCTATTGAGATGGAGTCCACTGAGAAACTAAACTCAATACTAGTAGTGACAACTATCTCTCCTTTCAGTTGTGTTGCTACCCAATCTATCAGTTGCTCATAAAACCATACCTCACTTACCCTCTCGCAAAATTCCAGGCACTGAACATCCTCAAATAACTGTTTGATGAAAGGATGGGAGTTGATTGCATTGCAGTCTGATGGTTCATAGCTAAGAATCCTCCCTCCTTTGTGTTGTCTCTTTCTTTCTGGTGAAAATATTCTGCCTCCATGATGACACAAAGTTCTAGCAACAGGAAGTGAAAATAAGATGTGAGGTGTGAACGGAAATGAAGTGATATGTAGAATATTTTGACAAAATGATGGGAGGGGTTTTAGGAAAGATGAGATGATTTTCAAAACTGATGAAAATGAGTGAAGAAAATAGAGAAAAGATGTTGTTGCTTGCAAGTGAGACCAAGAGGGTTTATGATGAAATTTCCAAAAAGAACTCTAGGAATGAGCTACGGTTTTTTTTTTTTAGTGTTTAAACTTTGTTTTGAGGTGGATGAACTGGTCAAAATGACTCATCAAACATGTATGCAGGTGTAGGATATCAATTTACATGTTCTCGCGATCAGAAATTATGATGGCCATTTTCACCCTAACATTTCCCATGCAAAATTTGCTACAAACCCTAACTTGAAAAATTATTGACATGGAATGAAATTGGGAAAGCAAAAGATAAAGGGTGATGGTGTATTTACTTGTTCCTTAGCTTAGAAGACAGTTAAAGTGAGCTTGAAAGTGAAAATTTGAAGTTTGGTAGAATTTTGGTGAGTTTCTGGGCACTCTGTCCTACGTGCAGCACAATGTTCCTACGTGCAATGTTGTTCACAGAAGCGCACTACCTGTCTCCTATGCACAACACAGTGCTTCTACGCGCAACACCTTCAGATTTTTGCTATTTTCTCCTAGGAAAACAAGTTTTTTTCTTTTTTGGGCAAGAGGGCTTGATGGTAAAGAGTGAACAGGATATGAAAGAAAGAGTTATGGGGCTTTTTGAGTTTATATAGGGAAAATTCCCTCACCTTTTCAAAAGGAAAAGAAACCCACCCTCCTTTAGGAACTGATTTTCACTTTATGAAGACAGATTTTACCTTTACCATTGCAAATGTGCTTTTTATTTCCTGAGTGCTAGAGCTTCCTTTTTTGAGACCTTTGATATCATGACAATATGAGGAGTGTGTGGATAATAATGATCAATTCTTCAATAGTTGCTTTGTCATGTTTGACTTATTGCTGGGTTTTTTTTATGGAAATGATGGACCTTAGAGACCCTAGTGACCTAATGGATGACCTAATATCTAATGGATTGATGATTATGACAGACCCATTTTAATTGTGAAACCTTTGTAAAGTGTGATAAGTGACCAGCATGAGTGAATTTTCAAACGATGAGTTCATCTTTAGACTGACCATTCAATGACAAAATTTGCTGTGTAAACCTAGTAACAGAAAAACTTGATGGTGAAAGCCTAAAAAAACATGGTAAAAGCATTTTTTATCTAGGTGATAGGCTAACAAGGCTGACACTAACAAGACTGTTGGCCTATAGATAGATTTCCACAATTTCTTGGGCGAAGCAGCCACTGTCCTCCCGAAATGCGCAAAATAGTCCTGGAGGCCAGTGATGGGAAGGAATGTGCAAATATAGAGAGGAAGGTAAGCCTTCCTTCCCCAGATTGTCCAATGCAGCCTCGGTGAAGGTAGAGTCTGAGCCAAGGGTGGCCTGACTCGCCGACGTGAAACTAAAAGCAATTAAGAAAGTAAATTCATGGCAACACTAATTGATAGCATAAGTGATTGATAGTGCATGGAAAACATGAATGCAATATTCAACAAACAAATCCACATGCATGTGGGTGAGGCAATTCGTCGGTTCGATGAACATCCATGCATAACAATTTCATGCATGCGACAATAGTGAGATAGCAACAAAAAATGAAACAGAGCTACGACAACCTAGTATACATGTAAATGACATCAAGCATTCAAAGAAATCAAGCAAACAATACTCATACAAGTGAAAACACAAAAAGTGATAGAAATGAAACACAAGGCATGGGAAGCGAGCTTACCCCGAAAGAACTGAGCTAAATGTGCCAACCGCTCATAGATGTGACATGGGATGTCAGAGCTGCAAGGTTGATGTGAGGAATGAGCTCTGCAGTTTTTGGTTGATGAGTTTTGATAACACCGAGGTTGTGACACACATGCCACAAATCTAGGGAAAGCGACACTTGGTGGGAGGTTTCTGAAATGATCCTTTCATGTAACCTCCAACTACTAAACATAGATCCCTAAAACAAGGGATTCCTTTGTATGTTGGCTTGGGGGAAGTAGCCTATGCATGCAAGTCAGTTTTTCTTGCTCCTGGATGGAACTGGTCAACGCAGTTGTGCATGCAAGAGACTTCTCGATGGATTGAAGGAAATGCACATTTCTGGTTGGGAGCCGGGCTGACTACCCAAGAGATTTGTGCAACTTCTAGGTAGAGCAGTTGACTACTGCCTAGATTTGTGCAAATTCTATGTTGAGCAACCTTACTAGGGAAATTTGCACAAATCCTGTTGGGAGTGCTAGCAGGTAGGATTACAGAATCCTAGAGCCATGCGGGCTGCACGAGAGGATTATGAAATTTCTGGAGGGAAGGTTGGTTACCCTCTAGAAATGAACAATTTTCAAGGGGAAGCTGCTTAGCCTATAGCTGGACCAATTCTGGGTGAAAATCTTGTGAGGGGAATGGATCAAGCTGTGATCGACATGCTTCGTTTGTGTAAGAAAGACACTAAAGCTTGCGTACATGACGAAGCAAGGCAAGCTACTATGAAGGTTTGAAAGGAGGCTCCAAAATGAGGTTAAGGAAAATTTTTTGAGGGTGGTTGTAGCCGCTACTTTAGTTGGACAAATTCCCTAGAGCCCTTGGTGGGTTGAGTTACAAGTCTTGCAGCCTTTGTTGGAAAAATGCTCTAGAGCCTGACAATAGTTGCAGGTTGAGTTACTAGTCTTGGAGCCTTGTTTGGAACAAACAATTTGGAGCAAACAATTTGGAGCTCTAGATGGATGGGATAGGGATTGATCTAATGATGGTTTTGCGATGTCCAACCATGAGGTTAAATCACTATTTGATGGGTTAAGGTGGATGCCCAGATGGTTTTTGATTGATGTGTTCTATGAGATCCCACATTCATGCTTAGAAAACGGCACCAGGGTGAATGAACGAAGAGAGATTTGGCTCAACCATTCTACGCTCCGATGGAATGTGGAAGTCCCATCCCTAGTTTGGATTTTGCATTATCAATATGAGGTATTTCTCCTTGTATTTCTATGAGTATTATACTATTTTATATGGCTATGATTTCATTGGTATTTCTTGTTGGCATTATGAATTATGTGTTGTCCTTGATCGAAACCTACCCGATGAGTTGTCTCTTAATGGAAACCTACATGTTGAAGATATAAAAAGGATGTGTCTACGTATGTGACAGAGTGTTTTGACAAAGGAATAGCAGTTATAGAGGTATGATAAAGTTGAAAGCTCAAGAAGTATATGTAGGTTTTGTTAAGAAAAGTCGTGTACATATATGAGTATGAAGAAGAAAAGGCACATATAGTTTCCACACCATGGTATTATAAATACCAAGGGTACTTAACAGGGTATTTCCCTATGTTATTGAGCCCAATAACAGATGTTTTGATCCCATCTAACAAAACCATCAGCTGGAGTATGGTTTTTGACCTGTGGTATTGGATAAAGGCTAAGATATATAAGGTGATGAAGATCAAAGGGTTAGTGGGTGTGTGCAAGTGATGGAAATCTTATGAATAGTTAGATCTAAAAAAAATATGCATGTGATGGGATATTGGTGATTTTCTTGATCTAAAAATGGTATGTACTCGAGAGTCTGATAATGGATTAGATCCAATAGATATGAAATGACAATCATGATTATGAGATGCTCTGTTTTGTGTTAAAGTGTGATTTTTATGTGTATGTTGAGATCTAGGTATCTATGAAGATATGTGTTGCAGGGAAGATTTCATTCTGAATTTATAGATCTGTAGGCAGGATTGATGGCCTAAAAGGCACGTAAACACGTTAATGTGATTCTGGTAAGATGAGTACATGTGGATTTGTTTTCAAAAAAACACTTACAAACATGAATATTCTTTGATGAAAGCACATATAAAAAGTAGGGTTTTGATGAAAATGTTGTCTGATCAATTTTATTAGTTTTGATGTGTTTCAGTTGTCTGTCAATGAAGTCTTCTTGATGATCTAGGTTTAAAAAATTATGTTTTGGTTATGGATTGATTGATTAAATAATTTTGAAGTTACTTGCTAATTTTTATTAACTATCAGTGAAGTTTTTGTGGTTCTTTCAGAATGATGCAGTAAAACTATGTATGGTTTCGTGTTTGATTGAGAGTGACAGTTATTGGGTGTGGTTTTTTTACCTATTTTATGCACATTCTTTCCCCTGTTTTGACCTTTCTATCCTCCAAGCCTGTGCCGTTATATGACCAAACTCTCTTTTTTCTTACCTTTTCAATCCATTTTACTATCATGTTACTTTGCTGTATTTTACCGAATAATATGAGGCTTTAGTTGAATTTAGGCTTTTGTGATCCATAATAGTTGAAAGAATAACTTCAGCGTAAATCACATGTAGACAAACATTTGTCAAACATGTAGACAAATGTTTGTCTACATGTGATTTACGCCAAAGTTATTCTTTCAAATATGAGGCTTTTTTCCTTTTTGTGGCTAACTGGAAGAGGATTGAAGGAGTATTTTGGGAATTTCATCTTTTTTAGGTGTTGTCTCATGTGAATTAAGCTATGAAGGAGACAAGAAGCAGGGATTAAATGTTGGAAAGGGCACAATGGCTCACTGTTACACCCCAGTGTTGTTACATATTGCTACTATATACTAGGTACTGTTACAGGTTGCCGTTGTTACATGTTGTTGCTATTACAGATTGTTGTTATACGTTGGATGTTGTTACAGGTTGTTGTTACACATCGGATTTTGTTACACCTCGCGTGGATCCGCCGTCACATCAATGGTGCTGTCGTCGATTATGCCGCGCCATCCCAAACCACCATTTGCTCAATGTTATTGCATCAAAGCTAGAAATGTGGGTACTATTCCACATAATAGCTACCGGTAGTAGGATTGTTTATTTTTGAAGCAACAAGACTCAAGAAGTTGCAACTGATGTATATTTATTTAGTAATAAGTTGTAACTTCTTTATTTTTGATCAGCATGAGAATCGAGAGATTCTCATGACTAATCTGATTTCTAATTTTCAAGTTGTAATAGTTATAAAAGACTCGACCTTTTATGTATTAGCAGACAACATATAGAAGAGTACCATTACTCTATCTTTTTAATCCTAAACTTATTCAATAGAAATTGGCACAGTGATGTTGTTACTTTCCAACTGATTTGCTAATCACTTTTTGTGTTCTTCCTGCGCCCTGTTGAGGAGGAAGGGCCCTCCTCTTTAGCAGGGATTGCAGTGATTAGGTAGTGTACATTTTAGTTTAGTTCATTGATTTATGGTTTCTCATTGTTTTTGTACGAATCATGGATTGCATTCACTGTTATTTCTATTTATCTTATGCTATTACACAAAGTTAATCAACGGAGTAATAGTAACTAGCTGGAACAGATGTTAGTTATTGTGTGGCGTGCCTTTACATCAATAGCTGTGAGTTGTGATTTAATTTTGTAGAGTCTTTTTTGTATCTACGCGCATCGTTTGATTCAGCAACTTAGATCAGTGACATCTTCTACAATTTTTTTCATTTTCTTATGCTTGGCTGGAGTGTATCGGCACAGACAGTGCGAAATCCATTGAAACAGAAAGGCCTACCCTGGGTTGAAAATTAATGTTGCAGTCTAAGTCAAGTAAGGTTGATTAAAAAAACATTACATTTTTGTGTTGTTTCCGGGGATGGCAAGTTGATGATATAGTCAACCAAGTTGTTTGTTTGATATAGGCTACTCCTAGCCCACAATTGCTGGGCGGTAAGACAAGAGGTAAGCACCTGCACATCGCTCTAACATACCTAGGTGGGCTTACCATTGTGATCACTAGGACACTTAGGAAATTTTGATGCTTTTATTAGGGTGTCTTCAACTCTTCAGTCGTTGGGTGGTAAGACGAGAGGTAAGAACCTATGCATCACTCTAACATACCTAGGCGGGCTCACCACTGTTGAATATTGAGGCACTTAGATTGTGATTTAATACACATAGGGTTCATGTGTGCATTTGTAGGACTTATAGAGACATTGAAATCACCCCCACTCTAATAAGTCACAGGAATGACGAGTCATAAAAAGGAAAGGAAGGGTGAAGATTTGGGAAGGAAGACATTTATCCAAGAATTAATATCCAAGGTAGAAAAAGAATTGTCCAGCTCTAGAAGGAATGCATGGAAAATAGGGATGCAGAAGGCTGTTACTCCCATAACGAAAGAAGAAACCTCCAATCCCTCCATCTCGGGACCATATCGTTCTAAGGCTAGCACTCATACCCCAAGATCAAGGATTTGATTTATGAACAAGAAGGGGAAGTTAGTAGCCAGAATTCGAGGACCGAGGGTCAAGGGGAAACCAAGGGGTAACATCAGACACCTGAGGAAGAAAAACACCTATTGATTTATCAATATCCAGATACAAGTATTGTAGTGAAGAAAACAACCCCAATAGTATCTGAGGCATTAATCACGTCTGCAGGGCCATCACAAACACAACTCGAAGAATGTCTGCTACAGGAAGGGTTAGAAGAATTCATCATGGGAGACAACAATGATAAAAATGCTAAAATAAACACCACTACCGCCACCTTTAGGTTCCCAATCAGAAATATCAGAGGTGAAGCTCCTAGGAAAAACATTCCTCTATCATCCTTACCATCCTTTCAGGGGATGACTGTGGAAGATCCGAATACATTTCTGTTTGAGTTTGATGTCCTATGTAGGAGTTATGATTATACAACATATGCTTAGAAGCTAAGGCTATTTCCTGCTACCTTAAAAGCAGTAGCCTTGAGATGGTTCATTGGATTACGTCCTTCTTCCATTTCAACGTGGAATGCTATGAAGGAGACGTTCTTGTCAAAGTACCAGGACTATTGTAGGACTAAGGACTTAAGGGAAGAGATATTTAGAATGAAACAGAAGGAGGGAGAAATCCTGGAAGATTATGTGGAATGGTTCCACTACAATTTGCAGAGGTCTAAACACAGTGATTTAGACCTGGAAATATTGAAGACCATATTCATCATAGGAATGAGGCATGAATGCCTTGACAGCCTGAACCTATTAGGAAAAGAGGATCTATCACAAGATCCATTTGCTAAAATTATAAAGCTCTGCCTATGATGCAACCAAGGATCGTCTAAAGGAATAATTACAATTCAGGATGCCTATGTTAACATACAAAAATCTGCAGGTGGAGGAGTAACTAGAGCAAAGATTAGAATTTGTTCAAAAATTTCAAGACCGATATCCTCAGTACTCTCTCATCCCAGATAATAACAACATATATAAAAAATACACGAGTAGAAGCTGATTCACCCCTGGCCGTGTTCTATCCAACTTGTCGGGGGGAATACGAATTGAATAGCATTAGCCTGTGTAACATCTGTGAGCTGGAGCATTCAACAGAGAAGTGTCTGGAGCTTCCTAGCCTAAAGGAAGTACTCAGAGAATCAAGCAAAGAGGTGCAGTCCTCTTACATCGTCGCACCAAGGAAGCCATGGAAACTGCGACCTTTAGGTATGTCTCAAGAAATTTCCTCTTTTAGTTCATGGAACAATCCATATAATAACCAACCATATCCATGGCAATATTCTGCCCCTCCTTCAGCAGAGTTCCCTTCACCCCAGAACCAATGGTCTCCATCTCCTCCTG
This sequence comes from Pinus tabuliformis, assembly GCA_031772625.1. Lineage (NCBI taxonomy): Eukaryota > Viridiplantae > Streptophyta > Pinopsida > Pinales > Pinaceae > Pinus > Pinus tabuliformis. The sequence continues at coordinate 1,033,073,529 of CM062819.1, forward strand.
TTCAATATCCTAAATCCCAACCATACCCTTGGAACTAGAACTAGAGAGGAAATGCCCAGAATTTAGCTCTGCCTACACCACCCATGTAGCAACAACTGCAGTTACCTCCTTTCCAACCTCCTTCTCCTCCACCACCTGTGCGACACCAACTACCTATGCAACCTAACCCAAACCCAAACAATAAAGCAACTCAGGGCATAGAGGCTCCTACAACCTTCCAAACCTACTTTATTACCCCCGTGGAACTTAATGAAATATAGTTGTGATCGGGCATGGTAATTAACCCCAGTCACTCCCCTATCATTACAGAGGAGGACTGTGAACCAGCTAGAGGAGAACCCGGAGGCTCTGAGGCGGCTAATGTACCTACACCACCTGATATAGAGGAAGTTGTTACATCTATAACAACCAACCCACGAAGAACTATTACATATGTAACAACTAATTCAGGGAAGGATGATACACCTATAACAGTAGATTCAACTGTTGTTACGCAGGACCCCCCGTACCCTTAGAGACTGGCTTAACTTAAGATGACTTCAAAACCTGAATCTAATTTCATTAGGGAGTTGCAAAATTCATATGTATGAATTCCTTTCTGGCAAGCCCTTAAAGAAGTACCCATCTATGCCAAGATAGTGAGAGATTTGTGCATAAAGAAGCCTGGGAGGAAACCTAAAGACCCTGCCACCATACATGTGAGGAGAAAGTTATTCAAATTAATGTCTTCTCTGCCTCTCCTTACTAAGTACCATGATCCAAGAAATCCCACAATCATCATTTACATTCATTATCAGCCCATAGCCAATGCATCAATTGATCTTGGGACTTCCATTAATCTATTGACGAAAGATCTCTTTATCATTTTGGGGCTACAGGGACTCATACAAACTCCTACTGTGTTGGAATTGGTAGACAGGTCTTGTGTTAAACCCGAGGGCTGTTAGAAGATATAGTGATTATGATAGCTGCCTGGAGATACCCGGCTGATTTCCTTATTCTATAGCCCAAATCGAATTTGGGGGGGCATCCTTTGATCTTAGGGAGACCTTGGCTGGCCACTGCAGAAGCATTCATAGGCTACAGGATGGGATCCATGGTGATCTCAGATGGCCAAGCAACCCAGAACCTTAATACTTATCCCCCAAAACCAAAAGTGGATGTGTACAACCCTTGGTGCGATGAGTTTGAGCCCGAGTCAGATATTTTCCTACCACTCCTCACTTTGGGGAAAGCCCACTATTTCAAAGATGAGATAGAAGATGATGTTATTAATGGTTTGATTAGTAATTCACTTTTTGTTTCTTCTGTTAAAAATGCAAATGAGGAGGAAGAGGCAGAAGATATAGATTTTGAAGAAATCAGAACTACTCAAAATATAACTAGCAGCAAAATTAAGATTGAATCTAGACTTTTTTTTAATATTAATCCCAATTTGACTGCTGAACAGAATCAATGACTGTTACAACTGTTACAAAAGTATAAAAAGGCATTTGCATGGGATTATACGGATATGAAAGGGATCCACCCTAACGTATGCACTCACCATATTTATTTGAAGGATGGCTACAACCCAGTCAGAGAGCCACAACGCCGCATGAACCCTACACTAAAGGAAGTGGTGAAAGAAGAACTATAGAAACTCCTAAGTGTTGATTTTGTTTACACAATATCTGATGGTCAGTGTGTCACCGCTTGTCATCATTCCTAAAAATAATGGAAAGTGGAGAGTCTGTGTTGATTATAGAGAACTCAACAAGGCCACTCAGAAGGACCATTTTCCATTACCATTTATAGATCAGGTTCTTGATACTCTCTCTAGAAAGAAATATTTTTCATTTTTGGATGGATTTAGTGGCTACAATCAGATGCATATTGCCCTAGAAGACCAAGATAAAATGACCTATAATTATCCTTGGGGAACCTACACATAGATAGTGCTACCTTTTGGGCTTTGTAATGCTCCATCAACCTTTCAAAGGGTGATACTGGGAATTTTTTCTGACTTACTAAATGACTATCAGGAAATCTTCATGGACGATTTCACACCTTATGGAGATGCTTTTGAAAAAACATTAGTCAATCTAGAAAAAGTGCTAGAGCGATGTGTACAGACTAATGTTGCCTTGAGCACTTAGAAATTTCACATGATGATGACTGAAGGGATCGTGCTTGGAGATTACATTTTTGCTAATGGAATCAAGGTAGACCTTGAAAAAATAGAGGTAACTCTAAGAATTCCAACCCCAAAAACGTAGAAAGAGGTACACAGTTTCTTGGGGCATGAAGGTTATTACAGAATACATATAGGAAAAACTTCAAGAATTGCATCGCCAATGTTTTCCTTGCTTAAGAAGGATGTTGATTTCTTGTTGACAGGGAAGTGTGGGCAGGCCTTCTTAAAGTTGGAAATGTTGTGTATGAGTAGCTTCGATCTTGCGAGAACCTAAATGAGAACTACCATTTCACATAGCTACGGATGCATCAGATATTGTTTTAGATGTTGGTTTTGGCCAACTAGAGGATAAGAAACCTTACACTATTTACTACATAAGTAAAAATATAACCCCAAATAAGTTCAACTACACAGTGATCGAGAAGGAGTTCTTAGGAGTCGTGCACACCATCAATAAATTATGGCATTACATCACCGGATATCAAGTATTTGTACACACTGACCATTATGCCATTCATTTTTTAATGAATAAGCCAATTACAAATGGTAGGATTACACGCTGGTTATTGTTTTTACAAGAATTTGATATCACTATTGTAGATAAGCTTGGAAAAGACAATGTAGTAGCTGACTTTCTTTCTAGGCTAACTATTGATGATGATTTCACTCTTACTAAAGATGATTTCCCTGATGAACATCTTTTTTCTATTTATACTTACTCACCTTGGTATGCAGATATAGAAAATTATCTTGCTGAAGGGAATTTTCCCCAGTGTTTATCCTCCAAGGAGAAAAAGAAAATCATACAACAAAGTGCTACATATACCTGGATAGATGGGCACCTCTATCACACTAAACCTGATTTCCAGATTAGACGGTGTGTTAGAGGTGATGAGGTCTTTGATATCCTCAAACCCTACCATGAGGAACCTTGCAGAGGACACTTCACAGAAAAACAAACAGGATATAAAGTCCTTTCAACAGGGTACTACTGGCTGACAATATTTCAGGATGCCAAGAAGTTTGTGAAGGGATGTGATAGTTGTCAAAGGATGGGCCAACCACTACAATTATATGAAATGTTGTTACAACCCCTGATCATAATAAAACCTTTTGAGAAGTGGGCTCTAGATTTTGTAGGACCAATCAATACTTCATATAGACAGAGATCCTACATCTTGGTCTGTACTAACTATGTCATGAAATGGGTTGAGACGAAGGCATTAACTAGAGCCATGAAGCAGGCTGTCTCAAAATTTCTTTTTGAAGACATCCTCGTCTGGTTTGGCATACCTAGAGAGATAGTCACAGACGGAGGACTGCAGTTCACATCTCATAAGATCTGGGAGTTGGTCAAAAAATATAAAATCCATCACAGAATCACAACGCCTTACCATCCACAGGTGAATGGCCAGGTAGAAAGCACTAATAAAGTCATTGAGGGAATCCTTACTAAGACTATGGCCAGTCATCGAAGAAATTGGGCTGACAAACTTCTAGAAGTGTTATGGGCATACAGGACTACATGGAGGAACACCATTGGATTCTCACCATATGAACTTGTGTATGGCAAGAACCCTTTATTCCCCATTGAATTTGAAATCAAAACAGTAAGGACAACATTGCAGGTCAATTTGGATTTGGCTACAGCACAAAGGCAGTGATTGAACCAGATCAATGAATTGGAGGAGAAACAGTTGGTCGCTATCCAACAAACAAAGATTATCCAGTAGCAGAGAGCTAAGTGGCACGACAGATTTATAAAGAAGAAGCATTCCAAAAAGGATATTGGGCTCTCTTATATGACTCAAGGTTTAAAGACTTCAAGGGTAAGCTTTGCACCAGATGGCTAGGTCCTTATCAGGTAGATGCAGTCTTTGAAAATGGGACTGTAAATTTGGTAACCATTGACAGTGCAAGGACATCATGACTTACAAATGGGCACCGTCTTCGATTGTATCACAAACCTACCTCTAAGGATTCATTTTTCAACATTGTCACAAATTTAGATCTACAGATTATGGAAATAGGGGAAAGCCCCCTGTGCTGCAAAAATTTTAACTTTTCCATTAAGTGTAACAGTTGAAAAGTACCTGGTAGCAGCTGTTACACCGTAAAATAATAATAATAATAATAACAACAACAACAACGACAATAATAACAATAATCTGGCTATGAAACCCTTTCTCAAGCGCAGACAGACACTTTTGTGGTAGTTGAAAACCACCTAGTGGCGGCTGTTACACCCTCTATAACAACATTTGTTATTCTAAAGTATGTCGTGCGATAAGTGCTATTACATGATATTTTGTTCTTTATCTTTTTAAAGAAATTAAATTAATATATATCAATCATCTTGGCTATTACACTTGTAACAACTGACGACTTTTCAGTAATAAAACAAGATATTCTATTGTAATAAACAACAAAAACATCACCGTGAGCCTTGTCATCAGATTTAAGTTCATGTGTCTCGCTGCCCGAGGATGATTCAACGTCGCACCGCCCATTACTTCGTTCCACGTCACCCACATACATCATCAAAAAGCTAATATTGAATTTGTTTTATTTTGTAATTATTTCAACTTAACATGATTATTGACGGCCAAGGGCAGTTGTCATAATTAAGCTGGGGGGGAACGAATCACATGACGACATGACTGTCGAATGATTTGTAATTATTTAAAAAATCCAGCAATTAAAGCATGTGACCAGGTAGTTATCGTTACTTAATGACAAATCATACCAAAAAGGGTAAGGGAACCATTGACGAGACCTCCCCATGGCTCACCATTAAGGAAAAATTCATTGAGTAGTACGAACCATCCATGCCAAATCTTAATCCAAAATCTTCACCTGCGCCACCCTACCACGCTACCATTTACCCCTGCAAGAAGTGTTGAATCCCCATTCGGAGTTTTCGGAGAGGAGGAAGATAGCAGTACATGCTGAAACAGCTAGAGTGTCTGCTAGAGGGAAGGATGAGCAGGAAAAATAACACTGAATTGCATAGGCAATGGGAGGAGTAGCAATACAGCATGAGCTAGGGTCTACAGAAGCCCTAGAAGGTTTCCCTGAAGCATGCCAGGTTTTCAAAGATGCATGCTGGTTCGAATTCCTCCAAACATTGGAAGGATCAAACAATGGTGTGGCCATGGAATTTGAAAAGAACCTGGAGATAAACCAGATGAAAGTTAGAGGATTGAATTGGAGGTCGCAGAAGAAGTTATCGCTAGAGTAACAAGATTGCCAGTAGAAGGGAAGAGATGGTTTAGTAGGAAGGTTAATGACCCCTCACTGAAAGGGGATTTTCTTCAGGAAAGAGAGTCATTGGTTAAGAAAGTCAGGTGAATTAATCAGCTATCACTTCCCCAACCATGGGCGGATGTTGCTCTCTTCCTCATTAAGTACATTTCTTGTGAGGGAAGGGAAACACTTGTGTTTAATTTCCATTTCCCATTGTTGAACCATCTCTGTCATCAGCAGCTAATCAACCTTCTATATTTCTTTGTAGGCAATATTAGGCACATCATACGGCTGTGAAAATGACTACACATCCAAAAACGTGTGTTACAAACCATATCCTTATTAAACTCATTGTGCTGGATGTCTTGAGCTGACAGGGAAAGAATTTGGAAGAGTTCATATGGAAAAGGCCCAGGATAACTTGTAGAAGGCAAACAGAGATGGTTGGGGAAACTCCAGAGGTAACAATGGAGCAACCCTAGTTCTCGATAGTGAGGGTCAGGAAGAAGTTGGTTGATAAACCGATTGGCGACAAAAGGCTGAAAAACACACTAAGGGTTAGCAGGCACCTAGAGTTCCCATCCATGTCGAGAAAGGACAATGAAGAAATCGAGCAGAAGGACGAGTAGCAAGCTCAGCTAGAAAAATCTCCTTTACCTGGTGAGTGCAAAACCTAGTCTTTGCTGTCGAAAATTGAAATTTTAGAAAAAGAAATTAGAGAATTGAGGGAACAACTAGCAGTATGAAATGCAGAGCCAAGAGCCCTAGGGCTGGATACTTTGGCAGAGGCCATGGATAGGGCCAGACGGGGAGAAATCATGGGCACTTTGTGCATAGCCTGTGCTGATAAGTTGGTGGAAGCCGGATTCAAAGTTTGTGCAATAGAAACTACCTCGAGGGAGATTCAAACTGAAAAATAGAAAGATATTACACCAGAACCTATCTAGGATGTTGCTAATACATAAGAGCCAACAATCGAGACAGTACAATCCATAGGGAGTGATCAAGAAATGGATACACAAGAACCCTTGGTTGACATTGCTGTTTCACTAGGAACAATAGTGGAGGAGGAAATCAACCTAGAGGAGGAAGAGAAATATAATATCCATGAGTTGATGGTCACTGCTACTGTTACTGATCCAGGTGGATATTGGTGGCCACCGACCAATTCCACTTGGACCCCCAACATTTCTTCTTTCGGTTTTTCACTTTCCTTAACTATAGCACATTTTACTATTTTTAGCATTTTTTAGGGTCCTAAACTTCCGGAACCATTTTGAGGCCCTAAACAACATTTTTTTGGAAATCTACAACCAACGATTTACTGTCTAAAATCATGTTTTTCATCGTAGTCCTCCGAGATATCTTTCCAACGGGTTATCATGCCTGTCAAATGGAGATAATATGACCAAGTCGCGACCCTAGGGAGTTGGCTTTCCATCTCACCCCAATGGGGCCCATAAACTCTTGGTGTTACATCTCCTTGGGTTAAGGTTTTGGTTGTTTAGGGTTTTCTCTTATTGTTTGATAATAAAAATGCCCTTGAGCCTCATTGTAAGTCAGTTCAGAGGCATGTAGCCACCACATCTCTTCTCAGAGATAAGCTACCATTGCCCTAGCTGGTTTATTTCCATTTCTAGTTGTAAGCATATTTCAGTATTTTACATTAATGAAATGAAGTATTATTTCCACTTCATCTCTGTGTTTATGGTTATCTCTGTAATTTTTTGAATTCTTGTTTAAATCCAGGTCAGTGGTATCAAAGCAGACTGTTTTTTCTTTGTTTTTCTTTGCGTGTCCCCAACAAGGTCAGGATATAAGGAATTAGGGCTTGAACTGGTCAAACCTTTGCAAGACCAGCCTTACAAATCCTATGGCCTCCCATGGCAGATGAAAAGAAAGACGTGGGGGTAGGAGATCCTATCAAAATCTGGCTCAAAGAATCCGTCGAGTGACAAAGGAACACGATGATTGAAAACTTTGCCTAGATCCTTCACCAATTACCCAAGGGCGACACATTGGCTTTCAACAGCTACTCTGCAAGCTCCACAACATTTAAGGTACAAGTTAATTTTCAAATCCCCATATTTGAGGGTCATATAGACACAGATGCCATCGATAAACGGTTAAATATGCTAGAGGGTTATTTTTCTGTTCATGATTTTTCTATTCGGGAAAATATTATTTTCGCTCTTCTCAAAGTAGGCCCCCACGTCAAAGACTGGTGGGAAACCTACTGCGAGAAGAAGGATGAAAGTACAGGATCACTATTTTCAGTAGAACCCACTTGGAATTCATTCCGGGATGCCATCAAGGAGTAGTACTACCCTATAGGAAGCTATGAGGATCAATACATAAAGTGGACCATTGTGCAGCAGGGAGGGGACCAAGACATGCTAGAGTTTTCCAATATTTTCCATACCCTTCGTACAAAGTTGGGTATCAAGGATTCAGAGCAGTATTTGGTACTCAAATACCATGGTTGCCTGAACAAGTACATCTAGGAAGAAATAGAATTCCTGAACATCTTCTTGCTCTGCACGACATACAGATATGCCGTGAAGGTCGAGAAAATTTTTAAACAGAAGCAGCGAGACTTTGGATCTAGTAATCCAAAGCAAGGGAAAGGTGCCCCCAAACCACAAAACAAGGAAAAAAGCCAAGGTGGGGCTGCCCAAGACAACCCGCCAAATCTGCAAGAAAATAATAGCACTGCGAAGCCTAAAAAGGACACGGGAAAGTGGTGTGAGTTCCATAAGAGCTCCACTCACAACACAAGTGAGTGTTGGGCCAAGCAGTCACTGGTGACCGAGCTCAAGGTTTCAGAATCAGATGCATGTTCTGACTCTAAGTCAGAATCCAACAAGGGGAATGACAAAGGGAGTAGATTATCGATGTAGATCCCAACACCACCGTTGCCACGATGAAGATCCAGAGGAGGAGGAGAGTCTCTTCCACTCTTAGATGTGGGTAAAGGGCTCCCTGCTATAGTTCATTGTCGACAGCAGGAGCCAAAAAAACCTCATTTCGATAGAGGTCATGAAGTGGCTGGGCTTACCAACCACAACACATCCACAAGCATACACCATCGGGTGGCTTCACCAAGGATGGGATTTTCTCATGAGCCAGTAGTGTCACCTTCCATACAACATCAAGCCCTTCACGGATGAGGTATTATGTGACATTACTCCCCTTGAAGTTTGTGATGTATTATTAGGAAACCCATAGTTGTGGAAGTGAAATGTTGTGTATGAACCAAGGCCACATGTTGTTATTGTTACTTTTGGAAATAATTTGTACAGGATACCGGAGGTAGCACTGCCTACCGCCATCTCTTTGGTTACTGCAAAACAATGTGGTAAGCTCATTTCCAAAACCGGGAAAGTTTTTTTCATGATGATACACCCTCAAGGAAAGAAGAAGACGGTGGCCACAACCTCTAGACAAGGCCCCTCCACATGAAAACTACAGATGGACAAGGTCGTGGAGGAGTATGAGGACATCTTCACCTCCCCCGCAGGGGTTCCTCTACACTATCAGGTCAAGCACCCTGTTGATCTGGCCCCAGGTGCATCGCTGCCCAATTGACCAATCTTGATGCTCCATTCTAGAGAACGATGAAATCAAGAGGCAGATTCAAGAGCTGCTACAGAAAGGTCACATCCATCCAAGTTCATCACCCTGTGGGAACCCAATCATGTTGGTACAAGAGAAGTATGGGACTTGGAGACTCTATATTGAGTATCGGCCACTAGACAAGATCACTATTCATAATAGGTACCCGATCCCATGGATTGATGACCTCCTAGACCAACTAATGGGGGGGAAATATTTCAGCAAGATCGATCTGAAGTCAGGCTATCACCAGGTACCAATCGAACGATGTGTGGAAGACTACCTTCAAATCCAAGGAGGGTCTTTTCAAATGGTTGGTTATGCCTTTCGGATTGACAAATGCTCCTACAACCTTCATGAGGCTTATGGATGACATCTTGTAGCCATTCACCAACTCATTTTTAGTGGTATACTTGGATGACATCCTGATCTTTAGCCAGAGTTGGGAAGAGCACCTCCACCACATCCAACAGGTTCTCAAAAAACTGCGCAACACAAGTTTGTTGGAAATAATACTGAGAGGGGGGAGGGGTGAATTAGTATTATCAGCTCAATAAAACTTTTCATTTCCATACTTAGATACATATACGCTACTTCATTCAATGGAACCCGCGTGTATACGCAACTGTGTCTAAAGCAACTAGCATATATCCAAAATATTTATGATTCAGTTAATCCATTAAACGTTGATCTTTAGTTAGTGCATCAGAACTTTATTAACCATATGAACAGTAAGTAGGTGCAGTAAAATAGAATAGATCATCACACACAAGAAGCACACATGAACACCATGATATAAGGTGGAAACCCAATGTGGGTGAAAACCACTGCTGCAAGTCGTCTCTATCTTCTTTCAATAAGATACTTCATTTTACAATATTTTGTACCAGTGCAGTCCATTACCAGTACGCAGGCTTCTACCTGCAGAGGGCTACAACCCTCTCTAATTTTCCATACTCTCCTGGATGGGAGTTACAACCCCCTTAGCTATTGTACTAGCTGATCCATTTACTAGTACGTAGGTGCCTGCCTACTGAATGCTCCAATCTTTGCTCGTTCTCCAGCGGCTACCGGAAGGGAGCTACTACCCCCTTTACTCTTGTACTAGCTGATGTACTAGTACGTAGGCACCGGCCTACAATCTCCTTTCACCCTCCAGGGACCACATTTCATACATTTTCAGACTGGATATTCCTGAAGCAAAACACTATAATATGAAGGCCACGTTTCATCAAATTTTCATACTAGACCCATAAATATCATTGAAGCACAAAACAATCAATACTAGCATCATCAATCTCTGAATCACTGAAACACTGAAACCCTGTCAACAACACAGTCACAAGAACACAGAGCAGACAACAGAGATCTGCAATAATAATCAGACCCAACTGCAACGTCAAATATCAAACTTCAAAATGTATACGCTACTACGATGAATCAAACCCGCGTACATACGCGCTTTTTCCAAGGCCAACCCGTGTACATATCTAAAAATATTTCTTATAACTTTGCAGCTGTACCAGACATCAGTCATACTCATAACATTCATAGAACATTACATGCATCAGTATGTAGATCTAGAATAAGCATAATCAACCATATAAGGATAGTCCATTTCAAACCATTTGATCCCGATCTCTCCTTAGATCTTGTTTTCCATCAACCGGTGAGATCCCTCCTTAGCTCAGATCAAGCAATGCATCATCAGCCCATAACCTGCATACTGGATCTCATCCTTCGTCAGATATTCAAGACTTTTCGGATGCCCTTGCCTAATGATCTTCTTCTCCTTTTATAGTCTTAGGCCTTGCTCAATACCACAGTCCAAAACCATAATAAACCAATACTATGGACCCAATACTTGGGATCAACACATCTGACAAGGTACCATGGTACAAAACCATAGGTTCAAATACCAAGGACTAACTACCACAGACCAAAGGTAAGTTTTCCAACATATATGTTCTTTTCCTTGCATGAAAGTGCGTGTGTACACACACACGCCTTTGAAACGTCTAACCTGCGTGTATACGTGGCTTGGTCACGATGAACCTGCGTATATATATTTTTTCTTCATTCTTGTAGCCTCATCATCAAATCCTTGCTACTGACCTGCTACACTATGATCTGTCCTCTGTGTGATTTGCCATCAAGGACAACACTTGTCTCATAATGCCAACAATCTCCCCCTTTGGACTTGATGGCAAAGCTAGCTTGTCACACTTAGAACTTATCATCTGATATCTCATGCATTCAATCACATCTGATATCTCTTCTGAAGATTCATCTAGTTATAAATAAGTGAGTTGATCTTCTACGAGTTGGTTGCCATCAAGTACAACACATGCATCATAATGCCAACAATCTCCCCCTTTGGACTTGATGGCAACAATACCAAATCACTCTCCCCCTTTGACATCAAGGGCAAAGGGCGGAGCAAGATATTCTCTTTTTTTGCTGTCCATACTCCCCCCTAAGTGCCTGCTGAAATTTCTCAATGAGCTCCCCCTTTGTATATGCCAAGGTGTACCAATCTGTCCATGCTCCCCTTGAGTACATGCTGAAGTCTCTGCTCTGCTGAAGTGTGTTGTTCATGCTCCCCCTGACTATAAGAAAGGTCTGCAAAAAGATGTCTTACAAGAAGAACATGACTCTATCATAAATGGCCTTCCTATCACCAAGGACTCATACATACATCCATTTCCCAACCAAGTGGGGATATACTAGAATTGACTCATCCACCCAACCAAGTGGGGATACATCGAAAGTTTACACATGATAAAACAAGAACATTACATCTTCATCCCAGGCATAGTGGGGAAACCAATATAGGCCGTTACATGACCTTGAAAACATAAAATAGATACATGACATAGAGACGAAATATCTAGAGCAAGACTTGTGAAAGTCACCAATAACTGATAGCAACAGCATCTGTCAAACACTTTTCATATCAGCAACCATGATCTCCTTCTGTTCTCCTTCTACACCTGTTCTAACCAAAACAGCTTGTGTACACGAACCAAGAGCTTCTAAGGTAATGCCAACAATGCACTATTAGAAGTTAATCTGCTCCCCCTGAAACTGTGCAAGATGGTCTCTGTCAGACCCATATCAGACTCTTCTCACCCAGAGTCTGGCCTACTAATTTTATTCAAACCAACATATACGCGACTGTATCCATAGAAACTTGCGTATATATGCGGATACTCCTTATGAAACTCGCGTACAGCCAATTCTAGATCAACAACCTGTAAATGTCCTATGACAGGGTATGTCTGCATATAGATATCAACTCATCATCATAAAATCATTCACATTATATCATATGTGTAAAACACCATCGCCATCTTATCAACAAGATCATCCATGTATCATCACTTGGGAATATCTGCATCAATCAACATATGTAAGTATCAACCTATCATCATCATCATTTCTTCAACAATGCAACTTTGAGTAATCATTCATGTATCCTGCACTATGTATCTTGAGCTCAAGATCTTTTGTCAAGGCTTCTTTATATCATCAATTTCAACAATCCTCATCCACGTGAGCACCAAGAACTATAGGAATCCTGCATCATGATCTTTATGCATATGACGACAGCAGCATATGAGAGACTCATAATTAAGTAATGAAGTTGTGCATTCAAGCTTTGTGCTTCTCCTTATCCTTATGAAGATCACCATGTAAGCATCGTAAATGCACCATCTAAGAATCAATCCACAAATGTGATTTGAACATCAACTATGTAACCCCAAGAATCATATGGACAACTCATAATCACATCACTAAGGACTATTAACCATAATGCCAAAAATGCATTATTAAAGGCATATTCTCCCCCTCAACCTATGCCATAAGTATCAAGACATTTCCTCACATCCTCAGCAGACTGTAACTATTACCCGACAGAGCAAATAATGGACTGAATCATATCAGATCCCTTTTCAGAGCATGTCCCCACTGCTTTTCCTCAGAGTGACATATATGCTACTTTGTAGTGTCTAACTCGCGTATATACACAACTTCCCTTTATGAAACTTGCGTATGAGATTCAGGAGACTGAATTTTTATACGTTCAGCTCCCCCTGAGTCTGTTATGTTTGTGTTGTGCTGTGTCTGAGTACATTGTGTTGTGCCACATCTTTCCGACTGTACTTCCTTCTTCTTCCATATCTTCAATTGTGATGATGATTTCTCCTTTTGGTGTGATGTCCGTACTTTGTTCCTGCAATCCTTTGCTATATGTCCAAGCTTGTTACATGCATAACATCTTACATGTTTCATATTCCTCCTATAGAAATCAGCAGCTTTGTGACCAAACATATTGCAAGCAAAGAAATATCCATTAAAGTACCTGGAATGAGATGATATTTCAGTGTGATGATCTTGAACCATTCTTCTTCTGCATCTAGCTACAACATGTCCAAGATTATGACATTCATAACATTCAATATTATTCATCTGAGTAAATGGACAATTATTACTTCCATAGTTAGGAGTAAAAGATTTTCTTTGAAGAATCTCTTTCCTTGATTGTTCATGGGGTTGACCTCTCATCTCCTTGTTGATCATTTTAGGTTTCTCTTTAGAGTTCCTTGCCTCACCTTGTGAACTAGATTCACCTTCAACAGATTTATGAAAACCAAGACGAGTTTTTATAGCAGGAGACCTTTGACTATTAAGAATATCATACAAGACTTTAGTACTATCTTGAAATCATAAAAGCTTATCCTTTTCTTCTAATTTACCTTTCAAGATATTTACTTCAACCTGAAGTTGTTCCTCCTTTTCCAGACATTGCTTCTTCAAAATTTCTTCAGACTTTCTTCCTTCTTCCATTTGTTGCCTTAGTTTGAGAATCTCCTTTTCTTGTTCTTCATTCAGATCCTGCTGCATTTGACAAATTCTGAAGGCACATTCTAGCTGAGATTTTAAGCTGATGACTTCGTTTTCCTGTTTCTCAATAGATTGGAGTAGATCTTTATTCTGTTTCTATGATTCTTCAAGATCTTCCTTTAGCAAGAGGGTCGTAGCTTCAAGACTTTCATAGTAACTGGATCTATCTCTGAGTTTCTTGATGGTTGTACTTCTTTCATTGACTTCATCTCTTAGTGATGTTGCTTCATCCTGCAACTTTTGATATTTGTCCTTGAATAATTTCCTTACCTTGTTTCCTTCCTCTAGTTGGGCTTTTAGTTTGGTAGCTTCTTCTTTGAAGTCGCAGTCCCTTTTGTTCAATAGATCTTGTTGATCTCCGATTTTGTATGAAAGCCTTTTAAATTCTACCTCTACTTTATATCTTTCTTGTTCACCCATAAGAGCAAATTTAGTTGTTTCGCTATCGCTTTCATCTTTTCCAAATGGATAGATAGCTGGAACATCAGAGGATAGCAAATTCATACCTGATAGTTCATCTTCATTCTGAAATGATTCTAAATCTGATTCTGAATCTGAAGAGCTTCTTACACCTAATTCCCAATCGATTCTCCCACTGTCATAGTTCTTCTGAGATGTCTTCTTCTGCTTATGTGCTTTCTTCTTCAGCTTCTTTCCCATTGTTCCACGGATCTCCTTTAAGCGATCAAGCCTCTACCAAAGGACCTGCTCTGATACCAATTGTTGGAAATAATACTGGGGGGGCGGTGAATCAATATTATCAGATCAATAAAACTTTTTCATTTCCATACTTAGATACATATACACTACTTCATTCAATGGAACCCACGTGTATACGAAACTATGTCTAAAGCAACTAGCATATATCCAAAATATTTATGATTCAGTTAATCCATTAAACTTTAAACTTTAGTTAGTGCATCAGAACTTTATTAAGCATATGAACAATAAGCAGGTGCAGTAAAACAGAACAGATCATCACACACAAGAAGCACACATGAACACCATGATATAATGTGGAAACCTAATGTGGGTGAAAACCACCTGCTGCAAGTCGTCTCTATCTTCTTTCAATAAGATACTTCATTTTACAATATTTTGTACCGGTGTAGTCCTTTACCAGTACGCAGGCTTCTACTTGCAGAGGGCTACAACCCTCTCTCGTTTTCCAGACTCTCCTGGATGGGAGCTATAACCCCCTTAGCTCTTGTACTAGCTGATCCATTTACCTGTACGTAGGTGCCTGCCTACTGAATGATCCAATCTTCACTCGTTCGCCAGCGGCTACTGGAAGGGAGCTACTACCCCCTTTGCTCTTGTACTAGCTAATGTACTAGTACGTAGGCGCCGGCCTACAATCTCCTTTCACCCTCCAGGGACCACATTTCATACATTTTCAGACTGGATACTCCTGAAGCACAACACTATAATCTGAATGCCACGTTTCATCAAATTTTCATACTGGACCCATAAATATCATTGAAGCACAAAACAATCAATACTAGCATCATCAATCTCTGAATCACTGAAACACTGAAACCCTGTCAACAACATAGTCACCAGAACACCGAGCAGACAACAGAGCTATGCAATAATAATCAGACTCAACTGCAACTTCAAATATCAAACTTCAAAATGTATATGCTACTACGATGAATCAAACCCGCGTACATACACGCTTTTTTCAAGGCCAACCGGCGTACAGATATAAAAATATTTCTTATAACTTTGCAGTTGTACCAGACATCAGTCATACTCATAACATTCATAGAACATTACATGCGTTAGTATGCAGATCTAGAATAAGCATAATCAACCATATAAGGATAGTCCATTTCAAACCATTTGATCTCGATCTCTCCTTAGATCTTGTTCTCCATCAACCAGTGAGATCCCTCCTTAGCTCAGATCAAGCAATGCATCATCAACCCATAACCTGCATACTGGATCTCATCCTTCGTTAGATATTCAAGACTTTTCGGATGCCCTTGCCTAATGATCTTCTTCTCCTTTTATAGTCTTAGGCCTTGCTCAATACCACGGTCCAAAACCATAATAAACCAATACTACGGACCCAATACTTGGGATCAACACATCTGACGAGGTACCATGGTCCAAAACCATAGGTTCAAATACCAAGGACTAACTACCACGGACCAAAGGTAAGTTTTCCAACATATATGTGCTTTTCCTTGCATGAAAGTGCGTGTATACACACACGCTCCTTTGAAACGTCTAACCCACGTGTATACGCGGATTGGTAACGATGAACCTGCGTATATATATTTTTTCTTCATTCTTGTAGTATGATCATCAAATCCTTGCTGCTGACCTGCTACACTATGATCTGTCCTCTGTGTGATTTGCCATCAAGGACAACACTTGTCTCATAATGCCAACAATCTCCCCCTTTGGACTTGATGGCAAAGCTAGCTTGTCACACTTAGAGCTTATCATCTGATATCTCATTCATTCAATCACATCTGATATCTCTTCTGAAGATTCATCTAGTTATAAATAAGTGAGTTGATCTTCTACGAGTTGGTTGCCATCAAGTACAACGCATGCATCATAATGCCAACAAAGTTATGTGCCAATTTGGAGAAATGCACTTTTGGCATGATTCAGGTTTAGTATTTGGGATACATTATGGATGAATAGGGGGTGCATGTGGATCCATCCAAGATCCAAGTCATTTAGGATTGGCCATCTTCAACCACTCTGACAGAGCTTCGCAACTTTCTAGGTCTTTCCAACTTCTACCACAGGTTCATGTTGGGATTCTCTCATATCACTTGGCCCTTGAGTCAAGTCACCAAGGGAGTAACGAAAGAAAAATTCTTTTGGTCTAAATCTCAATAGAAGACATTCACAGAGTTGAAAGATTGCCTCTGCTTAGCACCAATGCTCGCATTACCAGACTTGGAACAACCATTTGAGGTCGAGACAGATGCGTCTGACTATCCTATTAGGGCAGTCCTTACTCAACACGGGCATCCAGTGGCATATCACAGTGATACACTTTCAGACATAGTCCAAAAGTATCCCACTTATGACAAAGAGATGTATTCCCTTGTGTAGTCCTGCTGACAATGGAAGCATTACATTTTGGGGAAGGAAATGGTCATCCACACAGACCACCGACCCCTGCATTTCATACAAACCCAAGGGAAATTGCAGAATGATCGCCATCAGAAGTGGTCCACATACCTACAATAGTTCCATTTGAATATCAATTATAAGAAGGGAAACACCAATAATGTTGCATATTGCCTCAGTCGACCACCAATCATGGCGTTAAACACCATGCTCAACTATTGCGGGCACAAGACTTTTTTTTGGCCACTTCTATACAAAAGTGACCAAGAATTCGGCCACACATACCAAACACTCTTGTAGGGTCAACATGTTCCATATTTTCACCTCTAGGATGCCCTGTTATGCCACCTGGGTCACCTTTGTGTCCCTTTAAGCAAGCGTTCCAAGATGATTTGGGAATCACACTACAATTGGGCCGCTGGGAATTTTGTGGTCGAGAAGATAGTGGAAGTACTGTAGAAGTATTTCTATTGGTCGGATCTTCTATAGGATGTCGGGAAGTACATTAGATCATGCACTGCCTGTGCCATTGGCAAACTGACCATAAAGAAGCAAAGCCTATATACCCGTTGCCTACCCCTAGTCAACCTTGGGAATCCATCTCCATGGATTACATGTTGGGCCTTCCTTCCACTAAGCGTGGAAACGATTTTTTTTTTGTGGTCGTCGACAGGTTCTCGAAGATGGCCATTATGGCGGCCTGGAAGAAGAATATCACAGCAGAAGCCACTACTAAACTCTTGTTTGAACGAGTGTGGCTACACTTTGGGATCCCATAGTATATCATCTTAGATTGGGATAGCAGGTTCCTCAGTACATTTTGGTCCAGTCTCTGGTCGATGTTGGACACCAAACTCACTAAGTCCACAACCTTCCATCCTCAAACTGATGGCCAAACAGAGGTTGTCAACAAGATGATCGTACACATTTTATGCATGTAAAACTCAAAGCATCCACGCACAAGGGACAAGAGCCTCCCCTATGTTCAACACAGCTACAATCAGGCTCTCCATAGCTCGACTGGCCACAACCCTTTTCAGGTGGGCTTGGGATTCTAAACACTATGTCCCATTGATGTGGCCATGCCATTTGCAGCTACTCATGCAGATTTAGCTCATGTCTAGTCCGAAAAATATAAGGAAAACAAATTCATTGAGGACATCCAACATATTCACCAATAGGTCCATGACATTTTGGAGAAATCAAATGCCAAGTACAAGCAGCGACATGATCAACATTGGGTGCCATACAAGTTTCAGGTGGGTGAAAAAGTTTGGTTGCATTTGCAAGACGAACGCCTTACTGGAGCCTATCAAAAACTCAGACCACTTCGATATGGTCCTTACACAATTACCAAGGCTGTGGGAGATAATTCATTTGAGCTCAGCATTCCCCCATTCCTTGGCCTGCACCTAGTGTTCAATATGGACCGCCCTTAGCCATACTTTCCACCATTACTAGACACATCTGACATTGCAGGACAACTCACACCCACAAAGTTAAATCCAGATTGGATAGAACAAGCTGCAACTGATCAGATCATGGACACACAGATCAAGCACACTCGCCAGTAGAATATCCAACTGTAATGAGTTGTCAAAGCAGGTCAACTCCTTCACCAGGCCAAGTGGCTCACCAGGGACCAAGTTCAACAGAAGTTTCCTCATCTCATGGAGGAGCTCAATGTAATGGTGTTATAGACATTTTTGTGCCCTACAACTCCAAGCATGAAATGTCCATAAACCAAGGGCTCCTAAGTCCTTAAAAGTGTTGTTCTAACCCCTAAAGGAACAAGGTCAACAGATTACAGCTTCTCCCAGAAGTTCTCCATGAGAAACTACTCAGAATTGGTCAAAACAGGATCATTGCAGCTGCTCCACTGGCTAAGTGTGTTGCATCTCACATAAATACACTATGAGGGTGCGTTGCATTTCAAAAGTCCCTTCTGTGGGGTGCGATGGGTGAGAAATTACAAATGGCAGTGTCATTCCGCGAGGTGGAGAGGCAATGGAAGCTTCCAGAATCTTCTCATGTGACACTTGCCTCACTGAATTCGACCAAAGATGAGTAAGAGGCCCTTAGTCTCCAAGTGGAAGCAATAACTATCAGAGAGAAGACACTAATCAAATCACAAGCTGACTCATCCCCCTTACAGATATCTATATATGGATCCCTCATCCCAGAGATCCAGAGGCTGGAATTTTGCATATTGTAAGGAATTGTTGTTGGTTTCTAGAGATAAACATCAGATTGTTGGGTGATCTAAGCTTTGTTCGAGGTGAAGAGGGGCTTCTTTGCTGGGAGGTTGATGTTGGGTCGGAACAACTGGTTGTAACTCCTCCTGGACCTTTTCTTGTTTATCAATAAAAGCTATTTGAGTTTTCCTCCATGCTTTTGTATCATTGATTTTGTTACATTTGTATGGTCAATTTACATCTGATCCTAGATTGTTTATGATTATAGATCCATGTCTTTGTATAGTGCTATGCTTCTGTGATCTTACAGGTACTTTGTGAAGCTGGGCTTGCAAGAGAGCAGGTAGCTGAGGACTATCAAAGAAGAGAGTGATCGAATCGAAGGATTAGCGCAAGACAGAGGTTGGTCTTTCTGTTCCTCTCTATCTATAATTCATAAAGGAAAAACAAAAGTAGTTTTTCTCCGTTTGTTTCTAAGGCAGCTGTCACAGCTTAGTGGGATAGAGCAGTTCTAAATAGACACTTTTCCCTGTAACAAAATGGCGACTCCGCTGGGGAACTAATTAGTTTGTTTGTTTATCATTCTTTGTTGTTTGTTTCATAAACTTACAAGTAGAATTCGAACTGCATTCGCCATAACAAATGCAAAGTAGATAACTGTTACTTCAATCCATCTACTGGATATGTTTATGATTTAAACAACTGGTTCACAAACTATCTGATTGCCCTTGTGATAGCTCTTAGATCCTCCTTAGATCTACCCGTGATTGTCGAATTACTGATTGCTTTTTGTTCGGCCAAAACCCAAGAAATGAACTGCAAACTGTGACCCGGAACCCGAACAGAGTCTCGTTTCTGGCCCAACGCAGGTACTGTTAAGAGATTCTGAATTTTAGCGCACTTCCCGAGTGGACAACCTGCGCTGCATTTCAGATTCTCTGTGTTACAGGTGCGCTGATCAAACTAGCTTTGTGTAGTTGTTGCTTCTGTGGTTCATTCTTTCCAGTTCTATTCCTGAATTTTGTTGCCTGTGATCAGTATATGTCTGAAAGAAACCCCTTTTCCTTGTTGTTATTCCACCTCCTTTGTACAAAAGAACTGTAGATGTTTTTGTGTGTTTGTTGAGTCATTTACAGTTCTCCTTTGCAAGAGTAGCATAGTCGTACTGTCGTCCTTTGATTTGAATCTGTCGCAAGTGTCGATTTCGATCGTAGGAAAAAGTTTGATTGCTATTGATGGTCGATTATCCTGTTACTATTGCTTTTGGTTTGAATTTTTAATTTTCTAGTGCCAAGAACAAGTATTCATTTCAAAATCGTAATGTGTTGTAATCGTCTCCATTTTTTATTTTGAAAAGAAGCTTGTTGATATTTGTCACTTGAAAAGAAATTTAGAATTGTGCATCAACTTTCTTTTTAGCATCCATATACTAAGAAAGTCGAAAAACAAATACATGCATGTGCATTTGCATATAGACAGTCTGATTGGCTTGATTTAGGAAAGTGAATTTAGAGTGTGCTCTTTTCTCTTTGTGAAAAGATTTTGTCTTTCTTTTCCCTAGTAGCTAGGATTTTCATTGCATAAAAGAGATAAAAAGTTTGCTTATCGTCTTAGATTGCATTCTAGGAATTACATCTACATCTCGTGGTGAACCCGAAAGGCAAACTTCATAAACAAGATCAACTTAAAATAAATTCAATGAATCTAATAACGCTTTGGAACTTAACGCACAACATTTAGAAGTCTAGGCTAGAGACGTATTCCGGGGTTGTAAAGCCTGGTAACTGTTGTTCTCAATGATGGGTGGGTGATTCCTCCACTTTGAGACGATAAGTGCTAGTACGGACTTGTGCTCCCACGTACCGTTGAGTATATTTTGGGAGACCCCAATAGGCTTAATCCTTTATCCATAGGAAGTCGTGTCTGCCGCCCTATCGATCGCAATGCACTGAACACAACATTCGGGAAGATTGATTGTCGTACCGTAAAAAGTATTCTGCAGTATTGCGATTGTTTTCGTAATCCCTCTACCTAGATTTCCAGAGTAGTCCCTTTCGTTCCTTTTCAGACTCCTTAATGGAAAAGGTCCATCTGAGCACTTGTCACTTCAGGCTCATTAAAAATCGAAGGAGACTAGAGTCATCTTTTGTTTTTTCTCGACTCTTAAAAATTGAAAAAACAAGTTGTGTCAAAGCGTCTAAAATTTATTTAAACGAAATATTCATTACCCTTTCCTGCGTTGATCTTGGGTTGAGAAAATGGAGTCCTCCAACCAAGTAATTCCCCTTGGAGGAAATCCTAGTACCTTCTCCTATTGGGGAGATGTTGGTGCACCCCATATGGCCACATTGTCGCTTCCAGGACTGACAATTGGTTTACCTGTATGGCTCTTCTCAACCTCTATTGTTCAGAACACCGTAATTCCTGAACAATCGAATCAGCAATTAGACGAGTCCAGAGTTACCCACCAACCTTCTACTTCCTCTAATTCTTCCTCTCCTCCTTCCTCTTCGCTTGATGGGGCTGGTAAAGCCAAAAGTCAAGTACCTAAGGAGAAGAAGGAAAAGAAGAAGAAAGAGAAGAAGAAGAAGGAGCCAAAAGCGAATGGGGGCAAACGAGTGTCGTCTAGCGAAAATCCACACACTGCACCGACCAGGCCTAAATCGCCATGTGTCATTTGCAAGGGAGACCACTATCACAAAGATTGTCCCTGCATCCCTCGGATCTTAAGGGACTGGTCTCCTCGTTTGCACAACCTGGTGTCATCAACCTCTGATGATCATGTTGAAAACACACCGTCAACTAGTGAAAGTGAAGCCCCCGGACAAAAAGGAAAATACAGATTTCCTTGTAAATTGTGCGAAGGCGATCACGCCGTCCACCGTTGTCCCTTCTTAGACGAAGCTAAAAGAGTTTTGGATGATCGTCTGGTTTCACCGTTACGACTTCCTCCTGGATATAAAAAACTCTTGCCGAGTCTGTCACTAGTTGAAAATCTAGCTGGCCCACTCAGGTGGTCGGCCGAAGCATCTATCATTGAAGATAAACCATCTGAATCCATACCAGACAAAAGTTAAAAGGTCGAGGCGGTAGTTGACCCAGTCTTGCCTTCAGAGGTTCCATCTTCAAATGATACAGTCACTGAAGAGAACAAGGATGACACCGTCCAAATTCTTTTCATAAGCACAGACTCCAACGAACATGGGAGCAATTTACCCGTTCCTTTACCGCAGGAAGGAAGTTCGTCAAATTCGTACCTGGCCATCTATTCGGTCCCACCTCCAAGCAACCTAGTTGTCTCCTTCGACTGGAATCAACTAGGCAGACCCCGTTTACCAGCTAGTATACCATTCCGAATTATTGTTCAAATATATAGAATCGTTATGGCTGGTACCATCATAGATGAGGGGGCTTCTGTGAGTATCCTTTCCTCAAATGCTTGGAAAGCACTTGGTTCGCCATCGCTTTTGCCTGAGATGAGAAATCTGACAGGATTTGATAAAGGAACCAGTCGACCATTAGGGATCCTTCCCAATGTGCCCATAACATTGAGAGGGAAAACCGTTCACATGAACGTAATGGTAGTTCAAGGACCCCTGGATTACAATCTACTCCTTGGACGAGACTATATTTATTGCATGAGAGCCATTGTCTCATCACTCTTTAAAGTGATGTGTTTTCCACACGAAGGAAGAGTGGTCAAGCTCGTAGATCAGCTTTCATTTCTCGGATCACGCATAGCAAATAGTCATATACCATCCCTAAATGGTCTTTTCACGCAAGAAATGTCTCAATTTCCAGTCCGTCCTCCCGATGAGCGCGAGTGATTCGGGGGGACACGACTGAAACCCAGGGGACATGCACCCTGGTCTGCTTCGGCAAGAAAACTTCAGGTATAGGGTAGGTTTCCACGAGAGAATATGACTAGTCTGTACCCCCATCTGTGATTGGAAGAGGGGGTTATTCTAGAACAAGATTCTCTTGTCAAAGTTATGTGAGTGGAGTAGCCTCCTTCACTCACATTTGCCTATTTCGGTAGACATGGCCAAGGAAGTCTTTTGTTTGCACTGTAAATAGAACAATCTTTGGTAACCTATAAGAGGTAGGCCTCTCTCGGTAAAACAAATGTTTTAACGGACTAAAGAAGGGGTAACCTTGAAACTCTGTTTTATACCTGGGGGCATGCAAGCCTTTTGGAGTGCAAGCGAAGAGCGACTATTTATTTTTTAAATTTTTAGGACCTCTAACCCTTTAAACTTGTAGGATTGGTCATCTCCTAACTTGCATAAAGGAAGGATGTGGGGAAAAACTCTAAAAGTTGCCATTGTATATGAGACATTCTTATCACATGACTGGATTAATTGAGCAGTTTTAGCGCATAGTTCAAGCTCGTTAAAAAATAAACATAAAACATGAGCAATTGTTTCCACCCGCATTTAAGCTCGTTAAAAAATGAACTATTCCTTGGTAAATAACCATCATGAATGTAGTACTTCAGTCGTTAAAGCCTTGGTCGTGTTTGCACCGTCACCTCCACTTTTTCATTGGCTGATCATTCACCTCCATTTGAATGTTTACCCATTTTGAGGAACAGCTGCGAAGAGTGATTTCACTAGCCATCCTTGTGACACTGTCGTGATTGGGAAATTCCAAACCTTACCTGGAATCAACTGCTACTAGTTTTATCACTCGTTCCTCAAAAGACGAGTCTCCTTTAAGCTCTTTTCAACTGACTCATAAAATATGAAAAGATTGCCGAGCCATTAGCCTCTCCAGCTCGTTAAAGGGATAGGAAGTGCTATCCCTCCTCTAGATTTTAATCTTTTTGGACCTGAGGGATTATTACACAAAAAGATCGAGTGCTTGTTTTGTTCGGCTCGTTAAAAGTATCGAAAAATTCATCCCTTCTGTATTGTTTTATAATTTTTCGGACTTAAGGGATTAGATGATGAAAAATGAATTTTGGAGTTACCTTTACGTTCCTTTTCAGACTCTCTAAAATTTAAAAGGACCGAGTTATCTTTGTGGTTAAACTTGTTAAAAAGATTAATAGCGACAAACTTGTCTATAGACGAGAACGAGTTTCACTATCGCTAGGCTCGTTAAAACATAGCGATGGGTTTGCCCGAAGGGAAAATTATAGAACAAGCATATGTTATCCTCCTCAAGCTTGACAAAAATAAAGAGGTACTGGTCAGCAATGACTGGGGAAAATTGGGAAGAAAACTCAAAGAAACTTTGTTGGTAGCAAGTCGCTCTTGAACATGACACTTCCACTCCGTGTCCGAGTCGGGTTGGGTTGTTTCATTCACCGGTCACATCACCATGGTCACGCCATACCATCCACATTTGGGGTTAATGCTACTGATCCATCACATCATGTGTCGCCGATATGTTCAAGAGAAGTCATTCAGAGAATTCACCTGTGTCTCACCCACTACCATACATTATACTCCATTCTTTCATGACCGCCAAACTGAACCTTATATCACCAGATCATTTTCACCTCCATCAAAATCATTTGCTCCGTTCCGTGTCATTGATGTGGGATTCATTAAGGCCCTCCTGTGACGGATCACTTCTTGTCGACATCAGCTCATTATCCAAGAAGTTGATCTAGGAACACCCCATTCAGTATTTTGAAGCTTGCATGCCTCAATGGCAAGTTTCTCACTTCCGGCGACAGGTTTACATCAATTACCTTCGACCGAAAGATTTTGCGTGGTGTTCGACGCGAAGTCCTTTATTCACACCATGTGAATTGTACTATAGTACCTTGAGGGTCATTATCATTATCGGTGATTTCTCTCGCGCTTGTTAACAGTTTACATCATTGACTGGTAATCAAGCGATGTCTTTCCATGTTCGACTTCAAAACATTTCTCACATGGATCGACTTGTACTTCGAGTGAAGATCAGACGAGATTGAAGACCCTGGATCTAGTTTCATCCATCCGGGCTGCGATATATATCCAGGGAAATAAAGACATTAAATGTACATCATTGCTACACAGATAATCATCCACTCAAAAGGATGATGGCTCTATGAGAATCATCAGTCTACACTCAGATGATTGTCTGTCCTATGTACATGAAAATGAATTTATAAAGCTCAGCATGGGAATGCCTGCCTCAGCTAGATCATGAAAATAGTATGAAGATAATGTATTGTATTGTATCTTATTACAGGTCTCCTCCTAGCATTGATAGACCTTCAAATCCTCATAATAAAGCATTTCACCCGACACCAAAAGGTTAACGGCCTCATACTTTAGGGGGCAACTGTTATAGACATTTTTGTGCCCTACAACCCCAAGCATGAAATATCCATAAACCAATGGCTCCTAAGTCCTTAAAAGTGTTGTTCTAACCCCTAAAGGAACAAGGTCAACAGATTACAGCTTCTCCAGAAGTTCTCCATGAGAAACTACTCAGAATTGGTCAAAACAAGATCATTGCAGCTGCTCCACTGGCTAAGTGTGTTGCATCTCACCTAAATACACTGTGAGGGTGTGTTGCATTTCAAAAGTCCCTTCTATGGGGTGCGATGGGCAAGAAATTACAAATGGAAATGTCATTCCGCGAGGTGGAGAGGCAATGGAAGCTTCCAGAATCTTCTCCTATGACACTTGCCTCACTGAATTCGACCAAGGATGAGTAAGAGGCCCTCAGTCTCCAAGTGGAAGTAAGAACTATCAGAGAGAAGACACTAATCAAATCACAAGCTGACTCATCCCCCTTACAGATATCTATATATGGATCCCTCATCCCAGAGATCCAGAGGCTGGAATTTTGCATATTGTAAGGAATTGTTGTTGGTTTCTAGAGATAAACATCAGATTGTTGGGTGATCTAAGCTTTATTTGAGGTGAAGAGGGGCTTCTTTGCTGGGAGGTTGATGCTGGGTCGGAACAACTGTTTGTAACTCCTCCTGGATCTTTTCTTGTTTATCAATAAAATTTATTTGAGTTTTCCTCCATGCTTTTGTATCATTGATTTTGTTACATTTGTATGGTCAATTTACATCTGATCCTAGATTGTTTATGATTATAGATCCATGTCTTTGTATAGTGCTATGCTTCTGTGATCTTACAGGTACTTTGTGAAGTTGGGCTTGCAAGAGAGCAGGTAGCTGAGGACTATCAAAGAAGAGAGGGATCAAATCAAAGGATTAGCGCAAGACAGAGGTTGGTCTTTTTGTTCCTCTCTATCTATAATTCATAAAGGAAAAACAAAAGTAGTTTTTCTCTGTTTGTTTCTAAGGCAGCTGTCACAGCTTAGTGGGATAGAGCAGTTCTAAATAGACACTTTTCCCTATAACAAATGGGGATCACTGCTTCCTAAGGGGGGAGGAATGATCCAGGTGGATATTGGTGGCCATCCACCAATTCCACTTGGATCCCCACCATTGCCTCCTTTAGTTTTTTAGTTTCCTTAATTATAGCACAATTTACTATTTTTAGCAGTTTTTCGGGTCCTATAATTACGAAGCCATTTTGAGGCACTAAACAATGTTTTTTTGGAAATCTACTGCCAGCAATTTTTTGTTTAAAATCATCTTTTTCGTCGTATTCCTTGGAGACATCTTTCCAATGGGTTATCATGCACGTCAAATGGACATAATATGACCAAGTCGCGACCCCGGGAAGTTGGCTGTCCAACTCACCCCAATGTGGCCCATAAACTCTTGGTGTTACATCTCCTTGGGTTAGGGTTTTGGTTGTTTATGGTTTGATCTTATTGTTCAATAATAAAATGGCCCTTGAGCCTCATTGTAAGTTAGTTTAGAGGCATGTAGCCACCACATCTCTTCTCAGATATAAGCTACCATTGCCCTAGATGGTTTATTTCCATTTTTGTTTGTAAGCATATTTCAGTATTTTAAATTAATGAAATGAAGTATTATTTCTGATGCATCTCTGAGTTTATGGTTATATCTATAATTTTTTGCATTCCTATTTAAATTGAGATTAGTTACACAAGAACCAGTAGCAGAAACCAAAGCTGGTCCGAAGGAAAACAATGAGCAGAAGCCTGCAGATATTACTACTGCCAGACAAGAACTAGTAGTAAAAATGGAAGTTAACCAGGAAAATAAAGAAACTGTGATAAAATCCACTGACAAAGCTGCTGTTACACAAGAACCAGCAGCCGAGGTGGGAAAATATTGCCCTCAGGAGATTGTTACACCTTTAATTGATGATGCATGTGGGGGAATGTTGTGTCCTATTGAAGGATGGCATTCTAAGAAATTGTCATTATTGGCAGAGCTACAAAACTAGAAGTAGCTGGCACTCTCTTTGCAAGAGAGAGTGATTAAACTCAATATGCATAAGAAAATTATGGATTCCCTGAGAGAAAAATGGTTCAAAGAAGAATGGGAAGGAGAAGAGGAGGCACAGAGGCATAAAGAAATTATGGAGAAAATGGATGAACAGCTGCATCACCTACATCAAGAGGTCTCCAACCTGACGTTTGATAAGACCAAACTCGATGACCTTGCTCTAAACCTACTAGCATGCAAGTAGTTGTCCCCATCATACCTTGTGTTCATGTGGGAACATTACTACTTATTCCAGTTAAGGGAAGTTTGTGAGAGCATGTCCTATATGGGTTCTTTAACCCACACCTTTTTAGAAATTTTCCGTTCCTGTGATTTTGATGATTAGAATTTGTTGTGTGAGCTATTCTTTCACAATATGATGTGCAAGCATGTGAGCACGAGGATGGTGGTGAGTGTCCTTTCTTTCATGGGAGACTTGCAGTTGTGGGAATTCCTCTCATTTATGAGGAATCAGATTGAGTGGAAACTGGCCAAGAAAACAATAGAGACCAATGAGGAAAAGAAAACATTGTGGATCAAGGCTTAACGAGGAATGGATTACGAACTCCGGCGAGATTTCAGATGGTTTTTGAGCAATCCAGAAATCAAAGATCAATTAGCCATTTACAGAAGGAGGATCATGATTATCCGCCTCAACTTTTATGCAAACATGAGGAGCCAAGTGCTAGTTGGATGACTCAAGCGCACTGAGGCCTGTAGTGCAGAATTGCAAGAAGGATACCCCTTTGAGTATAAGAACTTTATGGTTGTTGTTACACTGGTGTTGAAATATGCTTAGATTGTGCGAACACTGGGGGCATTTTGGATTGGCCTCAGGTTCAAATTCCCTTTGATCTGGTTGCCATTGGAGGATTATCAGCCTAATTATTGGTTACGTGATTACGAAGAGGAATCTTGGCCACGTGAGTTAATGGCCAATCAAGGATTCAGATCTTTGGGAAATGATATTGTTGGTGCCTACAATTTTATAGATTTCCACTGGGGGCACAATAGAAGGAACTGAGATTCTGCATGGGGACATGAAGTTGCTTTAGTTGGCGGGAGATGTTGGGTGTGGTTTTTTACCTATTTTATGCACATTCTTTCCCCTGTTTTGACCTTTCTGTCCTCTAATCCTATGCCCTTATGTGACCAAACTCTTTTTTTTCTTACCTTTTTAATCCATTTTATTGTCATGTTACTTTGCTATATTTTACCGAATAATACGAGGCTTTATTCCTTTTTGTGGCTAATTGGGAGAGCATTGAAGGAGAATTTTGGGAAGTTCATATTTTTTAGGTGTTGGCTAGTGCGAATGAAGCTATGAAGTGGACAGGTAGCATGGATTAACTACAGGAAAGGGTAGAAAGGTTCATTGTTACACCCTGAGTGCTGTTACAGATCACTGCTATATACTAGGTGCTGTTACAAGTTGTTGCTGCTACAGGTTGTTGCTGTTACAGATTGTTATTACACATTGGATGTTGTTACAGGTTGTTGTTACACATTGGATGTTGTTACAGGTTTCTATTACACATTAGATGCTATTACACCTCGTGTGGATCCATCGTCACATCAACAGTGTTGTCGTCAGTTGTGTCGGGTCATCCCAAACCACCATTTTCTTAATGTTGTTACACCGAAGCTAGAAATGTGGGTACTATTCCACATAACAATTGTCGGCAGTAGGATTGTTTATTTTTGAAGCAACAAAACTCAAGTAGTTGCAGTCTATGTATATTTATTTAGTAATAAGTTGTAACTTCCTTATTTTTTATCAGCATGAGAATCGAGAGATTCTCATGACTGATCCGCTTTCTAATTTTTGAGCTATAATAGTTATAAAAGACTCAACTTTTTGTGTATTAGCGGATGACATATAGAAGAGTACCGTTACTCTGTTTCTGTAATCTTGAACTTATTCAATATCAATTGGCATGGTGATGCTTACATTCCAGCTGATTTTTTATTCACTTTTTTTGTTCTTCCTGTGCCCTGCTGAGGAGGAAGGGCCCTCCTCTTTCGCAGGGATTGTAGTGATTATGTAGTGTACATTTTAGTTTAGTTCATTGATTTATGGTTTCTCATCATTGTTGTACAAATCATGTATTTCATTCGTTGTTATTTCTATTTATATTATGTTGTTAAGCAGAGTTAATCAATAGAATAATAGTAACCAATTAGAATAGATGTTAGTTCTTGTGTGGCGCACCTTTACTTCAATAGCTGCGAGTTTTGATTTAATTCTGTAGAGTGTTTTTTTTTTTTTATCTACACTCATGGTTTGATTCAACAATTTATATCAGCGACATCTTTTACATCTTTTCTGCATTTTCTTATTCTCGGTTGGAGTGTATCGGTACAAACATTTCTAACTCGATTGAAACTGCAAGACCTACCTTGGGTTGAAAATTAATGTTGCAGTCTGAGTCAATTAAGGTTGATTAAAACAACACTACAACAGTGGTCCATTTTTCAAGTTTAAGAGGTTTAAGATGTGTACATGGGTATGTTTCATGAAAGGCACATACACACATGAGTTTTCTACTACAAATTAGTGTATATATTTTGATAGATGGATGCTTATGGTTTGCAATAACAAAATCTTGTTTCTGTGATGTGCAATATTTTGGTTACAGTGATCTGATTTTTCTAGTTGATTGGTTTAGTTTTAGTTGACTCGGTTTCAGTGATTGTTTGGTTCAGTTGGGTCAAAGATTGATGAATGAGTTAGAATGGTTGAGTTTTAGTTTTGATCATGGATATTGAGATTAAATGTTGGTAGTGGGTAGAATCTAAAAATTTGAAGAAATGTGGCCTACAAGTTATGATGTTGTGCAGTACATGGATCTAGTATGAAAATTTATGAAATGTGGTCCCCAAAGATGAGGGAGTTGGAGATTCCTTCAAGTGATAGCTAGTAAATAATATTAGGGGGTTGGAGCTTCCTTCTAGAAGCAATTGGAGAATGAGCAAAGGTTGTATCCTTCTATAGGTTGGTGGCTATGTATTGGTATAAGTTTACACCAGTACAAGATTCAGGCGGTTGGAGCTCCCTTCTAGTAGGAGCTCGAGAACAAGCAAAGGTTGTAGCCTTCTGCAGGTGGGTGCATGCGTATTGGTATTGGTGCGTGCCAGTACAATATTGTAAAAGATTTTATTTATATTAAAAAGAAAACCAAGACAATAGCAACAGGTGGTTTTTTTCCCACATTGGGTTTCCACCTTAAATCCAGGTGTTCATGTGTGTTTCTTATGTGTGATGTTTTATTTTGTTCTTACCACGCATGATTACTGTCTATTTAATGTTTAATGAAGTACTTATGCACTGGAGCAAAATAAGAAGAAGATAAATTAACTGAAAATTAAGTTTATTGGATATACACTAGTTGTCTTAAGAACAGTTGTGACCACAAGTGGGTTCCCTTTTGTAAAGTCATGTACATAAATCAGGAAATGAAATTAAAAACTTTAATGATTTAAAAATATTGATTCACCCCCGCCCTGTATTTTTCTCAACAATTGGTATCAGAGCAGGTCCTTTGGCAAAAGCGTGATCACTTGGAGGAGATCCATCAAGACAATGGGAAAGAATCAAAAGAAGAAAGAAACTCAAAGGAAGAAGATAGTAAAGGGAAGAAAATATTTAGAAGCATTATCAGGCATGGAATTTTGTTCGAAATGTTATTCATTTCCTTGTTCATTCAAAAGTGATAGTGATGAAGAAGATGGGTTTGATCAAGACTATCAATTACTTATGGAATTTTAATATGAGTCTGATGATAATTTCATGGATTCCCTAGAAGAAAATGATATTTTTATTGAAGAAATATCTCAGCTTAATATTTGTTTAGAAGAAGCTAAATTAACAGAAGAAACTTTAAAGAAACAAATCATAGAAAAACAAAAGCGTAATGAGAAGTTCGAATGTGAAATAGTCAGTCTAAGGAAATAACTTGAGAAAGAAAAAAGTATTAATATTATATTTGTTAAAGGATCTGAAAACTTGGATGAAATCATCAAGGTTCAATTCTCACCTATTATAAAGATAGGTCTTGGTTACTGTGAAGAAACATCAAATATTGTAAAGTATCCTACAAACATGGGAAGCTATCTCAATGCAGTAAAAGGAAGCAATAAACATCACTCCATCCTACAACAAAAGAATAAAGGACCAAATACAGAAACATGAAGCTATATCAATGCAATAAAAGGAAGTAATCGACATCTCTCAAATCCTATAGCGAAAGACTAAAGGACCAAATTCCTCCAAGGTAAACTCTTGTCGGTGAAATCAAAATAACTACACTAGAAAGTACTATGCTTCAAGATGATTATACTTTAATGGAAAATGTATTTCTTGTGACAATTTTGGTCATAAGGTTTCTCAATGTGTTTGTTACAAAACTATCATGACTAAGGAAGTAAGAAAACAAAATAATGAGAAATACTCTCACAATGCCTTCTCTCCTCTTCAATATGAAACCGAATTCTCCCTTTGCAATAACTTTTGGCATAAGGAATCTGATTACAGGAGCAATGGAAAATCAATATCTCAGGATAAGAAAATAGAAACAATATCTAAGGTATGGAAGAACAAAACCATTGAATATGATAATTGTGGTCTAGCTTTATATGCAAGGGATGAAAAAAATCTACGTACATTGATAGTGGATGCTCAAAACACATGGCAGGTGATAAAGATACCTTTAGATATTTTAATGAAATAAAGAAAGAAAAGAATGTAACCTTTGGAAACTATACACCTGTTACTATCAAAGGAAAGCAAATTGTTATGTTAAAATAAAATGTTAAAGCTGGAAATATTTTATTTGTTGATGGATTGAAGCATAACTTGTTAAGTGTCAGCCAAATGTGTGATCAAGGAAATAAAGTTGTTTTTGGATCAAATAATTATGTAGTTTGAAGTCTCGATATAGGAAAGACCATAATAAAAGGAACAAGAACTCCAGGTAATGTCTATGTCTTAGAAGGCAGTCTTGCATAGTGTTACTTAAGAAAAACAGAAGAAGGTTGGTTATGGCACAAAATATTGGGACATCTAAGTGTCAGTCAATTACATAAGTCAAGAAATCTAGAAGTAGTTTGGGATTTTCCAATGATCTCTCTATTAGAAAATACCATATGTAAATCATGTCAATTTGGTAAGAAAATCCAAGTACAATTCAATGCTGAAGAAGGTTCTACAAGTAGGCCTCTTGAACATATTTATATTGATTTATGTGGGCCAGTAAAGAAAAAATCACTTAGAGGTGAACAATATTTCAACTTTTTTCTTGATGATTTTACTAGATTGTGCTGGATTGGTTATTGAAGTATAATAGTGAAGAATTTGATAAATTTAAAGTATTTAAATATTTAGTAGAGAATGAGTCAAACTTGAAAATCAAATGTCGCATATATGACAGGGGAGGAGAATACATATCAAACAATTTTTTTGACTTCTGTGAACAACATGGAATCAAGAGACAATTTTCTATAGCAAGGACTCCTCAAAAAAATGGGGTAGTAGAAAGAATGAATAGAACAATTCAACAAATGTCATATGTCATGCTTGATGCATCTAGGACATCTCATATATTCTGGGGTGAAGCAACACATACAATGGTAAATATTCTTAAGAAAGCTCATATCCGTGTGAATAGTGATAAAACACGTTATGAAATTTGGTACAATAAACCCCCAATTGTTAAGCACTGTAGAGTTTTTGGAAGTAAGTGTTACATAAAGAATAACCATGATAAACTTGGAAAGTTTGAAGCTCGAGTTGATGAAGGAATTCTTCTTGGGTACTCCTCTAAAAGCAAAGGATATAAATGTTAAAATAAAAAGCTTCAAAATATTTCTTAATGCATTGATTTTGTGATTGATGAAGCATCCATAGGTATCAAAAAGGAAGCACCAATAGATGACAAGGATCCTCTTACATATAGCCAAAATAATGAGGAGAAAAAAATCAATGAAGCATCATATGAAGGAAGTGACAATATAGAAGAACCAGAAAAGACTCCATCAAGGTATGTTCATAAAAAAAATCCAGAATCTAAAATTATAGGTGGTAAGGAATCTAGAATACAAACTAGAAGAACTCTTGTTGGAACTGGAAGTCATCTATCTGACTATCCATAATTGAACCACAAAAATCTAAATCAGGTTAGCAAAGATGAATATTGGGTTAATTTTGTGCATGAAGAACTTGACTAGATAGAAAAAAATCACACTTGGGAATTAGTTCCTAGACCTCATGATAAGAATGTGATTGGGACAAAAGGGTATTTAAAAGTAAATTAAACTAAAATGTACAAGTAATTGGAAACAAAGCAAGACTTGTTTGGAAAGGTTATGCTCAACAGGAAGGAATAGACTTTGAAGAAAAATTTTCTCCTGTAGCCAAACTTTAAGGCATAATAATGGTTCTTACCTTTTCAAGCTTTTGTAATTTCAAAGTATATCAAAAGGATGTTAAATCTACATTTTTGAATGGGGACCTAGAAGAAGAAGCCTATATTGAACAACCTGAAGGGTTTATTTGAGGAAATGATGAAAAACTTGTTTGCAAACTAAATAAGGCATTATATGGGCTAAAACAAGCTCCTCTCGCATGGTATTATCACCTTCACAAATATCTTCAACAAAGAGTCTTCACTAAGGGGTCTGCAGATAGAAACCTATATATAAAGGTGGATGATGGTAAACTTTTAATTTTTATTGTTTATGTGGATTACATCATCTTTAGTAGCAACCAAGAATCCATGAGTCAAAGGTTTGCTTCTATCATGCAACAATAATTTGAAATGTCTTTACTTGGTGAATTAACATACTTTCCTAGTTTACAAGTACAACAAACAAATAATGGCATCTTCCTCTCACAAAAAAATTACCTTAAGAAAAGTCTAAAGAAATAGGGAATGGAAGATTGTAAACCAATCTGCACACCCATGGTGAGAGGATGTAGTCTCAGTTTGCATGATGATTCTCCCATAGTCAACCAACTACAATACATATCCATGATCAAAATTTGCTTTATCTTGCAGGAACAAGACCAGATATCATGCATGTAATTGGGATTGTTGGATGATTTCAAGCCAATCCAAAGGAAACCCATCTTCAGGTAGTCAAAAGAACCTTAAAATATCTACAAGGTACTCAAGACTTTGTTTTATGGTATCCCAAAGTTGCAAATCTTACTCTTCATCCTTATATGGATGTAGATTGGGAAGGAAATGTGGATGATAGAAAAAGCACTAGTGCAAGAGAATTCTATAAGGGCCCTCACTTGGTATCATGGTTCAACAGGAAACAAAACTCAATTTATTTATCTACTGCAGAAGCAAAATATGTAGTTTTTGCATCATGCTGCACACAACTTCTTTGGATGATGCAAACATTGCAATATATTCAAATCAACTTCTCTCCACCCATTTCCATTCTATGTGATAATACAAGTGCAATTAGTATTTCAAAAAATCTGGTTATGCACTGCAAAACCAAGCATATTCGAATTAAATATCATTTTCTAAGAGGACATGTGCTTGAAAAAAGGTTAAATTGGAATATGTTCCCTCAAAAGAACACGTTGCTGATATTTTTAGAAAACCTCTTCCATATGATGCATTTGAATATCTCAGACAGAAATTAGGAATGGTCTCTGCTTCATCACTTAGTTGATTCTTAATTTTGAATGGGAGTAATACATATGTGACTTGATGATGACTCACATGGCTGTTTTTTATTTTCATGGTACTTATACTACTAACAGTGTCTCTGGTGTAGTCATTGTTGGAATTAATGTTTCTGGTATGGCTATATGTTACAGATGTTGTACTTGATGGCAACACCCATGGCAAGGCTCTCAATTTGTTGAAAATTAAGAAGTATGCAGGAGAACAGTTCAGAAGATGCATACCCGCAGGTACACCGTGAAGGGACCGCGGCCAGACTCGCAGGTCAGCCGTTCAGGAGGTGCGTACCCCCAGTGCACTCACTTCAAGGCAGAGAAAAGCACATGAGGGGTTTCTTATGTTTAACCCTTGGTATTTAGCCGACGGTATTTGTGTTATTATGGTTTTGGCTTATGGTATTGATCCATGATTTTAGGAGGAGCTTGCCTATATAAAGAAAAGGAGATCACTTGGCTAAGTATCTTTTGCAATTGAATATCTTAAGATCTGAAATATTGGGTTATGGTCTTAAAAGCTTGATCTATATGTAAGAGACATTGAAAGCGAATCTGTGAAGGGTTGTTGTGGGGAAAAATTCCTATACAGGATGATCCTATCCACCTAAGGTGTGACAGTGCCTTAGCAACAAACAGAAACAGCTATTCTAGTATTCTTCCTTTATGAATTAAGAATGAAGAGAGATG
This sequence comes from Pinus tabuliformis, assembly GCA_031772625.1. Taxonomy (NCBI): domain Eukaryota; kingdom Viridiplantae; phylum Streptophyta; class Pinopsida; order Pinales; family Pinaceae; genus Pinus; species Pinus tabuliformis. The sequence goes on from CM062819.1 coordinate 1,033,109,477, forward strand.
GATGGACTAACCGGTGTCTTCCGTTTGTCCCTCGATCCGGTTTCTCTTCTCTTTGAGAGTTCCCAGCTACTTGCCTTCTCGCTCACCCAGCTTCAACAGGTTCCTGCAAGATCACAAGAAGAGAACACTACACAAAGACATAGATTCATATTCATAACTAGTTCAGGATTAGAAATAAACTAAACATACTAATGCAATCATACATCAAAGATACATTAGTATATAGGAGAAACCAAGATAGCTTTATTGATGAATAACAAGGTTCAGGAGGAGATACAACCAAGAAGGCTCCAATCCAGCATCTCCTTCCCAGCAAATGAAATTCTTATCTTCACCTCCCTTCAAAGCATTAAGCACCCAATGATTCCAATCTCAAACCAACAGCAATTCTTTGCAATAACAAAATTCCAGCCTCCTGGATCTCATGGAGGAGAGATCCATATATAGATGTTTGGAGAGAGGATGAGTCAGCTTGAGATCTGACTAGTGTCCTCTCCCTCTGTCAGTTCTTGCTTCCACTTGGAGACTAAGAGCCTCTTACTCATCACTAGTCGAATTCATTGAGGCAAGTATCATTGGAGAAGATTCTGGAAGCTTCCAGGGTCTTTTTACCTCGTTGAATGAACTTGCCATTTGTCACTTCCTGCTCAGTGCACCCTGGTAGTGCTTCTACCTGCATTGTATTGCACCTAGCCAGTGCAATCTCTGCATTTCAGCGCAGACAGCTAGTGGCGCCTCTGAACTGATCCTGAATTGACTTGTTTTTGAGCAGTTTCTGGTGGAGAACTTCTGTGAATTGTTGTGGTTTGTTAGCCTTGTTCCTCTAGGGGTAGGAACAACATGTTTAGGGACTTTGGATCCCTTAGATTATGGACATTTCATGCTTATAGCTGTAAGGCACAAAAATGTCTATAATAGTTGCCCCCTAAAGTATGAGGCGGTTTATCGGGTGAAATGCTTTATTAGGAGGATCCGAAGTTCATCCAATGCTGGGAGGAGACCTGTAATAAGATACAATACAATACATTATTTTTCATACTACTTTCATGATCTAGCTGAGGCGGGCATTCCCATGCTCAGCTTTATAAATTCATTTTTCTGTACATAGAACAGACAATCGTCTGATGGTAGACTGGTGATTTTGACGAAATCATCATCCTTTTGGTAGGATGATTATCTGCTGCAATGTTGTACATGTCAATGTCTTTATTTTTCCTGAATATATATCGCAGCCCGGATGGGTGAAATTAGATCCGGGGTCTTCAAAATTGTTTGATCTTCACTCTAAGTACAAGTCCATCCATGTCAGAAATGTTGTGAAGTCGAACATGGAAAGACATCGCTTGATTACCGGTCAATGAGGTAAACCGTTAACAAGCGCGAGAGGAATCACCGATAATGATAATGACCCTCAAGGTACTGCAGTACAATTCACGTGGTGTGAATAAAGGATTTGGCGTCGAACACCACGCGAAATCTTTCGGTCGAAGGTCATTGATGTATACCTGTTGCCGGAAGTGAGAAACTTGCCATTGAGGCATGCAAGCTTCAAAGTACTTAAAGGGGTTGTTCCTAGATCAACTTCTTGGATAATGAGCTGATGTCGACAAGAAGCGATCCGTCAAAGGAGGGCCTTAATGAATCCCACATCAGTGACATGGAACGGAGCAAATGATTTTGATGGGGGTGAAAACGATCTGATGACATATGATTCAGGGTGGCGGTCATGAAAGGATGAAGGATAATGTATGGCAGTGGATGGGACATGGTTGACTTCTCTGAATGACTTCTCTTGAACATATGGCGACACTTATGCGATGGATCGGTAGCATTACCCCAAATATGGATGGTATGGTGAGACCATGGTGATGTGACCGGTGAATGAAACAACCCAACTCGACTCAGGCACAGAGTGGAAGTGTCATGTTCAAGAGCGACTTGCTACCAATAAAAGTTCTTTGAGTTTCTTCCCAATTTTTCCCCAGTCATTGCTGACCAGTACCTCTTTATTTTTGTCAAGCTTGAGGAGGATAACATATGCTTGTTCTATAATTTTCCCTTCGGGCAAACCCATCGCTATGTTTTAACGAGCCTAGCGATAGTGAAACTCGTTCTCGTCTAAAGACAAGTTTGTCGCTATTAATGTTTTTTAACGAGTTTAACGACAAAGATAACTCGGTCCCTTTTCATTTTTAGAGAGTCTAAAAAGGTACGTAAAGATAACTCCAAAGGCCCTTTTTCGTCATCTAATCCCTTAAGTCCGAAAAAGTATAAAACAATACAGAAGGGATGGGTTTTCGATAGTTTTAATGAGCCGAACAAAACAAGCGCTCAATCTTTTTGTGCAATAATCCCTCAGGTCCAAAAAGATTAAAATCTAGAGGAGGGATAGCACTTCTGGTCACTTTAACGAGCTGGAAGGCCAAAACTCGGCAATCTTTTCATATTTTACGAGTCAGATGAAAAGAGCTTAAAGAAGACTCGTCTTTTGAGGAATGAGTGATAAACGGGTTAGCAGCTGATTCCAGGTATGGGTTGGAATTTTCCAATCACGGCAGTGTCACAAGGATGGCTAGTGAAACCACTCTTCGCAGCTGTTCTTCAAAATGGGTAAACAATCATATGGAGGTGAACGATCGGCCAATGGAAAAGTGGAGGTGACGGTGCAAACACGACCAAGGCTTTAACGGCTGATAATGTTACATTCACAGTGGTTATTTAACGAAAGATAGTTCATTTTTTAACGAGCTTAAACGCGGAAAAACACTGCTCAGTCTTATGTTTATTTTTTAACGAGAATGAACTATGCGCTAAAACTGCTCGGATCTTGCGTTTATTTTTTAACGAGCATGAACTGTGCGCTAAAACTCCTCGATTAATCCAGTCATATGATAAGAATGTCTCATTGAAGATTCTATTTTTTATGGAGCTTAGATCTTACAAAGCTTTGCTTCGGATCCTTTCGTTATGCAAGTTTGGAAACGACTAATCCTACGAGTTTAAAGGGTTAGACCTACAGGTTTAAAGGGAGGACCTAAAAATTTAAAAAAACAAATAGTCGCCCCTTGCTTGCACTCCAAAAGGTTTGCATGCCCCCAGGCATAAAGTACGATTTCAAGGTTACCCCTTCTTAGTCCAATATAACATTTGTTTTACCGGGAGAGGCCTACCTCTTTCAGGTTACCCAAAGATTGTCTCGTTAATCTTTCAAACAAAACACTTCTTCGGCGATATCTACCGAAATAGACAAAGGTGAGAGACTCCGTCTGTCAACTCACATAACTTTGACAAAAGAATCTTATTCTAGAATAACCCTCTTCCAGCATGGGCGGGGTACAGACTAGTCATATTCTCCCGCGGAAACCTACCTTATACCCAAAGTTTTCCTGCCGAAGCAGACCAGGATGCATGCCCCCTGGGTTCCAGTCATATCCTTCCAAATCACTCGCGCTCATCGGGAGGACGGACCGTGGGTTGAGACATTTCTTGCATGAAGAGACCATTTAGGGGTGGTATATGACTATTTGCGATGCGTGATCCGGGAAATGAAAGCTGGTCCACGAGCTTGACCACTCTTCCTTCGTGCGGAAAACACATTACTCTAAAGAGTGAGGAGACGATGGCTCCCATGCAATATATATAGTCTCATCCAAGGAGTAGGTTATAATCCAAGGGTCCTTGAACGACCATCACATTCATTTGAACGGTCTTCCCTTTCAATGTGATAGGCAGATTGGGGAGGATCCATAAAGGTCGACTGGTTCCTTTATCAAAGCCTGTCAGATTTCTCATTTCAGGCAAAAGCGCTGGTGAACCAAGCGCTTTCCAAGCAATAGAGGAAAGGATACTCACAGATGCCCCTTCATCAATGATGGTGCCAGCCATGACCATTCTGTATATTTGAACGATAATTCTGAATGGTATGCTTGGTGGCAAACGGGGTCTGCCTAGTTGGTTCCAGTCGAACGAGACAACTAGGTTGCTTGGTGGTGGGACCGAATAGACGGTCGGGTATGACTCTAACGAAGTTCCTTCTTGCGATAAAGGAATTTGCAAATTGCCCCCTTGTTCGTCGGAGTCTGTGTTGATGAAGAGAATTTGGACGGTGTCGTCTTTATTCTCCTCTGTGATGGTATCATTCGAAGATAGAGCCTCTGAAGGCAAAACCAGGTCAACTGCCACCTCAACCTTTTGACTTTTGTCAGGTATGGATTCAGACGGTTCATCCTCAATGATAGGTGCTTCGGCTGACCACTTGAGCGGGCCAGCCGGGTTCTCAACTGGTGAAGGACTTGGCAGGAGTTTTTGATATCCAGGAGGAAGTTGCACTGGTAAAACCGGGCGATCTTCCAAAACTCTTTTAGCCTCGTCTAAGAAGGGACAACGGTGGATGGCATGGTCACCTTCACATAGTTTGCAGGGAAATCTAGCTTTCCCTCTCTGTCCTGTGGCTTCACTTTCACTAGTTGACAGTGTGTTGTCAACATGGCTATCAGAGGTTGACGCCACCGAATTGTGCAAACGGGGAGACCAGTCCCTTAGTATCCAAGGGATGCAGGGACAATCTTTGTGGAAGTGGTCTCCCTTGCATATGACACATGGCGATTTAGGCCTAGTCAGTGCTATGTGTGGATTTTTGTCAGACGACACTTGTTTGCCCCCAGTCGCTTTTGGCTCCTTCTTCTTCTTCTCTTTCTTCTTCTTTTCCTTCTTCTCCTTAGGAACTTGGTTTTTTGTTTTACCAGTTTCGTCAAGCGAGGAGGAAGGAGGAGAGGAAGAATTAGATGAAGTAGAAGGCTGGTGGGTAACTCTGGTCTGGTCTAACTGTTGACTCGACTGTTCAGGAATAGTGGTGTTCTGAACGACATTGGTTGAGAAGAGCCAGACCGGCAAGCCAATTGTCAGTCCTAGAAGCGACAATGTGGCCATATGGGGCGCACCAACATCTCCCCAAGAGGAGAAGGGACTAGGATTTCCACCAAGGGAATTCCTTGGTTGGTGTGCTCCATTTTCTCAACCTAAAGATCAACGCAGGAAGAAGGGGTGATTGTTCCGTTTAAAATAAATTTTAACGACGCTTTAGACACAACTTGCTTTTTCAATTTTAAAGAGTCGAGAAAAAGCTAAAGATGACTCTAGTCTCCTTCGATGTTTTAACGAGCCCGAAGTGACAAATGCTCGGATGGACTTTTTTCGTTATAGAGTCTGAAAAAGGCCAAAAGGAATTGCTCTGGAGTTCTAGGTAGAGGGTGTGCCAAACTTTTCGCAAAACCGCAGAATACTTTTTAAGGTACGGGCGGTCAATCTTCCTGAATGTTGTGTTCAGTGCATTGCGATCAGTAGGGCGGCCGACACGGCTTCCTAAGGATAAAGGTTTTATGCCTATAGGGGTCTCCCAATATATACTCGACGGTACGTGGGAGCACAATCCGTACTGGCGTTATCGTCCCTCAGGAGGAATCACCCACCATCAACGAGATCGACAGTCACCACGCTTTATGACGTCGGAACGCGTCTCTAGCCTAGACCTCTATGTTGTGCGTTAAGTTACAAAGCGTTGTTAAGTTCATTCAATTTATTTTAGGTTGATCTTTCTTAGAAGTTTGCCTTTTTGGATCACCATGAGATGTATGATACAATTCCTAAATGCAGTCTAAAAGATGATAAACAAATTTTATCTCTTTTTCAACAATGAAAATCCTAGCTACAAAGGGAAAAGAAAGACACCATCTTTTCTCAAAGAGCAATCAGCACACTCTAAATGCACTTTTCCTAAATCAAGCATGCAAACTATCAAGATGCAAATGCACAATGCAGGTGTTTGTTTTCCGCTCTCTTAATATTGATGCCTAAAAAGAAAGCTTTTTGTACAACTTTGAATTTGCTTTTAAATGACAAATACAAACAAGTTTACTTTTTCGAAATCAGAAAGGGTAGAAGAGATTACAACACTTAACGATTTTCGAAATCAATACTTGTTTTGACACTCAAAAGAGACAAATTCAAACCAAAAGCAAAAATGAATGTATAACCAACTGTAAACAGCCAATGAACTCTCTCCTAAGATCACAATCAACAGATCTGAATCAAGGGCTACAGGATGACTATTTCACTCTTGCAATGGAAAACTGTAAATGACGCCACAAACACATAAAAACACTCACAGTCTTTTTGTACAAAAGGAGGCGGAATTTAAGCAGAGAAAAGGAGTTATCAGACAGGTACCTATGCTGGTTACACGCTGCAAAAATCAGAGATCAAAACAAGGAAAAACAAAGCAGAGAACCCCAGCTGCACAAGGCCTAACTGGATCATCTCACTCCCAACACAGAGGTTTTGACATTCAGCGTAGGTAGCCTTCACGGGACCTGCATTGAAATGCAGAACCTCTTCACAGAGTCTGCGATGAAGGAGAAACGAGAGTTCCTCACTGGGTTCTAGGTCACAGTTTGCTGATTAATCTACGGTTTCAGGCCAAATCAAAGCAACAAGCAAGGTACAATCAAAGGGATGCTTTGAAGGAGGACTAAGATATATCACAAAGTATCATCAAATCATTTGTGAGTCCATTGTTCAGATCATAGACAAATCCAGTGATTGGATCAAAGCAGCAGTTGTCTACTTTGCATCTGAAAATAGCAGATGCAGTTCGATTGTTGCTCTTGAGTCTATGAAACAAACAATGATAGAGACACAAATAAAATGACTAAGCAGATCTCCCCAGCGGAGTCGCCAATTTGTTGTGGGGAAAAATGCCTAGACAGGACGATCCTATCCACCTAAGGTGTGACAGTGCCTTAGCAACAAACAGAAACAGCTATTCTAGTATTCTTCCTTTATGAATTAAGAATGAAGAGAGATGGATGGACTAATCGGTGTCTTTCGTTTGTCCCTCGATCCGGTTTCTCTTCTCTTTGAGAGTTCCCAGCTACTTGCCTTCTCGCTCGCCCAGCTTCAACAGGTTCCTGCAAGATCACAAGAAGAGAACACTACACAAAGACATAGATTCATATTCATAACTAGTTCAGGATTAGAAATAAACTAAACATACTAATGCAATCATACATCAAAGATACATCAGTATATAGGAGAAACCAAGATAGCTTTATTGATGAATAACAAGGTTCAGGAGGAGATACAACCAAGAAGGCTCCAATCCAGCATCTCCTTCCCAGCAGATGAAATTCCTATCTTCACCTCCCTTCAAAGCATTAAGCACCCAATGATTCCAATCTCAAACCAATAGAAATTCTTTGCAATAACAAAATTCCAACCTCCTGGATCTCATGGAGGAGAGATCCATATATAGATGTTTGGAGAGAGGATGAGTCAGCTTGAGATCTAACTAGTATCCTTTCCACCTCATTGAATGAACTTGCCATTTGTCACTTCCCGCTCAGCGCACCCTGGTAGTACTTTTACCTGTGTTGCAGTGCACCTAGCCAGTGCAATCTCTGCATTTCAGCGCAGACAGCTAGTGGAGCCTCTGAACTGATCCTGAATTGACTTGTTTTTGAGCAATTTCTGGTTGAGAACTTCTGCGAATTGCTGTGGTTTGTTAGCCTTGTTCCTCTAGGGGTAGGAACAACATGTTTAGGGACTTTGGATCCCTTAGATTATGGACGTTTCATGCTTATAGCTGTAAGGCACAAAAATGTCTATGGCAAGGGTGATCTCTCGAGCGCTTGATCAGATCTGAGCATCTGACTAATTGTGCCACACTGGTAGACTGCCAATTCGGCCCTAATCAGAAGTACGCAGGTGTTTCTACGGTACAGGTGCGTGGGTACGCAGAGCAGAAACAGAAGATCTGCGTGGGTACGTAGAGCAGAAGCAGGAGAGCTGCGTAGGTACGCAGAGTAGAAGAAGGTTCAGGTGCGTACGCACTGTAAAAGTACGTGACGCGATAGTGTCTCTGGGTGCATAGCTGCAGTAACAGTACGCGGCGCGATAGTGTCTCTGGGTGCGTACCTGCAGTAACAGTACGCGGCGCGATAGTGTCTCTGGGTGCGTACCTACAGTAACAGTACGTAGCGCGGTTGAAGAAACAGTGCGTGGACACGTAGTGCGGCAGAAGGGTCTCTGCGGGTATACGCATGGGAGCAGAAGGTGAAGTGCATACGCACGCAGACCAGAGAAAGAAAAATTGCGTATCTGTCTTAAGACATTTTGTTTGGCTGTATTTTTCTGTTGATAAGGTGTTCTGGGTTTGGTTCTATTATTGTTGATCTGGTTACTACAGTTGACTGGGTGATTTTCTTATACTTGATGATCATTTGATGTTTATGGATCCAGTTTGAAAATTTATGAAAAGTGGTCCTTGTAAGAAAAGAAGTAGGGGGTTGTAGCTCCCTTCCAGGAGAGACTGGAAAACGAGAGAGAGTTGTAGCTCTCTGCAGGTTGCAGCCTGCGTACTGGTAAAGGACTGCACCAGTACAAAACATTGTAAAAGGAGTTTCTAATTTGAAAGAAGATAGAGACATATTGCAGCAGGTGGTTTTCACCCACATTGGGTTTCCACCTTATATCTGGTGTTCTTTGGTGTGACTATCTACTTTTCTTGTTCATGCTCATTATTTTATGGTACTGATATGCAAAAATAATTTAAAGTACAATTAAAGAAGATTTGTTAAAAGTACTTGATAATACTGATTCACCCCCCCTCTCAGTATTATTTCCAACAATTGGTATCAGAGCAGGTCCTTCGGAGAAGCTTGATCGCTTGAAGGAAGATCATTCATCATGAGAAACTACGAGAGGGAAGCATCAATCAAGCCACCAATTTTTGATGGGACAAACTTCAATTATTGGAAGGTAAGAGTTACTGCCTATCTTCAATCTCTTGGTACAGAAGTTTGGGATATCATAGATACAGGCTACGCTTTTCCTTCAACTACTCCTACAGATGCGGCTGAAAAGAAGAAATATGAAACAATGCTAAAGCAGTCAATACTTTGTTGGGATGCTTATCTCAAACAGAATTCGTAAAGGTTATGCAATATAAATCCGCAAAAGAAATATGGGACAAGATTGTATTGAGCTACGAAGGATATGAACAGGTAAAGCGTGCTAAACTTCAAACTCTCAGGATTCAGTATGAGAACCTCAGGATGTATAATGATGAAAGTGTGGCTAACTATTTTCTTCGGGTAGATGAGATTGTTAATTGCATGAAAAATTTGGGTGAAAAAATAAAAGAGGTTATTGTGGTTGAAAAAGTTCTAAGATCATTGTCCCCCAAGTTTGAATCTAAAGTATCTACAATAGAAGAAAAGGAAAATCTATGAATTCTTACTATGTCTCAGCTTCACGGAATTCTAACTGCTTATGAAATGAGAAAGGGAGGTCCTTCAGACAGAAGAGAAGTTACTTTCAAGGCTTCAGGCAAAGGAGATTATCATGAAGCAAGTCACGTCCCAGAAGAAGAAGAAGAAGAATCAAATTTTTTCAGAAATCTTCAAAGGGGTTCTGGAAGGTTCAGAGGTAAGTTACCTTTTAAATGCTTTGCTTGTGGAAGAGTAGGTCATTATGCTGCAAAATGTCCTTATAAGGATAAAGGAAAGGAACCTGCTAGATGGAACAAGAAACAGAGTGCAAATAAGAAAAGCTACTACACTCATGAAGATAGTGGTGGTCTATCAAACAGTGATGAAGATGAACGAGGCAATGAATATAAATTGTTAATGGAATTTGAAGATGATGATTATATGGATGCTATAGATGTGGATAACCTTTATGAAGAAATTACTAGACTCAAGAGATGTATAGAAGAAAAGAATATGATCATTGATACTCTACAATTTCAAATTGATGAAAAGGAAAAACATCTAGAAAAATTAGAAGGTGAAATTGTTGGTCTTAGAAAAGAGATTGAGAAAACAAAAGCTATTAATCTTAAGTTTGCCAAAGGATCTGAAACGTTGGATGAGATTATCAATGTGCAGCGGTCTCCACTAAACAAGACAAGTCTGGGCTATAATGGAGAAACTTCTCAAGCATCCACCTCAAAAAGTTATCTTGATGCAGCAAGAAGAAATGAGCAAAAGCACAATGAAGACCATCAGGTAAAGCAGGGACGAATTGTAAACAGAGACTATTAGGGGCAATCCGTCTTAAGGGTGAACAAAAGCTATAACCAGCCACAGGTAAAATCTTCTCAATTTGGTTCAAGAATGGATGGCAATAGAAATTACAATCATTTGGCTGGTAGATTTGATAACCGCAAAAGTTTTTTCAATGGACAATGCTTTTCTTGCCATAACTTTGGCCACAAAGAAGCTCAATGTGTTGCATATAAAACGATCATGACGAGAGAAGCTCAAAAACAAAGAAGTATGACCAGGATTACAAAAACGACCTATAACAACTTTTCGGTTCTTGAAAATGAAGTTGAATGTTCTATTTGCAATAACTTTGGTCATGAAGATTTTGAATGCAGGAGCAGGTTTCAGCAGAAAAAGAAACAGGCCTCAAGCACCAAAACATGGAGAATAAAGGAACCACAAACAAAAAGATGTGGGATAGAATTTTATGCAGAGGGACAGGAAAATCTATGGTACACTGACAGTGGATGTTCAAAGCATATGACAGGTGATAAAGAAAAACTGGAGTCATATTCTGCTCTAGAAAAAGGAAAGAACGTTTCTTTTGGAAATGATACTCTTGCAACTATAAAAGGAAAAGGCATTTCTCAGTTAAAAGAAAAGGTCAAGGCTGGAAATGTTTTGTATGTAGATGGATTGAAGCATAACCTTCTAAGTGTCAGCCAGATGTGTGATCAAAGAACCGAGGTGATATTCATATCAAATGGATGTCTTTTTCGTGATCTTGATACAGGTAAAATAGTGATCAAAGGTAAAAGAACTCCAAATAATCTGTACATATTTGAAGAAGGACAACAACAATGCTATCTGAGCAAGGATGATGAGCACTGGTTATGGCATCAGAGATTGGGGCATCTAAGCTTTTCACAAATAAGGAAAGCATGCAAATATTCAGCAGTTCGTGATCTTCCAGATATCAAAATTCCTGACAACACCATATGCAAATCATGTCAGTTTGGAAAACAAACCAGAACTAACTTTCCAAAGAAGGAAGGATCAGCTAGCATGCCTCTTGAGCTAGTACATACAGATACATGTGGTCCATTCAGGAAAAGAACACCTTGAGGAGAAGAATACTTGATATTATTCATTGACGATTTCTCCAGGTTTGTCTGGTTAGGACTTATGAAGCACAAAGATGAAGCATTCGAAAAATTCAAATCTTTCAAAGCCTTGGTTGAAAATGAATCAGGTCACAAAATTAAGTGCCTCAGATCCGACAGAGGTGGGGAGTTTACCTCAAATGAATTTTTCGATTTCTGTGAAGAACATGGGATAAGAAGAGAATTCTTTACAGCTAGAACTCCTCAGCAAAATGGAGTTGTGGAAAGAATGAACAGAACAGTCCAACAAATGGCTCGTGCTATGCTTGATGAGTCAGGAACTCCCGCAACTTTCTGGGGTGAAGCTGCACATGCTGCGGTTGTTATTCTCAACAAGACAAATGTTCGGGTGAACAACACTCAAACTCCTCATGAGCTCTAGAGTGGTAAGACTCCTTCGGTAAAGCACTTCAAAATCTTTGGGAGCAAATGCTATATCAAGAATACTGATGAGCAGCTTGGAAAACTTGAACCTAGAGCATATGAAGGCATTCTTCTTGGTTACTCTCCACATAGCAAAGCATACAAATGATACAATAAAAGACTTGGCAGAATTGTTGACAGCATTGATGTAGTGGTTGATGAGAAGGGATACATTCCTAGGCAAGTGCATCATGAAAACATCGAAGAAGATGAAGGCTACCCTCAATGACAGAATGATGAAGAAGAAGAACCTCAAGAAGGACCTCAAGAAGAACCAGAGGAGCAGACAAGAATAGAAGAAAAGACTCCATCCAGATATGTTCAGAAGAATCATCCAGAATCTCAAATTATGGGGCAGAAAGAAGCAGGTGTACAAACAAGAAGAACAGTTGCAGAAGCTTCAAGCTATTTGGCATTACTCTCCTCTACAGAACCACAAAATGTGGAAGAGGCATGAAAAGATGAATGTTGGGTGAAAGCAATGGATGAAGAACTTGAGTAGATCGAAAAGAACAACACTTGGGAGCTGGTTCCTAGACCAAAGGATAAGAATGTTATCGGAACAAAATGGGTCTTCAAAAATAAATTCAATGAAAATGGAGAAGTAATTAGAAACAAGGCCAGACTTGTTTGTAAAGGGTATGTGCAGCAAGAAGGAATAGACTTTGAAGAAACCTTTGCTCCTTTTGCAAGACTTGAGGCCATCCGAATGTTCCTTGCTCTCTCAAGTTTTCAAAACTTCAAAGTATTTCAAATGGACGTGAAATCGGCCTTTCTGAATGGAGACTTGGAAGAAGAAGTATACATTGAGTAGCCAGATGGGTTCATTCTTGGAAATGATCCAAAACTTGTATGCAGATTGAAAAAGGCTCTCTATGGTCTCAAACAAGCTCCAAGGGCTTGGTACTACCGTTTGGACAAATATCTTCATCAACAAGGTTTTTCAAAAGGATTAGCAGATAGCAATCTTTATATAAAAGTTGAAAATGACAAATTGCTAATACTTGTTGTGTATGTAGATGACATTATTTTTGGCAGCAATGAAGAAGCTATGAGTCAAAGCTTTGCCTTGGTCATGCAAAAAGAATTTGAAATGTCCTTGCTGGAAGAACTGACATATTTCCTTGGTTTGCAAATCCAACAAAAAGGAGGAATCTTTTTATCTCAAACCAAGTATCTCAAACAGATTTTGAAGAAATATGGCATGGAAGATGCAAAACCAGTATGTACACCCATGGTCACAGGATGTAGCCTCAGTGCAAATGATGAATCTGCAGCAATACATCAACCAACCTACAGATCTATGATTGGAAGTTTACTTTATCTGACAGTTACCCGACCGGACATCATGCATGCAGTTGGAATAGTTGGAAGATTTCAGGCAAATCCGAAGGAGACTCATCTTCAGGCAGTGAAGAGAATTTTCAAATATCTTCAAGGGACTCAAAATTATGGCTTATGGTATCCCAGAGATACAGATCTCACACTTCATGCTTATACAAATGCAGATTGGGCCGGAAGCGTGGATGACAGGAAAAGCACAAGTGGTGGTGCGTTCTTTATGGGTTCCAGACTGGTATCTTGGTTCAGCAAGAAACAGAGTTCGATTTCCTTGTCTACAGCTGAAGCAGAATATGCTGCTGCTGCATCTTGTTGCACTCAACTCCTTTGGATGATGCAGACTTTGCAGGATTTTCAAATCACTTGTACACCACCTATCCCCATCTTATGTGATAACACAAGTGCAATCAGCATCTCAAAGAATCCTGTCATGCATTCAAAAACCAAGCACATACCAATCAAGTATCATTTTCTTCGGGAACAAGTGCTTGAATAGAAGGTCAAGTTCGAGTATGTTCCTTCTAAGGAACAAGTTGCTGATATACTCACCAAACCATTGCCCAGGGACATTTTTGAATACCTCAGGCAAAAGCTGGGGGTTGTTGATGCATCATCTTATTGTTGAAACTCTTCTGATTGATGGTTGCACGCATGGTTCATCTGGGGTATATGCGTACATGTGCTGGGTGGTTGATTGGTTGAAGATTGATGGCACAGGTTCAGGGGGAGCATATAATGCATTGTTGGCATTATGGAGGATGTACAGAAGGAGATCATGGAAGTAGCTGCAATATGTCTCTATCTCTTTCATGGTGGATTATGGTTCTTCGTTGCAGATCTGGTTCATATTCAGGGGGAGCATGTTCTTAGGGGGAGCATAACCCTTTGCCCTTGATGTCAAAGGGGGAGAATGACGCTGAAGTTTTTGAGGTTGCCATCAAGTCCAAAGGGGGAGATTGTTGGCATTAATGTTTCTGGTATGACTATATGTTACAAATGTTGTACTTGATGGCAACACCCATGGCAAGGCTCTCAATTTGTTGAAAATTAAGAAGTACGCAGGAGAACAGTTCAGAAGATGCGTACCCGCAGGTACACCGTGAAGGGACCGCGGCCAGACTCGCAGGTCAGCCATTCAGGAGGTGCGTACCCCCAGTGCACTCACTTCAAGGCAGAGAAAAGCACACGAGGGGTTTCTTATGTTTAACCCTTGGTATTTAGCCGACGATATTTGTGTTATTATGGTTTAGGCTCGTGGTATTGATCCATGATTTTAGGAGGAGCTTGCCTATATAAAGAAAAGGAGATCACTTGGCTAAGTATATTTTGCAATTGAATATCTTAAGATCTGAAATATTGGGTTATGGTCTTAAAAGCTTGATCTATATGTAAGAGAAATTGAAAGCGAATCTGTGAAGGGTGATCTCTCGAGCGCATGATCAGATCTGAGCATCTGACTAACTGTGCCACACTGGTAGACTGCCAATTCGACCCTAATCAGAAGTACGCAGGTGTTTCTACGGTACAGGTGCATGGGTACGCAGAGCAGAAATAGGAGATCTGCGTGGGTACGCAGAGCAGAAAAAAGAGAGTTGCGTAGGTACGCAAAGCAGAAGAAGCTTCAGGTGCGTACGCACTGTAAAAGTACGCGACGCGATAGTGTCTCTGGGTGTGTACCTGCAGTAACAGTACGCGGCGCGATAGTGTCTCTGGGTGCGTACCTACAGTAATAGTATGCGGCGCGATAGTGTCTCTGGGTGCGTACCTGCAGTAACAGTACGTAGCGTGGTTGAAGAAACAGTGCGTGGAAATGCAGTGCGGCAGAAGGGTCTCTGCGGGTATACGCAGGGGAGCAGAAGGTGAAGTGCTTATGCACGCGGACCAAAGAAAGAAAAATTGCGTATTTGTCTTAAGACATTTTGTTTGGCTGTATTTTTCTGTTGATAAGATGTTCTGGGTTTGGTTCTATTATTGTTGATCTGGTTACTACAGTTGACTAGGTGATTTTCTTATACTTGATGATCATTTGATGTTTATGGATCCAGTTTGAAAATTTATGAAAAGTGGTCCTTGTAAGAAAAGAAGTAGGGGGTTGTAGCTCCCTTCCAGGAGAGACTGGAAAACGAGAGAGAGTTGTAGCTCTCTGCAGGTTGCAGCCTGCGTACTGGTAAAGGACTGCACCAGTACAAAACCATTGTAAAAGGAGTTTCTAATTTGAAAGAAGATAGAGACATATTGCAGCAGGTGGTTTTCACCCACATTGGGTTTCCACCTTATATCTGGTGTTCTTTGGTGTGACTATCTTCTTTTCTTGTTCATGCTCATTATTTTATGGTACTGATATGCAAAAATAATTTAAAGTACAATTAAAGAAGATTTGTTAAAAGTACTTGATAACACTGATTCACCCCCCCTCTCAGTATTATTTCCAACAATAATGTTCATGTATAGACATAATAGACTCATAGGGAGATAAAGGTGTGAACTTTCAGTATTTCACTTTCCGTACATGGATGCTATAAAGAAAATCCGCATGTATATACAAGTTCTGAATTGAATAGTCACATATATATTGGTAGGAAGAAGAAACAGACTCCATTTTTCTTATTGGTTCTAGGATTAGTTAAGTACAGGCTGTATAGAAGACGCAGGTTTAGGGGGATCATTTGCTATGATTCAAATAATGAATTGTTGGCATTATGATTTCTTGATACATAATAAGGTTCATCAATAGGTTGATAATATTGAAGCTACATATTTGATGATGAGTTGTTGCTGACAGATGCTTATGGTGCAGACCATATATGGTGTATCATAGTTTTTGATGACTATCATGGTCTTATTGGGGTATTTGGTCATGGTTATAAATGTCTTATCTATAATTTTATGTAAAGTTTATGTAAAGATCTATGATGTAATCATTGTCAAATTCTATCATGTATGTACTATTATGGTCAAGTACTTTTGGATATATGATGTAGTTGATGTAATAATGATATCAAATATATAAACCCACTGTGATTAGGTGACTGATGTAAGTTTGAGTCCTTGGTGATAGGAGAAGTAATATGAGTCATAGAGTCATGTATTTCATGGTACGCTCATCAAAAAATTCAACATGTGCTTAGGGGAAGCATGATCAATGTTCATACTCAACAGTTCAAATACATAAGTATTCATTCAAAATTAGTCAGCCATTTTCGCTTGATGTCAAAGGGGGAGAGTAGCTTGGCGTATGGAGAGTAGTTTGGTTTAGTGCTTGGCTTGTTAGGATATTCCGAAACATAGGAAATAGTTAAGTATAACTTGGTCTAGTATAGAGTTAGGTAAAGTGTGTTTCTTTACTATGTACATTTTGTAACTTACAATCCGACAGTCATGATATGTAGTGATCCGACGGTTCATTCTCTCCTCGGTATTACTGACACTTGATCCGTGTCTTAACACCCGATTGGTCCATGATCTCTATTTACAGAGCATGGAGGGTCATTTGTAGGTTAACCATTCATGAGAGAAGCTTATGTAAATTTTCATTCTTTTATTAATAAATTTCCTGAAGTGGCTGCGTTGGCTCAAGCCGTGGACTGTTTCCCTCTTTGAGGGTTTTAACCACGTCAAAAGTATTGGTGTATTGATCTGTGATCTATTTGTGAGCGGTGTCCTTTGGTGTTCTGTCTGAGGAACTTACCCTATAAATTCCTACATGGTATCAGAGCTATTTGAGGGCCGCGTCTGTTGGTGATCCAAATCTGAAGCCGGTAGAACTGCATCCGACTACCGTTTCCTAGGTCTACTATTTCTGACTGCTTTCGGGCTGAGGGGACTACTCTATTGTGTTGGGAGCATCTGTTCCAGTGAGGAACCCCTTTCGTTTCATGCGAAAAGGTTTCTGGTAGCCTTAGCTGCATCATTTTTAAGATCTGGAGGTATATAATGTTTATTTGCAGTTTACAGTTATGTTCTCTCTGTTTATTTCGGTTTCGGTTTATTTAGCTTTTTTTTATTACCAGATCTATACCTTTCATTTCTGTGTATGCTCTTTGCCCCGCAACTCTGTGCGATCTGGGCAAATCAGAAACAGAAAGGAAGGATTTTTCTCATGCGTATGCTCTTTTCCGCTGTGCCTTAGTGTGATCTCAGAAAATCAGAAACATTGAGGAAAATATTTAGTTTCCGGCTAAAGCTAACTTCGAGCTGTAAGGTTCATTTTTTTTGTATGTCCGTGTTGGGTTTTGTGTTTTTTGTTTTGTAGGGAAAAAGAGCTTTCTCAAAGCAAGCATGCAACCCAAAGCTTCAACCCCCCCCCCCCCCCCCCCCCCCCTCTCTCTCTCTCAAACTTTTTGTATAGCTCACTTGGTCCAAAGCTAATTTATGGGAGTAGAGGTCTTGAGTTCAAATCTCATTTTTGTGGGGGCGGATTTTTCATTTCCGCACATTCCCACACTTCGTCGGTGACTTCATCAAATTTTTTTCAAAAAGCCATAACTTCTTCATCCCGAAGCCGTTTTCAGAACCGTTTTTTTTAAACAGCCTAATTTTTCGAGATCTTTCCATCGGAACACTTAGTTTCAGCATCTATATCTTCAGTTTCTGTTAAAATGGAAAGTCCATGCCAAGTTATTCTTGACAACACCAACTACTTCCAATGGTGGTCCTACATTGTGGATTTACTTAGAAGTAAAGGTCTTTACATAATAGCCCCAGGCCAAGAGACCAAACCGAAAGATGAAGATAAGGCAGCTAAATGGGAAAATAGGCAAGACCAAGCACGTGGGTTGATAGTGATGTCTATTTCTCCATATCTTAGATTCCATATTGCAGAACTTGATGCTCCTGATGAAGCAATGAAACAGATTACTAAAGTCTTTGGAATTAAAAATGAACTTAGAGCCCATCAACTTGAAAATGAGTTGCTTACATTGGACCCCAATAATTTTTCTTGCATTGAATATTTTTTGTCCAAGTTCAAGACCCTTAGACTTCTCTTGGAAGGTGTTAAGGTTAAGAAAGAAGATAGTAACCTTATCTATTCCATTCTTACTAAGTTGGGACCAGCCTACTCTGTGTTTGTTTCCACCTTCCATTCTACAAGAGAAGCCTTCATTTCTCAAGGACAAGACTACAAGTCCCCTTCCTTTGATTATTTTTATGATTCTTTAATAAGAGAACAAGTAAAACTCTTACACCTTGGTCTTCTTAATCTTGGAAGCTCTTCTAGTAAAGTGTTAGTTTCCCAGAAGCAACCAAATCCAAAGAATCCTAAGAAGTTGTATCCTAAAAGGAATGGTCCTAAACCAAACAAGGGTCCTAAGCAATTTCAGCCTCAAAATGAAAAGTCATTTCAACAAAATGATAAGACAAATAAAAACAAAGGGAAGAAGACTGATAGACATTGCAACTTTTGTAATCGAGATGGCCACTTAGAATCCAAATGCTTTAAGAAGATGGAAGCCTTGGAAGCAGTAATGAAGAAGCATAACATCCATTTGGAGCACTCTTCAACTTCAACTTCATCTTCAGCAATGGCACTTTCTGCATGTGGTTGTCAAGCATCTCGGTCTGGCTATGCACTAAATGTATTTTCTTCTTCTCATTCTCATGAGTGGCTCATTGATTCTGGAGCTTCTTATCACATGGCCAAAAACAAAGCCATGTTTTCTTCTTTAAATGATTGTAACACCAAAAATATATATGTTGGTGATGATAGATCTCTTAGTGTTGTAGGGACTGGAACTGTTCATATAGGCAATGGTCAATTTAATGATGTATTATGTGTTCCAACCTTATCCTGCAACCTTCTATCTGTATATCACATAACCCATTCAGGTGAAGGTAAAATCGTTGAATTTTCACCTCACGATGTTGTAATTAAGGACCTAAGAGATCCTAGACAGATTTTAGCTACTGGCATTGCTGATGATTCTACAAGGTTGTATAAGTTTCACAACTTTGGGTCATCAAATCTTCCCTCGGTATTTGTTGCTCATAATGATGAAGTGAGCAAACTTTGGCATGAGTGATTTGGTCACTTAAACTATCGCTCTCTTCAGAATCTATGTAGAGAAAATATGGTGACAGGTCTTCCAATAGTATCTTGCAGAGATGGTGTTTGTTCCGGATGTGTACTCGGAAAACATCATCGGGACAGTTTTGAAAAACGTGCCTCTTGGCATGCCTGAGCCCCTTTACAGCTCATGCATAGTGATTTATGTGGTCCACTTCCAGTTGTTTCATTCTCTGGCTGCAAGTATTTCTTAACTTTCATTGATGATTTCTCCAAACGCACTTGGGTATACTTCTTAAAACTCAAGAGTGAAGTATTTAACATGTTCTTGGCCTTTAAGGCCTTTTTTGAAAAACAATCTGAACATCAAATTCTTAAGCTAAGATCTGATAATGGCAGAGAATATGTTAACAACAAATTCATCAACTTTTGCACTGAGAATGGAATTCAAATGCAACATCCTGTTCCATATACTCCACAACAAAATGGTGTAGCTGAAAGGAAGAATCGCACCTTAAAGGAAATGGCTAATTGTATGCTTCAATTTAAAGGACTTAGTCTTAATTATTGGGCAGAAGAAATTAACTGTGCAAATTACATAATAAATCGCACTCCTACTAAGGTCTTAAAGAATATCACTCCAGAAGAAGCATGGAGCTCAATCAAACCAGATGTAAGTCACTTTCGTCTTTTTGGAAGTGAAGCATGGGCCCATATTCCAGATGAGAAACATAAAGCTTTAGAACCTAAGAGTGAAAAATATATTTTTGTTGGATATTCTGAAGATGTCAAAGGATATAGAATTATTCCACTTAAGTCCAAAAATGTTATCATTAGAAGAGATGTAAAGTTTTTTGAAAATATATCGGCTTGCGAGCCTAGTTCGGCGGATGTGCCACCTCTCCCTATCTCTTCTACTTTTGAAAATATTTCTTCTTCAGATGATGAAAGCGAGGATGAAAATCCTCCCCCACCTTCTCAGGATCCTCCTTCAGCTCCTCAGCTTCCAAAATGGGTCCGTGCTACTCGGGATGTAGTAGGTGATCTTGCCGGTGATCCTACAAATCATCGATGTACACGTTCTCAGTTTGATAGAGCCTCTCCTTTCCTGGCTCAAGCTTCAGTGAATTATGATCCTAACACCTTTGCAGAAGGTTCAGGCCATCCAGATTAGGAAGCAGCTATGAATGACGAATATCATTCATTATTGGCAAATGATACATGGGATCTTGTTCCTCTACCAAAGGGACGAAAAATTGTTAGATGCAAATGGGTTTACAGAACCAAGTATGGAACAGATGGGAAAGTTGATAAACATAAATCTCGTCTTGTTGCTAAGGGTTTTTCACAAGTTGAAGGCATTGACTACACTGAAACCTTCTCCCCTGTTGCCAAAATGAACTCTATCCGCCTTGTTCTTTCCCTTGCTGCCTCTTTCAAATGGGAAGTCCATCAGATGGATGTTAAATCTGCCTTCTTGCTTGGGGATTTGCATGAAGAAATGTATATGGAACAACCTATTGGCTTTATACAAACAGACTCTAGCCTTGTATGTTGGCTTAAGAAATCCCTTTATGGTCTCAAGCAAGCTTCTCAAGCTTGGTATGCCAAAATGGACAACTTTCTTTTAGAAAATGGCTTTTCTAGGTGTCATTCTGACAATATTGTCTACACCAAGAAAGTGGGAAAGTCTCTTATCATTCTTATTCTTTATGTTGATGATCTTATCCTGACTGGTAGTAATCCCAACCTTATAAACCATGTGAAGTCTAGCCTTAAAAGGAAGTTTGAAATAACATACTTAGGACACTTACATTATTTTCTTGGTCTTCAAGTCTTGCAATCCAAGGAAGGTATTTCCCTTTCCCAGTCCAAGTATGCCTATGATATTCTATGCCATTTTCACATGGAAGACTATAAGCCAGCCCCTTCTCCCTTTCAGTCTGGAGTCAAACTTTCAGTCGCTTGTACTTCTCTTGAAGTTGATGCTACCTTATACCGTCAACTTGTAGGAAAACTTTTGTATCTAACCCGTACTCGTCCTGACCTTTCCTTTGTTGTTGGCCTTGTTGCTCAGTTTATGCAAAACCCACGTGAAAGTCATTGGAAAGCAACTAAAAGAATACTTCGTTATGTTCGAGGTACAGTTCAGTTTGGGATTCATTACAGTGCCGAAGAATCTCCTCTATTGGTTGGTTTCACTGATTTCGATTGGGCTGGTGACCCTGATGATTGGAAGTCTACTGCAGGTTATGTGTTCACTCTTGGTTCAGGACCTATTACATGGGCTTGCAAGAAACAAGGTGCCATTTCTCTTTCTTCAGCAGAAGCAGAGTATCGTGGTGCCGTAGAAGCTAGTAAGGAAACCTTGTGGCTTTGTTAGATCCTATCAGAGTTTAGCTTTCAGCAGTAACACCCGACTACACTTTGGTGTGATAATCAAAGTGCCATTCAACTATACAAAGATCTAGTCCAACATCAGTGCAGCAAACACATTGAACTGCACATGCACTTCATCAGAAAGCTCATTCACGACCATGTTCTTGAAGTGCAATATTGTTCAACAGATGATCAAGTTGCAGACATCTTTACAAAGGCTCTCACAGAGGTGAAGTTCACTAAACTTTGATTTATGTTTGGATTTTAGGAAGTTGTCACTAAGTGGGGATAGGCTCTAGTGCCTACTTCCTTCTCCTATTGTGTCATATTTGTAAATCCTTCAATCCTATCCCAAGTTGTTCTTAAGGGGGGATGTTAGGATATTCCGATACATAGGAAATAATTAAGTATAACTTGGTCTACTATAGAGTTAGGTAAAGTGTGTTTCTTTACTATGTACATTTTGTAACTTACAATTTGACAGTCACGATATGTAGTGATCCAGCGGTTCACTCTCTCCTTAGTATTACCGACACTTGATCCATGGCTTAACACCCGATTGGTCCATGATCTCTATTTAAAGAGCATGGAGGGTCATTTGTAGGTTAACCATTCATGAGAGAATCTTATGTAAATTTTCATTCTTTTATTAATAAATTTTCTGAAGTGGCCGTGTTGGCTCAGGCCGTGGACTGTTTCCCTCTTTGAGGGTTTTAACCACGTCAAAAGTACTAGTGTAATGATCTGTGATTTGTTTGTGAGCGGTGTCCTTTGGTGTTCTGTCTGAGGAACTTACCCTATAAATTCCTACATGGCTTGATGTGTTTTACAGGTATTTATAGGTTGAGGTGACCAAACACCAAAGTGGTTTCCATCAAGTCCAAAGGGGGAGATTGTTGACATTATGAATTATCTATTTTCCTTGATGGAAACCTACCTGATCAATGGAAGTCTACTTGATGAGTTGTCCCTTGATGGAAACCTACATATTAAAGATATAAAAAGGATGTGTCTACAAATGTGATAGAGTGTTCCGACAAATGCATAGTAGTTCAAAGGCAGAGGTATGATATGTTGAAAGTTCAAGAAGTATACGTGGGTTATGTTAAGAAAATCCATATACACATGCGAGTATGAAGAAGAAAAAGTGCATACAGTTTCGCGCCATGGTATTCTAAATACCAAGGGTACTTATGATGATATTTCCCTATGGTATTGAGCCCAGTCACGGATGTTTTGATCCTGTCTAAGAAAACCATCAACTGGAGTATGGTTTTTGACCTGTGGTATTGGATAAAGGCTAAGCTATATAACATGATGAAGATCAAAGGGATAGTGGATGTGTGCAAGTGATGGAAATCTTATGAATACTTGGATCTGAAGAAAATATGAAGGTAATGGGATATTGATGCTTTGCTGATCTAAACTAAGTATGCACTCAGAAGTTTGATGATAGATCAGATCTAATAGATCTGAGATGAAAATCATGATCATGAGATGATATTTTTGTGTTAACACATGAATTTTCTGTGTATGACGAGATCTGGGTATGTATGAAGTTCTGTGTTGCAGCAAAGATTTGATTTTGAATTTTCATATATATACGTGGGTTTGATAACCTACAAGGCATGTACATACACTAGTGTGATTATGGTAAGTCACATACATGCAGGTTTGTTCTCTAAAAAGTGCGTACACACGTGGATATTCTGTGAAGAAATCACTTAAATAAAGTAGGATTTTGATTAAAATGTTGTCTGATTAGTTTTATCAGTTTTGATGTGTTTATGTTGTCTACCAATGAAGTATTATTGATGATGTCGGTTTAAACAATGACTTTTTTGTTATGGATTGATTGACTAAAGAATGTTGAGGGTATGTGTTGATTGTGATTTAATATTAGTGAAGATTTTGTGGTTCTTTTAGAATGATGCAGTAAATCGGTATATGGTTCAGCGTTTGTTTTAGAGTGATAGTGGTCTAGTTTTCAAGTTTCAAAGGCTTAAGATTTGTACACGGGTATTCTTCATGAAAGGCACATCCACAAGTGAGTTTTCTACTGTAAAGTAGCATATATATTTTGACAGATGGATGTTCAGGGTTTGCAGTAACAAAATTTGGTTTCTGTGATGTGTAGTATGTTGGTTACAGTGATCTGAATCTTATAGTTATTGGTTGAGTTTCAGTGATTATTTGATTTAGTTGGTTTAGAGATTGATAGTTGAGTTACAATAGTTGAGCGTTAGTTTTGATGATGGATATTGAGCTTAAATGTTGGTAGTTGGTCCAGTCTGAGAATTTTATGAAACTTGGCCTACCAATTATGATGTTGTGTAGGCGGTGGATCCAGTATGAAAATTTATGCAACATCATCCCCGGAGATGAGGGACTTGAAGCTTCCTTCTAGTGGTAGATGGTAAATCATATCAGGGGGTTGGATCTCTTTTCTAGTAGCAGTTGGAGAATGAGTGTAGGTAGTAGCCATCTATAGGTTGGTGCCTTTATACTGGTATAAGTTTATGCCAGTACAAGATTTAGAGGGTTAGAGATCCCTTCCAATAGGAGATGGAGAATAAGAGAAGCTTGTAGCCTTATGTTGGTGGGTGCATATGTACTGGTATGAGTCTATGCCAGTGCACAATTATAAAATATTTTCTTTATCTTAAAAAGAAGACAAAGACGACAACAAAAGATGGTTTTTTTTTTTCGCATTGGGTTTCCACCTTAAATCCTAGTGTTCATTTGTGTTGCTTATGTGTGGTGGTTTATTTTATTCTTACTGTACATGACTACTATCTATTTAATGTTTAATCAAGTACTAATGCACTGGAGCAAATAAACAAAAGATAAATTAACTGAAAAGTAAGTTTACTAGATATATGCTATTTGTCTTAAGAACAGTCGCATACACACATAGGTTCCATTTTGTAAAGTTGCGTACAGGAATCAAGAAATGAAATTGAAAAGTTTATTGATTTGAAAATAATGATTCACCTCCCCTCCTCTTAGTATTTTTTCCAACATTTTTGTTTCTGTTATGCTGGTTATATATATGTTTTATGAGAGTAGTTATGTATGGATCTCATCATGTTTCTACTGATAAATGAATGAACGATGTATCTATGACTTAATAGATGAAATGGTAGTTGATGTGTTGAGGCATCAATGTTTCTTAGTGACTCCCAGTTAAGTATGAGACCCCTATGCTCAAATATGTTATTTACACCTGTACATTACGTATTCATGATATGTTTGACTAAATGCATGTCATGGCTAGTAGGGGTCGAGTCAATGTATTATTCAATTAATTGCATTACCACTATTTTTTTCATGTTATTTTACTATTCTGGAGATGTGATTCAATTCTGGGCAGTGACCTAGGCTTTGGGCCTGAAAAAGTGGCTTAAATATCAGGGACACTAGAAAAACACTACAAAAAGAGTCCCTAGACACTGGTTTACAGACCTGTGAGAGTGTCCACAGGTCCCTATAAATTGGAATGAACATAATACGAGAGCATCTAGAGGCCAAGTAGTCCAAAATGTTAGTGGGACCTAGGGGCTGGTTGGCAAAAATATTTGGTTGGTTTTTGAGTGTCCTAATGTCAATTTTGTATGTCTATATGGCGTGCTTCTATAGGTTTGACTTCCTTAACGTGACTTAGGATGTCAAATAATATCATAGTGGCCTCTCATCACATGATTACCCCGGCTGGTCGGTTTCTTAGGTAGATGTGGGAGTAGGGTGTTACAAAAAGGGGAAGCAGAGGCTAGAAAACATAAATAGGGGGAAAAATATAGAACATAGTTACAACTCAATAGGACATTGCTGCTACATAAGCCCTAAGGAGAATATGCATATTCAAGGAGAAATACCTAGAGAGAGAACCTTTGCTTGTGAAATATTTTTCCAAAAAAAGGAAGACAAACCTTAATTAGATGAGGCAACCTATCAAACATAGGAAAAACTAATAGACGAGAAAATTTTACAAATATAAATCCAAGATTTATGGGAAAACGACAAGGATGATAAGTGGAAACATATGATGGCATTTTATGGAGAAGGGATTCTACCAATAGGAGAGCATCACTATGCAGTTAAAATAGTCAGAGAAAATGGGTAGAAAACCTGGAATTCCATAGGGATACGAGGGATTAATAGAAGAAATAAATGAAAGGAAAACAGAAGTATAGAAATGTAGATAAGCTAGAAAATGGGAAGATACTTGGCTAATTGGTATAGTATGCACTCAGCCACACAAAACCATTCCCTATCTACAACATATATATGCAATAAAAGTATCTCATGTTTCAATAGAAAGCATTGAATGGTTGCTAAGTATTTAATGCACAAGGATGGTCTATGGAATGGGATTCTTGTTGGAGATTGATTGTGCTGCAACGTCTAGGACAAGCCCATGCTGGCTTGGAAACTACAACAAGGAAAACAAATAGAAAAAAGGATAAGAGAATTAAAGAGAAAGTGAGTGTTGGCAAGGAACTGTGCAACAACAGAAAATAGAAGGACATGCAACTCATTCTCATTTAGGAAGAGGCCTGGAGACATGGAATCATTTAGGTAATGAACATAAAGGGAGAGAAGGTTCATTTGTTTTAGAAGAGATAACTAGATCTCAGACTTGAGTTACAGAGAGAGAGCTTAAAATTCTATAGAAGGAGAGTAGAGCTACAGGAGGTGGCAGAGAAGAGGGGAGAGAAACAAGCCCCTAGTTTTCTTTGAAGTGTTGTTGTTCTTCATTGGATAGCTATAGGGTGAGGTAGCTGGGCCTCAAACTCCCAGTGCATTTTTGAACTATTGAGAAGCTAGTGGGTGGAGGAATAATAACCTTTGGAGTCCATGTTCCAACTATTATATTAGTGTTTATTCACTTGAACAAGACCACCTCAAGCAATTGGAATTTAGCTCGGGGGTGATAGCTGCAAGTAGCTTGGATGCAATTTGTCTATGGTTGGGCAGATAGTTGAAGTCCCAAACTTAGTTTCCCATGTTCATTATAAAGTCAAGATAAGTATTTCTCATGGGTAAACCTTGTATGGATTCTAGAGTAAAATGTGAACGACTGGTAGGCTGGTGAATTTCTTGATAAGTCTAGTGTCATTTTTTAGATATGCTAACTGACAGGTTATGGCCCATATGGGGATGTATTAATAAGCATGAATGTTGCATAAGATCAATGGCTTTATGCTGACCTTCTACTGTAGGAAGGGTTCAGTGGTGTTAATAATGGGATTTCACTAGTGAAATTCTTGCCCTGTGAGACCAATGGGGTTGTTTCTCAGGTTTGAATAACTTGGGTCTATGTTGTGTTATTAATGCATGAAAATGTGGATGCATATTCATACAAAGATGGAATTGATTGATATGTTAAATATATCTAAATGTGTGTGCTTCTCTAAAAAAAATGATACTATTAAGTAAATTGAGCATATATTATGAAATGGAAATAAATTATTGTGTGAATAGCTTGATGATGTTCAGCATGGAATATGTGATGCACAAAATGTGTTATAAACCACATGATAATAAGGACTAAGCTATGATTCTGAGTTAAACCTTAATATGAATGAAATGATTAATTGTATTGAGAACAACACATTAATAAATGACATAGAAACATCATGCCATGCTACAGGCCATAGCAAGAGCCATAGGAACTTAGAATGAAGCATGGAATATTGGGCACAAAGACCCTTTTTATTAATATGAAACAATTACATGGAAGATTGTTTGCCTAGCAGGGTATACATTTTCTTACATCAACCTATTTTCCTAAATTATAATTTTTGTGTCGCATGACAAGAATTTCATTAATGTAGAAAGGTTTGCTTCCCTTAGGGTAGTTAAAACCCCATATGTTTTAACTAAATGGATTCTCCTCCATGTATTAGTAGTGCCTGGATATCTTTCACTAGCACCCTAGTGTTGTTTCTTAGGCACCTAAGGGCTCCATGTAGAACCCTAAGAGGCTTTAAAGAATCATTGGTGTTGGAATGAGGCCCTGTCATTGATCTAGAGGTTAGATAGATCTCTGAGACAAAGTTATTCTTGAAGAAACTAGCTCATGGAAGTCTCTGTAGAAGTATATCTTATCTTTGGGGCAATCACGAAGATCCCCAGTTACGTCATAACAAAAGGAAAGTATGAAATCCCTTCATTGTGCCATGGCATAAACAGAAGAAAGAATTTTTGTGGTGTAGAGGGATAAACCCATGAACTTATTAGAGAATATTGGGAAACCT
Organism: Pinus tabuliformis; assembly: GCA_031772625.1. Classification (NCBI taxonomy): domain Eukaryota; kingdom Viridiplantae; phylum Streptophyta; class Pinopsida; order Pinales; family Pinaceae; genus Pinus; species Pinus tabuliformis. The sequence goes on from CM062819.1 coordinate 1,033,137,090, forward strand.
TATCCTTTTGAAGATAAAGCCCTAGCCTTGAATACCTTGCATTGGCGTGACTTATTTTCCCCTTACCCAATTGTAGTAAGAGTGTTGACATTGCCTAGAAGGAATACCCCAAAAGAATGGTTACAGGAGCAAAGGGAGTAACTAGGATCACAACAAACGAGACATGTTGGTAGCCATACAACTCGATCATTATGCTATTGGATGAGGATGGACCAACCTAATAGGTCATCCCATTAGGTTTACCTTAGCGCATCTGCATGATGTGAAGGAAGAAGGAACCATGGTGAGTGGCACTAGATGATGTGGAAATACCACTACGTGTCCTAATCGGTATCCAGAGATGTGCAAGGGTGTGGCCCACTAAAACACGTGGCCCAAAGGTGGGAGCCTCAAAGTTTTACCCTAAAATATTTCTAAGAGTGTGAGTAGAGGATAATTGGGAAAAAGGAAATGGGATTATGTAACATGACTATGTATATCTGACAGTAATTCTATTGGCTGTAAGGTTGGCCCATAGTCAAATAGGCTAGGACGCCTCGCCCAGAAGCATGAAAAGAAGCCATAAGGGAAAAAAAAATGGTAAAACCTAGAAGGATGATGAAAGAAGGCGACGTGGATGGGCCCACACAATTACAGTGATTCTAATGCTTGGGGAGTGGCCACTTGCCGAGTTAGCCCAACGAAGTTCAGTTGGAAGTTTATTGCAGTGGTCAATTGTAAAAATTGAGAGGTAAGCTAGTAGGATGATGTAAGTCAATCCACATGGTGGTACGTGCCCATCATATTGGTGGAAAAGGGTTCTGTCAAACATGTCAGACCGACACTAGGACCCTAGAAGAGATTAATGTGGCTAGGAAATTATAAGCACCGAGATGGAGGTGAGTGAGATGAAATGGGAGTGGTCATGGTGTTAGTAGCGAGTTGGCTATGGTGGACCAATGGGAAATGAGGCCATACGGCCCCACCATCCACATAGGCCCGATAAGTGAAACCATAGCCAAGTTAGCCATAAATTGTTTTCCCAATGAAAGAAAGACTCATCAAAAGGAACAAGGTATTGGGATAACATGAACCTATGGTGGAAAAAATTGAGACATAGGATTGGACCTATGGGAAGGAGGTAACAAGGGCTTGTTGTCCATGTAAGTGTGGTGCATAGAAGTCGATGGGTAACTATTGAAAGTGTTGGATCTGTTAACATTCATGAGACCTGCCTAGTATGAAGTCCCAATTAGACCTTAGATCATTTGGATCATCCCTAGCCCTGATCAGATTGATATTTTTGGTGATACCATGCCTCTTAGCCCTGTTGAAAAAGATTACCAAGTTTTCCTTATGGCTTCCATGGTTGCATCTCAAATAAATTACTGATTGAATATGGTCCTAGACTCGTATTCTCAAACTTATTGGCTCGGATCTTCAAATTATGAAGACCCTTTGAATGAGTCTTTCCCTACTAACGAAAGCATCGCTGAAGTCATGTATCTTGAATAACACCCTTGGAATGATATTAATCATTGTTCCTATTTTCTACTAAGCCTTAGTCTAATTCCTACCTTTCTAGATACTTTTGTTTCTGATACAATGACCACTCCTTTTCAGACTCCTATCATGGCTCAAAAGGTGCTCTCTGTTATGAAACCATCTCACAAAAATATAGAAAAGATAGATCAAAACCTTAGAATTAAGACTCTTCGAGGGGGGAATCTCCTTTACAATACACAAATGAACAATTCTTGGATGATTCAAATGAATAAACCTCCTTTCTATATATAGGAGTGTAAGGGGTCATAATATAATCAAGCTGACATAACAATAATAAGATAAAGGCACAACAGTAACAATAGTGGGTTTCTATGGGGCACACTAATAACAATATGGGGACAATAGGGGCACAATAATAACAACAAGGGCTATAATGACAATCGTAATGGGGGAATCACTACTATTATAGGGGCCTAACATGCCCCTCTCCTTCAAAAAAGTGTTTTCCTCAATTCTTGAGTAGTTTTGTATGCTTTTGTCTAAAATTATCATCCTCCCATGTGCAATATTCAGTGGATAAGTTCTTCCACTTGATGAGATACTCTGAAATTGATCGATTTCGTAGCTGTCGAGTTCTTGTTTATGTGACTGCTTCACGTTCCAATATGATTTTTCCTTCCTCATCAAGTTCTGTCAATATTGTTTGAACTTGGAGCTTGTCACCTATAACCTTCTTTAAACATGAAACATGGAAAACTGGGTGCACTCAAGAAGCTTTAGGAAGCTCCAATTTGTATGCCATAGTACCAATATTTTCCAACAACTTGTATGGACCATAATACTTTGGTGATAATTTATTATCCTTCTTAGATTTCTTGAGGGAAATTTGTTTATATGGTTGTATACGTAGGAATACCCAGTCACTTACATCAAAACTTATTTCACTGTGATGTTGATATGTCTGCTATTTCATTCTATTCTGTGCCAATGTGAGGTTATCCTTGAAGAGTTGGAGAACTTGTTATTGTTGCTCAATGTGATGTTCCAGTACTTGAACCTTAGAATTTTCTCTTAAATATGATGTGATGGATGGTGGTTGACATCCATAAAGTGCCATAAATGGGGTCATTTTCCCTGCAATATGGAAGGAAGTCTTATACTACCATTCAACCAGAGGAAACCATTTCACCCATTGTGTCTATTTATCATATAAAAAGCAACGAAGATATCCTTCCAAACATTTGTTTACTATCTCAATTTTCCCATTAGATTGAGGATGATAAGATGAGTTATGAGCTAACTAAGTACCGAGACAAGAAAATAATTCTGTCCAAAAATTTCTAGTGAAAATGGGATCTCTGTCGCTTACAATAATCTTTGGGTTTCCATGTAGCTTTTGAATTGTTTCCATAAATGCAGTAGAAACTATACTATCTTTAATTGGATGTGATAATGCACAAAAGTGTGCATACTTGGTAAGTTTTTCAACTACCACCATGGTGACAGTCTTTCCTTCAGACTTGGGTGAACTTGTGATAAAATCCATTGAAACCTCCTCCCAACGTTGGCTTGGAATGGATAAAGGTTGTAATAGACCCGGGGTCTAATTGTTTCAACTTTATTTTTTTGGAAAACTGAAAATTCCACCACAAACTTTTGAATATCCAATTTAAGGCCATCCCAAAAGAATTCCTTCTTAACACTGTGGTAAGTTTTTAAAAATCTTGATCGCCCTCCTAAGGGAGAAGTGTGCAATTCCATAAGAATCTTTTGTTTGAGTTGGGAATTCTTACATAGGTATAAGCAATCTTTGTACCATAATGAATCATTTTTCCAGCTAAATGTATTAGATGTACTGGGATCTTGTTGTATATTTTGAATGAGTTCCCACACTTCTTCATCATTCTTCCATTCATCCCTTGCTTCATTTATCCAATCTGGTTGGATAATAGAAATAATGCACAACAATGCTTCCACATCCTCATCCTTTCTTGAGAGTGCATCTACCACAACATTTTGCTTCCCTTTTTTGTAGATGATTTCAAAGTCATAACCCAACATATTTGTGACCCATTTTTGTTTCTCTTCAAAGGGTAATCTTTTTTCTAAAAGGTATTTAAGACTATCATGATCCATTTTTACCTAGAAGTTTCTTCCCATTAGGTAGGGTCGCCATTTCTTAAGTGCATGTAGTATTGCCAACGTTTCCTTCTCATAAATAGATTTGTGTAGATACTTTCCTTTGATTGGATGACTTTCGAAAGAAATGGGTCTTTCATCTTGCATTAAAACAAAACCAATTTCATTTGCTAAAGCATCACATTCCACAATAAAGGTTTTTGTGAAGTCTAGTGTAGCTAAGACCGGTGCTTCGCACATTACCTCTTTAAGATGTTCGAAGGCCTTTGTTGCTTCTGGAGTCCATGAAAATGCATCTTTCTTCAATAATGTTGTTAGAGGTGTTGCTATTCTCCCATAATAATTAAAAAACTTGTGATAATACCCAGTCAACCTGAGAAATCCTACTAGATGCTTTATGGATGTGGGGATTTTCCATTCCTTAATGGATTTAATTTTTCTAGGGTCTACCTTAACACCTTCATGAGATACAATATGACCTATATATTCCACCTCTTATACTCCAAAGAAACATTTGGATATTTTTGCATATAATTTTTTCTCCTCCAATAGTTTGAGTACCCTGTCTTGAAAGTTGATCTTGGCGACATTGACTTCCTCATGCTCGCCTGCAATGATGTGGAGAATCGCCTTGCGGATTCGGTCATAAGTGGGCAATTTCTCTAAGGCCGCCCACTTCAAGGCCTTCTCGTCATCCATATCATCTCTATCCTTGGAGGATCTAGAGAACACGTCATCCCCTCCCCTCCACATTCCTGAAGCTCTATTGTGCTTGCTCTCGGCCCTCCACATATCTGTAGCTGCCATTGCCATGATTTTTCTCTACCCCTAAACACATTTATTGCCACACAACAACATACAGAGGGAAATTCGATCACAGTGCTAGTTCTATGAGATTTGTGTAGGACACGCGACCAAACTGCGTGCCCCTCAATAGCTCAACTATAGGGAGCCCGCACTTAGCAGCATCACAACTGTAGGGACTCCATATCCCATGCATGAAAGAGCAGTTATCTTCTCCAGTGGGGAAATTGTTGTCCAAAGGAGTAATTCGTTTGCTCACTGTTTTCTTTCTATTTCTGGTCCTAAATCTGCATGGAGAAGAACATTGAATTGCTTGTTGCCAACAATTTGTGCAACCACTGAAGAGAGGGAGAAGATGCTCAGTGGAGATGATCCAATGGATTGTGCTATGGTTTTCTTACATTTTTTGTGTTCTATGAACATTAGATCTAATTTTCAGAAGTTTCTAAGTTTTTCTCCACCCATGGGTGTTGCCGGCGCAGGATTGTTCCCAGTTCCTGATACCAAATCGAGTTAAAAAAATGAATGAAGGGTTTCAAATGATTTAGAGAGGTATTTATTGTAACCCGAATGACAGTAAAACAATAAGGTAAATTTATTTTTATATTTGGAGTTATAAGGGTGAAAGGGTAAATTGTTGGAAGAGATAAGGTTTGCTACCATTTTGTATGAGAAGAAAATAGTATTTTTTTTATGGAGTGATAAGTTTATTTTGGAGTGAGAAGTAAAAAGTGATTTTTGTAATTTTTGGAGAGATGAGAGAGTATTTAAAAAAAAAAAAATTATTGTTGTAACCCAAAGTAATGTTTTACTTTGAGAGATTTAGTCCATGAACATCCATATTTTGAAGACAAGTTGCCTCAAAGGGTTGAAAGCTTGGCATTATCATTGTTTTAGAGTCAATTTTTGAAGATAATTTGATGTCAAGAAGTTCTCAGTCTGTGCTTGAGATGCCTCACTGAAGCCATTTTCATGATGATTTATCTTGAAGGTTAATAAAAACATATCTTTTTGTGGTGATTGTGTCTTGGATCCGCCTAAAATTGAATAAGGGAATCATAGGTACACTCTGTGTCATGAATGTTCTTGCATGATTTGAGTCAAATTTGTAAAACACTCTCTTTATTATGCTTAAACAACTACATGCACGTAAGAAAAGTTTACATATACAAGTCATCGATCAAGCTCCTGAAATCAAAGCTCCCATAATAAATTAAGTTCATAAGCACAAAGTGTCACATCATCGACTTGATAAAAGAAATCTTCTGCAACAACATTTCATAACAACTAATTCATGCCATCAAGCTAAGGATGCTACACACTCAAGCATTTCAAGTCCAAACGACATCAACATCATCAACATTTTTTTATCACTTGCTAATAAACATTTTTTAACTGAATTGTACGGGTGCATTCTCGGTTGTAACCGACACCCTAATTTGACTTGTTAAGGTGAATACATTAAGTCAAGTAAGTCTTCAACTGAGTCATCATGATTGAACTTGTCATTTGTATGTTGGGTGCATTTTCAATAGTTTTCAACACCCTTTTCTTTTTTACGGATCATCAAATTCAGTGAGTACATTCAAGAAATCACAAGTGTCATTAATCAATCAAGCAAGTTCAAGTGAGCATCAAATCAAGCCAGTGTTTCAAACAATCATCATTCAATCAAAGCAAGCAAGTGTACAATTAGTAGTTCAAGCAAGTGTTTAAAACATCAGCGATTAGCAAACAGTACAAGTGAGCCTGTCATTTCAGTGATCAACTCAAGTGCACAATTTTCAAGCACGAATTCTACAACAAGTGAGCCGGACTTCAAAGTAAGCAAGACAACATGGCAACACACATTCAGCTATCCCAAATTCTTCACAATTTAATGTTATCATCAGGTGATGACATGGTTCACATCAACACAACTTCTCTTGCTGACATTCAAGTGCATCTTCAACATGCACATGAAACGATTGAGTTCCTTCAACTAGAATCACAACTGCAAAGAATTGAGTTGCAAGAGAAGCATGTTTCTTCCAAGTTTTTTCTAGATACAGTTGATCATTTGAACTCATTCATCCAAACAGCTTCAAGTGTTGAAGTTGTTCCAGTTCAACTTTCTTCTAAACCCATCATCAATCCATGGGAAGAAATTCAAAGTAATCAAAATCAACGAGGATTAGGATATGACAAAGATGAAATCAACTTGCATATCCCAGATTATTCTAAGCTGATCAAGTTCATCAATGTAGGATTTATTGATCATATACAATAAACAAGCCATGAGAAAGTTGCTGACAAACAAACATCTATGCAAACTGAAGTTGTAGTCAAACCAAAATGTTCTCATTGTCAAAGAACCGATCATCTGGAAGATCATTGTTTTGATATCCATCCTTATAGCCATTGTGGAAAGTCCAATCATACATTAGAGAAATGATGCAACCAATGACAGTCAGCCAAATTGAAGATAAATTATTCATCGATTGATCCTTGGGAATGGTCATCCATAGCCAGAAGATTGTACAAGTTTTACAATCGTATTCACTCACAGATATTGCAACCAACAGTCAAATGAAGATAGTACTCTCGTGCAGTTGAATGGGGGAGTACCATAGTGAAACTCTCCTACACCTAAAGGGGGGAGTTTAGAGTTCAGATATAATTTGGAGAAGATTGCCTCTCTTTTCAGCTGACAAAGGGGGGAAATGTCAATGAAATTGACAAGTGGTTGTCAGACTAAAAGTCTTGACACCATCAACGAATCATCCAATGGGAATCTTCATCAGCCAATGGGCGATCATCATCAGTAAATACGCCGGTGGGCATTCATCAAATTGTGTCAGTGGACATCGGATGTTGTTTTCAAGAAAAGTACAGTTGGATCCTTTTGCACCTTGGCACATGATGGAGTTGTCAAGCATCATTCAGAGATGAATCAATCATGCAACTGACTCATAGTCTCTTCATATTGTAGTTTCTTCAGCATTGAGATTTGGCGGTTTTTTCAGGCAAATTATTTTTGAGAAGAAACTTGAGAACTTGGAATATGGTTCCTTGTTATTTTTGGATTTATCATTGGGGGGGGGGGGGGGATGTTAGCCTCACTCTCTTAAAAAAAAATTATAAATCCAAATAAAACAATTAATTAAATTAAATAATGAGAGTTAGTTTCTCAAACTAAGGAGTTTAGTTAGGAGGAGAGATTCTCTCCAACTAGTTCTCCTAAATTAGTGTGTAAGTTGAGAAAATGTCTCAACCAAGTGAGTCTAAGATAGACGCACTATCTTAAGACCACTTTCTCATGTATTTAAATGTATTATTAAATTATTCGAATTTATAAATGTTTTTAAGAGAGTGAGGCTAACACCTTCCAAGACTTGTTGTAGATTAGTATATCATCAAAAAATACTAACACAAATTTTCTAAGGAAGGGTTTGAAAATGGAATTCATCAAACCTTGAAATGTAGAAGGTGCATTCGTAAGGCTAAAAGGCATGACGAAAAATTCATAATGACCGTCATGAGTTCTAAATGTTGTTTTTAGAATGAATTTAGTCTTCATTCTAATTTGATGGTATCCTGAAAGAAGATCCAACTTAGTGTAGTAAATTGATCCATGCAATTCATCCAATAATTTATCAATGACAGGAATCGGAAATTTATCTTTAATAGTGAGCTTGTTGAGCTCCCTATAATCTAGACACATGCGCCATGATCCATCCTTCTTGTGCACCAATACTACGAGATTAGAGAAAGAACTTTGACTAGGTTGACTTGTACTAGCCTCTAGCATTTCTGCAACCATACGTTCAATTTCACTCTTTTGGGCATAGGGATATCTATACGGCTTGATGTTTGGAGGAACACTTCCTGGAATAAAATGAACAACATGATCATGATCATGAATAGGTGGGAGGCCTTTGGGAGTCTCAAATACCTTGGAATGATTGTCCAAAACCTTTTGGAGATCTGGAGAAATAGATGATTTCGATGTGGGAACCTCTAGTGAACATAATTGTGCAATTACACCTCATTTGTCCTTATTTATAACCTTTTTCATACCATTAGAGCTTATTATCTTTCTCGGTTTCCCCGAAATACCCCTTAATTCAACTTCCTTTCCTTCCATAGAAAATTTCATGAAAAGTTCTTGAAAATTAAAAGCTATTGTACCCAAGGATTGTAGCCATTAGACTCCTAATACAAGATCAACACCACCCATTGGAATGGAAAGCATTGGGCTATTCAATACATATTCTCCCATGGATAGATTGATATTATGGCACTTTCGAGAGAAATTTATGGTTCCTCCACTTGCAACCATCACTTGACACTCTGGTGCTGGATATAGGAAGCAATTCAATTCCTTGTTTATCTTACAATGAATAAAATTATGGGTACTTCCTTAATCAATCATCACTATTACCTTTTTCTTCTTGATATGTCCTTCTATCTTGATAGTTTGAGGAGTGGTAATTCCATCCAATGCATTATAAGATATGGTCAGATTCATTTCTTCTTTATATAGGGCTTTTTCCTGGTGTATATCCTCTTCTTTCAATGTTTCTTGTTCCTTTTCTTCCTCCTCTTCACAATCTATGTAGAATAGTTTGTTCGCAGCAAACCTATGACCTTTAGTGTATTTTTTATCACAACTGTAACAAATCCCTTTTGCTCTTTTTTCTTCCAATTGTTGTGTTGTCAACCTTGTAGGTTTTGGAAGGCTAGGGGCAACAACGCTTCCATCTTTATAGCTGTGAGTGGTAGGCTTCCTGGTTGCCATAATTTTGCTTTCCATTTTTCTTGCTAACCTGAATGCCTTCTCCAATGAATGAGGTCCCCAAAGGTGAACCGCATTTTGGATATTATCCTTTAAAGTCCCTATGAACACATCAATCCTATGCTCCTTTGGAATATCTTTTACCCTTATGTTCAATTTTTGGAAGTCCTCAATGTGCTCCATCATTGAACCGTTTTGTTTGAGATTTATCAATTGGTTAAAAAAGGTGTTGCCTTTTGTATCCTCATAATGTGTTATCATTTCTTCCGTAAAAATTGCCCAAGTGACAATTTGTTTACGAGAGAAAATCCATCGATACCATACAAACTGATTTGGTTCCAAATATAAAGTTGCAATACGTACCTTTTATGTGTTTTGCACATTATGGAGATCTAAAAATTGCTCCATCTGTAATATCCATGTTATGGGATCCATGCCATAAAACTTCCCCATATCGATCTTTGGAACATGGTGGGTCTTCAATCCAACATTAGAGTCTATGAAATCATGATTAACATTTCTTTTGTTCTCATCATGAGTTTCCTTTACGACCTTTTCACCATTAGTAACCATTTCTTAGAAGAACTTATTCAAATTTATCTTCAATTCTTCCATCTTAGCATCCATGTCATTCATCTTAGGGTCCATGCCATTCATCTTAGCTTCCATGCCATCCGTCTTGGCTTCAGTTACCTTTTGTGAGAGTGAAATTTGTTGTACTTAATTTTGTAATTTTGATATATCATGTTGCATTTCTTCATCTTCTTCACGAGTCATGCTAGAGCTTTCAGGTTGCTTACTAGGTGTTTCCATTTTCTTTCTTCAGGGCATCAATTAATGCTAATAATTCTTCACTATTCCCTTTGAATTCCTTCAAACTAATTTTGCAAACCAATCTTATGCAAAATTTAAAAAAACTACACACCTTTTTTCACTTTGCAAAATATTGATATTGAATTTGGTGTATCTCTATAACTACCTATCTCAAATATCTGAAATCACATCTTGCAATAGCCCTTTCAGTCCTCTTTCTAACCCCACAAGTCTGATCAATATTGGAATCTCCAAGGAAGAGTTATGTCAAATCTCACACAGTGACCTGATTATAGACTAGCTCAGTAGAGCGAATTGGTATGAAGTTCCACGTTTCACTGTTTCAACCTTAGTACCTAAAACTGATATAAAAAAACTACAACCTATCCGCTTTCTGAAACTTTTGACGAAATTTCAATCTGATGCTCAGAACAAATGTTATGATGATTTTCCTTAGCTCACATGTTTGGAATGTAATTCGAGAGTCTGCAAAAACTCTAACTTCCTCAGATCATATCTCTGAAAATATAGTGTGACAAGATCTACAATTTGGACTCAATGTTCGAAATGATATCAGCTCAAATGGGTTTTGTTTTTACCTTCTGAAATGTCATAGAAAAACATTTATAGTGAAATTTCCACAATGACCTATTTGGAGTAGCAAAACCCTAGAATCCAAAGCTCTGATACCAAATGTTATGAAACCAGCTCACAAACAGATAGAAAAGATACATCAATGCCTTAGAATTAAGCCTCTTCGAGGGGGAAACCTACTTTACATTACACAAATGAAAGATTCTCGGATGATTGAAATGACTAAACCTCCTTTCTATATATAGGAGTCTAAGGGGTCACAATATAATCGAGCCGACATAACAGTAATAACATAAGGGCACAACAATAGCAATAGTGGATTTCTATGGGGCACAATAATAAAACTATGGGGAAAATAGGGGCACAATAATAACAATAAGGGATACAATGAAAATATTAATGGGGTAATCACTAGTATTATAGGGACCTAACACTCTCTGAAGGAAATTTGGGAAAAATATCGACAACCATGCCCATCGACATCTCTGTGAAACCAGGGATATTCAAAAACATTCACATAGGGGCCTCTTCTTCTCCCGATGAGATTAAGATGTAAATGACCTTATTCAAATAATTTTGTGATGCCTTTGCTTGGACTTATGAAGAAATGCCTGGCATCGATCTAGGAATTATGGTGCATGAGATCCCAACCTACCTAGATGTGAAACCTGTTCAACAATGTCTTCGTTTGGTGCACCCAAGGAAGGAAACTACCATTAAAGTTGAAGTTGAAAAGCTTCTAAAAGTTTGCTTTATTTACCCCATACCACTGACAGATTGGGTTTCCAATATCGTTCTAGTAACTAAAATGCAGGGAACCATACATGTTTGTGTTGATTATCATGATATTAATTGAGGTTGTCATAAGCATAATTACCCTACTCCCTTTATCGACTAGATAATTATGAATGTGATGGTAGTGAAATATTTACCTTTATGAATGGGTTTTCTAGATATAAAAAGCATAATTTCCTTCTTGTTGTTCAACATAAGAGTTCCTTTATCTATCCTTGGGGCACTTTCACTTCTAAAACTATTCCTTTTGGCCTAAAAAATGCTGGTGACACCTTCAAGTGGTCCATGTCTTATGATTTCCACAATATCAAACATATCGTTTAGTTGTATCTTGATGATTTAACCACACACTCGTCTAAACATCAAGACCATCTGGCTCACCTACGAGCAATTTTTCCTCACTGCCGACACTACAACATCTGGTTAAATCCTAATAAGTATGTCTTTTGCATTGAATCTAGTTGTCTCTTAGGATTTGTAGTGTCCAAATAAGGCACATGAATTGATCCTCTTAAGGTGGAGGCCATTGTCAATCTTCCGCCTCCATATTCTTTACACCAGCTTTAGATTTTGCAAGGGAGGTAAAACTTTCTTTGTAGCTTCATACCAAACTACACTGAGCTTGCCAAGGGTTTTACTCACCTTTTGAAGAAATGGGTACCATTCATTTTGTATGACCTTGCTCAGAAGTCCTTTGATTCTTTAAAGACCACACTCATTAGTTCACCTTTGTTGCACGCTCCTAATTACAATCGCAATTATTTCCTATACTTGGCCATCGCTGATAGTAACATTGGCATGATGTTGGTCCAAGATGATGACTATGGAAATGAGCATGTTATCTACTACTTTAGCTTTAATCTATTTGTTGTTGAGACTCGATATGCCCAAGTATAAAAAATTTCATTGGAAGTAATTCATGTTGTCTAATGTTGTCACCACTACATCTTCGACCTACGTAAAACTATAGTAATATTTGATTGTCACCCCATGACTTATATTCTGTCTCATAAATTTCTTGGGGGAAAATAATCCAAATGGATTTCCATCCTGTAGGAGTTTTACTTAGAATTCGCCAAATATAAGTCCAAGAAATCACTAGTTTTTGCTGAATTGATTTGTGACCTTCCCTCTCCCAACATAACAACTATATCTAATGAGTTGATTCCTGACAAGTCTCTCTTCAGTATTAGCACCCATGATCCATGGTACAAAGATATCATCATATGTCTCCAAACTCAAAATTTTAGATCAGATCTACCTCTCTCTGAACGATGCCATATCCGGCATCAATCCCAACCCTATCACATTATTGCAGATACCTTATACTGCCTTGGTGTGGATTCAGTCCTTCGACAATGTCTAATGCATGAGGAAGCTGAGAAAGATTTAAATGATTTCCACACTAGATGCTATGGTAGTCATATGTGAGGATATGCTACCACTCAAAAGATCCCTCACGTCGATTATTTTTGGCCCTCTATTTTCAAATATTTCATTCTTGTAGTCTAGAAACATCATGCTTACCTGGTTTAAAATAGGAAATAGTGAACCCCACCAACTCCCTTACACCTATTTATTAAAATTGGACCATTTTCCAAATCGGGCATTGATTTTATGACTTGTAACCGTCACTCAGCCAAGGGACATGGATACATCATTGTTCCTATTGATTATTTAAAAAAATGGGCCAAGGCGATGTCTACCTACAATGTTGATGGTGGAACCACATCTCTATTTCTATTCAACCATGTTAAATATTGGTTCGGTGTACTAAAAGAAATAGTCACTGAACATGGTTCCCATTTTCAAAATCACATGATGAAAAAACTCACTGCTCAGTTGGGCTTATGTCATGATATCTCAAATCTATATTACCCATAGGCCAATGGCCAAGTTGAATTTGTGAACAAAGTTTTGGTCACTATGCTTCAACAAGCCATTGGGATGCACAAAAATAACTAACATTTCATGTTTTTTACGACTTTATGGACATATCGAACTACTACCAAAATGAAAACCAGATTCACGCCTTTCCAATTGGTTTATGGTCTAGAAGCCACTCTACCTATCGAATGTGAAATACCATCATTAAAACTAATTGTCAAACTAATTCCAAGTACTTCACATGAGGAAGACTCACTGAATTTATTTACATAGAACGTCTTGCCGAGACTCACTGAATTTCCACATTGGTAACTGAGACTCAAAAAAGATGATTCAAAGCTAATTATGATAAAATAGTGACCCTCATACATATGAAGAAGGTGACTTAGTCTTACTATATGATCAAGCTAACTACAAATTATGTGCTAGAAAGTATGAACCCATGTGGCATGGACCCTATATTGTTAAATGAGTATTACAAAAGGGTGCATATGAGTTAGTTGACCACGATGGAAATCAATTATCTGAGCCCCACAAAGGGCTCTACCTTAAAAAGTATTATGCTTGACTTTTCATGAACACTTTATACATTAGTGTGCAGTCTTTTGGTGTGATTATTTGCGTTTTTGCAAACATGTTTTCCCCTCCTTACCACATATTCCAATTACTTTGTAGATGCCAATGAACCCTAATCCTTATGTTGGTTTCACTAGCAGCGCTTGTCATAGTACACATAATTTATCTTCTACTATGTGGGCACTCTTTGCTCCCAATGATGAGTTAGTGATTTTACATGGTATTTATTCAGGTCATACAACTAATAACATAGTTGAATATAGTGCGGTTATCGAACTGTTCTCAAAATCTATTTCTCTTTGTATTAGGGAGTTGGTTGTTAAAATTGATTCACAACTCATTGTTCTACAATTAAACAGACACTATTCCGTTAGAAATCCTAAAATTTTAAGGATGTATTGTGTGTTCGTCTCTTGGAAATAAATTTTGATTACATAAAATTTTGACACATTCCAAGACATCTAAATACATTGTGAGATGCATTAGCTAACTATGTTTTAGATCGACATTTGCAGCATATGTGAAATAAAAAACCATGAAAATAATAGGAACATCAGATACATAGGGTGAAACATGTGTGTGTGTGTATATAGGGTTTACAAAATGTTTATCACATCAAAAATCAAAACCTGTGTTCTAAGACACATGGCTTCTAGAGCCTACATAAGTGCAGAAATTAAAATTGGAGACATGGCTATCCACCAACATGGTGCTCAAGATAGCACGAAACAACCCTAATAACTCGGCCTAACAACCAATGCAGTCTGGCTGTCACTCCAACAATATGTCTTTGATATCGAAGAGGCACCCTATAAATAATCACATACTCTAGAATGCCTTTGTTGGCTTGTTGGGGCCTGACATAGGTTCATAGTTAATTAGCCAAACAAATCCCTATACTACTGGCCCTTTCGGCAACAGTCTATGGAGCATGGACTAAGGTCTCACCCGAAGTAGTATGGGGGGATGCTAGAACCCGTTTTTCACACCCTTGAGATGTTTGAGGGTTTGATTTGGTCCAACCATTACTCCTTGTGTGCAGGTTAGTTCACGTACTTCCTTGGCCTTTGCACCCTAATATATTCACTTGTGTGCAACCCTAACCAGCGGCTGTGGGGCTCCCGTGCTGCTGGAGCAGCACTCTGCACTATTCCCCTAAGTCACACCCAAGATATTACTTATCTTCTTACACCAGTTAGTTATCTTCGCATAAATGGATGCCTTATGTTATATTTATTTATACAACACATTGATATGAGTTCGCACAACAAATAAACAGTAAACTTGCAATTCATACCCAATAATACATAAAATAGGAAAAGATACACATAAATATGATAAAACTTCTCTTTATTAATGCTTCTAATGGTTACAGACTCGACCTGCCTTGCGCACTCAGCTGCAGGGGTCCATGCACTCAGTTGCGGACTACTAGGCCTTTGCACACTTAGTTGCAGAGCCTTCTCCTACTCTATGACCCAGAGACACGATTTACACTTGACTCAATGCTTCATCAATCCCTAGACTGATAATGCTTCTCTGTTTTTCTACACTTAGAGCCTTGCTCTATTTATACAATCCCATGGTCCGTGGACCATGGGTAGAGCTTTCAAACTGACATCACATTACAAAACCAACGGTAGAGAACCCTGTGACTCTATTATGACTTCACTCTCCTTGGGATTTAAGCCTCAAAACATGCCTTGGGGGGATTCCACGTCTAACAGACCCCCAACGCAAACATTGTGAGTCGCCCTCGATTCGCTCTATCGGTGCAGAGATCTTGGTGTGGAGTCCCTCCAACTTTGCTTGAACCGCTGCAAGGTTAGAAATGCACTGAGCGGTTGCCCGTTGAATCTCATGTACCCATTGTTCCGAGACTGCGATGTCCGAATTGCTTCCCTGCATGTGTTCCTATGTCCCTTGCATTTGCACGAGCTTGTCTTTAATTGTTGTTGTAATGACAAAGGCCTCATCACTCCAAGGCTGAACGCGTGCCTTCAAGACTACTTCTCTCTGTCGTGTTGTGTCCACCTGCTCTTTCAACACTTTGGCTTATTGAATTTTTGCATGCCTCTGAGTGAGGGCCATCATTTGCACGATCCGTTTGACACTGTCATACTGCTGCTAGAGCTCACGCGCCTCTGTCTCTAAGCACTAGATGTTAGGTTCCTCCTGTAGATTAGTGAAGACCTCGAATGATTCCTCCAACGTTCTAGTGCAGACCCTGACTGCACTACTGATATCTTCCATCCCCGATGTAATAGTGTTGGTGCGCTTCTCTCTTACTTTCAGAGGGGTGGATGGCTATGCCTTCAATGACAGATCTGCTATCTGAAGGTTCAGCTTTAGCTGAACCTTCGTCATTTCTTCTCGTGCCTTGTGCACCCTTGCTACTAGTCTGTGGATGCATGCCTTTGTTAGTGCATCTACTCGGATGGCTAGCTCAAGGACCATCTGATAGGATTCTTCTAGTACCTATACCATATGCGTGTTATGTGAGACCACTTCATCACTCTACAAGCTCAACTGATCCATTTTGATCTTTTGCTCTCTCAGCACTTGCAATGCACAGCTCTCCCTATCCCGCAGTTCTGCAGTAATCCCATCCTGCAGCACATAGAGCATCTCTCACGGGAGCGTAACCATGTTGATCCCTATCCATATTAGTGAACTAACTATAGGCTTGTCGGCCTCATTTGTTGTAACCAGTTCCCCCTTTGGTAGCACTATGGTGTTGGTCGTCTGAGCGCATAGCATTTGCTTGGCCGCAACTATCCCTACTATGAGGCTATTCAAAAGCGTACCGGCTTGAGGAGTGTGCACCTACAATTCCAAAATCTGTGCTTTGAGGGCCCCCAACAAAATCTGATTCTCCTCTGTGAAATTTTGGAGGGCCTCTATGGTGACGTCGCGCACTGTTTCTCCTATGTCGTGCATATCACCCTTAGTAAGGGTGATTGGGTCAATTGACAGCTTGGATGCTTTCACCTTTTTGCACGGCCCCGTCTGCTCGCTTGGGCGCTGGTGCTTTAGTAGTGTTGATGTTGTTTGTGGGTCCACACCACCCTCTTCTTCCTCTGTCTCCATCTCTTTCTGTTTCCCATGTGAAGGCGACTTCTGGTCGTCATGCACCTTCTCGGTTGCCTCCAAGGCTGCTGCTGCGGTAGACTTTTTCTGTTCTGCTACTTTCTTCGTAGTGTCCCATGCCTCCTGCGCTTTTGCTACCGCGGCTTCCTACCTTCTCTTCTCTGCCAACCGCACCATGCACAGTTTCACCTCCTCTTCCTTCTTCTGCGCAGGAGACCTCTCTACCACAACAATGTTTGGGGCGCACCACTCTGATGGCAATGTCTCTAGTACATCAAAAATTACATCATCTATGGCTATGAAGGGTAGCTCACTCCATTTCTTGGCCAGGTCTTTGCGCACTCTGATATATATGTTGTGGAAGTCCGCTTTAAATTCTGCAAAACTTTGGAGGATGTTGTAGATAGTGGGTGATAATTGTGGCTTGTAGTTAATGCCCATTTGACGTTCATCTCCATGAACACCCAGAATATCTTGTTGTCACAGATTTGGTTCACGTATTTCATGGCCCACAGTGAAGTATACTTCGCGGCCTCTGGCAGATCCCTATCAATTGTGGGGAACTAGCTATCCTCTGGCAGTTCCCCTACCACCAGCACTATGGATAGTAGAAGCCATGCATAGTGGAATGTTTTCCCTTGTTCCTAGGCCTCACAGAAATTTTCCAGTAACTCTTTAGATAATAAATTGGACCATTTAAACTAGACCCCCTCCGTGCACTCCTCAGTGAGTGCCACCACCGATGCAAGTACCTTGTTCATGCGGCACAACTGCATAACTTTACTCGCTAGTATCAGGGTCGCCACTTTAACTACTTTATTGTTGATGTTGGATATGGCGTAGCCTCTTTTCTTCTTCTCCAACTTTTATTTCTTCTTCATAGCCTTCGCGATTGCCAAGTCACTTCTCTTCCCCTCCAAGATGTCTGTGGAGTCCTCTCCTTTGCATGGGAGCCGGGTAATGTGGTGGATTAAGTGGTTCACGATGGGGATGGGCTCCTCCAACCACAAACACCCACCATGCACCAAGAAGAGCAGTTGTCTGATGACGAATATCATTATTTGGGCACAGTGGAAATAAGGCACCAAGAGCAAGTTTAATAACCCTGCCTTTTCTACTCCGCGTAACCACTTTCGTGTCTCTAATTCGATAACCCCCACCACGCTGTTCTGCTTGGGCCTGATGAGCTGTAGGGTCTCTAGATGAGGGAACTTCTCGTGGTCAGTGAGATCCCAATCTTCAAATTTCAAGCTTGGAACCCATCCCACGTGCGTGCCCTCAAAGATGATGTTGTCAAGGAGGAGCAAAATACTGGAGAGATCTTGCACTCGTTGAGGTCCTTGGGCGCTTTTACCTTCTCCATCAGCAGAGGGATATACGCGTGCAACTTTGTTGGAGGGTGCGTAGGCTTAGTTTTTTCCTCCATGCCCTTGTCCTCATCTTCTTCAATTATGAGGTCCTCTAGGTCTTCCTCCTCCTCATCGATTTCCAAGTTAATTTCTTTCCCCTTCTCCTTAATCGTTAATTTTGTACACAACGGGTTGCTTGGGGACACATGCACTAGAATCATTGGTTGCTTATCCTTCTTTGGCCTCGACATGTGCAGTGATTTAGGGATTTTTGCCACAATCTCTGTGCCTTGAGGGGCATCTTCCATGGTTAGGGCCTGCACGACCTCTTCGGTGGTCATCTCTATAATTTCCCTTGCTTCTTCTGATGCAGTCATCTTGCTAGTCTAGAAATCTCTCAATCACTCAATAAGGGAATTAATCAATGCTCTGCACAGGGCAAACCAGTCTCGGCTCAAAATATGCGGGGCATATGATAGCTCAATTCGCAAATGACCAAGTGTTGTTTGCTAGGTAGCTCTTTGTAATTTATAGCGTCCTTTGAATTTGAATTCGACCGTTGCCCCCAAATCCGGTTCATTAATTCTCCCTTGGCGGCATATTTTCCCAAATCTTGCCCATAAAGCACGTCTTAAATGCCTATCACCCGCTCCCTTTTGTCTCAAGTCAAGCATCACATCATGAATAGTGACTCCAATGGTCACTTCCTAGCTAACCCGAGCGATAGCACAGCCCCCGTTGCGTGGTCGCGGACCTTGTGACACTTTTCTCATGCGCGCAGCTCCAAAATCACACAGCTCCCGGGCAGAGTAGTTTATAGTTCCACACCTCCTTTCAACTGCCTAGAGCACTAAGACTATACTTCCCATGGCTTGTCACGTGGCCACACCACCTGTATAGGGTTTCATCCAGTCATCCATCACTTCTCTTGGAAAATAACCACCTTTTATTGTTACTGGCTACATCGCACACTTTATCATTTGCAGCGCGCCACCATGGTTGATCCATTTAGTAATATATGGTCCAATCCAATGCATCCGGCTAATCAATTCTTGACGATAGTCCCCAAATTTTTCAACGTGATCATGTGCACCCTATTTTATCACCCTGGTATTCTTATTGAGAAAATATTCCTTTATCTCTTCCTCAAGCTTCTTGACTTCCACTGCCACTAGAGCACTTTTCTCCCTTAATCACACCCTTTCTTTCATAAGTTCTTGAATCCTAAGATATCCTGTGAGATTTCTTCCTCAGGTCCCAAACGTTCTACTTCGTTCGGCTTATGCAATCCCTTCTTCTAGGGCTCCATGAGACATCCTATCTAACAGTGTTGCTATGCGCGGACTAGGCATTTTATACTCTATGGGGATTACAACGTTCGTTCCATACTCAATTTATTGCACGTGGTCCTATAAGCCCATAGAACCTTTGGTACGCGCAGGTCCCAATTAGTGTTCTAAGCACCATATACCTTATTGACTGCTTCGCGTACATTGTTAAAAGCTTCTGCATGGACAACGTTCCGTGCACTCATTCTTTCCATACATACTTGTTCCATCTGGGGGGGTTGTTCGCACAATTTCCTTGACCACACATGCTTACTGATCGTGTCTCCTAGCGTGAAGTCTATGTGCATCCATGCAAGTTTTTTAAAACATGCATGTATCCATCTGGATAGGTGCGCACATGGATCGTTCCATCTAGCAATCTTGTCTATTAATCACATTTGAGGCTTCCCAAGTCACATGCACATCATTCTCCTACATTCACGCTAGTCCTCAAAGCTTCCTTGGTGCGTTCCCCACCACCTCCCGGGCGTAGCATGCAGTACACATTTCAAAGCTTCGAAACATTGTTGTTCCAGCACCACTCTTTCAAATCTGTTCAGGAAGTCATCTACCTTGCTTAACCCATCATACGTAGGTAGATCCCTTACCTATGTTGATATGCAATGCAATGATTTCATCATCATGTTATAGTTCAGTGTGGTTACATCGTGTAACTGGTTCTGCCATTGCTCTATCTCATTGTTGGGCATGGAATCCCCCCGCAGCATGTTTTGGGGCTCAAAGCCCATGTTTTGAGTAATATTATTGTAAAACCCTGTGAATAGCAAGTGCGGAATGTATGTTAGAGTCATAGGGTTATCCACACTAAGTTTGAATTTAATGATGCCCTACCCATGGTCCATGGACCATGGGATTGTATAAATAAGAGCGAGGCTCTAAGTTGTAAGGACAATCAAATCATAATAGAATAGAATGGATAGAATGAGATAGAAGTACAAAGCAAGTGTTTAAGTGTATCTTGGGTTATAGTAGTAGGAAGAGGCTCTGCAGCTAAGTGCACAGAGGCCTAGTAGAGTCTGCAGTTGAGTGCGCGAACACTTGCAGCTGAGTGCATAAGGCGAAGTTGAGTCTATAACTAAGGAGGAAGAATAATAAAGAGAAGTTTTATCTGAATTCCGTGTATCTGTTCTTGTGTTATTACATGGTTGATGTCATTTGCAATTATATTGTTTATTTACTGCACACATTTGTATGAATGGTGAATATTGTTAAGTATAACTGCAAGCATACAGATAAGCTAAGTTAATCAACTAATATTGGGTTACTAATAAGGATTTGGGTAGTAAAATTCTTCGGCCCCCAAGTAGGGCTGAGCGAAGTAAAAAACACAGGCTGCGAGGTACTGATAAGTGCAATTAGTGATGTGTGCACAGGGTTGAATCACAAACCACTTGAACCCATCAGACATCCCCAAGGTGCAAAAACCTGGTTCTAGCACCCTCCCATACTACTTCGGGTGAGACCTTAGTCCATGCTCCATGGATTGTTACCGAAAGGGCCAGAAGTACCGGGACTTGTTTGGCTAAATCACCTCCGAACCTAGGTCAAGCCCCAATAACCCAACAAATGGTTCCGTTGCCAATACCGGGATCTGCATAAGGGATGTCTGATGTTGCATCATTGGAATCCGATGAAGAAAGAAATTGAAGGGTGGTTGGACAGAAAAATTCACGAGTTTGTGGCATAGGAAAATAGGAATTCATGAGTATCAAAGGAACAATGGTTAGAACGCTACTTATATATGGAAATCCATGAAATTTTCTTTGCATCCTTCCCCTCTGAGTTGTATGAGTGGATCACGAAGCTAGCAAACGGTCAAGGAAGGTGTAAGCTTGACAAAATGATTGTGTGGACTCCAGAATTAGTGCGCAAACTAGAAGCATAATAATATAAGATCGTGCACACTGTGGACCATTGGCTCAATCAAATTGTAAGGGGATTTATCACTGATTTTGCGGTAGACACGACAGTCAGCGACAGCGAGGAGAAACGACGCTTCCTCAAAGGACCATGAGGTAAGTACATTAAATATTTCAACACTTAGATTAAGATGTTATTGTGTGAAAAGAAGGTTATGCGAATAAATTGATGTTTGGGGCTATGCGAAGTGGGGGGATCTATAGAAACAAAGGTAGCGTAGAGATAAAAAGTAGCCCCTTGATTTCGCCTCTGCAGGAAAGTGAGGAAGAGCTTGTGAAAGTTTCTCTGGGGAGAGCGATCAGTTTGATAAGGCAGCGAATTCTGCACCTACCATCCCCACCTACACCACCACCGATTTCACCATCGTCGCCTCCATCTCTACCCACACCACCTCTGCCACCACCACAGTTCAGTATGGTGAGCGTGATAAAATTGTCAGTATTCATAGGAGTAGGGAATGAAGATCTGTACCAATTTTGGTTTGTGGTAAGCACCGTATGGGAAGCACAAGGAGTCCTGGATGACAATATAAAGAAGGCAATGTTGGTAAGCGTGTTGTAGTATCACGCACTAACATGGTATATTAAGCATTCTAATGCCCATCCAAACGTGGGGATCGCAGATATCCAAGCTGCGCTGAACAGGGATTTTAGCAAGACAATGTTGGAGACAAAATCAATTATTAGGTTTAAGGAGATCACGATACTTCCAAGTGAAACCCAAGGGGGTTTGGATCAAAGAATGAAGAGTATGATTCGCGAAGCCAAAATGACCTTGACAGATGGGCAACACCGTGCATGGTTTGTAGCATCACTAACGCCGCATCTAAGGACGATGCTGTCACAGTAGAAGTTATCCACCTAGGCCAAAGCTTTGGAGATTGCAATGAGACTACACGAGACCCCAATACAAGATCTTGGCCTAGGAGTTCAACAAATCCACACATAATTGCAAAATTTGTGTCTGGAAATGCAGAGTTTGAAACAGGATAGGATAACTCGGCCAGAGGATTGCGAGGAGGTATGGTGCATAAAATGCAAAGGCCAGGGGCATGACAAGGACCACTGTCTAGTCTTCACGAACTACTTGGTGGGAGGAGGGTCGATGCCATTAAGACCGGAGTCACAAGCAGGACTGAGCATGGCACCTACATTATGGTGCACGATTTGTTAGATAAGAGGAAAACATGCTACGGATAATTGCCATCTATTACAGAAGTACACACAAATGTCCTAGCAATTTTTCTGTAATTTCTGTAGGTCTGTAGGCCATGATGAGTGCACCTATAGAAGTTATGAACTGATGATGGATTGGAACCCTACCTACAGCATGTAGACTGAAACACAAGCCCTTGATCCAAATACAAGGATGGCGCATGCTAGATTTCACGGGCGTAGATGAGGTCAAGGTGGAATGGGACTAGGAAGGGATCGCAGACAACTGTTTTGTTACAATTGCGGAGGGCTAGGGCATTATGTCTGTGACTATACCAATCCAACAAGAGCTTCATGTTTATATTGTACTCAGTTTGATCATGAGATAGAGGACTGCCCTACACTGATAGTGAGGCTACGCGATAAAGGGATATTCATGCCTCCCTCAACTCAAAATTTGTAAATGATGAGGTCTGAGCCACGTGAAGAGGACCCAAATATAATCATCGTGCTCAGTAGGGGTATCATGACAGGAGATGAAAAAGGTAAGCAGCCTGAAGAAAGTGCGTGGGTTCACAAGGCTCCTACAAACGAACCTAAATTTGATTTGGAGCGTGCGAAGGAGACATTCATGAAAGCTAAGAAGAGCTTCATGAAGGTCTCCACTTCAGGTAGTAAGGATCAACTAGAGTCGAAGATGGATCCTTCAATGATCACTACCTTTCTGGAGACGTGTATGAAACTGTTGCGTGACAACAAGGCTTTGAAAGGACTACAAGAACTTATCACTAGGTGTGCTAGGTCAAGAGAACCTCACGTAGTCCGAAAGCTTGGGAAACATAGATCATGAATAGGAAGGGAAATGTAATTGACTACACAAATCGGGGAGTATGAAATGGATCAAGTAATTCTGGATCTAGGATCAGACACAAATGTGCTGCCAAAGCAGACATGGGAGTGCATGGGTAGGCCCGCGTTGCAATGGTCCCCTATTCAATTACGGATGGTGAACCAACAGAAGATCCTACCGATGGGAATATTTCAGGGGATAAAAATATACATCAAAGGTGTGGGCACGCTTGCAGATTTCGAAGTGATAGAGATTGTCAGTGAAAACAATCCCTAGCCCGCGCTACTAGGAATATATTGGGCCACTAATATGAATGGAGTGATAAATCTAAAGAAGCGCAAAATGATTTTTGAGAAGAAGTCACTATGCATAATGGTGCCTTTAGACCCTGCAGAAGGAGCACGATACACAGAGCTAGTGCGTGATGACAAGAGCGACGACGAGCTAGACTGTATCTACAAGATAACTACTAGGGAATAGGATTGGGCGAATCCTACAACAGATGGCCATATTTCGTGGGAGTGCGAAAGCTCCTACACATCAGATTCAAATGAGGAGACAGAACAATGGTAGAACCAGTTACACAAGGTAACCACACTCAATTGCAACATGATGGTAAGATCACTACGCTGCGTGACAATAGAGGTAAGGGATCTGCCTATATATGACGGGTTGACAGTGGTGGATGAATTCCTGAGAAAATTTGAAAGTGTGGTACCAGAATAGCAGTGGTTTGACACTCTAAAATGGGCACTACGTGCTACACACGCAAGGTGGTCAGGTACGCATCAGAGAAGCATTGAGGATTGGTGCAGATGCAGAAGAATGATGTGCCTACGATTTGGGAAATCATATATGCGGCTAGCAAACAAGTATGATGGACGGGATGATCCATGTACACACCTCACGAAATGGACTAAGGTCTACAAGGAAGAGCCATAGCCTGAATGGGTACATTTGTTCTATCATACCTTGGATTTCATACCCATGAATTGGTATACTGAGATGGAGCTTCGCCATGGTACGAGCGAATGGGATATCTTGTGTGAGGGATTTCTGTTAACTTTCATGTTTGAAGATCGTTGGTGGGATACTGTTGACAATGTGTTATAGGTAGTAAAAGCAGCTATCTTCAAAATACCCAGGAGCCAATGGAAGTGCTTCAACAAGAATGGGCGACACAATTGAGCTATGCACTGGGGTGTTACAATGTAAATGTTGAGGAGGAAGATGATGACCCATGAAATATTAACATTTTAGAAATGGAAGGCTATTGCGCGGTTCGAGGACTGTTGATTTAGGATCCCGATATCATCGCACCACTAAAACAAACTATGTAAACATTGGAATGGAGGCAGAACCAAAATATGCAATGCATGGAGACTATTGGGATGATGCCAGGATGGACAAGGTCACTAAGTTACTCCGTGAATATGAAGACTTGTTCCGGACCAAAATTACGGATTTAAAAGGGATCGTTGGCAACTTAGGAATGATGAAGATCACCCTGAAACCTGACGTGAAGCCAGTTAAGCAGAGGCCTTACTGCTTGAATCTGAAATATAAGGAAAAGGTGCGCAAAGAATTAGACAAAATGTTCATAGCTGGAATTATTGAGCTAGTGGAAGAATTTGACTAGGTGAGTCCTATGGTAGTGTAAGAGAAAAAGCATAAGGGTGAAATAAGAATATGCGTGGACCGAAGGAAGTTGAATGATGCTTGTGTACACAATCCATTCCCGATACCGTTCATAGATGAAGTACTAGAAAATGTTGGTGGCCAGGAAGCATACTCATTCACGGATGGGTTCTCAGGGTACCATCATATCAAGATCATGCTGAAAGACATGAGAAAAATAACCTTCACAACGGAATGGGGCTACTTTAAATACACCATTATGCCATTTGGATTGAAGAATGCGCCATGTACCTTTTCGCACATTGTTTTTGATGTGTTAAAAGAATACATCCACAAGTTCTTGGAGGTCTATCTGGATGATTGGACTATCTTTGGATGAGTTAAGCACCATGTAGCAAGCTTACAATTGATGCTGGATACTTGCTGACAACACCAGATTGTGCTGAACCTTAAAATGTGCACATTCCTCATTCCCTTGGAAACCTGCTGGGACATGTGGTCTGCAAACAAGGACTGATGGTGGACCTTGCGAAGGTAAACATTATTCTAAATTTGGAAGCACCGCAAAGTGTTAAACAGTTGCGTGCTACCTTGGGACACACCAGATACTACAGAAATTTTGTCAAAAGCTATGCCCAAATCACCCTGCCGACAGAAAAATTATTGAAAAAGGATGTTACATTTTGCTGGAATGACAACTGTATGAAACTTTTGGACGTCCTGAAGGGGAAATTGGTCTCCGCTCCAATACTGCTCTCCCCAAAATGGGATGTGGAGTTTCATGACCATGTTGATGCTTCGTGTATCATCCTGGGATTAGTGCTTACACAGGAGGGTGGGGAAGGCTTGGATCACCCTATCACATTTTCAAGTCGGAGGTTGTCCAAAGTAGAGAAGAACTATTCCACCACTGAATGCGAGGGGTTGGTGATGGTGTACGCACTCCAAAAACACCGACACTATTTACTGGGAGGACATTTCAAGATGTACACCGACCATTCCGTGCTGAAATACCTGGGGCCGCATATGCAGGTGGCTCTTATTTTTCCAGGAATATTATTTTGAGGTCGTAGTAAATCCGAGATGCTTGAACGTAGGACTAGATCACTTTTCGCAAATTGAGACAGATGAGGAACCCACTAATTTGGAGGAGGGACTACCTGATGCACAACTCTTCGCAGTACGCATCGCAGATAGGCACTTCGAAGACATATTTCAATTTCTAACAACAGGGACTGTGTCAAAGGAATACTTTGTCTAATAGAAGAAGGAATTGACGGTGCACATGGCAGATTTGTTTTTCATCACAGGGCACCCATACAAAATGGGAAATGATGAGATGATGCGAAGATACATACTTGAATTTGAACAAAGTCATATCCACGTGGAAGCACATGGGGATGCTATAGGAGGACACTATGCAGGACGTGCGATCGTGCAAAAAATTCTTCGTGTAGGGTTATGGTGGCCAACCCTACACTAGGATTCGAAAGCGCAATGTAAGGCCTGTGATATATGTCAAAGGACTAGAAAACCATTGCGGAGGGATGAGATGCCGTTAAATCCACAAATGACACTACAGCCATTCGAAAAATGGAAAATAACATTTGTGGGACCAATCAAACCTCAAGAAAAAAATGAGCATGCGCTACATCATCACCGTGATGGAGTACCTGATAGGATGGGTGGAAGCCCAAATGGTTAAAGACTACATGGCCACTACGGCTGCGAAGTTTTTGTTCGAAAATGTGTTGACCTGATTTGGCTGTCCAAAAATCTTAATGAGTGATCACATAACACATTTCCTAAATGAGACCATCAATGCGCTCATAGAAGAGTTCCAGGTGTATCATTAGAAAAATACACCATACCACCCACAAGCTAATGGGACAGTAGAGGCATTCAACAAAATACTAGAAACTGCATTCACAAAGTGTGAAACGTGCAGCGAAATGATTGGGACCCATGCGTACCTGTCATGTTATGGGCTTATAGGACAACGTGAAAAAAACTAACGTGGCATACACCTTTCCTATTAGTTTATGGTGTGGAAGTTATCATGCCAATGGAATATATCGTACCTATTCTACACATAACAATGCTCACAGGGATGATGGATCGTGAAGCTCTGGAGGAAAGGCCTGCACAATTGGAAGAACTTGAGGAAGAACAATTTTTGGCTGGATTTCATCAGTAGGTACAAAAGCAGCATGAAAAATCCTGGCATGACCGTCATATCAAGTTGCGCACCTTCAAGGTAAATGAATTAGTGCTATTGTATGACAAGTTTGAAAAATTTCTGGGAAAATTCAGAATCCACTGGGTGGGACCATGCATGGTTAAGGAGGTTACAAATGGAGGCATGGTCTAGCTAGTAAAACTAAATGGAGAACCCTTCCCAGGTAAAGTAAATGACAGCCACTTGAAGCCCTACATAGGTGGGCCAGCTATTTGACTAACTGGCTGAAGCATAGTCTTCATGACCCGAGGAGCCGGACAAAGGCACAGGACTATAAACATATGTAGTCGATGTGGGTACAGATGTAAGGACACAATTCAGACATGGAGGTCTCAAAAGAATGGATGCAACAGGTTTAGTAAGCAGTGGCTTAGTGCACTACCGACATCAGTACCATTTGAGAGTAGTCGGAGGGACTCCGCGCAAAGATTTCCGTGCTGATAGAGTGACTCGAGGGCGAGTCATGATGTTTGTGTTTGGGGCTTGTTGGGCATGGAATCCTCCCACAACATGTTTTGGGGCTCAAAGCCCAAGTTTTGAGTAATATTATTGTAAAACACCACAAATTGCGGGCATGGAATGTATGTTAGAGTCATAGGGTTGTCCGCCCTAAGTTTGAATGTAATGTCGGCCTACCCATGGTTCGCAGACCATGTGATTGTATAAATAAGAGCAAGGCTCTAAGTTGTAAGGACAATCAGATCATAATAGAATAGAATGGATATAATGAGAGAGAAGTACAGAGAAAGTGTCTAAGTGTATCTTGGGTCATAGTAGTAGGAAGAAACTCTACAACTGAGTGCACAAAGGCCTAGCAGAGTCTGCAGCTGAGTTCACAGACCCCTGTAGCTGAGTACATAGGGAAAAGTAGAGTCTATAACCGAGGAGGAAGAATAATAAAGAGAAGTTTTATTTGAATTCTGTGTATCTTCTCTTGTGTTATTATATGGTTGATATCATTTGCAATTATACTATTTATTTATTGTGCGCATTTGTATGAATGGTGAATATTGTTAAGTATAAGTGAAAGCATATAGATAAGCTAAGTTAATCAACTAATATTGGGTTACTAATAAGGATTTGGGTAATAACATTGTTCAGCCCTCGAGTAGGGCTACGCGAAGACAACATCATAGGCTGCGAGGTACTAATAAGTGCGTGTAGTGACATGCCCGCAGGGTCGAACCGCGGACCACTTGAATCCATCAAACATCCCTAAGGTGCAGAAACCTGGTTCTAGCACCCTCCCTTACTAATTCGGGTGAGACCTCAGTCTGTGCTCCGCAGACTGTTGCCGAAAGGGCTAGTAGTATCAGGATGTGTTTGACTAAATCACCTCTGAACCTGGTTCAAGCCCAAACAACCCAAAAATCTTCATCAGAATCCAATGTACAAGAACTTTTGCGCTCCCATGAGATTCGTCCATCCACGGTGGGGTTCACCTAGTCTTACTCTCGCGCGGTTATCTTGTAGGTGCAGTCCAAGTCGTCGTTGCTTTCATAGGCATGGACTGGTTCCGTGTAGCACGATCTGTTGAGAATAGAAACAAGAAATGCTAAACATAGCATTCAGAATATTCCAATTTTAATTTTTCCTTGAATTACAATTGAGAATTAAAATTCGAATTTAGTCTCACCAGCTGCTTGAAAAATAATTAATTAATTCATCTTGGATTAATTAGTTGGAGAAATTCAAGCTAGAAGTCTTTGTGAAGTCATGCAATAGTTATCCCTTAAATTAAGGAGATTATCCCTTAGTTAAGGAGATAAGGATGAGTTGTATTTGATTTGTAATTAGTTAGCTCAGTTAAGAGAGTTATGTCCAATTAAATTAGTTCCAAATAGTTTGAAGAACTAATTGTGAGTTCAGTCAGTTAATGCATGCATGCATGAAACTAGTGTACTTGAGATAACTAAGGATTCTCTCATAAATAACTCATACGTGTCATTTCAGACAAAGACCTAGTTGAGATTAAAGACAGGTACATTGTACTATCAGTTGGAGGAATTTTCCTATTAAGGAAACTCATACATGTAGAAGGAATAAGGTTCCTTGAGGATTGCACAGTTTTATAGGGTGTGAGATCAGTGTGAGTGATCAGTGTTACACTTGGTAACAGTAGGATCACCCAAGAGAAATAGCACAAGTAAATAGGAGGCTTTGAGGGCGGAGGAGAAGGTTTGTGAGAAGCCTTGTTTTCCTGTGTGCATCCAAGAGGATTGTACTGAGAGCCAGTTAGTTGTGGGAGCTAACGCTTTGTGTAATCTTGATGTATTTCCACCTTTTATGATAATACAAATAGCGAGGTTTCTAGCTGAGGCTTTCTCGTAAGTATTTTCTGTGTTTCATGTGTATTTATTCTTCTTTTTATGGTTATATGTGTTCAGCTTTGATTCAACTAAATCTTTAAGCTTTCGCAAGTTTGATAGTAGAAGTAGATTATAGTATTTTTCTTTGGTATATTGCATTATCAAGTTATTAATCTATAGTCAAATGTTCTACATAGATCTGAGAGGTAGATTTGTAGAGAATTTGTAGGAAATTCTACATGGTATTAGAGGTAGTTGATCTATAGACAAATTTCTACACAATCCGTCTATAGGGTCCAAAAGTACAACTACGCGCAGAGACTTTTTCTCAAAAATCATCTTGCGTTTCTTCAGATTTATCACCCCACTCATATCAGTGGCCCAATTGATTCTTGATAATGGTGGTAGGTATTTCTATCATCAACAATCTCTGTCATTTCAAAATATGCTAGTGCGCTTGCTCCTTTGATATCCACTGTGATCCCTGCAATCTTCCCATAGGTAGGATCTTTTGCTGGTTCACCATTCGCAGTTGGATAGGGGACCCTTGTAGTGTAGGCCTTCCCATGCGCTCCCATGTTTGCTTCAGCAAAATGTTCACGTCTGATCCTAGGTCTAGAATCACTTGGTCCATCCCATATTCTCCAATCGGTGCAGTCAATCTCATCTGCCTTCCCATCCTAGCCGTGTGTTTTTTTATCTTCCAAACTACATGCGGTTCTCCTGACACGGTCCCAGTAATCTATTTATAAGTTCCTGCAGTCCCTTTACAGCCTTGCTATCACGTAGTAGCTTCATGCATGCTTCCAAGAATGTTGTGAGCATCGATGGGTCCATTTCTGGCTCCAGTCTATATTTTCTTCCAGAAGTGGAGGCATCCGCGAAGCGCTTCCTTGCTTCCATGAAGGTTTCCATAGTGCGCTCCAAATCAAACTCTGGCTCTTTCGTTGGAGCCTTGCAAACCCAAGTACTATCTTCAGGTTGCTTACCTTTATCATCCCCTATTGTAATTCCACTTCAAAGCACAAATTTCACATTAGGGTCTTCCTTGCATGGCTCAGACCTCATCATTTGCACGTTCTGAGTCGGGGGAGGTTGGAGCACTCCTTTGTTGCGCAACCTCACTATTGGTGTGGGACAATCCTCCATCTCATGATCAAACAATGTACAATACAAGCATGAGGGATGCATCGGATTCCTACAATCATGGGCATAGTGTCCTAACCCTCTGCAATTGTAACATATCAGTTGTTCATGACCTCTTCCAGGTCCTCCTCCACCTCGGCCTCGTTTGCGCCCCTGAAATCTAGTTCGCGTCATCCCTGCATTCTAGTCAAGGGGTTGCATTACGCCCTGAACTCTATAGGTAGGAGTCCTGTTGATCATTAGCTCATAATTTCTATAGGTGCACTCATCATGTCCCAATGACCTACAAAAATTATAGAACAATTTCTATGAATTTTGTGTGTACTTCTGCAACAGATGGTAGTTGTCTGTAGCATGCTTCCCCCCTATTTGACAAATCGCACACCATAATGTAGGCACTGCGCTAAGTCTTGCTCATGCCTCTAGTCTTGATAGCATTGGTCCTCCTCCCACGACATAATTCGCAAACATCGGGTAGTGGTCCTTGTCATGTCCTCTCCCTTACACTTTACGCACCATACCTTGTCGCACACTTCTTAGCAAGTTGTCCAGTCTTGTTTCAGACTCTACATCTCAAGGCACAAGTTTTTCAACTACACGTGGATCTGCTGAACTTCCAAGTTAGGATCTTGTATCGGGGTTTCATGTAGTCTCATCACGATCTCCAAGGCATTGGCCTGAGTCATTAGCCTCTGTTGTGACAGCGCATTCCTTAAATGGGGTGTTAGCGATGCTACAAACCATTCATAGTGTTGTCCATCCGTCAAAGTCATGTTAGCTTCGTGAATTATGCACTTCAGTCTCTGATCCAACTCCCAAGGGGTCTTGCCTGGTAGCATTGTGATTTCCTTGAACCCAGTGATCAACTGCGCCTCTGACTTCGGCCTGCTAAATTATTTGTTTAGCACAGTTTGGATATCTATGATCCCCACATCCAAATTATCATTGGAGTGCTTAATGTACCAGGTCAGTGTGCAATTTTGTAAAGCACTAACCAACGTTGATTTCTTTATATTTTCATCTGTAACTCCTTGTTCTTCCCATGCAACTTTTATCATGAACCAAAACAGGTCCCAATCTTCATTTCCTACTCCCTTGAACACTAACAATTTTATCGTGCTTGCCATATTGGTTCGCGGTGGTGGTGGAGGTGGCATGGGCGAAGATGGGGGTGAAGACAGTGAAACTGTCGGTGGTGTGGGTGGGGGTGGTATGCATGGAATCCTCTGCCTTATCAAATTGATTACACTTCTTGGTGAGAGCTTCGCGAGTTCTTCCTCGTCCCCTCACAAAGGTGAAATCAAGTGGCTAGTTTCTAGTTCTACCCTACCTTCGTTTCTATAAATTCTCCCGCTTTTCATAGCCCCAAACATCAATTTATTCGAATAACCCGCTTTTCACACAGTAGAATTTTAATCCAAGTGTTCAAAGACTTAACGTAATTACCTCGTAGTCCTCTAAGGAAGCGTCATTCTGCCTCGTTATAGCTAACTGGAGTGTCTACTATGAACTCAGTGATGAATACTCCTATAATTCAATCAAGATAGTGATCAATAGTGCATGCAATCTTATCCTCTGATGCTTCCAATCTGTGCACCAATTTTGGGGTCCAAACAATAGATTTCTCAAGCTTGCACCTTCCTTGGCTATCTTCTAGCTTCACATTCCACTCGGATAGCTCAGTAGGGAAATATGCGAAGAAAATTTCGTGGATTTCTGTGTACATGTAACAGTCTAACCACTCCTCTTTTGATAGTTGCAGATTCTTGTTCTCCTATGCCACGAACTCGTGAATCTTCCTATCCAACAAATCTTCAATTCCTTTCTTTGTTGGATTTGAGTGATACAACATGAGACATCTCTATGCAGATCTCGGTGCCGACAACAAAACCATTTGTTTGCTTGTTGAGGCCTAACCTAGGTTCAGAGTTAATTAGCCAAACAAATCCCTATACTACTGGCCCTTTCGGCAATAGTCTGCGGAGCGTGGACTGAGGTCTCACCCGAAGTAGTATGGTAGAGTGTTGGAACCAGGTTTCTGCACCCTTGAGATGTCTGAGGGTTTGATCCAGTCCAACTATTAGTCCCTACGTGCAGGTTATTTCACGCACTTCCCTGGCCTTCACACCCTGATATATTTTCCTTTGCATAGCCCTAACCAGGGGATGTGGGGCTCTTGTGTTGCTGGAGCAGAGCTCTGCACTATTCCCCTAAGTCACACCTGAGATCTTACTTATCTTCTTAGACTAGTTAGTTATCTTCGCGTAAATGGATGCTTTTTGTTATATTTATTTATACATCACATTCATATGATTTAGTGCAACAAATAAACAATAAACCTACAATTCATACCCAATAATACATAAACTAGGAAAAGATACACATAAATATGATAAAACTTCTCTTTATTGATGCTTCCAACGGTTACAGACTCGACCTACCCTACACACTTAGCTACAGGGATCCACGCACTTAGATGCGGACTACTAGGCCTCTACACACTCATCTGTAAAGCCTTCTCCTACTCTACGACCCAAAGACATGATTTACACTTGACTCAACACTTCATCAATCCCTTAGACTCATCATGCTTCTCTATTTTTTCTACACTTAGAGCCTCGCTCTAATTATACAATCCCATGGTCCGCGGACCATGGGTAGATCTTTCAAACCAACATTACATTACAAAACCAAGGGAGGACAACCCTGTGACTCTATTATGACTTCACACTCCGCACCCATAAATCGTGGAGTATTTGCAATGGACTTGGTCAAAACTTGGGCTTTAAGCCCCAAAACATGCGTTGGGGGGATTCCATGCCAAACAACCTCTCCTCAAGGTGTCCAAGTTGTGTTCCGCTTTAGCATAGGATCATCCCCGTCCTCATAGGGTGCATTGTCAATCTTCCATGCCACCCTCTTTGTTATTGGAGAAACCCCTGGAGGTGTCCATGGTTCCACATCTGAAAAATATCATAAGTTTCAATCTCAGCTCACAAAATGAAAAAACGTAAAAAAGAATGAAAAATTTAAAAAAATGTTCTTTACCTGAGTCAGTCCACTGTGCTCCACGTGGTAATGGGATATCGGGATCTCCCCGGAAATATGTCACAACCATCTAAAGAATGTTAGGGGGAAGGAAATCTATTGACCACCTCCATGATGAGGCATCCACTCACCCCACCTTAGTAGTCGTGGATCCCTAGGTCCAGGAGCTTCCACCTCTATCGACTGATACCTAAACAGTGGGACATGCTTTTTATTATGATTTTTTCTTGAATGTGTACGAAAAGAAATCAATTAAGGTTGTTGATGAAAAACAACCCTAACAATGAAAAAGGTTGCTAAACATTGTAGATTTTCTGCAAAATATAGAAAGAAAACCTGCCAAAGCCCTAATCTATGCCACAATCATAGTTAAACAACAAAATGGAATACTAAAATAAGTGGAACTCCAATAATCCAATGGAAACCAGATATATAAAGAATATATTTCATTAGACAACACATGTGAAGGGAACAAATCATGTTACTAGTCCCCCTTTATGGTATGGGTTCTTGGCTATCTTGAAATGTCTTAAGCTTTTATAGAATCTCTCTCCTCTATAATGTGTAAACCCAACAAATAAAATGTTTGAGCTCAATGAGAAATCAAATGGAAAAGAAAAATGGTGTGTGACAGTGATAATAATCAGAGTTACAACATTGAGTGCAACAATGAAAATAATCAAACATCAATAATGAATGGAAAACCCTTCTATTTATAAAAAAATGTTTGGTTATCTTCCAATAATGAGCAATAATAAAATATTATTAATCTCATTCTAAAAATAACCATTTGGAATATTTTATTATATTTGGTTAGAGGGAAAAAGTATTTAAACTTTTATTTAGAAATAATAAATAAATAAATGATTTATTTATTATCATCTCAAGAAATGTGGTTAAGGAATAGTAAACAAATAATGATTTATTTAATTATTCCTAAGGTATTTGATCAAACTTGATAAGGAATAATAGCTAATTAGTGATTAATTAATTATTCCTAGATAAAAATAAGATAATTAATGGTTTATCTATTTATTTCTCATAATTGGGTCAAATGTGACGATGAATACTAATTAAAAAATGGTTTAATTAATTATTCCTAGAAGATAATTAAATAAATAGTGATTTATTTAATTATTCTTCATGGGTTTAATTATAAATGACTTAATAAATGTGGTTTATTAAGTAATTTCTCACAGTGAAAGAAATTTTACTATAGTAAAATTGGCCCTACATGGTCTACCTCGATCCATCTAGTACATTATGGCTAGATGATCATTTTTTTGTGATAATAGATTTCCACCCAATGTACAAGTGTCAGGAGTAAAACATATGACCAAAGTACGTTGTAAGGACACAATCACAAGACAATGAATTGGAGTTAGAGAGAGAGAGAGAGAGAGAGACGAATGGAGCTAAAGCGAAAAAGGATATGGACAGAGGGGGATAGACGAATGCAAGTATCCTTTTATGTTGTGTTACTGGATCTCAGTGAGGTAGGGAAGGCATACCTATACCCGCCAAGATAACTTAGTAAAAAGTAATGATGCCCCCAAAAACATGAAAATGAGCGATAAAATACATGATGAATGGTACATGACATGCTAGCATAAATGAGCCAGAAAATAATACAATGTGTCCCATATACATAATGTGCCTGGAAAAAAAATGAGCGAGGACTGAATACAATAACATCTAAGTACATGAGATATAATGGCCCTTCCCTTGAAAAATGGGTGGGAGGGAGGGTAGGACAACCAAAGAAACCCTGGTGAACAGGAAGGGGCTCTGCAAAATTGAATGGATCATCTAAAGGAGATATGCATGTCATGAGCGCTACAAGTGGCAGGAAACGAACCCATCAAATTTACAGAACTGCATTTGAGGTTGTACCATAATACGAAGTCATCTAGCCATGTGGGGGGCTACCTAAAGGGCCACCCCCTCATGAGGTTCGAAACATCTCGTACACAACGTGGGATCACTGGTACAATTCGCCACATCATTAGACCATCGAGTGTATGAATCACGAACATGAAATAGTCAAGTCAAAGGGAAATGATGAATCCCTTTTCTTGATTCGAGGTATCGAACAAGAGTGGAAGCTCGAACCAAGATACGCCGCCCTCTAGGTCATTCTTCTTGAATAGACGTGTTGATGTTGACAGAATAGGGCTCGCCATAGGTGAGGCAATGAGGATCCTCAACTAAGGAATAAGGGAAAATAGTAATGTGACAAATGGGCTAACACCAATGACAATGGGAAAAATGGGATGGAGGGGCATGAAAAATGGGTGCTTGAAATGAAACAGTCGGGGGCATGACAAGGACCATTGCCCGATCAATACGAATTATATTGCAGGAGGAAGATTGATTCCTTTAAGGCCAAAAGCTCAAGCATGACCTAGAGTAGGACCTGCATTGTTCTGCACTATTTGTGAGGTTGTAGGAAAACATGCCATGGATAACTCTCATTTGTTGTAGAAGTTTGTACAGGCACCACAACAAATATTTTGTAATTCTTGTAGGTCGGTATGGCATGATGAGTGTAATTGAAGGAGTTATGAATTGATCATGGATCAAACTCATGCCTATAGGGTTCAGGCCGAAACTAGGCTCCTTAACCAGAGCACAGGGATGGCACAGACAGGATTTCAGGGGCACGGGTGAGGACATGGCAGAGGTGCAGGACAGTTGATCTGCTCTAATTGCGGAGGACCAGGACACTATGTCCACAATTGTACCAATACAACACATCAGTCGCGCAAGAATTTCACGTTGTTTGATCATGAAATGGAAGACTGTCCCATGATGATAGTGAGTATACATGACTGAGGGGTGCTACCACCTCTGCTAACTCAAAACCTACAGATGATGAGGTTTGAGCTGTGCAAAGAGGATCCAAATGTAAATATAGTTCTCAAAAGTGGAATCATGATAGGAGGTGATAAGGGGAAACAACGAGAAGATAGTACATGGGTTCGCAAAGCTTTGGCGAAAGAGGCTGAGTTTGATTTGGAGCGTGCCCATGAAACCTTAATGGAAGCTAAGAAGAGCTTTGTTGAGGCCTCCACCTTAGGAAGCAAGGATAAGCTTGAGCAGGAGATGGACTGCTTGATTCTTGTTAGTGTCAGTGTCTTCACACTGCTATCAGTGATCAAAATCTGCTCTTTTGCATTTCATAGTAGGAGTCCCATACCGATGAGTCATTCCATTAGGTCATGGATTCACTGATGGTAAGGTTTACTTCCAGTTTTTCTCCTCATGATCTATACTTGCTAATCCTCTTTCATATTTTAGTCACGGTTCATGATTTACTCTACAGTTTATCTTATTAGGCCTCAGGGTTTGGTGTCTTTAGGGTTTAGGGTTTTATCATGGTCAAAACTAGTTATTTCATGCCAATAATGATCAACAAGGATATGAGGAGGTGAATAATGATTGTTAAAATCATAATTTATCATTGAGATCTGAATGTAGTTCTCATCTCAAAACTTGTTTGGAGGTGAAAACAGAGTATTATGTTTTTTATCTTTCTTTATGATGTAATTTTATTTTTTTATATGTAATATTTGTTCCCAAGCTCCTCCTAAGCTTGTGATGCTGCCAAGAATCTGCCACTGCAAAAAATCAAAGTGAAACAGAGTATTAGTCCACTTGCAAGAAAAAGAGAATACAGTTGAAAAACAAAGTATTGAAAGGGACAAAGAGACATTACAAAGATGGGTTTTCAAAAGAAAAAATTAAAAAGGCAGTTCAGATAAAAACTCCTTCTCTTCTATATTCATGCCATTATGATATTTTGCAAATCAAAATAGCCAAGGAGAGAAGAAAATCTATCTTCTAAGTATTATTGAGCAAAATAGAGGAAAGCATTGTGCTTCTGGAGGTTTTAGCTCGGTGTTGCGCTCCTTAGTGGTGGCACTATGCTCCTAGCCTAACGATGTGCTCCTGGCATTTTCACACAGTGTTGATTAACATGGGCACTGTGCTTCTGGACCGACGCTGCGCTCCTATAGGGTGGCATTGCGCTTTGACCAACAAAGCCGAAAAATGCTTCAAGCTTCCAAATTTTGCCAAATTTCTTCCAGATTTACTCTTAGAAAGTAAGTATTATCACTCCTCTTGTTGCTTAATGTGCACATGTGAAAATTTTCTTGGTTTTTCATCCTCAAAATTAAAACCCTAATGTCTATTATAAAACCCTAGTTTTCCTATCATTCACTTCATAAGCTAAAACCCTTATTCCATCACTACTATCATACTCTATCACTCATTTATCACTCCACAAAACTCCTCCCTCATACATTTTTCCCACACCTTCATTTTCACCCATTCCTCCAAGTCATTTCCCATAGAACCATCCATACATTATCACACTATGCAAACTAAGGGAAACATGGACAGAGATAGTGACTTTGAATATGAGGAGGAGAAATTCAGTGATAGTTCTGTGGAGAGGCACAGGCAATAGAGGAAGCCTCATAAAGGAGGAAAAATCATCAGAGAGGAGCCCACCAGTTTGAGAGAATTACAGGCTTGCCCACTTGCAGTTTCTTGTTTCAGACACCAAGCATGTTTTGAATTTTGTGAACTAGTAGAAAGAGTTCTGTTTCACCATGAGTTGGCCAAACTTTTTGTGGCTCACAATGAGGTGCCACTTTTCGGAGTAACCTTCACAATATCACCTACTGTCATTTCTGAAGCCACTAGAATTCCCAATGTTGGTGAGAAATGGTACAAGGGTCAGGACCTTGATGAGGATTACTATGAGCCTTACATCAAGCCTCAATACAAAAACAAGGTGAAGAGGCTTTTCCCCTTTACATTTTTGGAGAAAAGGTATGTTCCTTTGAAGAGGATTATCATCAAATATTTTACTTGTGAAGGAAGATTCTCCCAGTTGTATGCTTACCATATCAGACTCCTCATGCACTTCACCAAGGTAAAGATGATGAACCTCCCATACTTCTTGTTTAGAAACATTGACAAGATAGCTTACCTTGTGCAGAGGAAACCATACGCACAACAGTTGAAAAACATCTATCATTACTCTTTGATCAAAACCATTTTTCTTCACCATCTCAGTCTTCTTAACATTCCTTGGGTGACTTTCATTGCTCATGAGATGTTCAAAGGTCCACAGATCCCTTCACCAGTGCATCAAGAAGAAGGTGGGCCTTCTAGCCATGGAGAAATGAAGGAAGAGGTCAAGGAAACCAAAACTGCTGAGGTGCCAGTGTCCTTAACATATCAGAGAGGCACAAGTAGACTTTTTGTAGTTGCTAGGCAAGTGTTTGCTCCACAAGATGTGGAAGGGGTCTTGCCTTCGTCATTAGTCCACAGGCAAATGTTATCTCCACAACGTGTGGAAGGGGCTTTTCCTTCTACATTGACAAAACAAATACAGGTTGAACAGTTGAGTAAAGGCAAGGAAAAATTGCAGGAGGAAGATCTTGGTGATGAGGAAGAAATAGATTTTGACCTGATTGAGCATGAGGATCTACAACAGCACTTTACTCATCATGGAGTTGACATCATTGACTTGGCAGCTCAAGATGAATAATATGTTAAGGACATCATCATTCAAGAAAGGGAAGCTCAAATACAAGCTGTGGTGGGCAACTTAGAGAGAGCCAAGTTCATCATCAAATATTTAGAACAAGAAAGCAAACAATTTAGTGACAAGCAAGTCCTCATAGAGCTGCAAATGATCAAAGAAAATAGGAAAATGGCTAAAGAGACTCATGTCAGATTTACTCCTATTGAGCAAGAGATTGAAAATGATGGGGAAAATTGGCTTGAGAGGGTCAACATATATCTTGAAGGACTAATTGAGAAGGCCAACAAGGATAAGAAAATGCTACGACACATGGCCTACCATTACATGACCCGCAACAAAATCTGTAACATGAGGATTAGAAAATTGAATGCAAGGCTAAGGAGAGCTTTGGAAGGAAAAAAGAAGCAAGATAGATTGAGAATGTTAGCTGAAGCCTCCCTAGTCCATCAAAGCAGATGATGGTGGTGTTAAATGCAAAATTTGGGCAAATTTTGGAAAGTTTTTGCATTTTTGAAATTTTGTAATTCATAACACAAAAAAATTTCCTAGGAGAGCAGCGCCATCGGCGCTGTGCTTCTTCTTGGGGCATCCATTAGAGGAAAAGTTGAAATATTTTGATTTATAATGATGAGGACATACACTGTGGAAAGTTTCAGAAGTTTTTTAGTAGATCTGGTCCACCAAAAGGTCCAAAAACTACTAAAAAATGACCTCTCTACCTCTTTTTGGACACACAGAAGAAGTCTTCGAAGATTCAAGTTTTGAGGGGGGAAATGACCTCTAAATTTACAAATTCTATGTGTTTTAGAAACTAGACTTGAAGGCATTTGTAGTGAGCTATCATAGGCTCAATACGGCTAAGGGGGAAGGCCTTCCAAAGTTGGTGGAAAATGGTGTTGCGCTTAGGACCAGTGGCGTTGCGGTTAGGACCATTTTGCCCAGGAAACTCAAATTCACCTATTTTGACTATAAATTTGACTTCTCTCTCCTCATGGATAATTTCATTGATGTAATTGATGAAATGGAATGTAAATGTAATGGTAAAATAGTGTTAGAGGGTAGATTCATTAGTTAGAGGTGGTTTTGAGGTAAATGAATCAGTTTCCCTACTTATAGAGGCAAGTTGTTTGACTGCCTATATTCCTGGTCCTTGTTTAGAAATGGTTGAAATAGCTCCTCTTCTCATGTTTTCCACCCCTGATGGTTAGGATGAGGGATTTTAATGTCTATATTATGTAATTTATTTCTCATTTGCAAGGGTTGGATTCACTTGCATGCTATGAACTATATTGTCCATCACTGTAAGCAGTTTGGCAAGGAAATCAATAGGAGTTAAAGCTATTTTTATGGGATACCTGTGGTATGGTGCTTTTTCATAGTTTCTTATTTTTTTATTAGTTGTTTACATGTTTTATGTATGCCATCATCTATTTCAATGCTTCTGACTAAATGATATCAAGATAGATAGGTAGAATTCATTGTTTATAGTGCTCTACCTTGGGAAACCATTCAGTATTCTATGTTTTCTACTGTTTGAGAAGGATGCATGATTGTTACATGCCCTCCTCAGCTCCTCAGCAGTCTTAGACATCTCCCCTCACTCAATTTCAAGTTTTGAAACCTATAACTACCTTGCCCCATAGAACACCTTACATTTTGACCTAATTTCCCATACCTAAATTGCCTAGCTCCATCTGATCCAGCAAAAGCCCCAACAAATTCAATAAAAACCCTTGAGCTTCTATACCTAGCATAAAATATTGTTCATGATTCAGTCATCCTGACTGAAATTCATAAGGAGAGAGCCCTCTCTCGACATGGTAGGGCTAACTACCAGGTTAAGCTTGGTTTGTGGTTACCCTAGAATTGCCTTCCATCAACCTGAGGTCAATCTAGGCTCTAACAACGCTAAAAACTTTCTTAGAGACCTGTATGAAGTTATTGCATGACAGTAAAGTTTTGAAAGGGTTACAAGAGCTCATCGATAGATGCGCTGGAACCACGTTGAGTGAGCCATGCATAGTATTAAAGATTGGAAATCATAAAGCAAGAACGGGACGGGAGAATGAGACTAACCATGCAGATAGGAGAGTATGAAATGGATCAGGTCATTTTGGACCTGGGGTCGGACGCAAACATCCTACCAATGTAAACTTGGGAAAGGATGGGGAGACACGCTCTGCAATGGTCTCCGATTTAGCTAAGGATGGAAAATCAACAGAAGATCATCCCAATGGGATGGATGCAGTGGGTGACTGTGGATATTGAAGGTGCCATCACACTGGCTGACTTTGAAGTAATAAAGATAGTGGATGATAGTAATCCCTATCCTGCACTCCTAGGAATTGACTAGGCCACTGATATGAACAGGGTAATCAATTTAAAGAAGCAGAAGATTATCTTTGAGAATAAATCGCTACACGTAATAGTACCTCTAGATCCTACTGAGGGATCATGTTATATGGAACCAGTCCATGATTATGAGAGTGACGATGATCTAGGCTATATTTAGATAAATGATCTAGTTTTTCTATATGATAGTAAGTTTCGTAAATTTCCAGGGAAGTTTAGGATGCACTGGTTAGGGCTTATGTCATTAAGGAGATTTCCGACAGAGGAGTGGTACAGCTGGTCAAATTGAATGGAGAACCCTTCCCAGGAAAGGTGAATGGCAGTTGCTTGAAGCCATACACCGGTGGTCTGGCCATGTGGCTAAATGAAGGTAGCATAGTCTTAGCACTCCAAAAAGCTGAAAGGAGGCATGGGGAGTTGTACGATTGGAGGATGGTCCCAGAATTGGCCATTCTAGAGGAAGAGCCAGTAGAGGTATGCATCCGTAAGTTTCCCACAGGGATGTGCGACACTCAGACTGAGATGGCGTGGGTTTAGTTGGAGCTGAACCTACAAATTACAGATCTACAGTTGAAGGCCCAACCTTCATCACAACCATAAGTAAAGGAATAACGGGCGACTGTTGTCACAGAGGCAGTCACGGTGGTGGAAAGTGTAGTAGCAGACTGCACACAGTTGTTCGAGAAGTCATTTGAGGTCCTGACATTCTTGTAGGAGGGCCCAAATATATAGAGGTTGGAGACAGAAGTGCATGAGGTACAACTGTGATACAATGAAGATAAAGGCACCGCAGGAATTATCACATTGACACAAAGGCTAGCCAAGCTACAGGAGGCCAAGCAGCTGAAGGAACAGGTGGGTGTAGCATTGCATAAGGAATTCATGCTGAAGGCGTGACTAAAGCCCTGGATGGAGGAAGCTTACACAGTCATAGGAAATATTGAAGGCAAGCTTGCAACTCTGCAAGAAACACAACAAAAGATTCATGCTGACAGTGTAGGAGTAGTGATCGAGAAAACAATGGAAGACACGAAGCAGGTGGTAGCTCAATGCATGGCCAAGGTATTAGTCATATGGGTCGAGCTTGAAGGGCTTCGTTCAAAGATCTCAATGCCTACCGAGTGACTCAAGGAAGAGTCACGATGTTTGCATTGGGGGCCTATTGGGAGCAGGATCCCCCAAGGGTAGTTTTGGGGCTAAAAGCCCATGTTTGAGTCAAATTTTGTAATAAAATTGTAAAGACTCCACATTTTGTGGTCACGGAGCACAAAGGTTTCATGTATCAAAAAGGGTAGTCTGCCCTTAGTTTTATAAAGTAAAGTCAGATGTAAGAGACCTACCCATGTTCCGTGAACCATGGGATTGTATAAAAAGAGCTAAGCTCTAAGTAGATAGAGGCATTAATCATGTAAAAGAGTCATAGCTTTGAAGCAAGAATTCTAAGTCTTGGGTTGTAGCGTAGGTAAAGACTCTACAGTTGAGTGCGCAGAGGCCTAGGGTAGAAGTCTGCAGCTAAGTGCGCGGACCCTTGCAGCTGTGTGCACAGGGCAAACAAAGTTTGTAAACACTTGGAAGATATCAATAAAGAGAAATATTCAACAATTCCTGTGTCTTTTCTCTATTATTGCATCTTGGTATGTTATGTATGGATTTCATTTATTATGCTTATGTGATGCATGAATAAATGCAATTACATTGAATAATTGAACGTAATTACGATTATCTGTTTATGCGGTGTTAAATATAACTATTTGATAAGATAAGCAAGTCACTTAGAGTAATTGGGGAATCTGCACGACATTCTGCCATAGCAGCATGAAAGTACCTGAGTAATAGGTTAGGGCTACACAAAGGTCAATCATATCCTTTCATGGAGGTATTATAGGACAAAATAAAGGGCTCATCTTGCAAGCCCTATAGTGAAGCAACTTGTGTGAAGGTAGGGATAGAGGGAATCAAACGACATCACAACAATATTAGGGTGTGAAAACTTGGTTCCAGTATCCCCCCATACCGCTTTAGGTGAGACTTCGGTCCGCGCTCCCCTGGCTGATGCTGAAAGGCTAGTAGTGTAGGGATATGTTTGGCTAATTAACGTTGAACCTAGGTCAGGCCCCCAACAATGGAACCATTTGTTGTCTTGAGGGGGCATGACCGAGGTTCAACGTTAATTAGCCAAAAGAATCCCTACACTACTGGCCATTTCCACATCAGCCCATGAAGCGTGGATCGAAGTCTCATCTGAAGCAGTATGGGGGGATGCTAGGACCAATTTTCCACACCCTGAGATGGTTGTGACTTCGTTTGATTCCCTCTATCCCTTCCTTCGCAGAGGTCCCTTCGCTCTAGGGCTTGCAAGGCTAGCCCATTATTCTGTCCTATAATACCTTCGTGAAATGGTATGATTGACCTTCGCGCAACCCTAGCTTGCTGCTCAGGTACTTTCGCGCTGCTATGGTAGCATACCATGCAGATTCCTCAACTACTCTAAGTGACTCTCTTATCTTATCAAATAGTTATAGTTAACAGTACATAAACAAATAATCATAATCGCGTTCAATTATTGAAGGTAATTGTCGTCATTTGTGCATCACATAAGAATAATAAAGGAAATTCATACGTAACATATCAAGATGCAATAACAAAACAAAGACATAGGCATTGCCGAATATTTCTCTTTATTGATATCTTCCAAGTTTTTACAAACTCTATTCACCCTATGCACATAGTTGCAGGGG
Organism: Pinus tabuliformis; assembly: GCA_031772625.1. Taxonomy (NCBI): domain Eukaryota; kingdom Viridiplantae; phylum Streptophyta; class Pinopsida; order Pinales; family Pinaceae; genus Pinus; species Pinus tabuliformis. The sequence continues at coordinate 1,033,181,705 of CM062819.1, forward strand.
TTCGTGCACTCAGTTGTGGACTTCTACCCTAGGCCTCTATGCACTCAGTTGTAGAGCTTTTACCTACGCTACAACCCAAGAATTACAATTCTTGCTTCAAATCTATGACTCTTTTACATGATCAATGCCTCTAACTACTTAGATCTTATCTCTTTTTATATAATCCCATGGTCCATGGACCATGGGTAGGTCTCTTACAACCGAGTTTACTTTGCAAAAGTAAGGGCAGACTACGCTTTTTGACATGTGACACCTTTGAGCTCCACGACCACAAGATGTGGATTCTTTACAATTTTATTACAAAATTTGACTCAAACATGGGATTTTAGCCCCAAAACTGCCCTTAGGGGATCCCACTCCCAACAGGCCCCCAACATAAACATCGTGACTTGCCCTCGAGTCACTTGGTAGGCATGGAGATCTTTGAATGAAGCCCGTTGAGCTCAACCCGTATGACCGCTACCTCGGCCGTGCACTGAGTTGCTGCCTGCTTCATGTCTTCCATTGTCTGCTTGGTCACTACTCTTGCACTATCAGCCTAAAGATTTTGTTGCATCGCTTGCAGAGTTTCAAGCTTTCCTTAAATATTTCCTATGATTGCGTAAGCTTCCTACAGCCATGGCTTTAGTCGCCCCTTCAACACGACTTCTTGTGTAGTGTTGCGTCCACCTATTGCTTCAGCCGCTTGGCCTCCTGCAGCTTGGCTAGCCTCTATGTCAGTGCCACAGTTCGTGTTGTGCCCTTAATTTTATCGTAGCACTATTTTAGCTTGCCGACTTCTATCTCTAGCGTCTATATATTTGGGTCCTCCTGCAAGCTTGTTAGGACCTCAAATTACTGCTCAAACAACTGTGTGTAGTCTTCTATGGCACTTTCCACCACTGCAACTGCCTCCATGACACTGGTTTCCCACTATTCCTTTACTTATGGTGGTTTTGAAGGCTAGGCCTTCAATTGTAGCTCTGTAATTTGTAGGTTCAACTCCAACTAAACTCGTGCCATCTCAGTCTGAGTGCCATGCACCCCTATGGCCAACTTATGGATGCGTACCTCGACTGGCTCTTCCTCGAGAATGGGCAATTCTAGGACCATCCTCCAATCACGCAGCTCCCAAATTCTGGCTGAACCATCGGTGTAGGGCTTCAAGTGACTACAATTCACCTATCCTGGGAAGGGTTCTCCATTGAATTTGACCAGTTGTACCACTCTTCCCTCGTTAATCTCATTAATGACATAAGGCCCTAACTAGTGCATCCTGAACTTCCCTGGAAATTTATCAAACTTACTATCATATAGAAAAACTAGGTCATTTACCTTAAATGAGCGCAACTTAATGTGTCGATCATGCCATGCCTTTTCGCACTGCTTTTGGACCTATTGGTGAAATCTAGCCAAAATTCTCTTTTCTTCAAGCTCATCCAACTGTGCAAGCCTCTCCTCTAGGGCTCCACGATCCATCATACTTGTGAGCACTATTATGCATAGACTAGGAAAAATATATTCCATAGGCATTACCGCTTAAACCCCATAGACGAGCCTAAGCGGGTTTGGCGAGTCAACTTTTTGCATGTCGTTCGATAAGCCCATAATAATGCAGGTATGCGTAGGTCCCAGTCACTTCAATGAGCATTACAAACCTTGGTCAGCGCATTCTCTAGAACTTTATTGAATGCTTCCACCATCTCATTAGCTTGTGGGTGATAAGGCGTGCTCTTCTGGTGATATACCTAAAATTCCTCTGTCAGTGTTTTGATCGTCTCATTCAAGAAGTGCGTACCGTGATCACTCATCAAGATAATCAGACATCCAAATCACGTCAATACATGCTCAAAAAATAATTTTGCAGCGATCGTGCCCATGCAATCCTTCACAAGCTGCGTCTCCACCCAACGAGTCAAATACTTCGTCGTGGTGATAATGTACCTTGCTCCCATCTTTCCTTGTGGTTGAATGGGTCCCACAAAATATATTGCCCACTTCTCAAAGAGTTGTAACATCATCTATGGGTTCAAAGGCATCTCATCCTTCCATGATGGCCTTCCAGTCCTTTGACACACATCACACACCTTGCAATAATCTTTTGAGTCCTGACGGAGGGTTGGCCACCACAACCCTACACGAATAATCTTTTGCACAGTTTCTCTTCCGGCATAATGTCCTCCTGTGGCGCCCCATGAGTGTTCACGAGGATGTTTCTCCTTTTGATCTTAGGTACATACCATCACAATATCTCATCAGTCCCCATCTTATGCAGATGCCCAACAATGACAAAGAAATCTATCGCGTGCACTACTAATTCCTTCTTTTGTTGGACAGTGTATCCTTCTAGTGCAGTACATGTCATTAGGAAATTTATTGTGTCCTCAAAGTGACCATCCATGACACACACTGCAATTAGCTACGTGTCAGGTAATGCTTCTTCCAAGTTAGTGGGTTCATCCCCTGTTTCGATGTGCGATAGATGGTCTGGTCCGGTGTTCAATTGTCGAGGGTTCACAATAACTTCAAAATCACACTCCTGGTTAAGAACCACCTACAGATTCTTGCCCCCAACACAGGCTTTTCAACCAGGTACTTTTGTGCTGAGTGATATGTATACATCTTAAAATGGCCTCCCAGCAAGTAGTGCCTCTACTTCTGGAGTGCATACAACATGGCAAGACCTTCGTGCTCAGTGGTGGAACAGTTATTCCCTGCTTTGGATAATCTTTGGCTTGCGAATGTGATAGGATGATCCAAGCCTTCTCCGCTATCCTATGTCAGTACAGCTCCCAGCGCTATACATGACGTGTTGACATGCACATGAAACTCCTTCTTCCAATCTGGGAAAGCTAGAATCGGCGTGGTGACCATATTTTCTTTCTATATATCCAAGCTCTTCTTACAGTCAACATTCCAATAGAATGTGACATCCTTCTTCAACAATTTCTCCATAGGCATGGTGATCTAGGCATAGCCATTGATAAAATTTCAGTAATATCCCATACTTCCCATAGTAGCACGCAGCTATTCCATACTCCTCGGCACTTCCAAGTTTAGTATCATCGCGATCTTCACGGGGTCTACCATCAGCCCCTATCTACAAACCACATGCCCCAACAGGTTCCCAAAAGGAACAAAAAACATAGACTTGTTGAGATTAAGTGCAATCTGGTATCTTCGATAGGTATTCAACATTAGGTGTAAGCTTGCTACATGGCATTTAACTAGCCCAAACACGGTCTATTCATGAAAATACAATTCTAAGAACTTATGAATAAATTCCTTGAATGCAGCCACAACTATGCACGAGAATATCGAAAGCGCATTATTCAATCCAAATGGCATTACAATGTACTAAAAACAACCCCACTCAATTTCAAAGGTTGTCTTGCTCCTATCCTCCTGTGCGATTTTGATATGGTGGTACCTAGAGAACCCATCAATGAAGGAATATGCTTCCTGGCCACCTACATTGTCCAACACTTCATCAGTAAATGGAGTTGGGAAAGGATCATGTACACAAGCGTCATTCAACTTTTTGAGATCCACGCATATCCTTATTTCATCCTTCTGCTTCTTTTCTCGTAACACCATTGGACTTACCTAGTCAGATTCTTCCACAGGTTCAATGATGCATGTCACGAGCATCTTGTCTAGCTCTAAGTGAACCTTCTACTTATATTTTGGATTGAGACAGTAAGGTCTTTTCTTAACTGGCTTCATGTCGGGCTTCAACGTAATCTTCATCATTCCTAGGTCCTGGATTATCCCCTTTAGATATATGAACTTGTTAGGGAATAAATCTTGGTATTCATGGAGCAATTCAGTGAACTTATCCACCATTGTATCGTCCTAGTAGTCTCCAATCTTCGCAAAATTGGGTTCTACCTCCATAGCAATGTTTACTTGTTTGGTTTTCAACAACATAGTTATATCAAGGTTCTCAATCTGTGGTCCTTTAACCTTGTGGTGACCTTCTATTTCCAGAATGTTAATCTTCCACAGATCCTCATCCTCTTCTCCTGTAGTTACATTGTAACATTCTAGCATGTAACTCAGCTGAGTAGCCCATTCAGGCTGGATCAGGTCTAAGGGATCATGTGGTATCCTAAAGATTGCTGCTTTCACCTCTTGTAGCGCTTCATCAATACTGTCAAACCCATCCTCAAAACTGAATGTCATAATGAATCCCTTGTGTAGGATATCCCATTCGCCTATCCCATGGTGGAGCTCGGTTTCTACATACCAGTTCATTGGGACAATATCCAGCGTGTGACGGAACAAGTGCACCCATTCAAGTTGGGGAGTTTCTCCATAAGCCTGGGTCCATTTGTACAAATGCACACACTGATCATCCTGACCATCATATTTCTTTGTCATTCGCATCTTAGGCTTTCTGAATCATGTTCTCATCATCCTCCTACATTCGTGCCAATCATTAAAGCTTCCCTTATGCATACCCCACCATCCTGCGGGCGTAGCGTGCAGTGCCTAGTTCGACACTTGGAAGCATCGCTTTTCTGGTACCTCCCTTTCAAATGCATCCAGAAAGATATCTACCTCATTCAAACCATCACAAGTAGGCATATTTCTTACCCATGAGGACACAGAACACAACAATCAGGTCATCATGTTGCAATTCAACATAGAAACTTCATGTAACAGTTCTACCAGTGTTCTAACTCTTCATCGAAATCTGAAGTGTAGGAACTTTCACGATGCCATGTAATTCATCCATCTACGGTGGGATTCACCCAGTCTTGGTCTTGCGTAGTTATCTTATAGATACACTCCAAATCATCATCACTCTCATAATCATGGGCTGGTTCAGTATAGAACGATCCCTCATCAGGATCTAGAGGTACTATTACGCATAGCAATTTCTTCTCAAACATCATTTTTTTATTTTTTAGATTCATTACTCCATTCATATCAGTAGCCCAGTAAATTCCCAAGAGCGTGGGATAGGGATTTAGGTCATCCACTATCTCTATTACTTCAAAGTCAACCAATGCGCTTACACATTCAATATCCACAATCACACCCTTCAGCCATCCCATTGGGATGATCTTTTGTTGATTTTCCATCCTTAGCTGAATCAGAGACTGTTGCAGTGTGGGTCTCCCCATCTATTCCCAAGTATTCTTTGGTAGGACGTTTGCGTTTTACCCTAGGTCCAGAATTACCTGATCCAATTCATACTCTCTTATCTATGCGATCACTCTCATCTCCCGTCCCATTCTTGTTTTATGCTTTTCTTTTGTACTACGCGTGACTCACCTAGCGCAGTTCCAATACATCTATTGATGAGCTCTTATAACCCTTTCATAGATTTACTATCACGCACTAACTTCATACAGGTCTCCAAGAAATTTGTGAGCATAGAGGGGTCCATCTCCTACTCAGGCTTATCCTTGCTTCCTGAGGTGGAGGCCTCAATGAAGCTCTTCTTAGCTTCCATGCAGGTTTCATGGCCACGCTCCAAATCGAACTTACCCTCCTTTGCTAGAGCTTTGTGAACCCATGTATTGTCTTCTCGTTGTTTCCCCTTGTCATCTCCTATCGCGATTCCACTTCTGAGCACTATATTTACAATTAATCCTCTTCGCGTGGCTCAGACTTCATCATCTACAGGTTCTGATTCAGCAGAGGTGGTAGCACCCCTTTGTCACATATCCTCACTATCCGTGTAGGACAATCTTCCATTTCATGATCAAACTATGTGAAATACTTGCACAATGAATGCATTGGATTGGTGCAATCATCTGGATGGTGTCCTGGTCCTCCGCAATTATAGCAGATCAACTGTCCTCGACCTCTGCTACATCCTCCTCCACCTCACCCTCATCTGCGGCCCTGAAATCTTGCCTGCGCCATCCCTGCACTTTGGGCAGGGGGGCGCATTTTGGCATGAACCCTATAGGCAGGATTTCTATCCATCATCAATTCATAACTTTCGGAATTATGCTCATCACGCCCTACTGACCTACAAAAGTTTCAAAACAGCTGTTGTGGTGCTTGTACAAACTTCTACAACCAGTTATCTATGGCATGTTTTCCTGCTACCTGACAGATAGCACACCATAATGCAGGCCCCTTGCTAGGTCCTACTTGAGCTTCTAGCCTTAAAGGCATTAATCCTCCTCCTGCAATAATTCACAAATATCGGGCAATGGTCCTTGTCACGTCCCTGACTCTTGCATTTCAAGCACCATACCTCCTCGCGCACCTCTGGTCGAATTGTCCTGTCCTGCTTTAGACTTTGCATCTCAAGGCATAGGTTCTTTAGCTCTACATGGATCTACTAAACCCCCAGGTTTAGATCTTGCAATGGATTTTCATGTAGTCTCATGGAAATCTCCAAGGCCTCTGCCTGAGTGGTTATCTTCTAGTGTGACAGCGTGACCCTTAAGTGTGGTAGTAGCGAAGCCACAAACCACTCGTGATGTTGTTTGTCTATCAAATTCATGTTGGATTTGTGGATTCTACACTTCAACCTTTGATCTAGTTCCCAAGGTGTCTCATCTGGTTGCATTGCGATTTATTTGAATCCCACAATCAACTATGCCTCAGATTTAGGCCTACTGAACTCTTTATTCAGTGTTGTCTCGATGTCTACTACTCTAGCATTTGGGTTATCATTAGAGTACTTAATATACAAAGTTAGTGCATGATCTTGCAGAGCACTAACGAGTGTCACCTTCTTTATATCATCATCTCTAACACCTTTAGCTTCCCATACAACCCTCACAATGAACCAGAATTGGTATGGGTCCTCACTTCCCAAGCCTTTGAACAAAGGAAACTTCACTGTATTTTCCATACTAAACTGGGGTGGAGGTGGAGGTGGTATGGGTGAAGTTGGAGGAGATGGCAGTGAGGTCGGAGGCGGTGTGGGTGGAGGTGGCATTCGCAGGAATTCTTGTTTTATTAACTGAATAGAACTTCGCAAAGAAACCTTCGCTATTTCTTCCTCATCACCTCAAGAAGGTGAAATCAAGGCACTATACTCTGGACCCTTTTTGTCTTCATTCCTATAAAAAAAAAAAAATCTTCGTAGTTCCAAACGTCAAGGTAGCTGCATAACCCATTTTTCTTGCAATAGCATTTTAATCCATGTATTCAAAGATTTTACGTACTTACCTCGTGGTCCTTTGAAAAAACACTTCTCCGCCTCACTGTAACTGACTGAGGTGTCGACCACAAATTCAGTTACAAATCCTCTATGATGTGATCAAGCCAATGATCGACAGGGTGGGTGATCTTATCCTCTAATGCTTCCAACCTTCACACTAGCTCTGGGGTCCACACAATAGGAGTGTAAAATTTCCACCTTTCTTGGCTATTAGATAGCTTCGTGATCCACTTGTATAGCTCAATCAGAAAGGAGTAGGAAAATATTTCATGGATCTCTGTGTATAGGTATCATTCTAGCCACTATTCCTTTCTCAATATTGGGTTTTTGTTCTCCTGTGTCGCGTGGATCTTCCTATCCAACCAGTCTTCGATCTCCTTCTTAGATGGATTCTAGTGATATGACATCACATATCTCTTATGCAGATTTAGTTCCCGACAAAGGAACCATTTGTTGTCTTGAGGAGGCCTAACCCAAGTTCAACGTTAATTATCCAAACAAATCCCTACACTACTAGCCCTTTCTGCATCAACCCGCAAAACATTGACTGAAGTCTCACTTGAAGCAGTATGGAGTGATGCTAGAACCAAGTTTCCACACACTAAGATGGTTGTGATGTTGTTTGATTCCCTTTGTCCCTACCTTCGCGTAGGTCACTTCACTCTAGGGCTTGCAAGACGAGCCCTTTATTCTATCTTATAATACCTCTACGAAAGGGTATGATCGACCTTCGCATAGCCCTAGCCTGTTGCTCAGGTACTTTCACATTGCTATGGAAGCATGCTGTACAGATTCCCCAATTACTCTAAGTGACTTTCTTATCTTATCAAATAGCTATAGTTAACACTGCATAAATAGATAATCATAATTGTGTTCAATTATTCAACATAATTGCACTCATTCGCGCATGACATCAACATAATAAAGGAAATTCATAGATAAGATATCAAGATGCAATAACAGAACAAAGACACATGAAATCTTGAATATTTCTCTTTATTGATATCTCCCAAGTGTTTACAAACTCTGTTCGCCCTGCGCACATAGTTGCAGAGGTCCGCACACTTGGCTGCGGACTTCTACCCTAGGCCTCTATGCACTCAGCTACAGAGCCTTCACCTATGCTACAACCCAAGACTTAGACTTCTTTTTTCAAAGCTATGACTCTTTTACATTATTGCTGCATGTAACTACTTAGAGCTTAGCTCTTTTTATACAATCCCATGGTCCGCAAACCATCGGTAGGTCTCTTACAGCTGAATTTACTTTACAAAACTAAGGGCATGCTACCCTTTTTGACACATGACACCTTTGCACTCCATGACCACAAAATGCGGAGTATTTACAATTTTTTTATAAAATTTGACTCAAACATTGGCTTTTAGCCCCAAAACTACCCTTGGGGGATCCCGCTCCCAACAGGCCCCCAACACAAACATCGTGACTCACCCTCGAGTCACTCGGTAGGCACAAAAATCTTTGCATGAAGCTATCTAGCTCGACTAGTATGACCACTACCTTGGTCGTGTACTAAGTGGGATCCCCCAAGGGTAGTTTTGGGGCTAAAAGCCCATGTTTGAGTCAAATTTTGTAATAAAATTGTAAAGACTCCAAATTTTGTGGTCGCAGAGTGCAAAGGTGTCATGTGAAAAAAAAGGGTAGCCCACCCATAGTTTTGTAAAGTAAAGTCAGCTATAAGAGAGCTACCCATGGTCTATGGACCATGGGATTGTATAAAAAGAGCTAAGCTCTAAGTATTTAGAGTCATCAATCATGTAAGAGAGTCATATATTTGAAGAAAGAAGTCTAAGTCTTGGGTTGTAGCGTAGGTAAAGGCTCTGTAGCTGAGTGCACAGAGGCCTAGGGTAGAAGTCCGCAGCTGAGTGCTTAAACCCCTGCAGCTACGTGCACAGGGCGGACAAAGTTTGTAAACAGTTGGAAGATATCAGTAAAGAGAAATATTAGGCAATTCCTGTGTCTTTGTTGTGTTATTGCATGTTGATATGTTATCCATGAATTTCCTTTATTATGCTTATGCGATGTGCGAATGAATGCAATTACGTTGAATAATTGAATGCAATTACAATGATCTGTTTACGTAGTGTTAACTATAATTATTTGATAAGATAAGAAATTCCATTATAGTAATTAGGGAATCTACATGGCATGCTGCCATAGTAGTGAAAAATTACCCGAGCAGTAGGCTAGGGTTGAGAGAAGGTTGATCATACCCTTCGTGGAGGTATTAAAGGACAGAATAAAGGGCTCTTCTTGAAAGCCCTAAAGCAAAGAGACCTGCACGAAGGCAAGGATCAAAGGAATCAAATGAAATCACAACCATCTCAAGGTGCAAAAACTTGGTTCCAGCATCCCCCCATACTTCTTTGGGTGAGACATTAGTCTGCCCTCCACTAGCTGATGTTGAAAGGGCCAGTAGTGTAGGGATTCTTTTAGCTAATTAACGTTGAACCTGGGTCAACCCCCGTCATGTCAACAAATGGTTCCGTTGTCGAGATGAGAATCTTCATAATAGATGTGTGATTTCGTATCACTGGAACCCAACTAAGAAGGAGATCGGAGACTGGTTGGATTGGAAGATCCAAGAATTAACGGCACAAGAGAACAGAAACTCATGAAAAAAAAAGTAACAATGGTTGGACAGATACCTATATACCGAGATCCATGAGATCTTCTTCTGCTCCTTCCCAATTGAGCTATACGAGTGGATTTTGAAGCTACTAGATAGGCAAGGAAGGTGGAAACTTGAGAGTCCTATTGTGTGGACCCCAGAGCTAGTGTGAAGGTTGGAAGCATTGGAGGATAAGATCACCCGCACTATCAATCATTGGCTCAATCACGTCATAGGAGGATTTGTAACTGAATTTGTGGTTGACACCTTAGTCAGCTACAACGAGGCGGAGTGACACTTTTTCAAAGGACCAGGATGTAAGTACGTAAAATATTTGAATACTTAGATTAAAATGCTATTGTGCGAAAAATGGGTTATGCAGCTACCTTGATGTTCGAAACTAGGTGAAGTGGAAAAACTTATAGGAACAAAGGAAGAAAGGTTCCGGAGTATAGTCCCTTGATTTCACCTCCACGAGGTAATGAGGAAGAAATAGTGAAGTTTTCTCCGTGAAGTGCTACTCATTTAATAAGACAAGGATTCCCGTGAATACCACCACCACCCACACCACCTCCAACCTCACCACCATCGCCTCCAACTTCACCCGTACCACCTCCACCTCCACTAGAGTTCAGTATGGAAAATACTATGAAGCTTCCTTTGTTCAAAGGCTTGGGAAATGAGGACCCATACTAACTCTGTTTCGTTGTAAGGGTTGTATGGGAAGCTCAAGGTGTTATAGATGATAATATAAAGAAGGTGATACTGGATAGTGCTTTGGAAGATCGCGCGCTAGACTGGTATATTAAGTACTCTAATGATAATCTGAATGCTGGAGTGGCATACATCTAGACAACACTAAATAGAGAATTCAGTAGGCCTAAATCTGAGGAGCAATCGATTGTGGGATTCAAAGAAAATGCAATGCAACCAAGCGAGATGCCTTGGGAACTATATCAAAGGTTGAAGTGTATAATCCACGAAGCCAACATGAATTTGACAGAAGAACAGTATCGCAAGTGGTTTGTGGCTTCACTACTGCCACACTTAAGGGTCGCGCTCTCACAACAGAAGATAACCACGCAGGTGGAGGCCTTGGAGATTGCCATAAGACTACATGAAAGTCTGAGGCAAGATCCAAATATAGGAGTTCAATAGATCCATGTGCATTTGATGAAGTTGTGTCTTGAGATAAAAAGTCTAAAGCAGGAGAAGACGGTCCCACTAGAGGTGCACGCAGAGGTATGGTGCTTGAAATGAAAGAGTCAAGGACATGACAAGGACCATTTCCCAGTCTTTGCGAATTATATTGTAGGAGGAGGATCGACGCCTTCAAGGCCATAAGCTCAAGCAGGACCTAGCGTGGGGCCTACATTATGGTGTGCTATCTGTCAGGTAGCAGGAAAACATGCCACAGATAACAGAAATTTGTATAGGAACCACAATAGTTGCTCTGCAACTTTTGTACGTTGGTAGGGCATGATGAACGCAATTGCAGGAGCTATGAATTGATGATGGATAGAGCTCCCACCTATAGGGTTGAGGCCGAAATACGGCCCCCTGAGCAGATCATGGGGATGGCATGGACAGGATTTTAGGGGCATGGACGAGGCTGAGGTGGAGGACCTAGTAGAGGTCGAGAATAGTTGATCTCCTACCATTGCGGAGGACCGGGACACTATGCCCACTATTGCACTAATCACACACATCCTTTGTGCAAGTATTACACGTTGTTTGACAATGAAATGAAATACTTTCCTACGCTCAACCTCCGTTGACTCAAAGCCTGTAGATGATGAGGTCTGAGCCACGTGAAGGGGATACAAATGTAAATAGAGTGCTTAGGAGTGGAATCACGATAGGAGATGATAAGGGAAAATAGCTAGAAGGTAGTACATGGGTTCACAAAGCTCTGGTGAAGGAGGTTGAGTTCGATTTAGAGTGTGCACATGAAACCTTCATGGAAGCTAAGAAGAGCTTCGCTGAGGCCTCGACCTCAGGAAGAAAGGATAAGCATGAGCAGGAGATGGACCCCTCTATGCTCAAAACTTTCCTGGAGACCTATATGAAGTTACTGCACGATAGTAAGGCTGTGAAAGGGTTACAAGAGCTCATCAATAGATGCGTTGGAACCGTGCCAGCTGAGCCGAACATAGTATGAAAGATTGGAAAGTATAAAACAAGAATGGGACAGGAGATGAGACTAACCATGTAGATAGGAGAGTATGAAATGGAATAGGATATTTTGGACTTGGAATAGTGATTTATTTAATTATTCTTCATGGGTTTAATTATAAATGACTTAATAAATGTGGTTTATTAAGTAATTTCTCACATTGAAAGAAATTTTACTATAGTAAAATTGGCCCTACATGGTGTACCTCGATCCATCTAGTACATTATGGCTAGATGATCATTTTTTTGTGATAACAGATTTCCACCCAATGTACAAGTGTCAGGAGTAAAACATATGACCAAAGTATGTTGTAAGGACACAATCACTAGACAATGAATTGGAGTTAGCGAGAGAGAGAGAGAGAGAGAGAGAGAGAGAGAGAGAGAGACGAATGGAGCTAAAGCAAAAGAGGATATGGACAGAGGGAGCGAGACGAATGCAAGTATCCTTTTATGTTGTGTTACTGGATCTCAATGAGGTAGGGGAGGCATACCTATACCTGCCAAGATAACATAGTAAAAAATAATGATGCCCCCAAAAACATGAAACTGAGCAATAAAATACATGATGAATGGTACATGACATGCTGGCATAAATGAGCTAGAAAATAATACAATGTGTCCCATATACATAATGTGCCTGGAAAAAACATGAGCGGGGACTGAATGCAATAAAGTCTAAGTACATGAGATATAATGGCCCTTCCCTCGAAAAATGGGTGGGAGGGAGGGTGGGACAACCAAAGAAACCCTGGTGAACAGGAAGGGGCTCTGCAAATTTGAGTGGACCATCTGAAGGAGATATGCATGCCATGAGTGCTACAAGTGGCAGGAACCGAACCCATCAAATTTACAGAACTGCATCTAAGGTTGTACCATAATAGGAAGGCATCCGGGCATGTGGGGGGCTAATTGAAGGGCCACCCCCTCATGAGGTTTGAAACATCTGGCACACAACGAGGGATCACTAGTACAGTTTGCTACATCATTGGACCATCAAGTGTATGAATCACAAACATGAAATAGTCAAGCCAAAGGGAAATGATGAATCCCTTTTCTTGGTTCGAGGCGTCGAACAAGAGCAGAAGCTCGAACAAAGATACATTGCCCTCTAGGATGTTCTTCTGGAATAGATGTGTTGATGTTGACAAAATATGACCCGCCATAGGTGAGGCAGTGAGGATCCTCAACTAAGGAATAAGGGAAAATAGTAATGTGACTAATGGGCTAACACTAGTGACAATGGGAAAAATGGGACTGAGGGGCATGAAAAATGGGTGCTTGAAATGAAAGAGTCAGGGGCATGACAAGGACCATTGCCTGGTCAATGCGAAGTATATTGCAGGAGGAGGACCAATGCCTTTAAGGCCAAAAGCTCAAGCATGACCTAGCATGGGGTCTGCTTTGTTCTACTCTATTTGTGAGGTAGTAGGAAAACATGCCACAGATAACTCTCGTTTGTTGTAAAATTTTGTACAAGAACCGCAACAACTGTTTTGTAATTCTTGTAGGTCGGTATGGCATGATGAGTGTAATTGAAGGAGTTATGAATTGATCATGGATCGAACTCCTACCTATAGGGTTCAGGCCGAAACTAGGCTCCTTGACTAGAGCGTACGGATGGCACGAATAGGATTTCAGGGGCGCGGATGAGGATGAGGCAGAGGAGGACCTGGCAGAGGTCGAGGATAGTTGATCTGCTCTAATTGCAGAGAACTGAGACACTATGCCCATAATTGCACCAATCCAACGCGTCTGTCGCACAAGTATTTCATGTTGTTTGATCATGAAATGGAAGACTATCCTACGATGGTAGTGAGGATACATGAAAAAGGGGCACTACCACCTCCGCTAACACAGAAGCTACAGATGTTGATGTCTGAGCCATGCGAAGAGGATCCAAATGTAAATATATGCTCAAAAGTGGAATCACGACAGGAGATGACAAGGGGAAACAACAAGAAGATAGTACATAGGTTCACAAAGCTTTGGCAAAAGAGGCTAAGCTCAATTTGGAGCATGCCTAAGCAAAGAAGAGCTTTGCTAAGGCCTCCACCTCAAGAAGGAAGGATAAGCCTGAGCAGGAGATGGACCCCTCTACGCTTGTCAGTGTCAGTGTCTTCACACTGCTATTAGTGATCAAAATCTGCTCTTTTGCATTTCATAGTAGGAGTCCCATACTGATGAGTCATTCCATTAGGTCATGGATTCACTGATGGTAAGGTTTACTTCCAGTTTTTCTCCTCATGATCTCTACTTGTTGATCCTGTTTCATATTTTAGTCATGGTTCATGATTTACTCTACATTTTATCTTATTAGGTCTCAGGGTTTGGTGTCTTTAGGTTTTAGGGTTTTATCATGGTCAAAACCAGTTATTTCATGCCAATAACGATCATTAAGGATATGAGGAGGCTAATAATGATTGTTAAAATCATAATTTACTAGTTTGAGAGCCGAATGTAGTTCTCATCTCAAAACTTATTTTGAGGTGAAAATAGAGTATTATGCTTTTTATCTTTCTTTATGATGTAATTTTATTTTTTCTATATGTAATATTTGTTCCCAAGCTCCTCCTAAGCTTGTGATGTTGCCAAGCATCTGCCACTACAAAAAATCAAAGTGAAATAGAGCATTAGTCCACTTGCAAGCAAAAGAAAATACACTTGAAAAACAGAGTATTGAAAGAGACAAAGAGACATTACAAAGATGGGTTTTCAAAAGAAAAAATTAAAGAGGGAGTTCATATAAAAACTCCTTCTCTTCTATATTCATGCCAATATGAAATTTTACAAATCAAAATAGCCAAGGAGAGAAGAAAATTGGTCTTCTAAGTGTTATTGAGAAAAACAAAGGAAAATGTTGTGCTTCTGGAGGTTTTAACTCGACACTGCGCTACCTTTTCTTGATTCGAGGCATCGAACAAGAGTGGAAGCTCGAACCAAGATACACTACCCTCTAGGACGTTCTTCTAGAATAGATGTGTTGATGTTGACAAAATAGGACCCGCCATAGGTGAGGCAATGAGGATCCTCAAATAAGGAATAAGGGAAAATAGTAATGTGACTAATGGGCTAACACCAGTGACAATGGGAAAAATGGGACTAAGGGGCATGAAAAATGGGTGCTTTAAATGAAAGAGTCAGGGGCATGACAAGGACCATTTCCTGGTGAATGTGAATTATATTGCGGGAGGAGGACCAATGCCTTTAAGGCCAGAAGCTCAAGCATGACCTAGCACGGGGTCTGCATTATTCTGCACTATTTGTGAGGTAGTAGGAAAACATGCCATAGATAACTCTCATTTGTTGTAAAAGTTTGTACAGGAACCGAAACAACTGTTTTGTAATTCTTGTAGGTCGGTATGGCATGATGAGTTTAATTGAAGCAGTTATGAATTGATCATGGATCGAACTCCTACATGTAGGGTTCAGGCCGAAACTAGGTTGCTTGACTAGAGCATAGGGATGGCATGGATAGGATTTTAGGGGCGCAGAAGAAGATGAGGTGGAGGAGGACCTGGCAGAGGTCAAGGATAGTTGATCTGCTCTAATTATAGAGGACCGAGACACTATGCCCACAATTACACCAATCCAACGTGTCTGTCGCGCAAGTATTTCACGTTGTTTGATCATGAAATGGAAGACTGTCCTACGATGATAGCGAGGATACATGACAAAGGGGTGCTACCACCTCTGCTAACTCAGAAGCTACAGATGTTGAGGTCTGAGCCATGCGAAGAGGATCCAAATGTAAATATATGCTCAAAAGTGGAATCACGACAGGAGATGACAAGGGGAAACAACAAGAAGATAGTACATGGGTTCACAAACCTTTGGCAAAAGAGGCTAAGCTCGATTTGGAGCATGCCCGTAAAACCTTCATGGAAGCTAAGAAGAGCTTTGCTGAGGCCTCCACCTCAAGAGGCAAGGATAAGCCTGAGCAGGAGATGGACCTCTCTACGCTTGTTAGTGTCAGTGTCTTCACACTGCTATCAGTGATCAAAATCTGCTCTTTTGCATTTCATAGTAGGAGTCCCATACTGATGATTCATTCCATTAGGTCATGGATTCATTGATGGTAAGGTTTACTTCCAGTTTTTCTCCTCATGATCTGTACTTGTTGATACTCTTTCATATTTTAGTCATGTTCTTGATTTACTCTGCAGTTTATCTTATTAGGTCTCAGGTTTGGTGTCTTTAGGTTTTAGGGTTTTATCATGGTCAAAACCAGTTATTTCATGCCAATAATGATCAGCAAGGATATGAGGAGGCTAATAATGATTGTTAAAATCATAATTTATTAGTTTGAGAGCCGAATGTAGTTCTCACCTCAAAACTTGTTTTGAGGTGAAAATAGAGTATTATGCTTTTTATCTTTCTTTACGATGTAATTTTATTTTTTCTATATGTAATATTTGTTCCCAAGATCCTCCTAAGCTTGTGATGTTGCCAAGCATCTGCCACTACAAAAAATCAAAGTGAAATAGAGCATTAGTCCACTTGCAAGCAAAAGAGAATAAACTTGAAAAACAGAGTATTGAAAGAGACAAAGAGACATTACAAAGATGGGTTTTCAAAAGAAAAAATTAAAAAGGGAGTTCATATAAAAACTCCTTCTCTTCTATTTTCATGCCATTATGACATTTTACAAATCAAAATAGCCAAGGAGAGAAGAAAATCAGTCTTCTAAGTGTTATTGAGAAAAACAAAGGAAAGTGTTGTGCTTCTGGAGGTTTTAACTCGGCGCTGTGCTCCTAAGTGGTGGCATTGTGCTCCTATCCCGACGATGTGCTACTAGCATTTTCACACAGTGTTAATTAACACGGGCACTGTGCTCCTGGACCGATGCTATGCTCCTGTAGGGTGGCATTGTGCTTTGACCAGTAAAGCCCAAAAACGCTCCAAGCTTCCAAATTTTGCCAAATTTCTTCTAGATTTACTCTTAGCAAGTAAGTATTATCACTCCTCTTGTTGCTTACTATGCACATGTGAAAATTTTCTTGGTTTTTCATCCTCAAAATTAAAACCCTAATCTCTATTATAAAACCCTAGTTTTCATATCATTCACTTCATAAGCTAAAACCCTTATTCCATCACTACTATCATACTCTATCACTTACTTATCACTCCACAAAACACCTCCCTCATACATTTTGCCCACACCTTCATTTGCACCCATTCCTCCAAGTCATTGCCCATAGCACCATCCATACATTATCACATTGTACAAACTAAGGGAAACATGGATAGAGTTAGTGACTTTGAATATGAGGAGGAGACATTTAGTGACAGTTCTATGGAGAGGTACACGCAACGGAGGAAGCCTCATAAAGGAGGAAAAATCATGAGAGAGGAGCCCACACATTTGAGAGAATTACAGGCTTGCCCACTTGCAGTTTCTTGTTTCAGACCCAAGCATTTTTTTAATTTTGTGAACTAGTAGAAAGAGTTCAGTTTCACCATGAGTTGGCCAGACTTTTTGTGGCTCATTTACATAACAATGAGGTGACACTTGCTAGAGTAACCTTCACAATATCAACAACTATCGTTTCAGAGGCCACTATACTTCCCAATGTTGGTGAGAAATGGTACAAGAGTCAGGACCTTGATGAGGATTACTATGAGCCTTACATCAAGCCTCAATACAGAAACAAGGTGAAGAGGCTTTTCCCCTTTAAATTTTTGGACAAAAGGTACGTTCCTTTGATGAAGATTATCATCAAATATTATACTTGTGAAGGAAGATTCTCCTGGTTGTATGCTTACCATGTTAGACTCCTCATGCACTTCACCAAGATAAAGATGATGAACCTCCCATACTTCTTGTTTATAAACACTGACGAGATAGCTTACCTTGTGCAGAAGAAGACATACCCACAGCAGTTGAACAACATCTATGATTACTCTTTGATCAAAACCATTTTTCTTCACCATCTCAGTCTTCTTAACATTCGTTGGGAGACTTTCATTGGTCATGAGATGTTCAATGGTCCACAGGTCCCTTCACCAGTGCATCAAGAAGAAGGTGGTCCTTCTAGACATGGAGAAATAAGGGAAGAGGTCAAGGAAGCCAAAACTACTGAGGTGCCAGTGTACTTAACATATCAGAGAGGCACAAGTAGACCTTTTGCAGCTGCTAAGCAATTTTTTGCTCCACAAGATGTGGAAGGGGCCTTGCCTTCATCATCAGTCCACAAGAAAATGTTATCTCCAAAATGTGTGGAAGGGGCTTTGCCTTCTACATCGACAAAACAAGTACATATTGAACAGTTGAGCAAAGGAAAGGAAAAAGTGTAGGAGGAAGATCTTGGTGATGTGGAGGAAAGATATTTTGACCTGATTGAGCATGAGGAGCCACAACAACACTTTACTCGTTAGGGAGTTGGCATCATTGACTTGGCAGCTCAAGATGAATAAATTGTCAAGGACATCATCATTCAAGAAAGGGAAGCTCAAATGCAAGTTGTGGCGAACAACTTAGAGAGAGCCAAGCTCATCATCAAATATTTAGAATAAGAAAGCAAACAATTGAGTGACAAGCAAGTCCTCATGGAGCTGCAAATGATAAAAGAAAACAGGCAAATGGCTAAAGAGACTCATGTCACATTTACTCCTATTGAACAAGAGATTGAAAATGATAGGGAAAATTGGCTTGAGAGGGTCAACATACATCTTGAAGGACTAATTGAGAAGGCCAATAGGGATAAGAAAATGCTACAACACATGGCCTACCATTACATGACCTACAACAAAATCTGTAACATGAGGATTAGAAAATTGAAGGCAAGGCTAAGGAGAGTTTTGGAAGGAAAAAAGAAGCAAGATAGATTGAGAATGTTAGCTAAAGCCTCCCTAGTCCATCAAACCAGCTGTTGGTGGTGTTCCATGCCAAATTTGGGAAAATTTTGGAAAGTTTTTGCATTTTTGAAATTTTGTAATTCATAACAAAAAAATTTTGCACAGGAGAGCAGCACCACTGGCACTGCACTTCTTCCTAGGGCATCCATTAGAGGAAAAATTGACATATTTGGATTTAGCATGATGAGGACATACACTGTGGAAATTTTCAGATGTTTTGTAGCAGATCTGGTCCACCAAAAGGTCCAGAAACTACTAAAAAATGACCTCTCTGCCTCTTTTTGGACACACAAAATAAGTCTTGGGATATTCAAGTTTGTAGGGGGAAAATGACCTCAAAATTTACAAATTCCAAGTGTTTCAGAAACTAGACTTGAATACCTTTCTATTGAGCTATCATGGGCTCAATTTGGCTAAGGGGAAGGCCTTCCAAAGTAGGTGGAAAGTGGTGTTTTGCTTAGGACCAGTGGTATTGTGCTTAGGACCATTTTGCCCAGGAAACTCAAATTTGCCTATTTTGACCATAAATTTGACTTCTCTCTCCTCATGGATAATTTCACTGATGTAATTGATGACATGGCATGTAAATGTAATGGTAAAATAGTGTTAGAGGGTAGATTCATTAGTTAGAGGTGGTTTTGAGGTTAATGAATTAGTTTCCCTACTTATAGAGGCAAGTTGTTTGACTGCCTATATTCCAAGTCCTTGTTTAGAAATGGTTGAAATAGCTCCTCTTCTCATGGTTTCCACCCCTGATGGTTAGGATGAGGGATTGTAATGTCTATATTATGTATTTTCTTTCTCATTCGCAAAGGTTGGATTCACTTGCATGCTCTGAACTATATTGTACATCATTGTAACCAGTTTGAGAAGGAAATTAATAGGAGTTAAAGGTATTTTTATGGGATACCTGTGGTATGGTGCTTTTGCACAGTTTCTTACTTTCTTATTAGTTTTTTACATGCTTTATGTATGCCATCATCTATTTCAATGATTCTAACTGAATGATATCAAGATAGATAGGTAGAATTCATTGTTTACAGTGCTCTACCTTAGGAAACCATTCAATATTCTATGTTTTATACTGTTTGAGAAGGATACATGATCGTTAAATGCCCTCCTCAGCTCCTCACCAGTCTTAAACATCTCACCTCACTCAATTTCAAGTGTTGAAGCCTATACCTACCTTGCCCCATAGAACACCCTGCATTCTAACCTAATTTCCTATACCTAAATTGCTTAGCTCCATCTGATCCAGCAAAAGCCCCAACAAATTCAATCAAAACCCTTGAGCTACTATACCTAGCATAAAATCTTGTTCATGGTTAAGTCATCTTGACTAAAATCCATAAGAAGAGAGCCCTCTCCCGACCTGCTAGGCCTAGCTACCAGGTTAAGCTTGCCTTGTGGTTACCCTATAATTGCCTTCCATCAGCCTAAGGTCAATCTAGGCTCTAACAATGCTCAAAACTTTCTTGCATACCTGTATGAAGTTATTGCGTGATAGTAAAGTTTTGAAAGGGTTACAAGAGCTCATCAATAGGTGCACTGGAACCACTTTGAGTGAGTTGCGCGTAGTATGAAAGATTGGAAATCATAAAACAAGAACGGGATGGGAGATGAGACTAACCGTACAAATAGGAGAGTATGAAATGGATCAGGTCATTTTGGACCTGGGGTCAGATGCAAACATCCCACCAATGTAAACTTGGGAAAGGATTAGGAGACCCGCACTACAATGGTCTTTGATTCAACTAAGGATGGAAAATCAGCAGAAGATCATCCCAATGGGATGGCTGCAGTGGGTGACTGTGGATATTGACGGTGCCAGTGCACTAGCTGACTTTGAAGTAATAAAGATAGTGGATGATAGCAATCCCTATCTTGCACTCCTAGGAATTGACTAGGCCACTGATATGAACAGGCTAATCAGTTTCAAGAAGCAGAAGATTATCTTTGAGAATAAATTGCTACACGTAATAGTACCTCTAGATCCTACTATGGGATCATGCTATACGGAACCAGTCCACAATTATGAGAGTGATGATGATTTAGAATATATTTAAGATAAATGATCTGGTTTTGCTATATGATAGTAAGTTTGGTAAATTTCCAGGGAAGTTCAGGATGCACTAGTTAGGGCCTTATGTCATTGAGGAGATTACCGATAGAGGAGTGGTATAGCTGGTCAAATTGAATGAAGAACCATTCCAAGGAAAGGTGAATGGCAACTGCTTGAAGCCATACACCGATAGTCTGGCCATGTGGCTAAATGAAGGTAGCACAGTATTAGTGCTCCAGAAAGCTGAAAGGAGGCACGGGGAGCTGCGTGATTGGAGGATGATTGTTGTTGGGAAAAGTATCCAATACGGAATGACCCTATGCCACTCTAAGGGTGATAGTACCTCAACAACAATCAAAGAAAAGCTATTCGAGATTACTTCTTTATGAGATGTAAGAGAGAGGAGTAAGAGATCCACTAACCGATGTCTTCCGCTAATGATTGATCCAATCTTCTCTCCTTGCTGCTTGTTCCCAGCTCCTTGCTCTTTCACTGGCCCAGCTACACCAAAATCCTGCAAAAAACAAGAGAGGGAAACTACAAGAAGCATACATTCATAATTGATTCAAGGATTAGAATAAATCAAATACACAAGTATAACAACACATCATCGAGACACATGCATATAGAAGAACCTCAAATGCTTTATTAATGGAAGAAGTAAAGTTCAGGAAGTGATACAACCATAAAAGGCCCAATCCAGCATCACCTCCCAGCAGAAAGAAATCTCCTCTTCACCTCCTTCAAAGCAAATCACCCAATAGTTCTATACTCAAACCAACAACACTTCCTTACATTCACAAGATTCCAGCCTCCCTAGACCTCATGAGAGAGCTCTATATATAGGAGTTTTGGAGAAAGGATGAGTCAGCTTGTAGCTGGCATGAAGCTGACTAGTGTCCTCTCCCACTTCAGTTATTCTTCAGTTCTTGAGTCCACTTGGAGGTTCTTGCTTCCACTTGGAGATCTAGACCCTCTTACTCATCACCAGTCGAATTCCCTGATCCAAGTGTCATTTTGGAAGCTTCCTGAGCATTGACACCTTGAAGAATGACTGTGCCACTTGTCCCAACTCGCCCAGCGCAGGTAGCCTTCTTTGCAGTTGACATTCAGTGCAGGTAGACAGTGGAGCTCTTGACATTCAGCGCAGATGCTCAGTGGAGCAGTTGACATGATCCAGAATTAGCTTGTTTTTGAGTGTTTTCAGGTGGAGAACTGATATTCAGTTTTGTGGTTTGCTGACCTTGTTCCTCTAGGGGTGGGAACAACATGTTTAGGGACTTTGGATCCCTTAGATTATTGACATTTCATGCTTCATGCTGTAAGGCACAAAAATTTCTATAACAATGATCCCAAAATTGGCCATTCTAGAGGAAGAGCCAATCGAGGTACGCATCCATAAGTTGCCCATAGGGGCGTGTGACACTTGGACTGAGATGGCGCGAGTTCAGTTGGAACTGAACCTACAAATTACAGAGCTACAGTTGAAGGCCCAACCGTCATCGCTGCCATAAGTAAAGGAACAATGGTCAATTATTGTCACAGAGGTAGTCACGACGGTCGAAAGTGTAGTAGTAGACTGCATGCAGTTGTTCGAGAATTCATTTGAGGTCCTGACAAGCTTGTAGGAGGACCCAAATATATAGAGGTTGGAGATAGAAGTGTGTGAGCTACAACAGTGCTACAATGAATATAAGGGCATAGCATGAATTGTCATGCTGACACAAAGGCTAGCCAAGCTGCAGGAGGCCCAGTAGCTGAAGGAACAGGTTGGTGCAACACTGCACAAGGAAGTCGTGCTTAAGGCGTGACTAAAGCCCTGGATGGAGGAAACTTACACAGTCATAGGAAATATTGAAGGAAAGCTTTCAACTCTACAAGAGATGCAACAAAAGATTCAGGCTGATAGTGTAGGAGTAGTGACCAAGAAAACAATGGAAGACACGAAGCAGGCGATAGCTCAGTGCATGGCTGAGATATCGGTCATACGGGTCGAGCTCGAAGGGCTTCATTCAAAGATCTCAACACCTACTGCATGACTCAAGGGTGAGTCACGATGTTTGTGTTGGGGGCATATTGGGATCAGGATCCCCCAAGGGTAGTTTTGGGGCTAAAAGCCCATGTTTGAGTCAAACTTTGTAATAAAATTTTAAATACTTCACATTTTGTGATCACGGAGCGCAAAGGTTTCATGTATCAAAAAGGTTAGTCTTCCCTTAGTTTTGTAAAGTAAAGTCAGCTGTAAGAGACCTACCCATGGTCTATGAACCATGGGCTTCTATAAAAAGAGCTAAGATATAAGTAGTTAGAGGCGTCGATCATGTAAAATAGTCATAGCTTTGAAGCAAGAATTCTAAGTCTTGTGTTGTAGCGTAGTAAAGACTCTACAGTTGAGTGCACAAAGGCCTAAGGTAGAAGTCTGCAGCTGAGTGCACAGACCCGTGCAGCTGTGTGCACAGGGCAAACAGAGTTTGTAAACACTTGGAAGATATCAATAAGGAGAAATATTCAACAATTCTTGTGTCTTTGCTCTGTTATTGCATCTTGATATGTTATGTATGGATTTCCTTTATTATGCTTATGTGATGCACAAATGAATGCAATTACGTTGAATAATTGAATGTAATTACAATTATCTATTTATGCGGTGTTAAATATAACTATTTGATAAGATAAGCAAGTCACTTAGAGTAATTGGGGAATCTGCATGACATGCTACCATAGAAACGCGAAAGTACCTGAGTAATAGGCTAGGGCTACATGAAGGTCGATCATACCCATTCACAGAGGTATTCTGGGACAAAATAAAGGGCTCCTCTTGCAAGCCGTATAGTGAAGCGACTTGTACGAAGGCAGAGATAGAAGGAATCAAACGACATCACAACCATCTCAGGGTGTAGAAACTTGGTTCCAGTATCCCCCCATACTGCTTCAGGTGAGACTTCGGTCCACACTCCACGGGCTGATGCTGAAAGGGCCAGTAGTGTAGGGATTTGTTTGGCTAATTAATATTGAACTTAGGTTAGGCCCCCAGCAACAGAACCATTTTTTGGCTTGAGGGGGCCTGACCCAGGTTTAATGTTAATTAGCCAAACAAATCCCTACACTATTGGCCGTTTCTGCATCAGCCCACGGAGCGCAGACCGAAGTCTCACCAAAAGCAGTATGGGGGGATACTGGGACCAATTTTCCACACGCTGAGATGGTTGTGACATCGTTTGATTCCCTCTATCCCTGCCTTCGCGTAGGTCGCTTTGCTCTAGGGCTTGCAAGACTAGCCATTTATTCTATCCTATAATACTTTCGTGAAAGGGTATGATTGACCTTCGCGCAGCCCTAGCTTGCTGCTCAGGTACTTTCACGCTACTATGGAAGTGTACTCTGTAGATTCCCCAATTACTCTAACTGACTTTCTTATCTTATCAAATGGTTATAGTTAACAACACATAAACAAATAATCATAATTGTGTTCAATTATTGAAGGTAATTGCATTCATTTGTGCATCACATAAGCATAATAAAGGAAATTCATATGTAACATATCAAGATGCAATAACAGAACGAAGACACATGAATTGCCGAATATTTCTCTTTATTGATATCTTCCAAGTGTTTACAAACTCTATTCGCCCTGCGGACACAGTTGCAGGGATCCGTGCACTTAGTTGCGGACTTCTACCCTAGGGCTCTATGCACTCAGCTGCAGAGCCTTTACCTATGTTACAACCCAAGACTTAGAATTCTGGCTTCAAATATATGACTCTTTTACATGATCAATGCTTCTAACTACTTAGACCTTAGCTCTTTTTATATAATCCCATGGTCCACAGACCATGGGTAGGTCTCTTACAACTGAGTTTACTTTACAAAAGTAAGGCAAACTACGCTTTTTGACATGTGACACCTTCGTGCTCCATGATCACAAGATGTGGAGTCTTTACAATTTTATTACAAAATTTGACTCAAACATGGGATTTTAGCCCCAAACCTACCCTTAGGGGATCCCACTCCCAACAGGCCCCCAAAAAAAACAACGTGACTTGCCCTCGAGTCACTTGGTAGGCATGGAGATCTTTGAATGAATCCCATTAACATTAAACCATATGACCGCTACCTCGGCCGTGCACTGAGCTACCGCCTGCTTCATGTCTTCCATTGTCTACTTGGTCACTACTCCTACACTGTCAGCCTAAAGCTTTTGTTGCATCACTTGCAGAGTTTCGAGCTTGCCTTAAATATTTCCTATGATTGCATAAGCTTCCTACAGACATGGCTTTAGTCACCCCTTCAGCACGACTTGCTTGTGCAACATTGCATCCACCTGTTGCTTCAGCCACTTGGCCTCCTGCAGCTTGGCTAGCCTCTATGTCAGTACCATAGTTCACGTTGTGCCCTTAACTTCATCGTAGCACTATTGTAGCTTCCGCACTTCTGTCTCTAGCCTCTATGTATTTGGGTCCTCTTGCAAGCTTGTTAGGACCTGAAATGACTATTCAAACAATTGTGTGTAGTCTTCTATTGCACTTTCCACCACTACAACTTCCTCTGTGACAGTGGTTGCCCATTGTTCCTTTACATATGGTGGTGTTGAAGGCTGGGCCTTCAATTGTAGCTCTGTAATTTGTAGGTTCAACTCCAACTAAACTCGCTCCATCTTAGTCTGAGTGTCACACACCCCTATGGCCAACTTACGGATGCATACCTCGACTGCCTTTTCCTTTGGAACGGCCAATTCTGGGACCATCCCCCAATCAGGCAATTCCCCAACCCAAGCAATGTAGTTTACAGTCCCCAACCTCCTTTCAGCTACCTAGAGTGTTAAGACTGTGCTACATTCATTTAGTCACATGGCCAAACCATCGGTGTAGGGCTTCAAGCGAATCTAATTCAGCTATCCTGGGAAGGGTTCTCCATTCAATTTGACCAGTTGTATTGCTCCTCCCTCGGTAATCTCGTTAATTACATAAGGTCCTAACCAGTGCATCTTGAACTTCCCTAGAAATTTATCAAACTTACTATAATATAGCAAAACCGGGTCATTTACCTTAAATGAGTGCAGCTTAATGTGTCGATCATGCCATGCCTTTTCACATTGCTTTCGGACCTGTTGGTGAAATATAGCCAAAATTCTCTCTTCTTCGAGCTCATCCAGTTGTGCAAGCCTCTCCTCTAGTCTCCACGATCTGTCATAATTGTGAGCACTATTATGCATAGACTAGGCAAAATATATTCCATAGGCATTACCTCTTCAACCCCATAGACGAGCCTAAATGGGGCTTGCCGAGTCAACTTTTTGCATGTCGTTCGATAAGCCCATAATACTGTAGGTATGCGTAGGTCCCAATCACCTCAATGAACATTACAAACCTTGGTTAATGCATTCTCGAGAACTTTATTTAATTCTTCCACCATCCCGTTAGCCTGTTGGTGATAAGGTGTGCTCTTCTGGTGATATACCTAAAATTCCTCTGTCAGCGCGCTGATCGTCTCATTCAGGAAGTGCATACCATGATCACTCATCAAGATCTTCAAACATCCAAATAACGTCAATACATGCTCAAAAAAGAATTTTGTAGTAATCTTTCCCATGCAAACCGTCAAAGGCTATGCCTCCACCCAATGAGTTAAATACTCCATCGTGGTGATAATGTACCTTGCTCTCATCTTTCCTTGTGGTTGAATGGGTCCCAAAAAATCTATCGCCCACTTCTCAAAGGGTTGCAAAGTCATCTGTGGGTTCAAAGGTATCTCATCTGTCCACGATGGCCTGCCAGTCCTTTAACACACATCACACGCCTTGCAATACTCTTTTAAGTCCTGATGGAGGGTTTGCCACCACAACCCTACATGGAGAATCTTCTGCACGGTTGCTCTTCCTTCATAATGTCCTCCTGTGACACCCCCATGAGCGTTCATGAGGATGCTGCTCCTTTCGATCTTAGGTACATACCGTCGCAATATCTCATCAGTCCCCATCTTGTACAGATGCCCAAAATGACAAAGAAATCTGTCGCGTGCACTACTAATTCCTTCTTTTGTTGGAGAGTGTATCCTTCTAGTGCAGTACATGTCATTAGGAAATGTATTATATCCTCAAAATTGACCATCCACAACGCGCACTACAAATAGCTGTGCATCAGGGCCATCCTTCTTCCAAGTTAGTGGGTTCATCCCCTGTTTCGATGCGCCACAGATGGTCTGGTACCACCTTCAGTTGTCTAGGCTACACAATAAATTCAAAATCATACTCCTGGAAAATTAAGAGCCACCTATAGATTCTCCCCCCCAACATAAGCTACTCGACAAGGTACTTCTGCATGGAGTGATATGTATACATCTTAAAATGGCCTCCCATCAAGTAGTGGCTCTACTTCTGAAGTGCATACAACAGGGCGAGACCTTCGTGCTCGATGGTGGAATAGTTCTTCCCTGCTTCAGATAATCTTTGGCTTGCGAACATGATAGGATGATCCAAGCCTTCTCCACTAGCCTGTGTCAGTATAGCTCCCAACGCTATACATGACGCGTCAACATGTACATTGAACTCCTTCTTCCAATCTAGGAAGACTAGAATTGGCACGGTGACCATCTTTTCTTTCAATATATCCAAGCTCTTCTTACAGTCAACATTCCAACAAAATGTGACATCCGTCTTCGAAAATTTCTCCATAGACACGATTATCTAGGCATAGCCATTGATAAAATTTCAGTAATATCCCGTATTTCCCATAGTAGCATGCAGTTGTTTCATACTCCTTGGCACTTCCAAGTTTAGTATCACCCCGATCTTCACGGGGTCTACCATCAGCCCCTATCTGCAAACCACATGCCCCAATAGGTTCCCAAAAGGAACACAAAACATAGACTTCTTGAGATTAAGCATGGTTTGGTATCTTTGACAGGTATTCAACATTAGGCGCAAGCTTGCTACATGGCATTTAACCAGCCCAAAATATAGTATATTCATCAAAATATAATTCTAGGAACTTATGAATAAATTACTTGAATGCAGCCACAACTACGTGTGAGAATATTGCAAGCGCATTATTCAATCCAAATGGCATTACATTGTACTGAAAACAACCCCACTCAATTGCAAAGGTTGTCTTGCTCCTATCCTCTCGCGCAATTTTGATATGGTGGTACCTAGAGAACCCATCAATGAAGGAATATGCTTCCTGGCCACCTACATTGTCCAACACTTCATCAGTGAACGGAGTTGGGAAAGGATCATGTACACAAACGTCATTCAAATTTTTGAGATCCACGCATATCTTTATTTCATCCTTCTGCTTCTTTTCCTGTACCACCATTGGAATTACCCAGTCAAATTCTTCCACAGGTTCAATGATGCATGTCACGAGCATCTTGTCTAGCTCTAAGCGAACCTTCTCCTTATATTTCAGATTGAGACAGTAAGGTCATTTCTTAATTGGCTTCACGTCGGGCTTCAACGTAATCTTCATCATTCCTAAGTCCCTAATTATCCCAATTAGATCTGTGAACTTGGTAGGGAATAAATCTTGGTATTCATGGGGTAATTCAGTGAACTAATCCACCATTGTGTCGTCCCAGTAGTCTCCAATCTTTACAAATTTGGGTTCTGCCTTCGTAGCAATGTTTACTTGTTTGGTTTTAAATGGCAAGGTTATATCAAGGTTCTCAATCTGCAGTCCCTTAACCTCGCGGTGACATTTTATTTCTAGAATGTTAATATTCCGCAAATCCTCATCCTCTTCTTCAGCAGTTACATTGTAACATTCTAGCCTATAACTCAGCTGAGTAGCCCATTCAGGCTGAATCAGGTTTAAGGGATCTTGTGGTATTCTAAAGATTGTTGCTTTCAGCTCTTGTAGCGCTTCATCAATACTATCAAACCCATCCTCAAAACTGAATGTCATAATGAATCCCTTGCATAGGATATCCCATTTACCTATCCCATGGTGGAGATCGGTTTCCACATACCAGTTCATCAGGACAGTGTCCAGGGTGTGACAGAATAAGTGCACCCATTTAGGTTTGGGAGATTCTCCATAAGCCTGGGTCCATTTGGCCAAATGCGAACACGGATCATCCTTCCCATCATATTTTTTTGTCATTCACATATTAGGCTTTCTGAATCGTGTTCTCATCATCCTCCTACATTCGCGCCAATCAATAAAGCTTCCCTTATGCATACCCCACCATCTTGCGGGCGTAGCGTGTAGTGCCTAGTCCGAAACCTGGAAGCGCTGCTTTCTAGTACCTCCCTTTCAAATGCATCTAGAAAGATATCTACCTCATTCAAACCATCACAAGTAGGAATATTTCTTACCTCTGAGGACACACAGCACAACAATCGGGTCATCATGTTGCAGTTCAGCATAGAAATTTCATGTAATGGTTCTGCCAATGTTCTAACTCTTCATCGGAATCCGAAGTGCAGGATCTCTAGCGATGCAATCTAATTCATCCATCTACAGTGGGATTCACCCAATCTTGGTCTCACGTAGTTATCTTATAGATACACTCCAAATCGTCATCACTCTCATAATCATGGATTGGTTTAGTATAGAGTGATCCCTCATCAGGATCTAGAGGTACTATTACGCGTAGCAATTTCTTCTCAAACATCATTTTTTGATTCTTTAGATTGATTACCCCATTCATATCTGTAGCCTAGTAAATTCCCAAGAGCGTTGGATAGGGATTTAGGTTGTCCACTATCTCTATTCCTTCAAAGTCAACAAGTGTGCTTGCATCTTAAATATCCACAACCACCCACTGTAGCTGTCCCATTGGGATGATCTTCTACTGATTTTCCATCCTTAGCCGAATCAGAGACTGTTGCAGCGTGGGTCTCCCCATCCATTCCAAATTCTTCTTTGGTAGGACGTTTGCGTCTGACCCTAGGTCCAAAATTACTTGATCCATTTCATACTCTCTTATCTGCGCAATCACTCTCATCTTCCATCTTGTTCTTGTTTTATGCTTTCCAATATTTCGTACTACACGTAAATCACCTAGCGTGGTTCCAACGCATCTATTGATGAGCTCTTATAACCCTTTCACAACTTTAATATCGCGCAGTAACTTCATACATGTCTCTAAGAAATTTGTGAGCATAGAGGGGTCCATCTCCTACTCAGGCTTATCCTTGCTTCCTAAGGTGGAGGCCTCAGTGAAGCTCTTCTTAGCTTCCATGAAGGTTTCATGGAAGCGCTCCAAATCAAACTCACCCTCCTTCACTGGAGCTTTGTGAACCCATTTATTGTCTTCTAGTTGTTTCCCCTTGTCATCTCCTATCGCGATTCCGCTTCTAAGAACTATATTTACAATTTTATCCTCTTCGCGTACCTCAGACCTCATCATCTATAGGTTCTGAGTCGGCGAAGGTGGTAGCACCCGTTTGTCACATATCCTCACTATCCGCGTAGGAAAATCTTCCACTTCATGATCAAACTGTGTGAAATATTTGCACAACGAATGCGTTGGATTGGTGCAATCACGAGCATGTTGTCTTGGTCCTCCGCAATTATAGCATATCAACTGTCCTTGAACTCTGCTAGGTCCTCCTCCACCTCAACCTCATTCGCAGCCCTGAAATCCTGCCCACAGCATCCCTACACTTTGGTCAGGGGGCACATTTTGGCATGAACTCTATAGGCAGGAGTTCTATCCATCATTAATTCATAACTCTTGGAATTACGCTCATCACGCCCTACTGACCTAGAAAAGTTGCAGAACAGTTGTTGCGGTGCCTGTACAAACTTCTGCAACAAATGACAGTTATCTGTGGCATGTTTTCCTGGTACCTGATAGATAGCACACCATAATGCAGGCCCCACGCTAGGTCCTGCTTGAGCTTATAGCCTTAAAGGCATCAGTCCTCTTCCTACAATATAATTCACAAATATCAGGCAATGGTCCTTGTCATGTCCCTAACTCTTGCATTTCAAGCACAATACCTCCTCACGCACCTCTAGTTGAACCGTCCTGTCCTACTTTAGACTTTGCATCTCAAGGCATAGGTTCTTCAGCTCTGCATAGATCTTCGAAACCCCCACATTTGGATCTTGCATCGGAGTTTCATGTAGTCTCATGGAAATCTCCAAGGCCTCTACCTGAGTAGTTATCTTCTAGTGCGATAGCATGACCCTTAAGTGTGGTAGTGTCAAAGCCACAAACCACTCAAGATGTTGTTTGTCTATCAAATTCATGTTTCCTTCGTGGATTGTACACTTCAACCTTTGATCTAGTTCCCAAGGTGTCTCGTTTGGTTTCATCGCGATTTATTTGAATCCCACAATTAACTATGCCTTAGATTTAGGCCCGCTGAACTCTCTATTCGGTGTTGTCTCGATGTCTACTACTCTAGCATTTGGATTATCATTAGAGTACTTAATATACAAAGTTAGTGCATGATCTTGCAGAGCACTAACCAATGTCACCTTCTTTATATCATCATCTCTAGCACCTTGAGCTTCCCATACAACCCTCACAATGAACCAGAATTGGTATGGGTCCTCACTTCCAAAGCCTTTGAACAAAGGCAACTTCACTTTATTTTCGATACTGAACTCGGGTGGAGGTGGAGGTTGTACGGGTGAAGTTGGAGGCAATGGTGGCGAGGTTAGAGGTGGTGTGGGTGGAGGTGGTATTTGCAGGTATTCTTGTTTTATTAGCTGAATAGAACTTTGCAACGAAACCTTCGTTATTTCTTCCTCGTCACCTCACAGAGGTGAAATCAAGGGACTATACTCCAGACCCTTTTTGTCTTCATTCCTATAAGTTTTTCTGCATTTTGTAGTTCTGAACATCAAGGTAGCTGCATAACCCATTTTTCTTACAATAGCATTTTAATCCAGGTTTTCAAAGATTTTACGTACTTACCTCATGGTCCTTTGAAAAAACACTTCTCCATCTCACTGTAACTGGCTAAGGTGTCGACCGCAAATTCGGTTACAAATCCTCCTATGATGCAATCAAGCCAATGATCGACAGGGTGGGCAATCTTATCCTCTAATGTTTCCAACCTTTGCACTAGCTTTGGGGTCCACACAATAGGAGTGTAAAGTTTCCACCTTCCTTGGCTATCAGATAGCTTCACAATCCACTCGTATAGCTCAATTAGAAAGAAGTAGAAAAATATTTCATGGATCTCTGTGTATAGGTATCTGTCTAACCACTACTCCTTTCTCAGTATTAGGTTTTTGTTCTCCTCTACCGTGAATTCGTGGATCTTCCTATCCAACCAGTCTCCAATCTCCTTCTTAGATGCATTCTAGTGATATGACATCACACATCTCTTATGCAGATTCAGTTCCCGACAAAGGAACCATTTGTTGTCTTGAGGGGGCCTAACCCAGGTTCAACGTTAATTATCCAAACAAATCCCTACACTATTGGCCCTTTCAGCATCAACCCGCGGAGTGTGGACTGAAGTCTCACCCGAAGAAATATGGGGGGATGATAGAACCAAGTTTCCACAGACTAATATGGTTGTGATGTCATTTGATTCCCTCTATCCCTGCCTTCGCGCAGGTCGCTTCACTCTAGGTCTTGCAAAATGAACCCTTTATTCTATCCTATAATACCTCCGTGAAAGGGTATGATCGACCTCGTGCAACCCTAACTTGCTGCTCAGGTACTTTCACATTGCTATGGCACATGCTGTACAGATTCCCCATTTACTCTAAGTGACTTTCTTATCTTATCAAATAATTATAGTTAGCACTGCATAAATAGATAATCATAATTGCGTTCAATTATTCAACATAGTTGCATTCATTCATGAATCACATTAGCATAATAAAGGAAATTCATACATAAGATATCAAGATGCAATAACTAAACAAAGACACGTGAAATGTTGAATATTTCTCTTTATTGATATCTCCCAACTGTTTACAAACTCTATTCGCCCTACGCACATAGTTACAGGGGTCCGTACACTCAGCTGCGAACTTCTACCCTAGGCCTCTATGCACTCAGCTGTAGAGCCTTTACCTATGCTACAACCCAAGACTTAGACTTCTTTCTTCAAAGCTATGACTCTTTTACATTATCGATGCCTGTAACTACTTAGAGCTTAGCTCTTTTTATACAATCCCATGGTCCACGAACCATCGGTAGGTCTCTTACAGTTGACTTTACTTTACAAAACTAGGGGCGAGCTACCCTTTTTGACAAATGACACCTTAGTGCTCCATGACCACAAAATGCAGAGTCTTTACAATTTTTTTACAAAATTTGACTCAAACATTGGCTTTTAGCCCCAAAACTACCCTTTGGGGATCCGGCTCCCAACAGGCCCCCAACACAAACATCTTGACTTGCTCTCAAGTCACACGGTAGGGGTGGAAATATTTGCACGAAGCCGGTCTAGCTTGACTAGCATAACCACTACCTTGGCCGTGTACTAAGCGGGATCCCCCAAGGGTAGTTTTGGGGCTAAAAGCCCATGTTTGAGTTAGATTTTGTAATAAAATTGTAAAGACTCCACATTTTTTGGTCGTGGAGTGTGAAGGTGTCATGTGTCAAAAAGGGTAGTCGGCCCTTAGTTTTGTAAAGTAAAGTCAGCTATAAGAGAGCTACCCATGGTCTGTGGACCATGGGATTGTATAAAAAGAGCTAAGCTCTAAGGATTTAGAGGCATCGATCATGTAAGAGAGTCATATATTTGAAGAAACAAGTCTAAGTCTTGGGTTGTAGCGTAGGTAAACGCTCTGTAGCTAAGTGCGCAGAGGCCTAGGGTAGAAGTCCGCAGTTGAGTACGCGGACCCCTACAGCTATGTGCATAGGGTGGATAGAGTTTGTAAACAGTTGAAAGATATCAATAAAGAGAAATATTAGGAAATTCCTATGTCTTTGTTGTGTTATTGCATCTTGATATGTTATCTGTGAATTTCCTTTATTGTGCTTATGTGATGCATGAATGAATGCAATTACATTAAATAATTGAGCGCAATTACGATTATCTGTTTACACAGTGTTAATTATAATTATTTGATAAGATAAGAAAATCCCTTATAGTAATTAGGGAATATTCACAGCATGCTGCCATAGTAGTGCAAAAGTACCTGAGTAGTAGACTAGGGTTGAGCGAAGGTCGATCATGCCCTTTTGTGGAGGTATTAAAGGACAGAATAAAGGGATCTTCTTGCAAGCCCTAAAGCAAAGCAACCTGTGCGAAGCCAAGGATAAAGGAATCAAACAACATCACAACCATCTCAAGGTGCAGAAACTTGGTTCCAGCATCCCCCCATACTGCTTCGGTTGAGACATTAGTCTACGCTCCACTAGCTAATGCCAAAAGGGCCAGTAGTGTAGGGATTTGTTTGGCTAATTAACATTGAACCTGGGTCAACCCCCCTCATGTCAACAAATGGTTCTGTTTTCAAGACCAGAATCTGCATAAGAGATGTGTGATTTTGTATCACTGGAATCCAACTAAGAAGGAGATCGAAAACTGGTTGGATTGGAAGATCCAAGAATTCATAGCACAAGAGAATAGAAACCTGCGACTAACAAAGTAACAATGGTTGGACAAATACCTGTATACCAAGATCCATGAGATCTTTTTCTTCTCCTTCCCAATTGAGCTATACGAGTGGATCGTGAAGCTAGTAGATAGGTAAGGAAGGTGGAAAATTGACGGTCCTATTGTGTGGACCTCGGGGCTAGTGCGAAGGTTGGAAGCATCGGAGGATAAGATCACCCACACTGTCAATCATTAGCTCAATCATGTCATAGGAGGATTTGTAATTGAATTTGTGGTTGACACCTTAGTCATCTACAACGAGGCGGAGTGACACTTTTTCAAAGGACCACAAGGTAAGTACGTAAAATATTTGAATACTTGGATTAAAATGCTATTGTGCGAAAAATGGGTTATGTAGCTACCTTGATGTTTGGAACTACGTGAAGCAGAAAAACATACAGGAACAAAGGAAAAAAGTGTCCGCAGTATAGTCCCTTGATTTCACCTCCTCAAGGTAATGAGGAAGAAACAACAAAGGTTTCTCCATGAAGTGCTATTCAATTAATAAGACAAGGATTCTCGTGAATACCACCACCACCCACACCACCTCCAACCTCACCACCATCACCTCCAACTTCACCCATACCACCTCCAACTCCACTAGAGTTCAGTATGGAAAATACTATGAAGCTTCCTTTGTTCAAAGGCTTGGGAAATGAGGACTCAAACTACCTCTGGTTCATTGTAAGGGTTGTATGGGAAGCTCAAGGTGTTATAGATGATCATGTAAAGAAGGTGATGTTGGATAGTGCCCTGCAAGATAACGCGCTAGCCTAGTATATTAAGTACTCTAATAATAATCTGAATGTTGGAGTGGTAGACATCCAGACAACACTGAATAGAGAATTCAGTAGGCCTAAATCTGAGGAGCAGTCGATTGTGGGATTCAAAGAAATGGAAATGCAACTAGGTGAGATGCCTTGGGAACTAGATCAGAGGTTGAAGTGTATAATCCATGAAGCCAACATGAATTTGATAGACGAACAGTATCGCGAGTGGTTTGTGGCTTCACTACTGCCACACTTAAGGGTCGCACTGTCACAACAGAAGATAACCACTCAGGAAAAGGCCTTGGAGATTGCCACGAGACTACATGAAAGTTTGAGGCAAGATCCAAATATAGGAGTTCAGTAGATCCATGCACAGTTGAAGAATCTGTGTCTTGAGATACAAATTCTGAAGCAAGAGAAGACGGTTCGACCAGAGGTGCACACGGAGGTATGGTGCTTGAAATGACAGAGTCAAGGACATGACAAGGACCATTACCCGGTCTTTGAGAATTATATTTTAGGAGGAGGACCAACACCATAAGCTCAAGCAGGAACTAGTGCAGGGCCTACATTATGGTGCGCTATCTGTCAGGTAGCAGGAAAACATGCCACGGATAAATGTCATTTGCTGCAGAATTTTGTATAGGAACCACAATAGTTTCTCTACAACTTTTGCAGGTCGGTAGGGCATGATGAACGTAATTGAAGGAGTTATGAATTGATGATGGATAGAGCTCCCACCTATAGGGTTGAGGCCAAAACGTGGCCCCCTAAACAAAGCACAAGGATGGCATGGATAGGATTTGAGGGGCGCAGATGAAGCCAAGGTGGAGGAGGATCCAGTAGAGGTCGAGAATAGTTGATCTCCTACCATTGCGGAGGACCGGAACACTATGCCCATGATTGCACTAATCCGACACATCCTTCGTGCAAGTATTACACATTGTTTGACCATGAAATGAAATACTTTCCTATGCTGATAGTTAGGATACGTGAGAAAGGGGCGCTACTGCCTCTGCTGACTCAAAAACTACAAATGATGAGGTCTAAGCCACGAGAAGAGGATACAAATGTAAATAGAGTGCTTAGGAGTGGAATCACGATAGGAGATGATAAGGGAAAATAGCCAAAAGATAGTACATGGGTTCACAAAGCTCCAGTGAAGGAGGTTGAGTTTGATTTGTAGTGTGCATGTGAAACCTTCATGGAATCTAAGAAGAGCTTCGCTGAGGTCTCCACCTCAGGAACAAAGGATAAGCTTGAGCAGGAGATGGACCCCTCTATGCTCACAACATTCCTGGAGACCTGTATGAAGTTACTGCGCGATAGTAAGGCTATGAAAGGGCTATAAGAGCTCATCAATAGATGCGTTGGAACCATGCCAGCTGAGCTGCACGTAGTACGGAAGATTGGAAAGTATAAAATAAGAATGGGACAGGAGATGAGACTAACCATGCAGATGAGAGAGTATGAAATGGAACAATATAGTTTGGACCTGGGGTCAGATGCGAATGTCCTATTGAAGCAGACTTGGGAATGAATGTGGAGGCCCACACTGCAATGGTCTTCGATTCAACTAAGGTTGGCCAATCAACAGAAGATCATCCCCATGGGGCAACTACAGGGGGTGATTGTGGATATTGAATGTGCATGCGCGCTGGCTGATTTTGAAGTAATAGACATAGTGGTTG
The DNA here is from genome assembly GCA_031772625.1 of Pinus tabuliformis. Lineage (NCBI taxonomy): Eukaryota > Viridiplantae > Streptophyta > Pinopsida > Pinales > Pinaceae > Pinus > Pinus tabuliformis. Next base: position 1,033,218,529 of record CM062819.1, read on the forward strand.
ACAACAATCCCTATCCTGTGCTCCTAGGGATTTACTGGACCACTGATATGAATAGAGTAATCAATCTGAAGAAGCAGAAGATTATCTTTGAGAAGAAATCGCTACGTGTGATAGTACCTCTAAATCCTGCTAAGGGATCACACTATACGGAACCAGTTCGCAATTATGAGAGTGATGATGATTTCGACTGTATCTATAAGACAATGACACAAGATCAAGATTGGGTGAATCCCACCACGGATGGGTGGATTACCTGGGATAATAAGAATTCCTGCACTTCAGACTCTGATGAAGAGTTAGAATGCTGGAAGAACCGATTACATGAAGTGACTAGGCTAAACTGCAACATGATGACCCGATAGCTACATTGTGTGTCCTCGGAGGTAAGAAATATGCCTACTTATGATGGTCTGAATGAGGTAGATATATTTTTGGATGCATTTGAAAGGGAGGTACTAGAAAAGTAGCTCTTCCAGGCATTGGACTGGGCACTATGCGCTACACCCACAAGATGGTGGGGTAGACATAAGGGAAGCTTTGATGATTGGCACAAATGTAGCAGGATGATGAGGACATGATTCAGAAAGCCTAAGATGCAAATTACATACAAGTATGATGGACAAGATGGTCTATGTGTGCATTTGGTCAAATGGGCCCAAGCTTATGGAGAAAATACCCAACCTGAGTGGGTGCACCTGTTTTGTCATACCCTGGATGTTTTGTCGATGAACTGGTATGTAGAAACCAAGCTCCACCATGGGACAGGTGAATGGGATATCCTGCGTGAGGGATTCATGATAACATTTAGTTTTGAGGATGGGTTTGATAGTATTAATGAAGCACTACAATTTGGTGAAAGCTCCAACCTTTAGGAGACCGCAGGATCCTTTAGACCTGATTCAACCTAAATGGGATACTCAGATCACGCTAGAATTTTATAATGTAACTCTTGAAGAAGAGGACGGGAATCCATAGAAGATTAACATTCCAGAAATAGAGGGTCACCACAAGGTTGAAGGACCGAATATTGAGAACCCTGATATAACCACGTTGTTGAAAACAGAACAAGTAAACATTCGTATGGAGGCAGAACCCAAATTTGCAAATATTGGAGACTACTGGGATGACGCGATGGTGGATAAGGTCGTTGAATTGCTACGTGAATATGAGGATTTATTCCCTACCAAGTTTATAGATCTAAAGGGAATATTCGGACCTAGGAATGATGAACATTACATTGAAGCTTGACATGAAGCCCGTTAAGTAAAGACCTTACCGTCTCAATCCGAAATATAAGGAGAAAGTCTACTTAGAGATAGACAACATGCTTGCGACAGGCATCATTGAGCCTGTGGAAGAATCTGACTGGGTAAGTCCAATGGTGTTACAGGAAAAGAAGTAGAAGGATAAAATAAGGATATGAGTGGATCTCAGAACGTTGAATGTTGCATGTGTACATGATCCTTTCCCGACTCCATTCATTGATGAAGTGTTGGACAATGTAGGTGTCCAGGAAGCATATTCCTTCACTAATGGGTTCTCTGGGTACCACCAGATCAAAATCACACTGGAAGATAGGAGCAAGATAACCTTCGCAACTTAGTGGGGTTGTTTTCAATACACTGTAATGCTATTTGGATTGAAGAACGCGCCTGTGATCTTCTCACGCATAGTTGTGCATGTGTTCAAGGAATTTATTCATAAGTTCCTGGAATTATATTTTGATGATTGGACTATGTTTGTGCTGGTTAAATGCCATGTAGAAAGCTTATGCATGATGCTGGATACCTGTCGAAGATACTAGATCGTGCTCAATCTCAAGAAGTGTTTGTTTTGTGTTCCTTTTGGGAACCTGTTGGGCCATGTGGTTTGCAGACAAGGACTGAGGGTAGACCCCTTGAAGATCATGGTGATACTAAACTTGGAAGCACCAATGAGTGTGTAATAGCTATGCACTACCCTGGGACATATAAGATACTACATAAAGTTTATCAAAGGTTATGCATAGATCACCAAGCCTATGGATAAATTTTTGAAGAAGGATGTCACATTCTATTAGAGCGATGACTGTAAGAAGAGCTTGGATATATTGAAAGAAGATATGGTCACTGCGTTGATTCTAGTCTTCCTAGATTGGAAGGAGTTTCATGTACATGTCGACGTGTCATGTATAGCGCTGGGAGTAGTACTAACACTGGCTGGCGGAGAAGGCTTGGACCATCATACCGCATTCGCAAGCTGAAGATTATCCAAAGAAGAGAAGAACTATTCCACCACTGAGCACGAAGGGCTTGGCATGGTGTATGTACTCAAGAAGTATAGGAACTACTTGCTAGGAGGCCATTTTAAGATGTATACAGATCACTTCGTGCTAAAGTACCTGGTCAATCAGCCTTTGTTGGGGGTGAGAATCTACATGTGGCTCTTATTATTCCAAGAATATGATTTTGAAGTTGTTGTGAAGCCTAGACAACTGAACGTGGGACCAGACCATTTATCACACATCGAAATAGGGGAGGAACCCACTAACCTGGAAGAAGGATTACCTAACATGTAGCTATTTGCAGTGCGAAAAGGCATGGCATGATTGACATATTAAGCTATGCACATTTAAGTTAAATGACCTGGCTTGGTTATATGGTAGTAAGTTTGATAAATTTCCAGGAAAATTCAGAATGCACTGGTTAGGGCCCTATATCATTAAGGAGATTATCAACGAAGGAGTGGTACAACTGGTCAAATTAAATGGAGAATGCTTCCGAGAAAAGGTGAATGGAAATTGCTTGAAGCCATACACCAGTGGTCCAGCCATGTGACTAAATAAAGGTAGCATAATATTAGCGCTACAGGAAGACGAAAGGAGGCACGGGACTATAAACTACATTGCTCAGGTTGGGGAGTTTTGCGATTGGAGGATGGTCCCAGAATTAGCCATTCCTAAGGAAGAGCTAGTTGAGGTACACATCCGTAAGTTGGCCACAGGGGTGTGTGACACTCAGACTAAGATGGTGCGAGCTCAATTGGAGTCGAACCTACAAATTACAAAGGTGTAGTTGAAGGCCTGACCTTCAAAACCCCCATAAGTAAAGGAACAACAGGCGACTGCTGTCAGAGAGGCAGTCACGGTGGCAGAAAGTACAGTAGCAGACTACAGGCAGTTGTTCGAGTAGTCATTTGAGGTCCTGACAAGCTTGCAGGAGGACCCAAATATATAGATGCTGGAGATAGATAGAAGCGCATGAGCTACAATAGTGCTACGATGAAGTTAAGGGCACAACGTGAACCGTCACACTGAAACAGAGACTAGCCAAGTTGTAAGAGACCAAGCAGCTGAAGGAACAGGTGGACACAGTGTTGCAGAAGGAAGCAGTGTTGAAGGCGCGACTAAAGACCTGGGTGGAGGAATCTTACATAGTGACAAGAAATATTAAAGGCAATCTTGCGACTCTACAAGCAAAGGAACAAAAGCTTCAACATGACAGCACACGAACAGTGACCGAGCAGACAGTGGAAGACGCGAAGAAGGCATCAACTCAGTGCATGGCCAAGGCAGCTGTCATACAGGTTGATTTAGACGGGCTTCGTTCAAAGATCTCCGCGCCTACCGAGTGACTTAAGGGTGAGTCACGATGTTTGTGTTAGGGGCCTGTTGGGAGTGGGATCCCCTAAGGGAAGTTTTGGGGCTAAAATTCCATGTTTGGGTCAAATTTTGTAATAAAATTGTAAAGACTCCGCATTTTATGGTCGCGGAGCATGAAGGGGTCATATGTCAAAAAGGGTAGTCCGCCCTTAGTTTTTTAAGGTAAAGTCCACTGTAAGAGACCTACCCATGGTCCGCAGACCATGGGATTGTATAGAAAGAGCTAATCTCTAAGTATTTAGAGGCATCGATCATATAAGGGAGTCATAGCTTTGAAGAAAGAAGTCTAAGTCCTGGGTTGTAGCACAGGTAAAGGCTCTGTAGCTGAGTGCACAAAGGCCTAGGGTAGAAGTCAACAGCTGAGTGTGTGCACCCCTGCAGTTGTGTGCGTAGGGCGAATAGAGCTTGTAAACACTTGGAAGATATCAATAAAGAGAAATATTTGGTAATTCCCGTGTATTTTTTCTATTATTGCATCTTAATATGTTATGTATGAATTTCCTTTATTATGCTTATGTGATGCATGAATGAATGTAATTACATTGAGTAATTCAACGCAATTATGTTTATCTTTTTCTGCGGTGTTAACTATAATTATTTGATAAGATAAGAAAGTCCCTTAGAGTAATTTGGGAATCTGTACGACGCACTTCCATAGCAGCGCGAAAGTACCTGAGCAGCAGGCTAGGGCTATGTGAAGCTCGATCATACACTTTTGCGGAGGTATTAAAGGACATAATAAAGGGCTCATCTTACAAGCCCTAGAGCGAAGTGACCTGTGCGAAGGCAGGGATAGAGGGAATCAAATGACATTATAACCATCTCAGGGTGCGGAAACTTGGTTCCAGCACCCCCCCATACCACTTCGGGTAAGACTTCGGTCCGTGCTCCGTGGGCTGATGCCAAAAGGGCTAGCAGTGTAGGGATTTGTTTGGCTAATTAATGTTGAACCTGGGTCAGGCCCCCTCAAGCCAACATGTACCATCCAACTTCTTCTTATTTCTCTACCTTTTGACAACAGCTTTGTGGGTTGGGCTATATAACACATCTAAAGGAGGAATCTCCTCAATTCTCAAAACAATTTTAGACGTGGGAGTGCCAGGAATGTGCTCTACCTCTTGAATACTTACAATTTTCTGTACTGTAATTTCTAGAGTTATTTTGTGTTTCAGAGTCTATGGCTCAAGTGCTTGTTTCTCTATATAGAGCTTTTTATTAAAATTCACTCATTCTTTCTATAAATTGATCACCGGGGTTTTTGTTGACTAGGTGAAGATGGAATGAATTTCAACCTATTTTTTAGTTGAGGTTTACTCAATTGTCTTTTCTGTAGATTCCGCTCTATCCTTTTCTGACTCCTTACTTTTGCTTCTCCCATTTTGTGACTATTGCTCTGATTTCTCTTACTCCTTGGTAGACTCCTCTTGGGACTCTTCTTTGGAATTGTCTTTAGAATTTTCTCTGGAGCTTCCTTCTAGGCTTACACTAGGACCTGGCTCCCTTATTGGTTCAATCAGTAATTGGTACAATGGGTCCTTTAACAATCTCCTTTCTATGTAGTCATGAAAGGCTTCAAGCTATTTTGGGTCAAAAAGTAGTGATGACATGTTATTTACCTCTGTGAATGTCTCTTTCTGTAGGAAGATGTCATCAAATGCATCTTCCTCATGACTGAATACCTTCACTTTTACCATCGTAGTGAAGTCTTTGGTAGTGCCATTTGGGTAATACTTCCTTCCTAGAAATTTAGGTAATTTTAGAGATTGCATGATCTCTACTTCTTTGAATGCTTGCCCCATATTGTGCAGTGAAAATGCTCCACATTGCAATGGAAATGTAGGCCAAATGGTCTTTTTTGCTTCCTTTAATCCTTTGCTCAACCCACCCTCACTAGCTGTTTGATAGGCTATCTCTCTAGCCAACAATTTTTCTGGAACATAGTATGGGAGGACATGCAGCGAGGTAATGCTCCCAAATACCCTGATATATGTGAATGTTTCCTCCCCAAATGATCTGGCCACTAGGAGAATATATACCTCAGCTTCCTTAGAAAACCTAAGGGAATCTCGGTTGTAAACCTGTTTGTGGATAGGGAGCATGACTCCATGACAAATTTTGTAAAAATGTCGGTGAAACCAAGACTCCCACATGTCCTTATGATATATATTAATGGGAAGTGGATCTTTCACAATCCACTTCGATCCCATGATAGTAAATTTTGAACCAAAAAAAATTGCATCCATCACATATGCACTCATTAAAAATGGAGCGTCAACCCTCGAAGAGATACTCCTTTTCCTCCTATAATCAATTATTTCCTTTGCTAAATTATGAGACAAAATTTAGGCCCAATTCATTATGGTTGCATTTATGACTGCATCTATTAATGGTAGCCATTATGGGGGAAATTTAGTGTTATCACGCTTGCCAAACATCCTACATAGCATGGCTATTGCAAAACAATGGGGAGGAGAAATAGATGAAATAGAGTACATACCTTCTTTGTCCTTTCTTATCTTGCCCTCATTATTCAACTAGGACCGGGTGACATCTACTAGGTCCTCATTCTCTTTGGCGAACTTCCCAAGGAACTATTTATTGTAGATGGATTGTGTCACTGGTAGGTGGTACATAAGCCATAGCTTTTCTACTAAAAAATATCCCATAACCTCTTGGCTTCTATTCTTAAATTCTCTATCTGAGATATCAACATGATCAATAATCCATTTGACCATATCTGTGTAAGGGATTATCTTTGGGCGCACAGCTATGCGATGCAGGAATGAGAATGTCATCTCAAAAATGGTGGCATCTAAGGAAACACGATTATCAGTTGTGACCTTTGTTTCTAGAGGTCCTGGTTCCTCTTCTTCTAATATATCATACATGGTTTCCCATGTAGAGGTCCCTCCTTCTCTACTGCATGTAGTATTTGTGAATAAAGGAGTCATTTCTGATTTCTTAGATGCAAACACCTTGCCCTTCTTCGCCATTTCTCCCAAAGACTCCTTCTGCGGATTTTCTCTAAAAATGGAGAAAAATAGTAGCTATCAGATATACAAAGATAAGGATGAACGTAAGTTGGAATAATATAGATATCTTGAAAAGGTGATAAGAAAGGAGTTTTATTTGAATGCAAGTTAGAAGACATCATATCACGTTGGATGGCTTTTCACACATAAATTCCATTAACCTTTACTAAATTCCCACTAATGGTTCATTATCTCTTAGATTTAATGCTCATTAATGTCCGCATCATAAGTCTGGAAGAAAGCTTCTAGGGTGTTGAGCCTTTAAATTGCGAAAATGCTGATTTTGCAATTTGCGAAGCAATATCGTAGATCACATAATGCATTATGTTTGTATGCTTTCCTTATTGTTTCTACGAGATGCAAGATGCGGGCCTCTTGCTATTGTTTCCAAAACATAGCTCATTTTTTAGGTTTCCTTGCGTAAAGCACCTTTTATTAAGTAGCGAACCTAAATACTTGTTGGTGACATATGTCGGGAGTGGGTCTAGATCTCAATCACATTTTTCGATATCGATGGATGGTTAAGTTTGTGGTGTTCCTTTGAATATACGAAATGCGATGCGGTAAGGGAAATGTTGTGATAGTAATTCCACATCTCGCACATTTTTAGGTAACTCATTAAGGTGCACTTTCTAAAAATAGCGATATGTGACACGGGTGTTGGTTTTCATAAGAAATTCCTTAGGGCTTAGTTTATATAACAAATGTACTAGTTTCGAAGTACTAAATCACAGAGTCCTCTTTTGATTGCTTCTCACTAGATTTGGTGGATTAGGAATGCTTTCAAGCACACTTGATCATGCGATATGTAGGAAAGGAAGGCATTTAATAGTTTTTGAAAAGGTGTTTGATCGATATCTTGTTTTATTCCGAAATTTAATAAGGAAAATGCCTAAATGCTAAACTTATTTTTGGAAGGATTTTTTAAAGGGTCCCCATTTATTAATGTAATATTGACTACTACTATTAACAAATGGGGGTTTATTGAATACCACCAAAATTGGCGATTCACTCGGAAGAACCAGTTATCTCTAAGAGTTTTTTGAAATTTATAAAAACTTCCAAAATAAAGATTGTTTAGAAAATAAAAATTACATGAAATATAAGATAAGTCATACTACTCTTTGAATATTTAAACAGCATCCACTTAACTATCATCCTTTTGATTATCCTCTTGCATAAGAAAGTTACTTTGTCTACATCAGTCATTACTTGGTTTTTTAAAGGTAAAAATAGGGAGGATTTTCACAGATCAATTTTTTGGTATACTCAATTGTCATAGGTAGAGCCTCTGCTGCCAACAGGAATTCATAGCCTTGACAAGGTTACCTTTTAGCAAGCAATGATATAGTATCCCACCAAGTCCAGAATACAAGTTTTAAAGGTAAGCTCAGATTGTATACTTATCTCCATTTATTTTCTGAAATAATTACTTTTCTTCAAAATTTCATTTTCTATCGCTTAAAGGACAATGTCTTGGCTTGGTGTCCAAAATTGACAATGCCATTCACTTGATTATAGCTTAACTAAAAAATCCAGCTCTTAATGAGACGCCTTCTCTTTTGATTAATGCAATCTCAATCCATTACCCTATTTTGATATGTAGTATTGGTAATTTCAGCTAGTTACAACCTTATGATCATGGTAAGTCGACTCTTGATGAGAACTCTTATCCTTTAAGTTTTAAGTATATTTTAGAATTACACTATAAAAATGTAAACTGAATAGATGGGGAGAATCATTGGCTCCTTAAGAGCCTCTGGATGACAATTGTATAGTTTTAAAGATGCTTTTCTATAGAGAGATTGTGTTTTGTTATTGATACTTTTGTTGACTAATGTAGAGGCAAGGTTCCTTTCTAAAGTTAAGTTTTATCAGAGATCAAATAATTTTGGAAGAGAACAAGCAATTTGAGAGCAACATGACTTAACCCTATGTTTTATGTGTGAAAGTCATTTTCATAATAATCTTTACTTATACAAGAGGAAAGTAAAAAATAAAAAGAGAATATTATTTGTAAAGCCAAAAGTAAATGTTCTTCAAATTGTATTATTCTTTCTAGAAAAATAAAATAAAGATTATAATATACATTGAATAGAAGATATCATCTTCTATGGAAAATATTTCTTTAAGATCTGCCCATTAACAGGTAGAGATTATCTCTTGCCTAATAAATCTTGCAATAAAATGGTTGATGGGCCTATTTATTCCACAATCTCAAACAGGTCAAGCCACATTTCTTGGAAATTGGTATGCTTACCTTTTTCCTCATGGGATTTATCCCCCTTCAATACTAGGTCTCTGAGTTGAAATGATTTTGAAATTACAGAATTTGAATCAAAGGAAGCTTTGACTAATTGTTGATGATGTGCGTGTGTGATTTTGGCCTTTTCCGTTTCCTCTTCGAGCTTAAGGATTTGTAACTGTATAGCTTGCATAGAAAAGGAAGGAGTTTCTTCAATGAACTGAACTAGGGCCAAAGAGGGAATAACTACATTTGTAGGTAGGACAACTCCTTTCCAATATACCAAATTAAAAGGAGAAGTGCCAATGGAGGCCTTCTGAGTTCTTCGATCTGTCCATAGAGAAAATATTAAAGGCTTATTCTAGTTCTTCTGATTTTGGTCAATAGTTTGTTTAATATTCCTTATGAGATATTTGTTTGTAGATTCAGCTAAACCGTTTCCTTTGGGATAATAGTTAGTTGAGTATTTGAGCTTAAAACCTTTTTTAAGAGAAAATTATGTCATAGCACTGCTTGAAAATTAAGATTCATTATCAAACATCATGGAAGATGGGAGACCAAATCTAGTAATGATAAACTGATCGATGAATTCAATGTTGTTTTCAGAATTGGATACCTTGAGTGTAATTGATTCCGCCCATTTTGTGAAGCAATCAGTTGCTGTAAGGATATATCTATGCTACTTAGAAGAATGAGGAATGATCTCATCTATTATGTGCAATCCCCATTGCTCAAATAGTTGTTCAATATTGACTAGCTGTAATGGTAATGTGGCTTTTCTCTGTCTCCCAGCAGTTGTCTAACAAACTTTACATCTCGTTACATAACTATGTGCATCCTTGAATAATGTTGGCCAGTAATAGCCAACATGCCGGATTTTATGTACAGTGGTATTTCCTCCAAAATGTCCACCAGCTAGTCCATCATGGAGTTCCTTCAACACCTTTTCTGCCTCAGAATTTTCAAGACATCTAAGTAAAACATAATCATAATTGATTCTAAACAACACATCATTGGCGATTTGATATTGTCTAGCTTTTAGCCTCAAGGCCCTTCTCTTCTTGTAATTTAAATGTGTTGGGGCATATCCATTTCTTATGTAAAATTTAATATCAGCATAACTTGACTCAGTGTCATTAAGGCTTACCTCATATACTTGTACATCATCACCTGAATCTTGTAGTGTTGATAAATTAGATGCTCCTGCTAACATCCTGCAAAAACCTTGACCTATTACAATTTTTGTTGGTCTGATTTCAATGTCATATTCTTGCAAAGCTGTCACCCAATTTTCTCTCTTCTCCCCTACATTCCTTTGTATCAACAAATTTCTCACTGCTAATAATGGCACTAATACTTTGGTGTGGATTTTGAGGAGAAAAGGTATGAAGTTTTTTTTTGATTTGAAAATAGAAAAATCTTATTTTTCGACATCTAAATAATTCAATTAAGCCCCCTGCAAATTGGAGCTAAATAAATAGATTCAGGCTTCATCTTTTTCTTCATTAACTTGTGTCAATACGGCTGCATACGATTTCTTGGAAGCGAAGGTATACAAAGTGAAATGATTTGAAAAATTCAGAGTCACTAAAGGGGGAGCATTAATGATTTCTTGGTTCATCAAATCAAAAGCCTCGTGTTCTATGTGTCCCGATTTAAAAAGAGATATATATTTTTTTTTATCACAGATTGAAAAGGTAAAACGATCCATGAGGAGTCAGGGACAAATATTTTAACAAAATTTATCTAACCTAGGAAAGATTACATTTATTTTTTGTTATGAGGTAAAGGAATTTCAAATATTTCTCTTATTCTATTAGGGTCAATGTGAATCCCTACTTTGGATACAATGAATCCAAGGAGTTTTCCTTCACTTAATGTGAAGAAATATTTCTTAGGATTAAGAGAAATTCCATACCTTTGACAACGCTTAAAGATTTCGTTTAAATCTCTCAGATGATTATTGCCCTTTTTTTAATATACAATTATATCATCTAAGCAGATTACTGCTGATATGTTTACTAAACCTTTGAAGGATATGTCCATGGCTCTTTGGAAAGTAGCACCAACATTAATTAGTCCAAATGGCATCTTCTGATAAGCATAAGTGCCCCATTTTGTCCTAAATGTATTTTTTAGCTCATCATCTGGATGTACTAGGATCTGATTATAACCTAAGAACCCATCCAGGAAAGACATTAGTTCTAAGGTTGCAACTGATTGCAATATCTGTTCCATAGGAGGAAATGGAAAGTTGTCCTTTTGACATGCTTTGTTTAGATTGTGGAAGTATATATATATATGAATATAACCACTCCTCTTTCTGACTCGGATAAGATTGGAAACCCACTTGGAATGTCTGACAAGGAAAATAACCTTGGCTTTCAGATTTAATATGATTTTCTAAATTAGGATGGATTTTTCTTAATTTATGTTGAACAAGTTTCTCTTCAGACGTCATGGGGATAGTATGTTGAATAATAGAAGTGTCATACATTTTAAGGTCTTCATAGTTCCATGCGAAGACATTCTTATATTTCTTCAACAAATGTATAAAGGTTGATTTCTCATCTGACATAAGTCTGAGGCCTAGATTAATATTTTGAGGTTTCAAGTCAATTGCAAGGTTAATCAATTCCAACTTTAGAGTTTGCTCAAATTGGCAACTAGGGCCAAACTCCATGTGGGTCAACTTATTTATGGCATTTGATATTTTTATTATATTCCTCCTTGAGGTACAGTCGTAAGTAAGAGGCGTAAATGATGAACAGTAGTGATAGAATGGCATACCTATAGCTGCCCTATCACAATGAACAACAGTGGTAGAATTACATCTGTTAGGACAAAAAGACGATGATGATGCACATTAGTATGGGAAGCATGATGATGGATAAGATCATGGACATGGGCAACATGATGTTGAATGAGATCATGGACATGAAGGGAAACATGATGATGGATAAGATCATGGACATGGGCATGAAGTTGAATGAGATCATGGACATGAAGGGCAACATGATGATGGATGATATCATGGACATTAAGGGTAGCATGATGATGGATAATATCATGGACATGGGAAGCATGATGATAATTATGATTAGTGTAGCATGGTGTAGTATGCAGTGGTACAGCAAGAGAACCAGATGCAGCATGATGATAGTTGAAGGAGTCACCTTGGAGAATCAGTTGAAGCAGAATGTCTTCAATTGATCTCATCATTATATGAAATGATCTATGCTAGATCTAGATAAGTCAAAGTGTTGACTTCTGTTGTAAATGTACTCTCTCTCTCTCTCTCTCTCTCTCTCTCTCTCTCTCTCTCTCTCTTTCTCTACTAAACTTTGAAGAACATAAAAGAAGAATTGATCAAGGGTTTCCCCACATTGTGGGGTTTGTCCCTGGCTAGCACCACATCTTGTATCCCCTTGTCTTAGCTTGTATTCTGTGATTTATATTTATTTTCTATCTACAGTTTATCTTAATCATGATGTGATTGCTAACTGTGAAAATTTAAATAAATTTCTCTAGCATAGAACATACCTAAACTTAACATGGTATCGGATTTGAGGTGAGGAAAATGCTTGTTACCGGGATAAGTGTCTATTTAGAACGACTCTATCCCACTAAGGTGTGACAGTTACCTTAGAAACAAATAGAGAAAACTACTTTTGTATTTCCTTTATGAATTATAGATAGAGGGGGATAGAAAGAACCGACCTGTGTCTTGCGCTAACCCTTTGATCCAATCCCTCTCTTCTTTGATAGCTTCCAGCTACCTGCTTCCTTACTTGCCCAGTTTCACTAAGTTCCTGTAAGATCATTGAAGAAGAAAACTACACAAAGACATGGATCTATATTCATAAACAGCTTAGGATCAGATTTAAGCTAAACATACAAATGTAACAAGCATCAATGATACACAAGCATGTAGGAAAAACTCCAATAGTTTTATTGATATAACAAGAAGATCCAGGAGGAGTTACAACTGATGATTCCTGATCCAGCATCAACCTCCCAGCAAAGAAGCCCCTCTTCACCTCCAACAAAGCATAAATCACCCAATACTCTGACATCTATCTCAAAACCAACATCAATTCTTTGCAATGTACAAAATTCCAGCCTCTGGATCTCTGGGATGAGGGATCCATATATAGATGTATGCAAGGAGGATTAGTCAGCTTATGATTTGATTAGTGTCTTCTCTCTGTCAGTTCTTGCTTCCACTTGGAGACTGAGAGCCTCTTACTCATCCTTGGTCGAATTCAATGAGGCAAGTGTCATTGGAGAAGATTCTGGAAGCTTCCATTGTCTTTCCACCTCGCGGAATGGCACTGCCATTTGTCATTTCCCGCTCAATGCACCCTGATAGTGCATTTCCCGCTCAATATGCACATGTGCATGTATTTGTTTTCGACTTTCTTAATATTGATGCTAAAAAGAAAGTTGATGTACAAATCTGAATTTGCTTTCAAGCGACAAACACAAACAAGCTTCTTTTCGAAATCAAAAGATAAAGATGATTACGACGCTTTACGATTTTGAAATAAATACTTGTTTTTGACACTAGAAAAACACAAATTCAGACCAAAGGCAAAAGTAAAACTAAAGTCGACCATCAACAGCAATCAAACTTTCTCCTAAGATCGAAATCGACACTTGCGACGGATCTAAATCAAAGGACGACAGTACGACTATTCTACTTTTGCAATGGAAAACTGTAAACGACTCAACAAACACACAAAAACATCTACAGTTCTTTTGTACAAAGGAGGCGGAATTACAACAAGGAAAAGGGGTTTTTAAACAGACACATACACTGATCACAGGCTGCAAAAATCAGAGACAAAACTGGAAAGAATGAAGCACAAGAACCTCAGCTGCACAGGGCTAGTCTGATCAGCGTACTTGTAACACAGAGAAACTGGATTGCAGCGCAGGTTGCCCTTTCGAGAACTGCGTTGAAATGCAGGATCTCTTCACAGTACCTACGCTAGGGCAGAAACGAGAATTCTATCCGGGTTCTAGGTCATGGTTTGCAGTTTAGTCTTTGGTTTTTGGCCGAGTAAAAGCAATCAGTAATGCACAATCAGAGGGTAGATCTAAGGAGGGTCTAAGAGCTATCACAAAGGGAAATCAGATCATTTGTGGATCAGCTGTTCAAATCATAAATAGATCCAGTGGATGGATTGAAGTAGCAGATGTCTACTTTGCATTTGTTATGGCAAATGCAGTTCGAATGCTACTTATAAGTTTATGAAACAAACAAAAAAAGATACACAAACAAACTAACTAGACAATCGTCCCCAGTGGAGTCGCCATTTTGTTACCGGGATAAGTGTCTATTTAGAATGACTCTATCCCACTAAGGTGTGACAGTTACCTTAGAAACAAACAGAGAAAACTACTTTTGTATTTCCTTTATGAATTAGAGATAGAGGGGGATAGAAAGAACCGACATGTGTCTTGCGCTAACCCTTTGATCCAATCCCTCTCTTCTTTGACAGCTTCCAGCTACCTGCTTCCTTGTCCAGTTTCACCAAGTTCCTGTAAGATCACAGAAGAAGAAAACTACACAAAGACATGGATCTATATTCATAAACAGCTTAGGATCAGATTTAAGCTAAACATACAAATGTAACAAGCATCAATGATACACAAGCATGTAGGAAAAACTCAAATAGTTTTATTGATATAAAAATAAGATCCAGGAGGAGTTACAACCGATGATTCCTGATCCAGCATCAACCTCTCAGCAAAGAAGCCCCTCTTCACCTCCAACAAAGCATAAATCACCCAATACTCTGATATCTATCTCAAAATCAACAGCAATTCTTTGCAATGTACAAAATTCCAGCCTCTAGATCTCTGGGATGAGGGATCCATATATAGATGTATGAAAGGAGGATGAGTCAGCTTATGATTTGATTAGTGTCTTCTCTCTATCAGTTCTTGCTTCCACTTGGAGACTGAGAGCCTCTTACTCATCCTTGGTCGAATTCAGTGAGGCAAGTGTCAGTGGAGAAGATTCTGGAAGCTTCCATTGTCTTTCCACCTCGCGGAATGGCACTGCCATTTGTCATTTCCCGCTCAACGCACCTGATAGTGCATTTAGGTGTTTTACAACGCACCCAGCTAGTGTATTTAGGTGCTATGCAACGCAGCTAGCCAGTGGAGCAGCTGAAATGATCCTGATTTGACTGATTCTGAGCAGTTTCTGGTGGAGAACTTCTGGGAGAAGTTGTAATTTGTTGACCTTGTTCCTTTAGGGGTCGGAACAACACTTTTAGGGACTTAGGAGCCCTTACTTTATGGACATTTCATGCTTGGAGCTGCAAGGCACAAAAATGTCTATAACAATGCCCAAGCAAGAGTGAAAGAGCAATCACGAAAGACAGTTGGGACAAGAAAAAAGGATCAATGGGTTCCTCATAATTCACCTAGGGTGAAGTCGAAGTAAAGAATGTTATTAGGATGGTGCAGCAGAAGGTTCTGATGGCCCATCTAAAGATCACTTCATTAGGAAGTTCGGATCTAAGGGTGGAAGGAAAGGCAGATGATTTGGTTGCAATAAGTTCAACCATCATGCGAAGGAGTGTCTGAAGGATAGGGACACATCTCTTGTTGAATATAGATAACAATCATTCCAGGGACATCTTCAATGATCAAAGGAATGATTGGTAATGCAAGTCATCAAGGAAATGGTCGACTCTTCAAAGAAAGCAAGGAACCCCAAAATCACGTTAATGTACCTGATCATAAGAAGAACCTGGTGTCCATCTCGGAAATGGAAGCCAAAGGTTTCGGGGTGGCACTCATTGATGGAAAGGTATGCATATTTTTTAAAGATGTTTTAGAATTCAAGGTTGTATCAAGTCCACTAGGGACCATGTCCATTGACTCAGCACCGGAGGTCTGTAAGGATGCCCGAATTCAAAAAGAGCATGAATGTACACGTCTGAGATGTACTGAAGAAAAATATTACAAGGGGACCATTCCCCTCATGTAGCTAGTCCATAGGTTTGGAACAACCCGTGGAGTTTAAGATTCATGAACAGGAATCTCATGTATACAGAAATCCCTCTATGGCTTGAAGCAAAACACCCCGGGTGTAGTATGAGAGGATTGATAGTTGTTTGATGAAGCTGAGATTCACTAGGAGTGAAACCAATCCAAACCATTACCCGAAGGTTGTGGTTGATAGACCTCTCATACCGACACCTTATGTAGATGAAATATTTCTGACAGGTGCAGACCCTCTCATTTGCAGAAGTAAGAGGGAGTTGGATTCTAGACATATGTTTTGCAGTTAGCATGGTGAGATAATATTTGGTTGAGCCTCACTGGATTGGTGCCAAGAATCATCTAGGATATCTTCGGGGCACAATCTCTCATGAAATGAGATACACTGCCAGAAATATGAAAACTACTTGATTATTCGAATGCTGACTGGGCAGGCAGTGTGGAGGATCACTAGAGCACTTCCTAGTGTTGGTTCTATTTGAATTTTGTTTCAATATCATGGATGAGCAAGAAGCAGAAGTTAGTTTTTATAACTACCACCAAGACCAGATACAAAACTATGAGTATGACCTCGTATAAAATTTCCTAGTTGTGGAAACTCTTCAGTGAGTACACATGATGAATACCACTGTGATTCTCTGTGACAGCTAGGGGTGGGATTCAATTATTGAGGAATCCCATATTCGATGATTGCTCCAGCAGATAAACATTAGATACTTCCTTGTCTAGGATATGGTAAGTTGATAAGCAAGGAGGCTCCATTGCATTAAGATGATGTACAGGTTGATACACTTTGTCAGAGCCTCAGGGAAAGATCAAATTTATGATTTTCCCGAATGACTTGGAGTCATCAAGAGACCCTTGTACAAGGGTCCTACATGTTTCATACATTGAGCTCTGTGAGCTCTGGGGGTTTACGGTTCTTACTCGAGCAACATACGACCACAAGGTGAAACACCCTCCCCTGGTGGTGTGCACTGGGATAGGATGATTCACTCTCCTATGAAACAAGATGACTCACTCTCTTGTGGGACAAGATGATTCACTCTCTTATGGGACAGGATGATTTTCTCTCCTTTGTAGCAGGATGATTAGTTCCCCTGTGAGGTCTAGATGATGTGTTCTCCATGACGATTATGTAGTAGGATGATTAGTTTTCCTGTGAGGTCTGGATGATGTGTTCTCCATGATAATTATGTAGCAGGATGATTAGCTCTCCTGTGAGGCCTAGATGAAGTTTTCTCCATGGCGATTGTGTAGTAGGATGATCAGTTCTCCTGTGAGGACAAGATTTATTAAGTTCTCTTGTCAAGGCATCCTACCCATGCAGTTTGGGACTCATGGAAAGTACCTCTCATCTAATCAATGAGAAGGGAAATCAGAATAGGGACCATAGTAGTACTGATGGATGCATCGCTGTATCTACCGTACTCCATAAGCTAGGATGACCTTCATTGATTTGGGATCAATGGTACTGGTCTAGGAGTAGTGGTAGGAGTTGTACCTACTATGACGCTGACTTTGGGTCGGTTAAGACTGGTCTGGGACCAGTGAGAGTGGTACATGCTATGACGCTAACTTCGGGTCGGTTGAGACTGGTCTGGGACTAGTGGTACACTCTCTGAGACTGATGATACTAGTCTGGGACCAGTAGTAGGAGTGGTACCCTCTATGACGCTGACTTTGGGTTGACTAAGACTGGTCTGGGACTAGTGGTACGCACTTTGAGACTAACTTCAGGTTAATGGAGAATGGTATGAGACATTCTCGATCAATTCTTCTTCTTCATGGTTTAGTAGAGCTAAGTTGAGCAGAGCAGAGGAGAGCCAATGGAGCCAACAGAGCATAGCACAGCCAGCAGAGCTGAGTGGAGCTAATAGAGTTGAGTAGAGCTAAGCAGAGCTAAGCAGAGCTAGAAAAGCTGAGCAGAGCTGGGGAGAGCAGAGTAGGGGAGTGCAGGACACTAATGGCAGAGACAGTACAATTGAACATATGGATCAGCGGATGGAGTTCTCCCTAGTTGAGAGGGAGTGTTAAAATTTCTAACTAGGGCCAAAATCCATGTGGGTTAGCTTATTTATGGTAGCTGATATTTTTATTGGATCCCTCTTGTTGAGAGGTGTATGATTGATCTAAAAACCATCTGATTCTAATAAGCATTTATGGAGATATGAATTTATTTTGATTATGGAATTATTATCAAGCCGACCAGTAACTTATGTAGGCCCAAGAAGCCCAAACGTCATGTCTATTCAACCTATACATTTTTGGTATAAATAGAAGAGGATTTGATGTCATTTGCAACACACATTCTTGAGGTGATCTCCTCCTCTCCACGTCTTGGGTTTTTGGAGAAGGAGTGAGACACCAATAGTAATACACTGGCCTAATGGTGATACCCTAACCACAGGTCGATCTACGTAGCAAACAGAGACACCTATATGCTGTCTAAGGAGATTCATATGCTCTTCAAAGTTGTAGTCTAGGAAGGTTCCTTATGCAGCTAAAGGAGGCTCTTACATGCAGTAAAGTGGAGGCCTTGTCCGCAGTCCTAAGTGCCCTAATTGTAGGCCTAACCTGCTACTCTTGAAGACCCCTCATCCACAGTCCAACAAGGAGTATTCTAGCCGTAGTCAAGCCATGCCCTAGCTGTAGTCAAGGGAGCTCCTATACATTGTCAATGTGGTTAAGGAGAGGCCTAATACACGCTATCAAGAAGCCTTATGAACTGGCCCTAATACACTGTTCAAGAAGCCTTATGAACTAACCCTAATGCACTGTTCAAGAAGCCTTATGAACTGGCCCTAATATGATGTTCAGGAAGCCTTATGAACTAGCCCTAATATGCTATCAAGAAGCCTTACAAATAGGCCCTAACACACTGTCAAGAAGCCTTATGAACATGACCTAATACATTGTACATAAGCCTTATACACTACGTTGTCCAGAAGTAAAGCACAGTCAAAGGAGACATGTAACACTTTGCCTCCGAGTATAGTAGCTGTAATCAAGAAGTGAAATGAACTCGGGTACAGGGACCATCATTCAAGGGTGATAGAGAGAAGCAAGGTCATCAAATAGATAATCTTAGCATAGAGATGTATCTGAGGTACAGTCATAACTAGGAGGTGTAAATGATGAACAACAGTGATAGAATGGCATAGCTATAGCAGCCCTATCACAATGAATAGAAGTGATAGAATGCCATCTATTAGGACAACAACATGATGATGATGCACATTAGTATGGGCAACATGATGATGGATAAGATCATGGACATGAGCAATATGATGTTGAATGAGATCACGTACATGAAGGGCAACATGATGATGGATAAGATCATGGACATTGGTAGCATGAAGTTGAATGAGATCATGGACATGAAGGGCAGCATGATGAAAATCATGATTAGTGCAACATGGTGTAGTATGCAATGGTACAGCAAGAGAACCAGATGTAGCATGATGATAGATGAAGGAGTCACCTTGGAGAATCAATTGAAATAGAATGTCTTCAACTGATCTCATCGTTATACGAAATGATCTATGCTAGATCTAGATAATTCAAAGTGTTGAATTCTGGTGTAAATGTACTATCTCTCTCTCTCTCTCTTTCTTTGCTGAACTTTGAAGAACATAAAAGAAGAATTGATCAAGGGTTTCCCCACATTGTGGGGTTTGTCCCTGGATAGCACCACATATTGTCTCCTCTTGTCTTGGCTTGTCCT
Source organism: Pinus tabuliformis (assembly GCA_031772625.1). Taxonomy (NCBI): domain Eukaryota; kingdom Viridiplantae; phylum Streptophyta; class Pinopsida; order Pinales; family Pinaceae; genus Pinus; species Pinus tabuliformis. The sequence goes on from CM062819.1 coordinate 1,033,238,196, forward strand.
CCACGATTTATATTTATGTTCTATCTGCAATTTATTTTAATGCTGATGTGATTTCTAACTATGAAAATTTAAATAAATTCCTCTAGCATAGAACATACCTAAACTTAACAAAGTTGAACTCTGAAGTTTTGAATTGGTGGTTTGTTTGAATATGTCCTTAAGGTCATATAAATATTCCAACTTAACCACAAACTTTGGTATAACATTATTGGTTGTTTCTTGCTTGAGTTTTTTGTCATGCTGGTCTTTGTTAACTATCTGGTCATCATAAGAGCCTTCTGATGTAAAAAATCTTATGATATCTGGATCATTATTAAAGACCCTCTAGTTGGTGATGTTGTTGAGAATGGAAGGCCTAAAAATCAATTCAATAGAAAAGTGATCAGGACTATAATCCCCTGGTGGAATAAGCTTGGAAGCCACATTAGTTAAGAGATCGGTGCTTGCATTTTGGAGTCTTGCAATAGGGGAAATATTAAACGCTGTAAAGTGGGAAGTTAGGTCTTAGACTAAAAACTAATAGGGTTTCAAATGTCCTAACAAACAGTGTATACTATTTCTTACCTGCTTTATCACAAGTTCTTAATCTTGAAACAATTGGAGGTGTTTGATACTAAGGCCAATGGATTTATACAAACCCTGAACTAATGCTTCGTATTCAGCAGTGATGTTTGTGTAATCAAATTCAAGTATGCATGCTAACATGGTATTTTCCCCTTCTAGGCTAACTAATATGCATCCTACTCCTGCTCCATCATTGGATTTAGATCCATCAAAAAATAATTTCCAAAATAAAGATCTAACTATAGGTTTATCTACAAAATTTACACATTTAGAAGTATATGTTTGGGAAAAGTTTTCAACTTGAGATACAACAAAGTTTTCGAAGAAAGGTGAGGTATAAGTATTGCAATTTCCTAGAAATGATTCTACTCAGTAGTTTCCGATGATATTGTTGATATACGCAACTGGTTCATTTTATCCTTCTAGCTCTATGACTATGTAATTTTGATGTCTTTCACAATCAAACTTTATTTGATTTGGCTTGCCATTATAGGGAAGCCACCTATGAGACCAGTCAGTCGCAAAATAACTATTGTCCCTTAAGAAACCAATTTCCTAGCTATGTAGAAATTGTGCTTAAGGCATTAATTTTATTTATGCATGTCAGTTATTTGTATAACGTATCCTCATATGAAGGGCCTGAAGGACCTGAATTTTAACCCTTAATAATTAGCTGACGTGAAAATCTCATAATTCCATGTGATGCTGAATATCAATGCTATGTGAAGAATGCCTTGAGAAGTTAAATATAATATCTTGTGTTTGAGCGGAGCTATTGTCTGTAACTTAGAAGAAATATAGGGGTAGGAACTTTAAATATAGGAGCGTTCTTTTAAGGAACTTTAACTTCACTCACATAAGTAAACAAAGACCTGCAAGTTCATTACCATATTTAAAGAAAGGAAGAAGCATGATGACACATAACAGGGAAATTACAAAATCATACCCAACAATGTGCGGAAAACTTCTGATTCTTTCATTAATCATCAACTTATCAAGAATACAACAGCATAGTCTCTAGGTTCTTCAAAATTTTGACCCTTTTTCTATAATTTTGCCTCTTTTATACATCATGGGACAGTTGGTAACTACCCAAACTATCAAACTTCTTAACTACCCTTTCTAACTACCTAAAGTAAAATTCATTACAGAATATTACATTAGAGGGTAAAAGACACCTCATTCTTCTTATGAAAATAATATAACAAGAAGTAATAGAAATTGGAATATGATTGGTGATTATTGTTCGCTGTTTGAACCTGTGGCTTGAGTAGATGGTCCTACTGACTTAGATTTGTTGAATTGGCTACAAGGTTGCTTAGTACTAAAAGAAAAGACTAACACAATGGGGTTTTTCTTGTCTTCTATATATATAATATTCAAACGGGGGGAAAAACTTGTAATTAATGTAACTAATTAATGGAGTGGCAGATGAGGTGATGGGGTATGGTGAATGAGGTGGATGGTAATGAATGAGGGTGGTGGATGACATGGAGGAGATGAGATGGAGTGGAGCGATGGGGGTGGCCCGCTGCAGGGGTAGGGAGTGTACGGGATGTTCATCAGGCTTGAACCCCCACAACAATCTCAGGCCGTAGATCTCGGTCAAACACCTTGACGTCATGGTCAACTATGGGGGTTGAGCCTGAGTTATAACTCGTGCTCATTGCTCCCCCATAGAGCACTTTACCTGCTTCTCGAACCCACGCTTACTTAAATCTTGTGATACCGCTCGAATTTTAATATGGGTTGGAGCCCCACCTTACTTCGGATTTGAATGCCATAAAAAATAAATCATTGTTTTTGGACCTTCACGTACTCTTTTGATTTTTTAGAACATAATATTTGATTTTTTATTTTGATTTTTATTTTTTGTGATAATATTACAAATGAAATTTAAACAATGATGGATGCTACAACATCTGGCTCCACTTGGGGATAATTCTTTTCCCACAGAAGCACTAAGAATATTAAATCAATGCCTTCACTTCGAGCATGGAGTCATATAATGCTTTGCCAATTTTAATTCTATGGAATTTGTACAATGAATTCACTCTGGTATCTACACTGACAGGATGCTTGTGCTCCAGAATTGGAAATAATGTTTGAGGTACTACCCATTGATAGGCAGATGTAAAGTTTCACCATCAAAATTCTCCAGGAACTTTTGAATATCTTTCTTACTCCAGGGCAGGGGCATTTTGTTCATGCCTTGCACCCTTGCTGGATCTATCTTCACTCCATCTCTAGAAATAATGTGCCCCAGCAGTTTGCCTTCTTCTAGAGAAAAAATAGACTTCTTAGGATTCAAAGAAAGCCCAAATTTTCTACATTTCTCACAAGTCTTTTTAAAATGGTCCGGATGCTTCTCATTTGACTTAGAGAAAACAATGACGTCATGCAAGTATATCACTACAAACTTATCACCCACAAATGCAATGTCCATATCCCTCTGAAATGTTGCACTTGCATTTGTCAACCCAAAAGTCATTCGAGCATACATGAAGGTTCCCCAAGGAGTTGGGAATGCAATCTTTTTTTGATCTTCTTTATCAACAACCACCTAGTTATACCCAGAGAACCCATCCAACATTGACATTCTGAATGATCCAGTTACCTTCTACAACACATGATCCATTTTACGTAATGGTTAGTTATATTTTGAGGAAGCCCTATTCAGATTTCTAAAATACACACATAGCCTTATTTATCCATTTTTCTTCCTTATAGGTACTAAATTGGCCACCCAATCAAAGTATCGGAGTGGAAATATTATCTTGGCATTAAGAAGCTTTTTGACTTCTTTCTCAATCAATGGTAAAAGCAAAGGATTGATCTGCCTGAGTTTTTGCTTAAGTTGTTTAATCCCTTCTTTCAATGGAATCTTGTGTTGAATAATTCTTAGATCATATGTCTTGAGATCTTCATAGGACCAACAAAAAACATTAGTATACTCATTGAAGAGCTCAATATATCTCTCCTATAATTAAGTGGAACTCCATTAAATAATTTGACTAACTTGGGCTCCTTCTGGGTTCCAATATTGTGATATTGAATCTTCTCATCCCATGGAATTTTCTTTGAACTAATAGCTACATCATTGGAGTTAAAAAGTCTTTCAAGAGGGGCAAGCCCCCTTGGCAGAATATTATCTTTCAATTGAATAATTTTTCGATTAACTATGGAATTTTTAAAACCACTTCTTCACCTTTTGTTGTTTCATCTCCATCTTGGTCAATCTTGGTGCCCTGAAAATCTTCAATCATAGTCAAGAATTCCTTAATCTACTAATCATCCTCGAAAACCTGCCAGTGTTTTATATTATCCGAAACAGAAGGCCTATGCCTCATTTCAACCTCATATCTTAGCTTTGGATTTATAGGGGGCCTAAAAGTACTGGCAACCACAGCCAAGGAGTCTCCTAATTTGTTCCCATCTCTTGGAATGAACCATATGTTGAAAGCCTCAAAGAAATTCTCAACTAAATCCCACACTTCATTTCTATATGCCTGAGCATAGGGTGTTTTGTTTGAAAATGGTTCTTAATTTTCTTTATATTCAGCTCTGAATATCCAAAAATGGAAATTGAATAGACTCCCATTGGTTTTGTTGTTTGCTGAGCAATGATCAAGGATTCATATTCTGCCACATTATTAGTTGCTTCGAACTCCAATTTAAAAGAAAATGGGATAATATTACCTCCAAGTGTAATTAAAAGAGAACCAACACCTGTTTCTTCTTTAGAATAGGCTCCATCAAAGAAGCACTTCCACACCCCTTCTGTTTATAGCTCTGTATCTACACAAGATGAAGTAAGATGCTGCTATTTATCTTCAGCCAACTCTGCATTATCATGCAACATGAAGTAAGAAAAGTCATATTTTTCTTGGCTATACACAAGTGAATTACTTGCTCCATTATTTGTGACTATTTTAACAAATCTTGTTTCTCTGTATAACCTTCTTTCTTCTCCACCAAAAATTGGTATGATAGCATAAGTAAAATGCAATTTCAGAACACCACCGAATTTAGCCCCCCATGACATAGATAGCAACATTCCAAACCTGGAAGGGATATCTGCTACCACTACGTCCATTACCAAGCTTCTAACTGGGATCTGGGCTAATGGAACCACCATATCTTTACTGACCATGAGACAGTTGAATTTATTCTAATCAAAAGAATAAAGGTCTCTGTAAGGTTTAGTAACTTGTAGGTTTAGTTGTTTCATTACTTAATAGTGGCATAAGGTTATGTGAAGCTCCTCAATTAAACATACAATTATGTAGGAGGAAATCATGAATCAATAAAGGAATGTAGAAAGGAGGTGTTGAAGAATCTACCTCCTCCACATGTGGACCAAAAACCACTACTGGTTTATCTTCTTGCAGATTCACAGTGTCATTTATATTCACATTCTCACGTAGGTTGATAAATTCAACAATCTCTCTTTGATAAACTGGTTTTTTGACCAACTCTGTGAGGGGCACCTAAATTCTGATTTTTTCTAACTCTTTAGTAAGACTAAATAGATGGACCTGTTTATTATTCCTTTCATTTTCATCTTCACTTCTCTTCATCTCTGAAATCTCTTGCACAATGGAAACAATTTTTTCTAAAGAAATTTTATCACTTTTATCTTGAGAAGACTCACCTTGAAGTATTTGAGTTTTTCTATTTGTATTTTGTTGTTACTTTCCTTTATTTAATTGTTTTGCAGGTTGTGGTTCTTGTGGAGTCACCTTTTGTAGGGGAGGTGGAACTTGCTGAACACCTTCATTTTCTTGAATTCTAGATATTTTTCTTGATCTCAAGTAATATTTCTTATGTAATTCTGCCTGCATAAAGTCAATAAGTTGCTTCCAATATTCATGAATTTCATTCACATCATAAATGGCATCCGTTTCAGTATATTCTTCTCCCTCAATACCTAGTTCATCTTCATATCCTACATATAATGTGGAAATATGATCATCATGATCCTTGGAATGCTTTGGCACTTCATCAGGATCTGCCTCTAAGTAAAGTGGTGCTTCAACCTTATCTTGGCCTTTTCTCTCCTTTTGTAAAATTTGCAAAGGTTTTCTTCTATATTTAGGATTAAATTTTTTGCTTTGTTGTACTTGCCTCTGAGAATTCTTACTCTCCAATTCCAATTTAATCAATTTACTAGACAAATTTTTAATCACATTATTCATATCCTCTAATGTTTGATTTTGTGAGGATTCCACTTTAGCCTTTCCCTTATCTTGGGTAGGTTGTGCCTCTGCTACTTTACCTATAGCCACCAGATTTGCTTATATTTCTAAAGCATCAATTTGGATCTGATCAAAGGTTTGGATCTTCTCTCCCTCAATGTGAACCCAAAAGCTGATTCAAATGCCCCTACAAAAGTTATTTTTGCACCAGTAGGAGGGGGCTTGATCTCCACTGAAAGATTGTTGTAAAGTTTATTGAACCTTCTGATGAACTCAACAACACTTTCATCATATTTCTTTTTAATAGCATTAAACTATATAAGTGAATACCCATGGTCTTATTTCTCTCCCCATCTCTGGGTGAACTGGCACTCCATCTCTTCCCATGTAGGAATAGAGTTATTAGGAAGCACTTTAAACCACTTTCTTGCTTCACGATCCAAGGATTGCACAAAAAGTCTTAAAACAACATCCAGATGTTCAACATTGAGATTTTCTACAAAATTACAAAACAATGCTATGTGCTTATTTGTTGTTTGTTCATTCTCCCTTGAGAAATGAGGAAGAATTTTTAAGTATTCTTGAGGCATTGGATTCAATTGTTGTGGCAATTGAATAGGTTCATACATGTTCAACAAGAATGCAGGTGTTGCCATGTTTTCTCTTGAACTTACTAAACGTTGAGTACCAGCAAATGTAAAACCCGTCTAAGGAGTAAATTGATTATGAAAAGGTGGAAATGTAGTTATAGGTTCAAGTTGAACAACTATAGCAGATATATTTCTGAATACTGAGAAAGAAATAGACTCTAAACATTGTTCTTGACAGTTGGGCTCTTGAAATGAAGTGGATGTAAATGGTAGCTCTTGGTCAATAAAAGGTGAATATTTGGATGAAAGATGTGTTGAATTGATGCCGGGTGCAGACAATGTAAGACTTGGTGTAAATGGAGTTTTTGGCTTTCCAACCCTTTTGGAAACTAATTTCTCAGGGTCTGAAAGGGCTTGATATTTCTGCTATGAGGTATCTGACCTTGTATGAGGCCTCTTTGAATCCACAGTTATTGTTTTCTATTCAATACAACCAAATATTCCCTCCTCACTGAACAACCAGAGGAAAATATTGAAAACCCAGGGAAAAATGTTCTTGCTTTCGTCCCCAGCAATGACGCCAATTAACGTTGTCCCTTAAGAAACCAATTTCCTGGCTATGTATAAATTGTGCTTAAGACATTAATTTTATTTTTGCAGGTCACTTATTTGTATAATGTATCCTCATATGAAGGGCCTGAAGGACCTGACTTTTAACCCTTAATAATTAGTTGACATGAAAATCTTATAATTTCATGTGATGTTGAATATGAATGTTGTGTGAAGAATTCCTTGAGAAGTTAAAGATAATATGTTGTGTTTGACAGGAACTATTATTTGTAACTTAGAAGAAATATAGGGGTAGGAACTTTAAATATAGGAGCACTCTTTTAAGGAACTTTAACTTCATTCACATAAGTAAACAAAGACCTACAACTTCATTACCATATTTAAATAAAGGAAGAAACATGATGACACATAACAGGGAAATTACAAAATCATACCCAACAATGTGTGGAAAACTTTTGATTCTTTCATTAATCATCAATTGATCAAGAATACAATAGCATAGTCTCTACGATCTTCAAAATTTGAACCCTTTTTCTATAATTTTTCATGTTTTATACATCAAGGGACAGTTGGTAACTAACCAAACTATCAAACTACTTAACTACCCTTTTTAACTGCCTAAAGTAAAAGTCATTACAGAATATTACATTAGAGGGTAAAAGACACATCATTGTTCTCAAGAAAATAAGATAACAAGAAGTAACAAAAATTAGAGTATGATTGGTAATTGTTGTTCGTTGTTTGAATCTGTGGCTTGAGTAGATGGTCCTGCTGACTCAGATTTTCTGAACTGGCTGCAAGGTTGCTTAGTACTAAAACAAAAGACTAATACAACGGGAATTTTCTTGTCTTTTATATATATTCAAACGGGAGGGGAACCTATAATTAATGTAACTAATTAATGAAGTGGCAGATGAGGTGTCGGGGTATTGTGAATGAGGTGGATGGTAATGAATGAGGGTGGCGGATGATGTGGAGGAGATGAGATGTGGTGGAGCGATGGGGGTGGCCCACTGTAGAGGTAGGGAGTGTATGGAATTTTCATCGAGTTTGAACCCCCGCAACAATCTCAAGTCATAGATCTCTGTAAAACACCTTGACGTCATGGTAAGCTACGAGGGTTGAGCCTAAGTTATAACTCGTGCTCGTTGCTCCCCCGTAGAGCACTTTACTCACTTCTCGAACCCATGCTTACTTAAATCCTGTGATATTTCTCAAACTTTAATATGGGTCGGAGCCCCACCTTACTTCGGATTTGAATGCCATAAAAATAAATCACTATTTTCAGACTTTCACATTCTATTTTGATTTTTTAGAGCATAATATTTGATTTTTTTTATTTTTATTTTATTTTCTGTGATAATATTACAAATGGAATTTAAATGACGATGGATGCTACAACAATAGCCATGAAGCTTTTCTAACCAGTCTCTACTAAGGATAAAGCCATAAAATTCAAGAATATCAGCTACAAGAATGTCAATGACTTGAAAAACTTTGGGATTTGATGAGAGTCTGATGGTTACCTAATCAAGTTCTCTAACAACTTCGACTTGAGACCAATCTAACTGCACAATCCATACAATCGATTTTTGGGGTTGAACATTCAACTTTGCACAAACTGTTCTAGGTAAAATGCTAGATGAAGCTCCTGAATCAACTAAACAGTTGTGTAAGTTTCTATTAAAAATGTAAAAAGTAAGGAGAAATGGAGGAGTATTGGATTTAGATATTCCTCCAATCAGAGTAATGTCGGCTGTATCAATTTCATTTAAAGAGGTGCTAGGAGGTCTTCCCGTTTCTTGGGCAGCTTGTGAGATCATAGCAGTATGAAGAGGTGAAGTAGGTACTGCTTTGAGCTCCTTAAGGAGTAGCTTCTGCTAATGTTTCAACTTGCTAAGCTCATGAAAGGTGATGTTTTCCCTAGTATTTTTCATATCATCAACAATAATTTATTCCATTTCATTAGACACTATCAGGGTTTTAGTTGAAGGTGAAGAGTTCAACTCAGAAGGAGTAGTTTGAGTGGATTTTGGGGAAGATTTCTTAAATTTTGTTTTGTCCTTGGGAGGTGGAATTGAAGCCTTCTTCTTTGGATTTGTTTGCAGAAAATCAACAGGGTTTTTACTTTGGGTAGCAACAGACAATGCTTCTTGCGTTTCTTCATTGGGAAGTATAAAATCTCACATTCCTTGTAACACTACCACTTCTTTGTCATCTGTTTTCTCTTCATTTGTTGAAACTTCATCTTCCTCTCCATCTGATTCAGCATTTGATATAGCATTTGGAGGTTTAGGATCAACAGGGGAATTCCTTTTAAATTGTCTAAGAGATTTCTTAGAGTAAGTCTCTGCTACCTATTTGTTAATATCAACCACCTCTTTAGACATGGTTTTGAGGACTTTCTGAAAACCTTCAAGATCAAAAGGATATTTTGGTGGTTTATTCTTGGATTCATACCTAAAAGTCACTTTATTAGATTTTCGTTCTTCTAATGCATTTTTCTTATCTACAACTAGAATGTTTTTTTCTACAGCTATTGGCTCTTTCATATTTTCTGCCAAAGTTGGTTTGGCATCTCTATAGACGAAAATAGGTGTATTTAAAGGGAGAGCAGAAATATACCACTCATTTTGGACCTCATTGCTGGGCTTAGATTTCGTTGGTATCTTATTCAATAATTTATTGAAGCGAGAGTTGAAGTCTTTTTTTGGTTCTTTAGGTTCAACTTTCAAATTGGAGAGATCATTGATTAGGGTAGCCATGGATCTATCATCTCCAAATTTAGTTAAGAAATGCTCTTGAAAAGAATCCCAACTAGTAATAGAACCTGATGGTAATGAGAAGTACCATGATCCTACTGCTCCTTGCAAAGTATATGGAAATAATCTTACAACTGCATCTTCTTCTACTACTTCATTCAAGTTAATGGACAACATAAAATTGTTTATGTTCCTCAGCCTGTATGCCACTATTAGGATTGAACTTTGGTAACAAATTCTTTGGATGGGCTGGCAATGGATGTAAAGGTGCAATCATCGTAACAGCTCCTAGATTTTTCCATGGCCTTTGAGGAGGTTGAGCCATTGTTGGTCTTCGAGAAGAGGAAGACGTGGCAGTGGTTGAAGATGATTGGGTAGAGGAAGATGGAGTTCCAATACCTGTGTGAATCACGATCTGGAGTGGTGAGGTGGATGATTGGTCTTGTGATGATATAGATGGAATGAAAGAAGATGACGATTGTGTTGACGAAAGAACCTCGTTATGAGATTCAGATGGTGTCTTCTTAGCTTTCTTAAGGCTTGGTAGACGGAATTCGAATGGTGGGATTCCAAAATTTTCTCTATGTGCTCTAGTCAACCATTGAGATGGGGTAAACTGAGAGGTAACACTATCTTGGGATAACTGAGATTCCTCTTGAGATATCAAAATCCCCTATAATTTATGAATCAAATATTGGACTTCAACGGCTTCGGTAGAAGAAGAATGATCTGGCTTCTTTGGGAGTTGTTTTTACAACTTCTCACTTAGGATTAGGAGATTTGGAATGTGGTCGAGAAGTTGGAGGCCATGGTGAGGGAGTTTTACTCTTAGAATGGCCAGTTAATTTGGATTTACTTTCCATTCACAGTCAGGCCCTCCTTCTAGCGCTAAAAATGTTGAAGCCTCGAAAATCATTGCTTACAAATTTGGGGGAAAACCACCCGATCTGGACCTTGGTTGACAACTTCTTTTCCATTTGGTGTAGTGGCTTCGACTGGGGGTAATGGGACTAGTTTCATAATGTAAATTATGATAGTGCTGATAGGGTGATATATGATAGCTCGGAGGAATGTTTAAACTAAAAGTGATCTAATATAAACTAATAATCACATACATATATCCTAATTTAAACACTATCTAGCTATGACTATACCCTAGAATAAAATTGAAACATGCGATCTACAATAATGTCCTAAAGTAATTGGTAATAAAGATCATTCAAATGTAATAGGAAGTGAAATTGTTTTAACAATAATCGCTTCGAATAAATAGTTATTTGAAACGATTGTGAAAGATATATCACATAAGAAATTATTCATATATTCAACATAGAATTTAGGCCATCACCATACAAAAGTGAAATAATGCTAACCAAGCTTTAGACTTTCATACATAAACAATTTTAAGAAAAATTATTTCTTAATACATAAACAAAACAAAATCACAAGATAAAAGTACCATTTGTAATAAGTTTTGCTCATGTGTTTCAGTAATATCGACCTACTTTCAATCAATCCAACACCAACTAAGAGTACAAAAGTGCAATTTCAGTAGAAGATGCCAGATAAGATAAAAATAAATCATGTTCCATTCATTTCACTAGAACTTCCTCAAAGGGATAGAAGTGCATGTTTTGAATATTGTTTCTAATAAAATTTCTGGACCCCTCTCTAAATGCATGAAAGGGGTTTAAATACTAAACTAGGAATCCTAATAATAGATTATTACAAAAATAGTTGACGAGGTTTAAACAACCTTCCTCAAATTGTGCAAATCAAAACAAAAATAGAAATAAAACATGGTGACTAACTCCTTTGTGTTGATTTTGAGCTGTGTTGATCGGTTGATCGTAGATTTCAACTACCTAATGAACACGACATCAGTTAGTGCTGGCACCATTTTCTATGTGGAAGAGGTTAGGCATCAGAGGGTCATCCACTGGCTGTAAGGTTTAACTAAATATTGCTAGTATTCTTCCCAGTTTAACCTGGTCATTTGCCTAATTGCTCCCTCTTTCTCTCCTATTGCCTACCTCCACTGTTGTTAAAGTTGCTTGACATTTGAAAGGAAACCTGGTAAATACTTTGCCACCAAGTTTGCACTGTGTAAATTTCCATTGATGTTTTCAATATGAAAGTTTGTTGCTGCTGCTACGACCATTGTTGCCTTTTCTTTTTGTCTAAGACGAGAATCTCAGTCTGCAAATAAAATTTCTTTATGTGACTCCTCCATACACAAATCGGCCTTCCTCCCATCCTCTGAATTCTATGAGGTGATGAAGTCAGAAACTCTTTTCAAGACTTCATCGTATTTGAGTCTCATGTCAATGACTTGACTTGTTAACTTTTCACTAGTCTCGCAATATGGACTCAACTGCGAGACCTTCTAGCATAGAATTTATTTTTGGTGCATTAGCTGGGAGTTCACGATAAGAGCTTTGATTATAAGCTGATCAATATTTCGGGTATCCTTATACTTATATGTTACTACTTTTATTTGTGCTTCCTTTTCTAATAGGCTGGCTTGATGTTTTATTTTCATCTGCTCAAATTCTTGCTGGAGCTTGCCTATTTGCAATTCCACTTGTTGGTTATATTTTTCTTTCTCTAACTGTTGTTCCAACAACAGAATTTTATTTTCATTTTCTCTGAGAAACATTTATACCTTTGTTGCTTTGTTAATAGTCGTTATAACGTAGGCTCATGCAAAATGAGATAGTCTAGAAAGGTTGTTAGATGGGTCAATGGGTGAGTCCTTCCAGAAAATATCTGTCGCTTCATTATCGGGAGTGGTAGCAACTGTATCATACAAATTCCTCTTGTTTCTCTTCCTTTTGACAACAACATTGTGGGTTGGGCTATAGAAAACATCTGAAGGATGAATCTCCTGAATTCTCAAAAGAATTTTAGGGGTAGGAGTGGCAGGAATGTGCTCTACCTCTTGAGTACTTACAATTTTCTCTACTGTACTTTCTTAAGTTGTTTTGTGTTGCGGAGTCTATGGCTTAGGTGCTTGTTTCTCTGTATGGAGATTTTTATTAAAATTCTTCGATTCTTTCTCTAAATCAATTATCGAGGGTTTTGTTGACTAGGTGGAGGTGAAATGAATTTTAGCTTCTTTTTTAGCTAAGGTTTGCTCAACTGTCTTTTTTGTAGATTCAGTTGTATCCTTTTCTGACTCCTTACTTTTGCTTCCCCCATTTTGTGACCATTGCTATGATTTATTTGACTCCCTGGTAGACTTCTCTTGGGACTCTTCTTGGGAATTATCTTTAGAATTTTCTCTGGAGCTTCCTTCTAGGCTTACGCTAGGAGTTGGCTCACTTATTGGTCCAGTTAGTAATTGGCCCAATGGGACCTTTAACAATCTCATTTCTCTATATTCAAGAAAGGATTCAAGCTCTTATGGGCAAAAAGTAGTGATGACATGTGTTTCACCTCTGTGAATGTCTCTTTTTGTAGGAATATGTCATCAAATGCATCTTCCTCATGACTGAATACCTTCACTTTTACCATGGTAGTGAAGTCTTTGGAAGTGCCATTTGGGTCATACTCCCTTCCTGGGAATTTAGGTAATTTTAGAGATTGCATGATCCCTGCTTCTTTGAATGCATGCCCCATATCGTGTAGCACAAATGCTCCACACTGCAACAGAAATGTAGGCCAAACGGTCTTTTCTACTTCCTTTAATCCTTTTCCTATCCCACCCTCACTCGCTGTTTGATATGGTACCTCTCTAGCCATCAATTTGTCTGGAACATATTATAGGAGGACATGCGGTGAGCTAATGCTCCCAAATACCCTAATACATGTGAATGTTTTCTCCCCAAACCATCTAGCCACTGGGATGATATGTACCTCGGCTTCCTTAGAAAACCTAGGGGTATCTCGGTTCTAAACCTGTTTGTGGATAGGGAGCATGATTCCATGACAAATTTTGTAAAAATGTGGGTGAAATTGAGACTCCCACATGTCCTTATGATATATATGAATGGGAAGTGGATCTTTCACAGTCCACTTCCATCCTATGGTAGGAAATTTTGAACCAAAAAAAATTGCCTCCATCACATAGGCACTCATAAAAAAGGAGGGTAAACCCTCGAAGAGATACTCCTTTTCCTCCTATAATCAATTATTGCCTTCGATAAATTATGAGACAAAATTTGGGCCCAATTCATTATGTTGTGTTTACGACTGTATCTATTAATGGCAGCCATTATGGGGAAAATTTAATGCTATCGGGCTTGCCAAACATCCTACATAGCATGGCTGCTGCAAAACTATGGGGAGGAGAAATATATGCAGTAGAGTACATACCCACTTTGTCCTTTTTTATCTTTCCCTCATAATTCAACCAAGTGGATGACATCTTCTGGGTCCTCATTCTGTTTGTAAAACCTCTCAAGGAACTATTTGTTGTAGATGGCTTGGGGCTCTGGTAGGTGGTACATAAGCCGTAGGTTTTCTGGCAAAAAATATCCCATAACCTCTTGGCTTCTATTCTTAAATTCTTTGTCTGGGATATCAGCCTGATCAATAATCTACTTGACCATATCTATGTAAGGGATTATCTTTGGGTGCGCAACTATGCAGTGTAGGAATGATCATTCCATCTAAAAATTGGTGGCATCTAAGGAAACATGACCATCAGCTGTGACCTTTGTTTATAGAGGTCTTTGTTCCTCTTATTCTAATATATCATACATTGTTTCGCACATAGAGGTCCCTCCTTCTCTGCAACATGTAGTATATGTGAATAAAGGAGTCATTTCTAATATCTCAGACACAACCGCCTTGCCCTTCTTTGCCATTGCTCCCAAAGACTCCTTTTGTGGATTTTCCTTGAAAATGGAGAAAATCAGTAGCTATCAGATATACAGAGATAAGGATGAATGTAATCTGCAATAATACAGATAACTTGAAAAGATGATAAGAAAGGAGTTTTATTTGAACGCAAGGGAGAAGATGTCATACGTTGGATGGATTTTCAGAGATAAATGCGATTAAACTTTACTAAATTCCCACTAATGGTTCATTATCTCTTAGATTTAATGCTAATTAATGTCTGCATCATAATTCGGGAAGAAAGCTTCTTGGGTGGTGAGCCTTTCAATTGTGAAAATGTTGATTTTGCGATTTGCGAAGCAATATCGTAGATCACATTATCACATTATGTTTGTGTGCTTTCCTTATTGTTTCTGTGAGATGTGAGATGCGAGCCGCTTACTATTGTTTCCCAAACATAGCTCATTTGTTAGGTCTCCTTGTGTAAGGCTCCTTTTATTAAGAAACAAACCTAAATACTTGTTTGTGACCGATCTCGGGAGTGGGTCTCAATCTCAATTGCATTTCACAATCTCAATGGATGGTAAGTTTGCAATGTTCTTCTAAATGTCCAAAATGTGACGTGGTAAGGGAAATTTTGTCATCACAATTTTGCATCTCACAAATTTTAAGGTAACTCATTAAGGAGTTCTTTCTAAAAATAGTGATATGTGACACGGGCCTTGGTTTTAATAAGAGATGCCTTAGGACTTAGTTTATATAAAAAACATACTAGTTTCAAAGTATTAAAAAGCAAAGTACTCTTTTGATCGATTTTCGCTAGATTTGGTGGATTACCAAGGCTTTCAATCACACTTGATCGTGCGATATGCGAGAAAGGTAGAAATTTAATAGTTTTTGAAAAGGTGTTTGATCGATATCTTGTTTTATTCCAAAATGTAATAAGGAAAATGCCTAAATGCTAAACTTATTTTTGGAATGATTTTTTTAAGGGTCCCCATTTATTAATGTAGTATTGACTACTACTGTTAACAAATGGGGGGTTGTTGAATAGCATAATAGGTTCCTTCTTATTGGCTTTACCCCCCTTCCTAGATCATTTTGCTATAGGAGTGGGTTCCTGTTGAGGTGGTGATGGAACTGGAGCATTGACAGGGGTTGTAGGGACCAATTGAACCGAGGGCAAAGCATGATATGGTCTAGCTAACCAGGTAGAGTGTTTGTAGGGTGATCAATGTACCACACTAGGATCCCCAAAGTCATATTAGGGAAGACCAATGAAGCCATGACAGGGACATAAAAGATTCCTAGAGGAGGAAATAAGAAAGGTACTTGTCCTATAGGGTAATGTCCTCGTAGAACAACTCTTGGATGATTGAGACATGGAGGAATAGTTCCTGGTGGGAACAAAGTGGAGGCACCCAAAAACGAAGGGGGTCTTATGGGGTGGATCCGGATGGCTCAGCTGAAATGGTAACCACAGGGTGCTAAGGCTCAAAGGTAAGAGGAGGAGGACTGGGGAAAGCACCTAAAAATGGGGAATATTTGTAGACTCCAAGTGAAACATCAGTGAGAGGGGTAGAATATTGCTTGTAGGAAATCGACGAGATAATGGACTCAGGGGAGGTCAAGGATGACAGCTCATAGTATGTCAACTGATAGATGGTGACGATCTTCCCTTCACGGGGGAAGAACATCTTTTAGAAAATTGTAGACGTGATGGATAACATGGCATAAGTGTAAGTACGACCCAAAAGAATGTTGTAATCTATAGGGGCATCAATAACCTTAATGTCTATGTGGATAGTCTTGCCTGCAAGAGTTACTGGACAATTGCGATACATGCCAAGGGGCTGGGAGGAGGGACCATCCCAAGCACGCAAAGTGATGGTGTATGGGGAAAATTTAGGTGACTTGAGTTTCTTCCAAATGGAAACAGACATCACACAGGTGGATGCACCTTCGTCAACAATACATTGGGAGATGATGGCATTATGGACTTGGACAGGCATTTGGAAAGAAATGGATGGAGGTAATGGAGGATGTTCTGATGTATCAATAGGAAATACAATCAAACAATTGTCTAAAGGATCTGCTGCACCCAAAGTAGTTAATAGAACTTTCTTTTGATATGGGCACCACTGGAGCACTTCGAGCATCGACATGGGAGCAAGGGATTTCACCAAGTCATTTACTATACTATATGTATGGTCAACTCTGTTAGAATCCATGTTACGTAATAATGGTCCTTTGAGATCTTTGGAATTGACTCAACTTTAGGATGAGGAATTTGTAGCAGATCATTTGGGGTCATAAGATGCTCGGTACATGCTTTGGTTTTGGACTCAGTGGCAGAAGAAATCAATGGATTTTCATATTGACGTGACCGAGTTTGTAGGTTGATATTAGAGGGATTGACCTCGTCAGAATTCATCATAAGGACCAGGTAGTCACCATGACAAAAGGGTTGGGGAAGGTGGACTGCTTGACCTTGTTGAGGTTGAGCAGTAGCAAATCCTTGCTTAGGGAAAGGATTTGTGAGCACGATCGGTTGAGATGGTGCAAGATTCTAAGGTGGTTGCCGCATGCGCAGTTGACCTCTAGAAGTTTCTTGGGATTCCCACATTTGGTGCATCTAGGGTAAGAGAGGACACTCATGAGTATAATGGACATGTACACCACAACATGCATAAGGCTTGTTCATATGAATAGCTTTGTTCTTCATAGGTTGGTCACCCTATTGCTAGTTGTTAGTGTTAGGTTGGTTCCCTTGGGGTTGATTACCTTGGTTAGCTTGGTTACCCTTGTTACCTTTCCCATTATTTTTTTTCTTCAAATTTGGGGGATTGGTCACACTCTACTATGCAAACACTTGACCCTGAGGGGGAAGTCGCTACTAGGGCTGAGGATGCATGGGAAGTTGTGGTGATAATGCATGTGGGGCTGGAGCACTTGGCGGTGCATAGGTATAAGATGGTGAAGGAACAACCGTCTGGTAGACAGGTTGAGAACTATCTAGCCCTAACATCTATTGATGTGGTTGGGTGAATGCACAAGATGTGCTTTGTCCTAAATACACATTGTTGGGAGGAGGGGAATAAGGGTTAGAGGAACTGATGCCCCCCTACAGAATTGGCACAACCAGGATGGGGGAGGTCTGGTATAATGGTATAGACATAACCATATTGAGCATAAATCAATTCGTATGTCAGAGAAGTTTGGATAGCCTCTTCCTTCGTCTGAGGAAAATGATATGTGACATCTTTGGAAATAGGCGCTAAAATAGTTCTAAGGAACCAATCGAGGTAGACAAGGTCTTTGAAGGGTGGAGCACGACACATGCTCCTCCTCCTATGTCATTCTTGGACATGATCAGAAATATAGGTGGTAGAGGATTAAATGAATGCATTCAAGAGCTTTGTACTAGTGTCGTATAGGAGAGGTAACTGAAAATATGAGAGGAATGCTTTAACAAATGTCATGAAAATGGAATGAGAGGAAGTGGGCTGGTCAACATACCACTTCACATCATCTCCAATGAGCGTTCGCTGGAACTGTTATCACTTAAAACTAAAATTGATATATGTAACTTTTCATCCTAGCCCGATGACAAAGGTCAGTGCTAGTTTATTTTTGTTTTAATTTTCTTCCCTTGGAAATATGAAGTTTTGAAGAGTTTTTTAGTCAAGTTATTCTAAGCTCCCATTGGTTCCCCTCCATCTACCATTGTTTTATAGCCACCTGTTATCTTATGTCAGTCACCGTGCCTTTTTGTAATTTCGCAGCGCAATCCTGATTAGGCAGTTTCGCAGTGCATCATTCAAATTTAAAACTGACAGCGCTGCGAAATCATGGATTCGTACATTTCACAGCGAATCTTTCCCGAAATGTCAAATCCGTTAGGTGAGTCATAGGCCGTGTCTTCTCATGTCAGATCATGTACCCTTCTTATCACATTTCACCACTCATTGCCACTATCACCACCACTAGATCTGTTGATACGCATGAATCATCATTTCCAAGAAAGACCACCGTGCATAAAACTTAATGATGGTCGTAAGTCTTGCATGAAATGACAAATCTGCAAGATTACAACTTGAAATATTTTAAACGGAAAATTTTAAAATTCAACTGCAAAGATAATCAAGCGAGGCTGATAATCAAGCGAGGCTGAATTCAAATAGAAGCTGAATCACAATTCCAACCGGAGTTGGTAGTCATTTTTTGCGAAGATTTGGAAGAATCAATGGAGAAAAAGGAGCACAGATCCGGAAAATGTCTAAGGACTGAGCCTAAAGGCTTAGATATAACGCTGAGAAATAAAGAGGTGGAGAAAGCATTTAAAAAGGCCGGGTGCTGGAATTTTTGCAAAAAGTTACAAGGAGGGCACGCACAGGTAACTAAAGAATTTGCACTTAACTTCACAGGTTTGAATTCAAAAGTAGCCATGATAGAATTGCAGGTTTCGCCAGAAGTGATATCTACTGTGACAGAGATCCCACGAGGACAAGAGCAATGGTTTAAAAATTTCAAGTTTGACATGAATCCTTGCAAGGAGTTTTGAAGGATGAATTTGTAAATGAAGATTTAAGTAAGGCAGTGCCCAGGAGTTATGTCAAAGAATATTATGCTCATTTACTCACCTGCATACAAAAATATCTGACTTGTGAAGGAAGGTATACCAAGGTTTATTCTTACCATTTTAAACTCCTTTTGCATTTCACCGGGAAGGTCTCCATAGACTTACCTTTTTATCTTTTCCGTAGTTTGAGTAAGATGTGTGATAAGGTACAGCTGAGGAAAGAGGATTGTGAAACCTCTTTGTTTCATCATGGTTTGATCAAACTACTGGTTTTAGATGGGCTCCAAAAGGTAGACAAAGATTGGAATTCATTCATTTTTATGGCTGGCTTCAAAAGCCAGACTGGCCTCACTCCTCTACCTGCTAGAGATTTTACAATAGCTGAGCTCCAAACAGAAGCAAGAGCTAAAAGAGTTCCAAATTCACAAGTAAGAAAACAAGTGAAGCCACTCATCATCCAAGATCAACCTCAGCAATCAACTAAGGAAAAAGCTCATGGTAAAAAGACTGTACCTGAAACAAGCACATCTGAAGTAGTCTCAAGGATAAGAACAAGAAGCCAGATGAATAAGGAAAAAGGTAAAGCTATAGCAGTCGAAGAAAGTCCAGTGTCCAAGGGAAGTTTAAATGCCTTATTACAGGCTATTGACTTTGAGCAATCTCTACCAGTTCAAATTGAGTTGATACAGTCAGAACAAGAAAGCACCAAGAAAGCCAAGGCCTCAAAAAGGCTTAAATTTGATGAGCCAGCTGAAGAGTTTGTTTTTAAACCTAGAAGACCTATGACAAGGAGATTCCAGCAAGTACAGGAAGCACTGTCAAGAACAGAGGAAACAGGGGAAGGGACACAACGTTGGCAAAAGAAAAACACAGGAAAAACAGTCATCACATCTAAAGAAGATAATATAGCAGACCTGAAGAGCCAATTAGAATCAGCTAAGCATGAGATTGCCAAATTGAAGAAAGCTGCTAGAAGACATGCAGTCATACAAGCAAACTATTATAAAACTCTATGGAAAGGGAATGCAACTGTAGAAGCCCAGGTGAATTCAGTGGTTGATGGCCATTCACAATTTCACACCTGGACAGTACCAACAATCAAAGAAGCCAAGTACATCAGAAGGATCAATATGCAACTGAGAGCTGGGAATAAGGTTATGAAGAAACAAATTGAAGATCTGAAGGCACAGCTAAGCCAGCTTAAAGGACCTGCTAAATGAGTTTTCATTTCAAGTAAGATTCTATTTCAAAATTTTGATAAGTTTGCTTGATCTTATCTTTCTGAAGAAATCTAAATCCCTATTCGGCCTTTGGAAAGTCTAAAGAAGTTTTTGGCAATCGAGCACTCGGTTAATAAAGGTCTCAGGTTAAAAACAAGTTGTTTTAAATAACTCAACAGTTTCGTAGCGCGCTACGAAACTGCTGAAAGTGATGATTTCAACATAAATCAAGCAGTTTTGAAGTTGAAGCGGGAAAATTTTGAAGGACAGTTGTATACAATGAGAACACCTGAAGTTACAATAGCCAATCAGACTAGCACAAGTGGAAATAAATAGTTTGAATCAAAAAGTGGCATTTTGTCATATCATAAGGAAATTGAAGCATGTATCAGACAGCTTGAATACGTTTTCCTTTTTGTTTTCGAAACAGTGGATGACACATCATCAAATCAGGTTTCATAACAGCGGACAACACATCAAAACGTGGCCACCGTCATATTTTTAGGGACAACAATTAAAAAACCGACTTATGAAGATTCGAAGATCATACAGCCAAGAAGCAAGGATAGTCTCCTAATTTTTCTGGACAGTGAAGAAGATACAGCATCCAAGGTTAACATGGAGCATTAAACACCCATCTCAGCCAAACTGAAAGAGAACTAGATGTCATAGAAAGGAATCATCTTAATTAAAGCCATCATGCATGTAATATGGAGTTAGAATCATAGTTGATTTAGATCTCTAAAAAACTCCACTCAACACTTTGTTGTATTTATTAAGTAGTTAGAGTTTAAGAGTTGTCAGTAATAGAAGTAGTTTTCGAATTCCCCTCATGCTTGAGGAGGAATCTCGATCAGTTAGAATAAGAGCTCTATATATAGCTGAAACAGCAATGTAATCGGGGTTGGAAATTTTTATGGAAAATCTTGTATTTGGCCTATGTAAGACTCATTTTCAGTAATACATGCTTGACTTTACTTCTCAGGATTCATGAAGGATTTTTTATGTTCAGAATATGTGATGTTGTCCTTTTCTTAATTCTTACAGCGGTATGGATGTATAATCACTCAGAATTCACTGACTGTGCTCTGACTTCCTGTATACATTTATAAACTGTGTGGTCCCATGTGAGTTTATGTTCTGAATGTTTAAATGTTGAATGCCCTGACTTCCATGTAGGGTTGAGTTCATTGTTATATTGAGGTGTTGTTGACTCCATAAGCCCAATGGATAGTTTTGTTTAATGTGTTTCCACCATTCATATTTTTCACAGTTGTTCTATAAGAGTTAGCCATCTTATCTTTAATCAAAATCATTAATCCATCAAGAGAGAGCCCTCTCAGGTTGAGGAGGCTAAGCCTCAGCCTAAAGTAGGTTGAAATAGTTACTTAGAGTCAACCTGACCAGCAGCCTATCAGGATCTGATTTTGAGAGAACAACCAAAGACGAATGGAATAATCGGTGATGGAATTGGATGAAAACCACATATAGAAGGAGTGGATGTGATTGGTAGGTTCCTTTCCAGAACTACCCTCAAACATGGTAATGTTGGAGGGAAGCTTAGTCGGTAGTGTATAGGGTCATTGATCAAAAGCTAAAACCTGGGAGGCTTAACCCAACCATGAAATGTAGCATGGGATCTTTCACAATGGTTCATGAGATGGTTCTACTAGATGTGATCATTGGGGTAGAACCAGATCCAACACTAGTTTGGGTTCCTACACCTGCAGTGGTTTCTAACATGATGATGGTATGCAGTGAAAGAGGCTCATAATAAAATGAGGAATCAAATTAACCAAAAGAGGAGTGTGTATGGGGACTCAGGGGAATATGAACGTGAACCCTACAAGGGGGGAGTAATATGCCCAAGTGGAAACTGGGGATGAATGCCTAATAGTCTCTGTGACAAATGCCTTGGTGGTTCAATGGTTGTAAGACACAAGTGGCATAGAAATTGTGAAGGGAGATCAACGAGATGTTTTTGTCTCTATGTGGGGAGATAAATTAATTAAGATATGTCTTAGATTGGCAGTGTAAGCCAAGATCCCTTCACTTAAGGTGTGCTTGTGTGTAAGTGTGGTTATTAATTAATCCTAGATCATGTTTGAAAAACGAAAAAAATTGTTGAAATAAACTGAAATTAAAAACAGAAAATGGACATCAAATAAACTTTCTAAACCCCACCCAATTGGGTTTGCAAACACTTGCTGATTGGTGGTGAAGTAAAATGAAAACACACGAAAAATGCCAAGATATTCAAGCCTTGGTGTGACTGGGATCAAATGACACTATGTTGTTGGAAACTGGTGCAGCAACAACAAAATTGCAGGGAGGAAAATTGTTGCAAAAAGATAGGGAGATGGATGTGAAGCCTAGGTAAAACAGTGGCACCCTAAGGAAAATGAACAAACAAGGTTCAAGATGAAAATTTGGATGGAAACAACCAATCTTTGAAGATTTGAAAGAGGAAGGTATAGATATGGAAAACATGGCTGAAAGATCTGGAAAAACTCAAACTTCTTAGTTAGCTAAACTCCTCCTATAAAGTTGGAAGCACACTAGAAGCCCTAAAGAGGCTAAATTCCACTTCTACAAGAAAAATAGAGTAGATCAAGGCCTAAGGGGGGTAATATAGTGGTCAACCAACCCAACAGATAGCTCTAGGAAAAACCCAGAAACAGATCAGAAAAAATCCTAGAAACACTAAAAATCATAGGTACTGACTTGATTCCTAGGATATGACACTTTTAGGGCTATAAACTGCATTGTGGACCTCCATATCACACTTTTTGGGTACACAAGTTTGATTTCTAATTCTTGATTCTCCTTCAACAAGTCTTGGAAAAATGTGATGTCTTTGTCGCGGTTGGTTCTTGTGACCTACCGAAAAGACCATAAAACTTACGGAAGTTAGAAATTTCACTAATATAAGGATAGAATGATAGTAAACAACATTAAAAGACTGAAAAAGAAAAACCCTAAGATGAAAACTAAAGGTCACCCAAGTGTTTGGATTAGAATTAAAAATGCAATGGAATTGCAAAATTGTTATTGTGTTGTCTTCTTGAATGTGTATGAAAAGAAATCACTTAAGGATGTGGATGACAAACATCCCTAACAATGAAACTGGATGCTAAACATTGTAGATATGCAGCAAATGATAATAAAAAAAAACTTGTCAAAGCCCTGATCTATGCCACAATCATAGTTAAACAACAAAATGGCATAGTAAAATAAGTGCAAGTAATTCCAATAATCCAATGGAAACCATGTATAAAAGAATATATTTTATTAAACAACACTTGTGAAGGGAACACATAATGTTACCAGTCTCCCTCTATGGGACGGGTTCTTGGCTATCCTCAATTGTCTTCAGCTTTTATAGAGTCTTTCTCCTTTATAATGTGTAAATTGAGCAAATAAAATGTTTGAGCTCAATGAGAACTCAAATGGAAAAGAAAATGGTGTGTGACAATGATAATAATTAGAGTTATAATAGTGAGTGCAATAATGAAAATAATTGAAAATCAATAATGAATGGAAACCCTTCTATTTATAACAAAATATTAGGTTATACTTGAATAATGAGAAATAATAAAATATTGTTAACCTCATTCTAGAAATAACCATTTGGAATATTTTATTATATTTGGTTAGAGGGAAAAATTATTTAAACTTTTATTTAGAAATAATAAATAAATAAATGATTTATTTATCACCTCAAGAAATATGGTTAAGGAATAGTAAACAAATAATGATTTATTTAATTATTCTTCATGGGTTTAATTATAAATGACTTAACAAATGTCATTTATTAAGTAATTTCTCACAGTGAAAGCAATTTTACTATGGTAAAATTGGTTGTACATGGTGTACTTCGATCCATCTAGTACATTATGGCTAGATGATGATTTTTTTGTGATAACAATGGTCTAGGAAGAATGTCACCAAGATCAATCCATAGAAAAATTGCTTAAGTCTCCCTGACATACATTTGTTGAGTTGGTCCTTCATGTTGACTAGTAATCCCTCACACCAGTTGAACACTGTAGGACTAAGACAATATGTTGCATACTCGAAGTGAGACATGCTCGCCTTGTGTAGAGCTTGAGTTGTAGCTACTTGGACAATAGTAAGTAGAATTGTTCTCAAAGGAAGGTTTGTGATAGTTTTGATATCAACCTTCCTACTCTTTGTCTTCCAGGGAACTGGGAAATGTCTAGCTATCAACATATTAGTACTCTCTTGATCAGAATCTAGGTTAGGGGTAGAAATTAACTCAAAATTCAAAATGCTTGGTATCATTCAAAACCTTAACAACCACATCCATCTTGGCAAAATGATCCTAACACAACTCGTTTCGTTCAAAACGAAGTTCGTATGAGGAAGATAGAGACCACTAACTACTTTGCCAGACCGAAGAAATTTTGCAAAAAAATGCCTAGTTACTGCACAGTCAGTAGTCTGTACTGCTGACATTGTATGTTACGAGGAAGGGTCAACTTCGGTCAATGCTCAATCAAGTTATCACAAGTGTCAAGTGGTGGGTGGCTATTATATTTGATGCGTTGACAAGATATTATTGGTTTGAAGGTGGTCCAATGAGGAAGGGACAAGTGGAAAGCTCGGGGGCCGCCACGTGTCCCTCCCCAAAGGACTAGTTATGGTGCGCATCAAATTTTTTATGGAGGTGTCGGGGTTCGACCCCATGACTTCCTCTGTAAAGACCAAGAATTTTACCATCTCTACTACTGTTGTGACTTAACCATATTGTTCACCATTTATATTTGAAATGTAATAGTTTGTGGTTTGGGGGTTAGGAGGGCCAACCATCCTCATGTGAACACCATGCCATAACATGAAATAGATATGGTTAATGCTTAACCATAAATTGTAAATCCAACATAACCATTAGCATTTATACTCCATGTGAACACTCCTCTGATGGGTGACTATTGTTGGGTGTGGAGCCTAATTATCTTTTGTACTCAAAGGTATTGCCACATTGGACCCTAGTTCATAATGGGGTGGCAACATCACCTGTAAAATATTCGTTGCAGGGGGGGTCCAAGCGGGGGGATTGGGGGCAACACCCCTGAAGCTAAAAATAGATGTAAAATTGCCTTGTAAAATGTTGTAATTTAGTAGTCAATCTGGGTCATTCATTAGGTAGAGATCTAATGGTAGAAGTTATTTTTAATTTAGGGTTTTTTGCCCTAGAAGGCAACCCTTGCTATATATGAGGGAATTGTATTGTGTCTATGTAGATCCGTATTCTGAGTGAGAAAGAGATAGTAGATTGTGTGAGAGTGAAGAGGGAATTACAACAGATTTGTTGTAGGTTGTGTCTCTCTAGTTTGCAGGATAATATAAAAGGAAGGACTGGTTGTTTCTCTGTGGACGTAGCCCAAATTTGGTGCACCATGTATATCTGTGTCTCTCTTGTTTTATGCATTTTCTTTGTTTATATTTCTGAAATATTTTATGTGTTTCATTGCTCTGTAATATATAATTTTCTAACAACTATGGTTATTCGTTATCCTAAAACCATACCAAAAAATTGTAACTACGACATTAAATGTCAACATGTGTTGACTCCACCTAAACTACAAGTTAATGGTAACGCTGACAGATAGTACCATCGCATGTGACCACGACCTTGGAGACTGCTCAGGCTAAAAAATATAGTTAACGGTTTGCCACATAACCACATGGTTTAATGCACATAACCACGCCATGTGACCTCCTTCACTTAAACTGCCAACATTTAAGGCTAACGATTTGTAAAATACACGATGTTAGTGCTAATCTCGAATTAGTGTTTAATTAATCTAGTTTAATATTAATTAAACCCCCATTTTAATTCGGTGGTCATTTTGGCAGAGCCCCCTAATTTGACAGAAACTCCATTTTAGTAGAGTTAACTAGAGTTCTTCCAGTTTTATTGGAGGTTTACTAGGAGAAAATTGTTTTTGTCATAACGTTGGAAAAATCAGACCAAATGGACTCAAGAAAATGTGTTCTTAGATGATTTCGACATTCTGAACACAATGGAATAGGTTTCAGAGGAATAGAGGCACTTTTGTAAGTTATTTTTCCATGTTGAATTTTAAGGAAGCCCAGGGCCACCATGAGAGGAGGTCAAGCCCATATCAGCTGTAGTCCAATTGCAGAGATTCGAGAGTCATATTTTGGGTTTTTTGAAGCTCTGATTTCCTTAAAGTAGGTTTCAAGATCTGTAGAGCATTGTGAACTATACTTTCTCCATTTTGATCAAATACAAAGGCCTAAGCCAAGGAAGTTAGACCAAGGAGATGTAGCTAAATAGGGGTGAACAACTTTATCAAAACACTGTCTTAAGTGTTCTTCTTGATGTTTTTCTATACATTTACTTGCTATTGTTCAACACTTGTTTTTTATGCTATTATTCTCATGATTCTCACATAAAACTTGACATAAATTTATCTTTTTTGATTCACAAACACTATAAGAGAACCCTGCACATGAAGCAATTGACGAGCATTTGTTTATAAATCTAAAGTTGAAATTAGCATGAAAAAACTAACATTCAATAACAGATCAAGTTGGTATCAGAGTAAAGGTCATTTTCTTTATTACTTGAGCTCTATGAAAATAGGGTTTAAATGGTTGCAAATTTGTGAAGATTTTTAATGCATTATAAGTGTGATGGAAGCTTCAACAAGTGATGTTTCTAATCCCTCTTCCTTACCAAGATTCTTTGATGAAGGGATGTTGCAAGAAATTATCATCATGAGGGATATGGTGAAAGTGTTGTATGAATATAGGAAGGAGAACACTATACTTCAAGAGCAGTTGATGGCCATGAAGGAAGATAAGCAAGAGATTCTTGAAAATATGCATGAGATGGAGATCCAACTCCATGATGCCAAGGAAACCCTAGTCAAGCATGTGCATGAAAATGAGGTATGCAATTTAATTTATCTTCACTTTCCTCTCAAAATGAAATTTTTGGTGCTTTTGAAAGACACACTAGAGGAATAGGGTCCAAATTATTGATGGATATGGGATATGAAGGTAAAGGATTAGGTAAACATGCACAAGGCATAGTTCACCCAATTGTTGTTGAGGAAAGGCCTAGGTATTTGGGTCTTGGTTATGGACAACATGATGGAGAATACTCCAAATCCAAGGAGGCACATGAAGGTGTTCCAAGAAGGATTTTCATTACATGTTCATTACCTCAAGCCTGTGAAGTTTGTGTTCATGAGGAATGCAAAAGTTTTATACCCCCTTCGCAAGAAGATGCTCATAAGCATGCAACTAGTGGAAATGGAAAAAAAGAGGATTTTGAAAGCTCTAAGGTCATTGAAGCCATTTTTGGTATTCTGAAGAGAGCCACTACCTCATCAAATTCACCTCTTCAAGAAGGTGATAAAGGTGAATGTGCAAGGTATAAACCTACCTTTAATCAAGTTTCTTTTGATTACGATAAACATGGTAACTCTTCACGTAAGATTTGGAGAAAATTCACATGTTCTTTTTGTGGTTTTAATAACCATACTATTTCGAGGTGTTGGAAGAGGATAGCCATACACAGGAAACTTTCAAAACAAAAGAGATAGAAAGCCAAAGGTCCATTAGATAATGGAGGCTATGTTAGAAAGAAGTTTCAATTATTTTTCACTCATTTCCATAAGCAAGGTCATATTGTAGACAAGTGTTGGACTTTGCATCCAACAAGTCATCCACGACAGTTGAAGAAAGTGGAGAGAGATATTGACAAAAATGGAAAAAAGGATTCCATAATTGATGTGGGTCAATATGATACACATGATGAAGTGCAACTGAAAGAAGTGACATTGAAATGGTTTAGAAAGAGATGGTTATATTTCTTAACCAAATAAGGCCTTGCATTTATTTCGATAATTGATGCAAACCTTGCATTAGCGATGCATTTCCTTGTTATCTCGATGAATTTATTTTCTGCTAAAGGTATGTTTCATATTACACGAAGCAAGATGTTGGAAAAGTAGATTTATGTTGACTCACTTAGATGCTAGAAATGCAGGAAGAAAGGACACTTGAAGAAATACTGCAAGTCTCGAAAGGGAAATGAAGGAAACGTGCAACAAGAAACTAATCATGAAGTGATTGTAACAATGATGTGTTGCAAGATGCTTGGATTCTTTCATTAGAAAATATCATTCTTACTTGGGTGGTAGATACAGGGCCTCATTCCATGCCACACCTGATAGGAAACATTTTTATGATTATATTAAAGGAGATTTTGGATAGGTTCAATTGGGTTATGTTAAACCCTATAAAATGATTAGAATGGGTACAATTTTCATAAAACAGAAAAATGGAAATCAGTGGCTATTGAAGGAGGTAAGGCATGTTCCAGATCTGAAGAAAAATCTGATTTCAATAGGGTAGTTGGGAGGTGAAGGTTGCATAACTACTTTCACAGATAAAACCTAGAAGGTCATTAAATGATCCCTAGTAATAGCGAAAGGAGGAAAGGCTTGTACATTGTATTTATGAAATGGTATTTCTAATTCTTTTAATGCTTTAACCTCTATAGGAGAAGATACAACATTGTTGCATCATAGGCTCAGGCACATGAGTGAGAAGGGGATGCAGATTCTTCACTGAAGGAATTTTTTTCCAGGTTTGAAGAATGTTGATTTAAAATTTGGTGAGAACTGTGTTTATGGAAAACAAAAGAGAGTCAGAATCCTCAGAGTTGGGAAAGAAAATAAGATAAAAAAATTAGAGCTTGTGCATACAAATATATGGGGACCTGCTTAGGTATCATCTCTTAGTGGCTCTTGTTATTATGTTACTTTTATTGATGATACAACCAGAAAAACCTGGATTTATTATATTCGAAATAAATCTGATGTATTTGATACTTTCAAGAAATGGAAATATTTGGTTGAAAAAGAGACAGGAAAAAGGTTTAAGTGTCTCAGATCAGACAATAGAGGTGAATATTGTAGCAAAGAGTTTGATAGGTATTGTTCAGAGAATGGAATTCAGAGAGAGAAGACACTTCCAGGAACACCACAAGGATGAACATGACAATCATGGAGCGTGCAAGGTGCATGAGATTGCATGCAGGATTGCCTTTACAATTTTGGGTAGATACTGTAGATACTATTGTTTATCTAATAAATAGAGGGCCTTCAAGTTCCTTGGATGGTGGTATTCCAGAGGATGCATGGACAGGTAAAATGATAAACTACTCTTTTTAAAATACTTTTGGTGGTGAAGCCTTTGTCCACATTAATAAAGAAAATAGAACAAAGCTTGAGGCAAAATCAAAGAAATGTACCTTTCTTAGATATGATAATTAATTTGGTTATCACTTTTATGATTATGAAAAAAACAAAATCATTAGGAGCAAATATGCCATATTCAATTAATAGGTTTTGTATAAGGATCAACTGTAGGAAAAGAAACAGGAAAAAGAAAATAGAGAATACACAGTGCTTGATGAGATCACAGGAAAAGTGATGATGCCTGAAAATCATAATGATCAACAGATAGAACAAGAACCATAACAGCAACAAGCACCTCAAACACCTGAAGGTGGTGTTAGAAGATCTACTAGGATAAGTAGACCCCTTGAATGATACTCTCCTTCATTATATTATGTATTTTGTACTGATTCTAGTGAACCAAAATGTTATGAAGAAGCGGTGCAGGTAGAAACCAGGAAGAAGTGGGAGCAAGCCATGAAAGAAGAGATGGACTCCTTAGCACATAACCAGACTTGGGACTTAGTCATGTTGCATGAAGGTAAAACAAAATTGCAGAATAAATGGGTTTACAAGTTGAAGGAAGAAGATGGAGGTAGAAAAAGGTATAAAGCTAGACTTGTGGTAAAAAGGTTTGCACAGAAAAAGGGTATAGACTTTGGTGAGATATTTTCTCCTGTTTTTAAAATGTCTTCAATTAGAACTATTTTAAGTCTAGTAGCAGCTGAAGAATTGCATCTTGAGCAGTTAGATGTAAAGACAAACTTTCTCCATGGGGATTTGGAGGAAGAGATATATATGCAGCAGCCACAAGGATATGAGGTAAAAGGGAAGGAGAAACTAGTGTGCAGGTTGAAGAAGAGCTTGTATGGCATAAATCAAGAACCAAGGCAGTGGTATCTAAAATTTGACAGGTTTATGTCTGAACAAGGTTATACTAGATGTCACTCTGATCATTGTGTTTATCTCAAAAGGCAAAATGATGGAAGCTATATTATATTTTTATTGTATGTAGATAACATGCTTGTTGCAGATTCTAACATGTAGGAAATAAATGTGCTAAGAAGAAAATTGGAAAACTGATTTGCAATGAAGGATTTGGGTGTTGTAAAACAAATCCTTGGTATGAGGATAACTAGAGACAAGAAGAATTGCAAATTAACATTGTCTCAAAGTGAGTACATATAAAAGGTGTTGAAAAGGTTTAATATGCAGAATGCAGAACCAGTTAGTATACCTTTGGCTAGCTATTTCAAATTAAGTAAGGAGGAGTCTCCCAAGACTCAAGAAGAAATGGCCCATATGTCTAAATTTCCATATGAATTAGCAGTTGGAAGCTTAATGTATGCAATGGTATGCACAAGGCCTGATATTGCACATGCAGTGGGAATTGTAAGAAGGTACATGAAGAATCCAAGAAAATAACATTGGATAGCAGTGAAGTGGATTCTCAGGTATTTGAGAGGTACCACAAATCAAGCATTATGCTTTGGTGGTTCAAACATTGCTCTACAGGGATATGTTGATGCAGATATGGCAGGTGATAGAGATAACAGGAGGAGCACAATAAGGTATGTGTTTAATGTTGGTGGAACAACTATCAGTTGGGTCTCAAAACTACAAAGTGTTGTGGCACTCTCAACAACAGAAGCATAGTATGTTGCTACTCTAGAGGTTAGTAAAGAAATGATTTGGTTACAAAGGTTTCTGGATTAATTGGGTAAGAAGAAGGAGTTGGGAAAGTTATACAGTGATAGCCAGAGTGCCATACATCTTGCAAAGAACTTTGCATTTTGATTCCAAGACTAAACATATATAGCTCAAGTACCATTTCATACGATTAGCGTTGGAAGATGCATAGTTGAAGTTGGAAAAGATACACACTAGCTAGAATCCTATAGATATGTTAACAAAAGTTGTAACCAGGGAGAAATTGAGAATTTGCTCAGTTTCAATTGGTCTTCAAGCATGATGAAGAATATGAGAAACAACCAAGTCCAAAGTGGCATCATTGTCCAACAAATGAAGCGGCAGTGGAGTTGCCATAATTAGTCTCCAAGTGGGAGATCGTTGGGTGTGGAGCCTGATTATCTTCTATATTCAAAGCTATTGCCACATTGGACCTCAGTTCATAATGGGGTGGCAACACCGCCTGTAAAATATTAGCTGCAGGGGGGGTCCAAGGGGGGGTAGTTGCGACCTTTGGGAGGCCCCCCTTGGCGGGGGGATTGGGGGCAGCACCCTCGAAGCTAAGAACAGATGTAAAATTTCCTTGTGAAATGTTGTAGTTTCATAGTCAATCTCGGCCAGTCATTAGGCAAAGATCTGATGGTAGAAGTTATGTTTAATTTAGGTTTTTTTCCCCTAGAGGGCAACCCCTCGATATAGATGATGGAATTTTATTGCGTCTATGTAGATCTGTATTCTGAGTGAGGAAGAGAGAGGAGATTGAGAGCGAAGAGGGAGTTACAGCGAATCTACTATAGGTTGTATCTCTTCAGTTTGTTGAATAATATAAAAGGAAGGACTGGCTGTTTCTCCATGGACATAGCCCAAACTTGGTGAACCACGTATATCTGTGTCTCTCTTGTTTTAAGCATTTTTTGTGTTTATATTTCTGCAATATTTTATGTGTTCCATTGCTCTATAATATATATTTTTCTAACAAGAATAGTTGGCTTGACTAAGCTAGGAGGTGAATTAAGGCCAATTAAGGCCCATATAATTACACAATGATGAGACTCATCATGACCCCCCTACTGAAAGTGTTGCTCATCCTCTGAGCAACTCAATGGCTCTGGTAGCCTCTCTGACATCTCATGCTTCTGTTGTGGTCTTTTCTTCTTGTTTATAGTAGCCTGCTTTCCTTTATCATTCTTCCCACTGATATTCTCTAATCTTCAAGCTATGTGGCAGTGTTCTCCATCTCCTTTAGCAAGCATGTATATTATCATTCCTTTGGCATCCTAAACATATCCTCATAATTAGTGTTTTAATATGAAATTGCAGCTATTGTTCTATGAGGTGAGGAACATAATTTAGCTGGCATTCTATACTTGATGGCCTTTGAGGAGAGGCTGGCTATACACGCTAGATGGTTTTTCTGTTCTTCCCCTTTTGTTTTAATGCCTTCTACCTCTCTATTTTTTCTTGATTTCTTCTTTTTGTTGTTCTTGCTCATCTCCATTAGTTTCTTGCTTTTTTCCTCCTCTATTTCAGAATCATCCTCCTTGTGTTCTTCTTCATCATGTCCCTCTATATTAGTTTCTTCCTTTTCCATCTCATCCCCATCTAGCTTTGTATCTTCTTTTTCTTGTTTTGCCTCCTCCTGACTGACAGAAGGACTAACACCATAGATGAAGGTTTTGATGTCATACTCTACTGGTAATTCATTGAAGACTGTCCATGTTATAGGGATCCTGAGGTTTTGGAGGGCATAACCTTTTCTAGTGGAAACTGGCCACCTTTTTACTTACAAACCAACTACCTCTTAACCTTTACAACCTTTGATCAAATGATGCAGATGATTGAGTGAGTAGGATACTTACCTGTGACCTTAATGCCACGCTGCAAGTGTCAAATATCATAGGTTCTACTGATGGTCATTCTTCTTCCTCCTCTATTGTCTACTGATGGTGTCTATGACTACAAATCTGATGTTGTTGCTACTGTGTAGTCATCTTTCTTCCTCCCCTGTTGTCTGCTGATGGTGTATGTGAGGATGCTGCAATGAATGGACAAAGGGAGTAGGAGTGTTTGTGAAGCTATGGATGATGATAATGGATGAGGTGAAGGGTCCCTGTAGAAAATAAAATTTTCACCTGAATTAGAGCAATGAAGTAAAAAACAATGGAATTTATGGAGGGATGCATGGTAAGGAGTGGAGGAGATGAACATATGTGAGGCAAGGGCCCCTTTGGATCTTCTCTTTGCTCCCTGATTGTCTTTCTCGTCCTCCTGCAAATAAAAATTATGTTTTATTATTATTATTATTATTATTATTATTATTAGTATTATTATTATTATTATTATTATTATTATTATTATTATTATTATTATATTTTTTTGAAAAACACCTAGGTTGCCTCAGAGAGGTTTTCATCCTAGATATTTTCACTGGGCGCCTCAAGGAAGGTTTTCGCCCAGGGATCTTCTTTTTCTTTCCATTTTTCTCATCCTTGGGCTGCCTCATGGAGGTTTTCAACCCAAATATGGGACTTAGGTTCCTCATGAATGTTTTCACTTGAATCCTTATTCTGTTTTTTCATTTTCAGTGACTTGATGAGGGAGGAGCTGAAACTTGCTCCACCATCATCACTTTCTTATTGATGTTGTCAATGAACTCTTTTCTAGATGAAGGCCTCTTTTCTAATTTCAATCTGTGTCCATTAAGTAGTAATGGAATGGCTTCTTCATCTATAGTCTTGGTTCACACTGAACCATTATCATGGCAGCTTTCCACCACATATGGTCCGAGTGATCTTGTTCTTAGCTTGCCCTTGAAGTCTTTGTACCTTGACTCATAAAATAATGCCCAATCTCCTTCCTGAAATAGCTTCTCCTTAATATGCTTGTCGTGCCAGATCTTTCTCTGAAGCTGAATTATCTCTATATGGGGGAAGGCCTACATTCTGAATTCATCTAGGCCATTCAAATGGAACAACCTTTATTTTTGTGCATGACTGAGATCTAAATCTAGTTGGGCTGCCATCCTCAATGTGTTATATTCAAATTCAATGGACAACAAAGCATTTTTTCCATAGACCATCTCATAGGGTGTAAATCCAGTGGTGGTCTTCCATGTCGTATTATAGGCCCGGGTGGCCTCAACTAGTCTCTCAGCCCAGTCCTTTCTGTTTTTTTTCACTCCCTTGGTTAAGATGTTCTCCAGTGCTCTTTTGGTGACCTCCACTTTCCCATTAACTTGTGGATGATAAGGAGTGGAGGTCGTATGCTTGATCTTGTTATGCTTGAGCAGTTCTTTAATCATGTTGGAGTTGAACTGGCTGCCTTGGTCTGTGACTAGTTCCCCAGGGTACCCAAATTTGTAGAATATATTTTCCCTTAGGAACTCATCCACCTTTTCTTCTGTTGTTGCCTTAATTGCTTTGGTTTTAGTCCACTTAGTCAGATAATCAGTGCACACAATGATGTGATATTTTTTCTTTGAAGGAGGGTTGATAGGCCCAATGAAGTCCATGCCCCACTTGTCAAATGGCTCAAAAGTCACTTGAGGTTGTAGGCGAATTTCATCTCTTGGAGTCATCTTTCCCTTCCTCTACCACCGATCACACTGACTAACATACTTCTTCACATCCTGATGAATAGTAGGCCAATAATAGCCTGCTTGCAACACCTTGAATGATGTCATTTTTGCTGCAAAATGACCTCCATAAGGCCCATCATGATAGGTTAGAAAGATTTCAAAGACCTCCTCTTCCCTTACATATCTTCTCAATATTTGATCTGGGCCAAGTTTGAATAGATTTCCCCTAATCCAGGTGAAGGGGGCATTTTTCCTAATTATCTTGCTCTTATCTCTAGAGGGCAGGTTTGGTGGGAAATGACACCAGATAGTTTGCTATATCATCAAACCATGGGGAGAGTACTGAAATAGAAAACAAATTTTCATTTGGGAACTGATCATCCACCATTTCTTCTTCACCTGTAGGAAGATTTATTCTAGGCAGAAAGTCAACAACAACATTTTCCTTACCATGCTTATCAACGATAGTTAGATCAAATTGATGTGATAAAAGTAACCATCTTATGATTCTAGCATTTACATATGGTTTCTTCATCAAATATTTAATGGTAGCATGATCAATATGCACAAATGTCTGATAGCCTATAATGTAATGCCTAAACTTGTTCAATGAATGCATAACAACCAGGAGTTCTTTTTCTGTCACAGTATAGCTTAGTTCAGCCTTTGATAGGTTTTTACTAGTAAAGTAGATGGCATAAGGCAATTTCTCTTCTACATGACCTAAGGCTACTCCTATGGCTTTATGTGAGGCATCAGAATGAATGTGAAAAGGGAGGGACCAGTTTGGGCCTCTAAGGATTGGTGCAGATGTTACCTTACCATTTATAATTTCTAGGGCCTTTTGACGGTTCTTTGACCATATAAATTCATAATCTTTGGCCAATAATCCAAACAAAGGAGAGGCTAACTTTCTGAAGTATTTTATGAATATTCTGTACTATCCAGCTAGCCCTAAGAAACTCCTAACATCTCTCTGATTTTATGGAGGTGGAACCATTTGAATGATTGCTACTTTGTTTGGGTCCACCTGCAGTCCTTGTTGAGATATAGAGTGACCTAGCATTGTCCCTTCAGTAATTAAGAATTCACATTTTTCTAGACTAAGAGACAGGTTCATATCAATGCATTTTCATAATACTTTTCCCAGGTTAGTCAGGGAGTCTTGTAAATCATAGTCATAAGGTGTAAAATCATCCATCTAGATTTCCATAGCATCATGAACTAATTCAACAAAGATGCTCAAGACTACTATCTAGAAAGTGGCAGGAGCATTGCAGAGGCGAAAAGGAAGGACCCTATAGGCAAAAGTACCTCAAGGACAGGTGAAAGTGGTCTTATCCTAGTCTTCTAGGCATATTTGGATCTGGTTGTACCCACTGAATCCATCTAGGAAAGAAAAGAACTTCTTCCCTACCAGGCCATCTAACACTTGGACAATGAAGGGTAAGGGAAAGTGATCCTTCTTGGTGGCTTTGTTCAACTCCCTATAATTGACACAAATCCTCCACTTCCCATTTTTCTTGGGAACTAACACTAAAGGAGAGACCCACTCACTATCAGAGATAGCATAAATGAACCCTTCATCTAACAGTTTCTACAATTCTTCCTTGATTATGTCTTTGAGGGTTGGATTCATCCTCCTTTGTGGTTTCCTGACTATCTTGCAACCTTCCTTGACGTACATGTGGTGAGTACACACCGAGGGGTGTACTCCCTTCATTTCCTTGTAGCTCCAAGTAAGGGCTTCTAAGTTTTCTTTCAAAAAGTTGCATAGTTGTTCCTCTTCTAAAGTAGAAAGAGATGAATTAATCTTTAAGGTTCTTTCTGGGCCAAATTATATAGTTTTGACTCAGATTGGGCTGGAATCAGCCAAGCATAAGTCAATTGGATGATTGTTCAGTGTTTCCTTTACTTCTTCTTCTAGTGATAATGGACAAGGAGTTGGACATTAGATCAGGTGTTCAATTACATCTTCCTCATCTTGCCATCCTCCTCCTATGATGGCTTCCAAAGTATATAATTCGGCATAATAAATCTCATCTTCTTCCTCCTCCTCCAACCATAAAGGTGTTTGGCATGGAATCCCCCCATAGCATGTTTTGGGGCTCAAAGCCCAAGTTTTGGTCAAATGTATTGTAAGACTCCACGAATTACAAGCGCAGAGCGCGAAGTATAGAATGAGGCATAGGTTGTCCGCCCTAAGTATTGTAAAGTAATGTAATGTTATGTCGACCTACCCATGGTCCACAGACCATGGGATTGTATAAATAGAGCGAGGCTCTAAGTTGTAATGGAGGCGAATTGGGGAGATAGATGAATACGCATGGTTGGAGCATAGAGTAAGAATCTATGTGTATTGGGTCATAGTAGTAGGAAGAGGCTCTACAACTAAGTGCATGGAGGCCTAGTAGAGTCTGCAGCTGAGTGCGAGGACCCCTGCAGCTGAGTGTGCAGGGTGTTGTTGAGTCTGTAATCTTGATCAAAGAATAATAAAGAGAAGCTTATTCCAATTTCTGTGTATCTACTTGTCCATTTCCTTCCTTACATTTATACTATTTTGTTTATCACGTGCACTGATATTATTGTTGGATATGATGTTAATAATCATTAGTATTAAACAAATAAGTTGAGTAATCAGGTGATAACAAATTAAATAGCAAGGAACTAGGGTATAATACGAGTCGCACCGCGAGTAGGGTTGCGTGGAAGCAACATCATAGGTTGCTAAGGGACTAACAAGTGCGTGTAGCGACGTGCACGCAGGGTAAAACTGTAGACCTCCAAAAGCTCATCAAACATCCCCAGGGCGCGGAAACCTAGTTCTAGCACCCTCCTATACTACTTCAGGTGAGACCTTAGTCCACGCTCTGCGGACTGTTGCTGAAAGGGCCAGTAGTACTGGGATTTTCTTGGCTAAATCAGCTTTGAACCTGGGTCAGGCCCATACAAGCCAAAATATGGTTCCGTTGCTAGGATCGAGATCTACATAAGGGATTTCTGATGTAGTGCCACTGGAATCCAACAAAGAAAGAAATTGAGGAGTGGTTGGATAAGAAGAACAGTGGTTGGAGCACTACTTGTATACGAAAGTTAACGAAATTTTATTTGCATCCTTTCCTTCTAAGCTGTATGAGTGGATTGCGAAGCTAGCAAACTGTCAGGGAAGGTTTAGGATCGAAAAATCAATTGTCTGGACTCTGGAATTAGTGCACAGACTAGAAGTGTCAGGAGATAAGATCACATGAGTTGTGGACCATTGGCTCGACCAAATTATAGGAGGATTGATCACTGAGCACGCGGTAGATATGATCGTCAGCTACAGTGAGGTGCAGTGATGTTTCCTCAAGGGACCACGAGGTAAGTATATTAAATCTTTGGACACCTGGATTAAGATGCTATTGTGTGAAAAGCGAGTTATGAAAATAAAATAATGTTTGGGACTACGTGAAGTGGGAAGATCTATAGAAGCGGAAGTAGTGAAGAATTGGAAACCAGTCCCTCAATTTCCCCCTCACAGGAAAGTGAGGAAGAGCTCGCGAAAGCTTCTCTGAGAAGCGCAGTTAGTCTGATAAGGCAAAACATTCTGCGTTTACCACCTCCACCCACACCGCCACCTGTCTCACCCTCCTCACCTCCATCTCCACCCACCCCACCTCCACCACCACCACAGTTCAGTATGGAGAGTGCAATCAAACTATCGATATTCAGAGGAGTAGGGAATGAAGATCCAAACCAATTCTGGTTTGCGGTAAGAGCAGTATGGGAAGCACAAGGCATCGTGGATGACAATATTAGGAAGGATATGTTGGTAAGCATATTGCAGGATCACGCATTAGCATGGTACATCAAGCATTCTAACGACCATCCAAGATGTGTTGAACAGGGAATTTAGCAGGCCAAAGTCGAAAACACAATCAATCATTAGGTTTAAGGATATTACGATGCTCCCGGGTGAGACGCCCTAGGACCTAGACCAAAGACTAAAAGTTATGATTCATGAAGCCAACATGACACTAACAGATGGATAACATTGCACATGGTTTGTAGCATCACTAACACTGCACGTAAGGATGGCACTGTCATAGCAAAAACTTTCCACCCATGTTGAAGCTTTAGAAATGGCGATGAGATTGCATGAGACCCCTATACAAGACCCTAGTCGGGAGTCCAACAAATCCACGTGCAATTGTAAAATCTATGTCTAGAAATGAAAAGTTTGAAACATGACAGGACACCTCGGTCGAAGGCACGCGAGGAGGTGTGGTGCATAAAATGCAAAGGCCATGGGCATGACAAGGACCACTATCCAGTATTCGCAAACTACTTGGTAGCAGGAGGGCCGATGCATTTAAGACCTTGAGGCACAGACAGGACTGAGTGCAGCACCTACATTATGGTGTGTGATCTGTCAGATAGGAGGAAAGCACACTATAGACAATTATCATCTATTGCAGAAGTATACATAGACATCCCAGCAATTTTTTTGTAACTTTTGAGGGTAGGTAGGCCATGATGAGCACACCTGCAGAAGCTATGAACTAATGATAGATCAGACCCCTACCTACAAGGTGCAGACTGAAACACAAGCCCTCGACCCGAATGTAGGAATGGCACGCACTGGATTTCAGGGGTGCGGTCGAGGTCGAGGTGGAACGAGACCAAGAAGGGGTCATCGATAGTTATTTTATAATTGCGGAGGGCCAGGGTACTATGTCCGCGAATTTACAAACCCGATGAGGACATCATGTTTGTACTGTACTCAGTTTGATCATGAGGTAGAAGACTTCCCTACACTGATAGCGAGACTACGCGAAAAAGGGGTACTTCAGCCCCCTCCGACTTAGAATTTGCAAATGATGAGGCTTGAGCCACGGGAAGAAGACTCGAATGTAAACATGATGCTCAGGAGCGATATGACCACTAGCTATGATAAAGGTAAGAAGCTAGGAGAAAGTGTGTAGGTTTGCAAGGCTTCTATTAAGGAACCTAAATTTGATTTAGAACACGTGAAGGAGACATTCATGGAAGCTAAGAAGAGCTTCATGGAGGCCTCCACTTCAAGTAGTAAGGATAAATTAGAATTAGGAATGGATCCTTAAATGCTCACTACCTTTCTCGAGACATGCATGAAACTACTACGCGACAGCAAGGTAGTAAAAGGGCTACATCAACTTACCACTAGGTGCGTGGAGTTAGGAGAACCGCACGTGGTCCGGAAACTCAGAAAGAATGCATTGCACATAGGAAATCGGCGAATATGAAATGGATCAGGTAATCCTGGATCTGGGATCGGACACGAATGTACTACCAAAACAAACACGGGAATGCATGGGCAGATCTGCACTACAGTGCTGTCTTATTCAGTTACGAATGGTGAACCAATAGAAGATCTTGCCCATGGGAAGATGGCAAGGGGTAACAGTAGATATTGAAGGTGCGAGCACACAGGAAGATTTTGAAGTGATAGAGATTTTCAATGACAGTAATCCCTATCCTGCGCTACTAGGAATAGACTGGGCCACTAATATGAATAGAGTCATAAATCTGAAGAAGCGCAAAATGATCTTTGAGAAAAAGTCACTACGCATAGTTGTATCGCTAGATCCAGCTGAAGGAGCGTGCTACACTGAACCGGTGCGTGACAATGATAGTGATGACAATCTCGATTGTATTTACAAGATAACTTTGCAGAAGAGGATTGGGTTAACCTGACTGCAGAAGGAAGGATTTCGTGGGAGCGCGAAAGCTCATGCACTTCAGATTCAGACAAAGAAATAGAGAGATGGTAGAATGGTTGCATGAAGTAACAACACTTAATTGCAATATGATGGTTAGATCACTACGCTGCGTGACAACAAAAGCAAGGGATCTGCTGACATATGATGGGTTGACAGTGGTGGATGAATTCCTGAGAAAATTTGAAAGCAAAGTACTAGAACAACAGTGATTCGGTGTGTTGAAGTGGGCACTACGCGTGCAACGCCCGTGCGATGGTGGGGCATGTAGCAAGGAAGTTTTGAGGACTAGTGTAGATGCAAAAGGATTATGTGCCTACGTTTTGGAAAACCCTAGCTCCGAACAAGAGCCAGTCAGCAGGATGCGGAACAACTTTTGCACCCACATTTCCCTTTGGGTACGGACATATGATGTACAGCCCGCACAAGTGCACACCACTCACAAAATAGAGAATTGGAATAAACCGCAGCAACAGGAAAGGCGACACATGCTACCAATTATCCATGATGAAGCATTCAATAGGGTGTGTGAAGGACTAAATAAGGTTCACTAGGCAAGACTCACTAATTGGGACCTATGCATACCAGCAGTTTGATGGGCCTATAGGACCATGTGCAAAACCTTGACTACAGAAATGATTCCAAAGGTGAAAAATAGAATAGGGACCGTAATTCTGAAGACAATCCAAAGAGGAATCCACACGTTGTGACAGTATGCAAAGACTAAGACAAAGAAATCACACAATGATGTGAGGTCGAACACATAGAGATTCAGGAAACCATTCAGCAAGGGAACCTTAGACTTCGCAAACTCGAAAAAGACCGGGTATGACCGAGGAAGAAAAGTATTTTGATGGATGCTTAGATCAAAGGCTAGAAACCGAGATCAAGTAAGCATGTATCATCGATCAACCAAGGATAACAAGATAAGGTGCAGATGATCATACCACAGGATTAGAAGATTGTCGCCAAGAATTTATGACTCTGCTACCATGGCTATGACCACACCTCACCAAACACAGTAACTAGGGAAGCACACTACATTTAGTAGAATGCACAGCATCGGCTGTTGCAAAGGCAATTGAGGAGTTTCCATGGACTATATTCGAAGGCAACTTGAAGTCTCGCATAGGTGGTGCAATGACCTGACTAGCCATAGGGAGCATAGTCTCAGTGCTCCAAGAAGTTGAAAGAGAGTGCGGGACTATAAAAAAGTCTGTTTTGGAGCTACGCAATGAGGGAGGTGCGCGGAGAATCAGCATGTCACAAGGCTTGCAACCGCGCGCGAGGGGCTGCGCTGCTGTGTGGGTAGACTGGGAAGTGACTATTGGTATCACTATTCATGACGTAATGTCCAATTTAAGGCAAAAGGGAGTGGGTGGTAGGAATTTAAGACATGAATTAAGGGAAAGATTTGGGGCAACCTGCCGCCAAGAAAGCATTGATGGAGCGTTAATAGCAGCGAAGGAGGACAACAGAGATGTGGTGCGCAGGATCAAGGGAATTGGCCTTAATTTGGCTGCCCTTCCGTGAGACATAGTCTACCAACTGCAGGATGGAATAACATCAGAGCTTCGCACCAAGAAGGGCCACGTGATTCAGGTGATGAGTGAGAAAAATATCAACATTGAACAGCTCAGCCTGCAGTGCGACGAACTGGTGTCATAGAACCAGAAAATCATGCAAACAGTTGATGAAGCGTGCCGGTGAGTACCAGAGTTGTCCATCACCGCAGACCTACCAATAGAGACGTGGATCCATTGTCTGGCAAGTGGAGTCTAAAATGTGCGCGAAGAAACAACGCGTGTGCAGCTGAAGCTAAATCTCCAGGTTTCATAGCTATGGTTGAAGGTGCAACCTTCCACTCCTCTAGAAGTTAGAGAGCATCGCACTAGCGCTATTCAAAAGGGATTGGAAGAAATTGGACAGGCACTGGAGGACTGTACCAATATGTTGGACCAATCCTTTGGCATCCTCACATCATTGCAAGAGGACCCCAACATACAATGCTTGGAAACAGAGGCGCGTGCGATTCAACAGCAGTACGATAATGTAAGTGGAACTACGCAGACAGTTGTCCTCACTCAGCGGCTAGAAAAGGTGCAGCAAGCAAGGGCGCTGAAAGAGCAGTTGGATGCCGCAAGACAGAAAGCGGCACTTTTC
Organism: Pinus tabuliformis; assembly: GCA_031772625.1. Taxonomy (NCBI): domain Eukaryota; kingdom Viridiplantae; phylum Streptophyta; class Pinopsida; order Pinales; family Pinaceae; genus Pinus; species Pinus tabuliformis. The sequence continues at coordinate 1,033,280,879 of CM062819.1, forward strand.
AAAGCACACGTCCAACCATGGATTGATGAGGCCTTCACCATTATGACACATATTGAGGGAAAGCTCAAACAAGTGCAGGGACTCTACGCGCTAAGGCAGGCAGTTGATCCTCACAAAGAAGCATCGGAAGAGCGCATGCAATAGGTCCATCAATCCACAGAACAGTGCGTTGCGGACCTCCGAGCAGTACGAGACCAGTTGGAGGGGCTTTGCGCCAAGATTTCCGCACCAACAAATTGACCCGGGACGAGTCACGATGATTGTGTTGGGGGCCTATTGGGCATGGAATCCCCACGTAGCATGTTTTGGGGCTCAAAGCCCAAGTTTTTGTCAAATGTATTGTAAGAATTTGTGAATTACAGGTGCATAGAATGAAGTATAGTGTAGGTTTTAACCCCATACAGAAATTCCCTGCATACGAATTTTAAAACATAGAAAATAAACAATGTGAGAGCATAACACATAAAACACATATACATAGATATTTTCCCCTGGCTCCCAAAACCGGGACTATCAGCTTGATTTTTCATTATGTTCCTTTCAATGTTACAATACATATTTATACATGTTGAAGCATCCAATACCATGGACCGAAAACCATCGCATCCAAAACCAACGACCGAAAACAATCACGTCCAAAAACATGTGCGAAAATCATGCACAAAACCATAACTAGGTCCACCCAACCTAACATAGCATCCTGGACCCCATAGAGTGGGGTTACCTGCACCCATTAAACCCCTTGTAACTCCCCCCACTATGCAATCGGCGCAACGAAGGGGGGGCTCCGCTCTCCTTGCAACCCCCCAGTTAATTACGTGGGTTAGTCGTGGAAACAATATAACACAACCCAACATTCTCCTACTTTTTTTTTCTTTCCACAGGGGGCCACAAGAGAGCTTAATCATTTATCTAGGCCTGCAACACCCATTGTTTCTCTACACCAAGAGAACTTCTCAGAGCTCACAGATTTTTTCAATGCATCTGGAGTATTCTTCAAAGTGTGCACCTTTACTAGCAACACCTTTTTGTCTTCTATCATATCCCTCACAAAGTGATATTGAACATCAATGTGCTTTGTCTTCGAATGATATGCAGGGTTCTTTGCTAAGAAAATTGCACTTTGGTTGTCACAGTCTATCCTTATAGCTCCCTGTACAACCCCATACTTGAACACAATCTCTACAACCAAACTGCTTCCTTGCTTGCATGAGTGGCTGCCATGTATTCTGCCTCTGTAGTTGATAGTGCCACTACAAATTGTTTCTTACTCATCCAACTGACTAGACCTCCAAATAGGTTACACACATACCCACTTGTAGATCTTCTCTAATCTAGATCTCCAGCCCAGTCTGCATCAACAAGCCATGAATATCCAACACTTTGTCCAATCCTAGAATTCCTTGGCAGCACAAACCATAATCACTAGTGCCACTCAAATACCTGAAAACCCGCTTCACTTCTGTCTAGTGCTCCTTCCCTAGTTTTGACATAAACCTTCTCAATACTCCCACTATATGTGTAATGTTTGGTCTAGTACATACCATCACATACATTAGGCTACCGATTGCACTTGCATAAGGAACATGGGGCATGTCCTCTTCCTCTTCTTCTGCCTTGGGACACTGTTCAACAGATAACTTTACACCTATAGGAATAGGAACCTTCACCCATTTTACTATCCTGCATATTAAACCTCTGTAATATTGTCTCGAAATACTTCCTCTGGTTTAACCAAAGCTTCCTCTTTGTCTGATCTCTTTTAATTTCCATGCCAAAAATATAGTTTGCAGAACCAAGATCTTTCATGTCAAATTTGGAGGACAAATGGGTCTTCAAATCCTAGATAATTTCTTTTTCATTTCCAACAAGAAACATATCATCCACATACAAGACCAGATAAATAACACGGTCACCAATTAATTTAAAATACACACAGTGATCTTCTTTTCTTCTGGTGAAGCCAAGTCCCCATATAAATGTATCAAATTTCTGATACCACATCCTTGGTGACTGTTTTAACCCATACAGATACTCCTTTAACTTGGATACTACAGTTCTTTCTTACCCTTCACCACAAAGCCTTCAGGTTACTTCGTGTAGATCTCCTCTTCTAGATCCCCATGAAGAAATGTTATCTTCACATCCATCTGTTCGACCTCAAAATCAAAAGTAGCAACAATAGATAAAATTAATCTAATAGAAGTTACCTTGGAAACAGGAGAAAAAATATCACCAAAATCAGTTCCCAACACCTGGGAATAACATTTTGCTACCAACTGAGATTTGTATTTCTCCACCTTTCCTTCTGCATTTGTCTTCTTCTTGAACACCCATTTGCTGTCATTTCCTTCCAGCTGGCAACTCCACCAGATCCCAAGCCTCATTTTTTTGCAAAGATGCCATTTCATCAACCATGGCCTCTTTCCAAAGTTTTCCATCCTCTGAATCTATTTCTTCCTTCACAGTTCTAGGATCATCATCAGTAATTGATAAAGAAAAATTCGAATAGAAAGCAGATGGACTATACCTTTCTAACTGCCTTATTTCTTGAATTGATCTTCTCACACCAAGATTTTGTGGCTCTTCATCTTTTGATTCCTCCTCTGCTGTAGAGTCTGATTCTTCCTCCTTTATATCAAACTCTATCTTCTCAGGTTTCCTTGGTTGGACTTCAAGTTTAATAACATCTTTCACCTCTCTGAACACCACATTTTGGTTGTACACAACCTTCCTTGTTACTAGGTTCCAAAGCTTCTGACCCTTTAAACCATTCTGATACCTAATAAAGATGCATTTTTCAGATTTACTATACAACTTGGTTCGTTTCTACTTTGGAATATGTACATATGCATCACATCTAAATACCCTCAGATGTGAAAGAGAGGGTTTCTTACCAGTCCATACCTCTTGTGGATTCTTATCCTCCAATGTTGATGAAGGTGATATGTTGACCAGGTAACATGGTGTCTCCATTGCCTCTACCCAGAATTTTTTTCCTAACCTGACACCACTGAGCATGATTCTTGCCCTTTCCATCAACATCCTTTTCATTCTTTCTGCAACTCCATTTTGCTGAGGTGTATATGGAGTAGTCTTCTACCATGCTATACCACACTTGTTATAGAATTCTTCAAAATCCTTACTGCAAAACTCTCCACCGTTATTTGTCCTCAGTACCTTTATCTTCTTCTCTGTCTGGTTTTCCACAAAAGCCTTAAATTCTTTAAACCTGTCAAAGACTTCAGATTTCTTCTTAAGGAAATATATCCATGTATTCCTTAAGAAATCATCTATAAAAGATACATAGTACACAGACTTACCCAGTGATGGAACCTTCACAGGTCCAAACACATCACTATGCACAAGCTCTAATATTTGTTTCACCTACTTACCACTAGAGGGGAAACGCACCTGATTCTGTTTCCCATATACACAATTTTCACAGAAATCAAAATCCAGAGAGCTATTACTCATACCTTCTACCATTCCTTTTTCATGAAGTATTTGAAGGCCCTTATCTCCAATATGTCCAAGCCTTTGATGCCACAACATGGTCTTCTCTCTAGAGACCACCAGATTTTTTGCTCCACTTTTAGGAACCACAGAACTGTTGCACCCCTCAAAAACAGTGCTACATTGAAGCTTGTATAGAGTTCCAATTCGAACTCCCTGCATCAATACCAGTGCCCCCTGAACCATCTTGCAGGTATCCTTCTCGAACACTGTTTTTACACCTGCATCATCTAGCTTGCTTACAGAAATCAGATTTCTAGCTAATGCAGGAATATGCAGAACACCCGGAAGTGTTATAACCCTTCCACCTTGCAACTTCAACTTTACTTTTCTGAAACCAATGATTCTAGCCTTCCTGTCATCCCCCAAGAAGACATCACCACCATCATATTTCTCATACTCGCGGAACCATTCTCTATGGGGAGTGAAGTGAAAGGATGCACCTGAGTCAATCAACCATGCCTCATGATCTACATGTGTACTTGAAGAAGCCAAGTACACATCCCCACCTTCATCTGAGGTGGTTTTCACCTCTGCAGAAGGAGCATCATCAGATCCCTTTCCTTTATTAGGAGCTTTAGACTTATAGTCCCTTTTGTAGTGCCCTTCCTTTCCGCATTTCTAGCACAACACCTTTATAGGTTTTCCTGGAGATTTAGATCCCCCTCTAGATTTAGACCTCCCACTTGATGACTTATTCTTGTTTCTGTTCTTGGACCGTCCTCGTACAAACAAGGCATCACCATTCTGGCTCTCCATATTTTTCCATCTCATTTCCTCCATAAGCAAGGATGAGACTATTTCATCAAACTACAAGGTAGTTTCATTACTACCTATTGCAATAACTAGACTATCCCAGGAATAGAAAACACAAAAAATTGATGCACTTATCTTGATATGAAATTTTAATACCAATAGATGATAACTAACTTACCACAGTATTAAATGCGTTCAGATGCTCTGTCACCGAGTCTCCATCTTTCATCCTCAAGTGTTACAACCTTTTATGTAGGAATAGTTTATTCACCAGAGACTTAGATTGGTATAAAATCCCTAACTTGTCCCACAAAGCCTTCGCCATAGCTTCCCCTGAGACACACAATCGTATTGTGCTCTTTGCCTTCCAGTCCAACTTCTTCCATTCTTCATTGGACACTCCCGTTGGTTTAGTACCTGGATCTACCACAATCCACTAATATTTATCCACCAACTGATCCTCCATCTTGAGTTTCCATAAGTCAACAATCTGACCATTAAATTTCTCGATCTTTATCTTTCCACTGCTCACCATCTTATTTCACTACCAGAATCGATCTCGTAGATCTCCCACTGAACAAGGTCTACCACAGGCCCAAGCGAAACCCCTCAGCAACAAAGGCAACCCCTTGAAGCCAAAAACATCTCTAATACCAAATGTAGGTTTTAACCCCATACAGAAATTACCTGCATACTAATTCTAAAACACAAAAATAAACAATGCGAGAGCATAACACCTAAAACACATATACATAGAGATTTCCCCTAGATCAAAAAACCAGGACTACCAACTTGATTTTTCATTATGTTCCTTTCAATGTTACAATACATATTTATACATGCCGAAGCGTCTAATACCAGAGACTGAAAACCATTGCGTCCAAAACCATGGACTGAAAAACCATCGCGTCCAAAAACATGTGCAAAAATCATGCACAAAACCATAGGTAGGTTCACCCAACCTAACATAGGCTCGAAAACCAAAAGTGGGGTTACCTGCACCCATCAAACCCCCTGTGACTCCCCTCGCTACACAATCGGCACAATGGAGGCAGGGCTCCGCCCCCCTTCTAACCCCCAGTTAACTATGTGGGTTGGTCGTGGAAATAATATAACACAACCCAACATATAGGATGAGTCATAGGGTTGTTCGCCCTAATTATGGTAAAGTAATTTAATGTCATGCTAGCCTACCCATGGTCTGCAAACCATGGGATTGTATAAATAGAGAGAGGCTCTAAATTGTAAAGGAAGCGAATTGGGGAGATATATGAATACGCATGGTTGGAGCATAGAGTAAGAGTCTAAGTGTATTGGGTCGTAGTAGTAGGAAGAGGCTCTGCAGCTGAGTGTGTAGAGGCCTAGTATAGTCCGAAGCTGAGTGCGCAGACCCCTGCAGCTGAGTGCACAAGGCAGTGTCGAGTATGTAATCTTGATCGAAGAATAATAAAAAGAAGCTTATTCCAATTTCTTTGTATCTTCTTGTGCTTTGCCTTCCTTACATTTAAACTGTTTTGTTTATCGCGTGCACTGATATGATTGCTAGATATGTTGTTAATAATCACTATTCTTACACAAATAAGTTGAGTAATCGGGTGATAGCAAATTAAATAGGAAGGATCTAGGGTATAATACAGATCGCGCCCTGAGTAGGGATGCGCCAAAGTAGCATCACAAGTTGTAAGGGACTAATAGGTGTGCATAGCAACGTGCATGCAGGGTCAAACTGCAGACCTCCAAAAGCTCATCAAGCATCCCCAGGGTGCGGAAACATGGTTCTAGCACCCTCCCATACTACTTCGGGTGAGACCTCAGTCTGCACTCCATGGGCTATTGCCGAAAGGGCCAATAGTACCGGGATTTGCTTGGCTAAATCACCTCTGAACCTGGGTCAGGTCCATACAAGCCAACAAAAGGTAAGTCATGTTCTAGGGATGGTAGAGCAAGAGGTTATATGACTAATTGTTTGGACATATGCCCATTCTTGATGGTGATACTCCCAGCTCTACAGCTAATGTAGGCATCAATTGTGGCCAACCATGGCCTCCCAAGGATGAGAGGGTAACTAGTTAGCTTATTCTTAGGTTGGAGAAGTAGGAAATCTGCTCGGTACTCCCAGGAATAAATGGACACCATAACATCCTCCATAATTCCCTCAGGGGTGACTGTGGAACGATCTACAAGTTGTATTACTGTTGTGGTCTTCCTTAATGACCCTTAGAGGTTAAGCTTGAGCATTGTGTGCTTGGTCATCACATTAATGGCGGCCCCAAGATAAATCAGAGTTTGTGGGACAATGGTGCCATTGATGTGGACATCGACTACAGGGCTTCCAGGGTCTAAGTATTTTGGACATATTGCCTACCCCAACATTAAGTTAGATAATTGCCCAATGACATTAATGATAGGGGCATCCATTTTTCTTCTTTAAGGATGCTTAAAGCACTTCTCCTTAATCAATTTATTGTAAATTGGCACATATTTGATTTCCTAGAGAAGGGGAATATTTACACATAGGTTTTCCAATTCTCTCAGAAGTTCAGTTCTTCTGGGGTAGGCTAGTGTGGTTGGGCTAGTCTTTCAGGAAAGGGTGGATTTTCTTTAAGGTTTCTTTCCTCTATTTTTTCCTCAACCTCCTTATGTGGAGAGGGATGTTGGTTATCTGGGTGAATTCTCCTAGATCTCAAGTTGATCTCTCGAATTTCAACAACATAAGTTGGGTATGATGTCTCTCCACCGTATGTTTGTTGGGCCTACCTATTGTTTGGGTTTGGATTTGGTTGGGCAGGCATCTGGGTTGCCTAGGTGGAGCAAAGTGCAAGAGTTGCAGTTGCTTAGGTGATGGAGGCAATAGAGCTGGAACATTGTTGAATTGGGGCCTCCACCCCTAGGGTGGGGTATTCCACTGATGTTGTGGCTGATTTTAAGGTTGAAATGACTAGTTGGGTGGCTGGGAATGATATTGAGATGCATAGGACCAAGGAGGGGGTGTAGACCTGGAAGGATGAGCAGGGGGTCCCCAAGAAGTTGTAGTTGTCATTTAGTTGGGTCTGTAATATGCATGGGATGATCCTTGCATACCTTGCTAGTATGGTTTAGGCCCAGGAGGTCTCCTTGGGTTAATGTAGCAAAGCTACTCAGTTACCCCTTCAGCTCCTTCATATGCATCTTTAAGTCTAGGTAAGAAAGGGTACTTTTCTGTGGAGTGGTTTTCTTCATAGACTGAAAAAATCTCAATACAATTTAATGGGCATTCATTCCTAGGATTCATCCTGGTGCACCTAGGACAAAAGATGGCCAAGGCTCTCTCCACTTCCTCTTGCTTCCTTCTGATATTCACGGTATCCAATTGCAAGGCAAGGATTTCCAATTTCACCCTTGATGGATGAGTTGGAAGATGGGGTATTGTCCATAGGTTGACTACTTCTACCCTTGTTTCTAGTTTCCATAGAATGGTTTCTAAAGATAGTATTGACGTCCTCATAGGGTAGTTGGTAGATATCTCCTCCTGCTAACATATGTAAGGTGTCTAGGATATCCTCCCTTACTCCTCTAAGCAGGACCAGCTTCAGTGACTCAAGGTCAAGTGTGCACCTGTCCCTTTTGTAATTGAGCTAGAATCTCTCTTTGTAGTCTTCTAGGGATTCATCATGGCCTATGGTCATCCTAAAAATCTCATCTTTAGTGTCCTTTGACCTATAGTAGTCCCTATATTTGTTGTTAAAGGCCTACTATATTTGAGCCCAAGTTGTTGCTATCTCTAGGTAAGCCCATGAACTAGTGCAATGCTACATCCTTGAGGGTAGATGGAAATAGTTTCAACTTTTTCTCATCATCTATATAGTCATAGGTTTGGTAGACAACAACAAACTCAAATAGGAAAGTGTCAGGGTCCTCTGTGGTTAAGCCATAAAAATGAGGTAGAGCAAAGGGGCTTATATTCTTCATTTTAGTGTCCCCATTGGTTTCCCTAATGGGGAAGGCACTCACAATTCTCCCTCTATCACCTCTGTCATTTGAGTGTTCATCCATTGGCTCAGTAGGAATGGGTTCTGTTAGAGCCTAGATTGACCTCAGGCTGAAGGAAGGTAGGTCTAGGGTAACATCAAACCATGTTTAACATGGTAGCTAGCCCTACCAGGTCGGGAGAGGGCTCTCTCCTTGTCAATCTCAATTAGAATATGGAAACTAGGGATTGAGATGACTGAAATTAATGTTGATTTTACGCTAGGTATAGTATATTATGGTTTCTAGTTTGATTTTAGATTTTGGTTGCCGGATCAATTGGATAAGGCAGATTGGATCCGGGAAATCAACTCAGGGATACAATCTTGTCCTGTGGGGCGGGCTAGACAAGAACTTATGTACTAGCAAAGGATTGAAATGGTAGAGTAAGACTGTTGAGGAGTTGAGGAGGGCACAAGAAGCTATGAATCCTCTTCAAACAGTGAAAACATTGAAAGCTAAATGCATTCCCAAGATGAAGCACTGAAAATCTAGCGTATTTTGTCTATTCGCCTTGATTCATTTAGTTTAGAAGAAAGAGAGAGATGTGGATACATATAAAACTTCAGAAAAACTCATTACAAAGAAGAAACAATATATAAAATCACTATCACAAGAATCCCACAAAAATAGATGTGAAACCTGGTTTTATTCCTTGCCAACTGCTGATACAAAGTGTTCAGTGAGTCCAACACTTCTGCCACAGTCCAAAGTTTACAAATGAATAAAAAATTACATAATATAGGCATCCAACAACTCATGCTAGCTATCAGGGGTCGAATCCATGAGAAGAGGGATGGTTTCAACCATATCTAAACTAAGAATAGGAATATAGGTAGTGGAACAACTTGCCTCTAAAACCAAGGAAACCAATTCATTACAACTCAAAACCACTTGGAACTTGATGTATCTACCTTATGAAGTGATTTTAAACCATATTTACATTAAATTCATCATTTACCATGCTAATTCCACCAAGAGAACAAGAAAAAGTCAACTGTAGAGAAAACTAGGAAAAATTTGGATTTTTGAACAAAACTGGCAAAATTCATCCTATGCGCAACGCCACTTATCCTATGCCCAATGCTTTTGCTAAGCCAATTTTGGAAGCCTTCCCGGAGTCCAAATCAAGTGCAGGATAGCTCATTGGAAGGACCGATGAATCTAATTTCTGGAACAACTTGAATTTCTGAATTTCAAGTCCATTTTCCCCTCCAAAAATTGATTCTCCCAAGACTACTTCTTGTGTGGCAAAAAAGTGGCAGAGAGGGCACTTTTTGGGTGTTTTTTCCCCTTTTGGAGACCTAAAACTTGTCCACAATTCTCAGCCATTTCTGAACTTCCATAATTTTCCATGTTGATTCCAAAAATATAACTTTTTTGCAAGAAATTGTCCCCAACAAAAGCGCAGTGACGGTGGCGTTGTGCACCTATTGCAATTTCCTGTGTTGAAAATTTCTATGCAGAGTGCCACTGATTCTATGCACCGTTCCACTTTCAGACCACATTTTGGAGGCCTTCCAGCTGTCCAAATTGGGTGCATTATAGCTAGTTGGAAATCTTATTGAGTCTAACTTCCAAAAAATCTTGAATTTTCCAATTTGGAGGTCATTTTCCCTGTCAAAAGTCAAATCGCCCAAGACTGGTCAAAATGTGCAAAACGAGGCTGCCTAAATGTAGAGTGTTGTTGCAGTCAATTTTTGAAGGTCTTTATCAACTCTAAATTGAGCTCATGATATCTCATTGGAAAGATCTTTGTTTCTAGTTAACCTTTAACTCATCAAGAAAGTCATTTGGACAACCAATCTAGGAGAAATCGTGATTTTCCTAAGGTCCCTCCAGAGGTGCAACAACTCTCCTGAGGCAACTGTATTTTTGACATTTATCTAAAACCATGACACCTGTGTAAAATGTGAATGAGGTTTTTCTTTCTTGGCCTATTATGGATGAAAACCTCTCTCACGTTTTCTAAATTCATTTTTACTTTCTCAGAAACATCATTTGAGTAAAACCTATCCCGATGTGTGGAATAGGGGATTTGTCGAAATGAAGTGAAATGAAGGGGATAAGGGGATTCTAAATTATTGAGAAAGTTTTTGGAAGTAAGGAGGGATTTTAGGAAGCATGGGAAAGTGGTATTTCAAATTTTGAGTGAGGGGAAGCAGTTCAAAAGGGAAAAACACATGCCTAGCCTAGAAAATTGTCAAATTGTAACAAGAAACTAGGGTTTATGGGAAAATGAGGAATTTGAGGGATATCAATGATGGGAAGTGTTTAATAAGGTACATTAAGGATAGGGGAAGGTGTATTATCATCAGGTGTTATAGACATATTTTGGCACTGCAACCCCAATCACATATGTCGATAAACCAAGGGCTCTTAAACCTCTAAAAGTGTTGTTTCACACCCTAAAGGATCATGGTCAACTGATTACATCATTTCCCAGAAGTTCCACCTGAAAAATACTCAGAACTGGCCAAAACTAGACCATACTGACTGCTCCTTGGTCAAGGTGTGATGCATCTCACCTGCTACACACAAGAAGTGCGATGCATACTGAAAAGGCCTTTTGTAGGGTACGATGAGCGAGAGAAGACAAATGGTAGAGACAGTTTGCTAAGTGGAAACCCAGAGAATCTTCTAGAAACTTCTCATATGACACTTGCCTCTCTGAATTCACCCAGGGATGAGTAAGAGATCATGAAATCTCTAAATGGAACCAAGAACTATCAGTGAAATGACACTAATAAAAAACCTAGAAGCTGACTCGCCCATCTAAAAATATCTATAAATGGATCCCTCATCTGAGAGATCTAGAGGCTAGAATTTTCTAATTTTTAAGGAAGTGCTATTGGTTTCTCTTTGAGACATTGTATTGTTGGGTGATCTTGCTTTCCATGAGGTGAAGAGGGCTTTCATGCAGGGAGGATGATGCTGGATCAGACAGCTGGGTTGTAATCCTCTCTTCTACTTCTACTATTAATAAAGTTATTTGAGTTTTCCTCCATATACTTGTGTATTTGTGAATCTTGCTATTTGTGAATGAAATTGTATGGTTAATGTATTTCTGATTCTGCATTGTTTATGGTATTATAGATCTCTATGCTTTGATGGTGTTTTGTTGCTTTGCCTCTACAGGTATTCTCTAAAGCAGGACAAGTGGGAAAGGAGTGGCAAGCTTTATCAAGGGAGAGAGGAAACAAGCAAGGACCCAAGCGAAAGATATAGGTTGGTGCTCTCTTATCTATCATACATAAAGTAAATCATCAAGTTCTTTGAATTGTTTGTTTCTAAGATAGCTACCCATCGTAGTGGGACTAGCAGATCAAAAAGACACTAGTTTTCCTGGAAACAAAATTGTGACTCCACTAGGGAGCGATTAGTTTGTTGGTTTGTTATTGTTGTTTGATTTATAAACTATAGACAGAGCCTGAAGTTAAGCTAGCTAGCCTTCGAACTGCAATTTCTACGCAAGTGCAAGGTAGATCAACACTGCTTCAGTCAATCTTCGGGTTGGTTTATGAACGGAACATCTAACTTGCAAACATCCTAAGTGCCCTTGTGGTAGCTCATTAACCTCATAAGATCATACCCCTATACTTTGTTTTTACTGTCTATCATAGCTCAGCCTAAATCACTAAACTTAGCTGCAAACTTTGAGCAAAAACCAAGCTCAGTTTCATTCCCCGGTCCATCACACTGTCTCTAACTGGAAGACTAGATGCATCACACCTCCCGTGTGTTGCAGGTGAGATGCATCCCTGTTTCCCTTAAGGATAGGTGTGATGATTGAATGACACTATTTCTATATCTAGAATTTGGTTTTTTCCTCCTTGTTTTCAGCTCTATTCAATGGTTTTGCTACTTATGATCAGTGTATCATTGCTGAAGCCTCCTTCCTTCACATTATTCAGCCTCCATTGATCAAGATTTGTGAATGATTTTTTTATTTATTTTTCATCATTTGCAGTCCTCCTTTGTCAAAAGTAGCCTAATCGAACTATCGTTTTTTATGAAAAGAAGTGTCATAACTATCATTTTGTGTCAAAAAGAAGAGTGTCGTAAAGTCTTCCTCTTCTAGATAGTCGATTGTACTTTTGCCATTATATTTGATTTGAATTATCAATATTTGAAGTGTCGAAGGAAGTTTTCCATTCGAAATTGAAAGTGTCGTCTTAGTCTTCCTTTCATTTTGAAAAGAAATTGTTGAAGTGTCGCTTTGAAGAAAATAGTTCAAATCTGTACTTAGTTTTCCGTTTTGGCATTCTCACATTAAGGAAACGGAAAAAACAAATACATGCATGTGCATTTTCATTTAAACTGCATGAGGAAAATGATTTAGGAAAAGTGCATTTAGTGTGTGCTCTCTGCTCCCTGTTGAAAGAATCATACTCTTCTTTCCTTAGTAGCTAGGATTTTCATTGCTAAAAGAAAACAAACGAATGTTTACCAGTTCAGATTTCATATTTAGGAATTTTACATCTACATCACATGGTGAACCTTGAAAGACAAACTTCTACAAAGATCAACTCTAAAATAAACCTCAATGAACATAAAAACGCTTTGGAACCTAATGCACAACATCTAGAAGTCCAGGCTAGAGACGTATTCTGGCATTGTAAGACCTGGTAACTATCGTTTTCATCGAAGGTTGGGTGATTCCTCCTCTTTGACATGACAAGTGCCAGTATGGACTTGTGCTCCCCGTACCATCGAGTATATATTGGGAGACCACAATAGGCTGATATCCTTTATCCTTAGGAAGTCGTGTCTTCCACCTTATCGATCGCAATGCACTAAACATAGCATTCAGGAATATTGACTGCCATACGTAAAGTCCTTAGTAATTTCTCTTTAATTTACCACCAAGGTGTATATCGAAGTTTTGCGATTGGTTTGGTAATCCCTCTATCTAGATTTCCAGAGTAGTCACTTTCGTTCCTTTTCGACTCCTTAAAAGAAGAGGTCCATTTGAGCACTTGTCACTTCAGGCTCATTAAAAATCAAAGGAAACTAGAGTCACCTTTAGCTTTTTATCGACTCTTAAAAATTTAAAAACCAAGTTGTGTCAAAGCGTCATAAAATTTATTTAATTCGGAATAACATCCATGTTCCTTCATTGATCTTAGGTTGAGGTAGTGGAGTCCACCAATCAAGGATTTCCCCTTGGGGGGAATCCTAGTCCTTTCTCTTCTTGGGGAGATATTGGTGCTCCATATATGGCTACATTGTCCCTTCCAGGAATCACAATTGGCCTGCCAGTATGGCTATTCTCAACCTCTATAGTTCAAAACACCGTAATTCCTCAGCAATCGAATCAGAAACCAGATGATACTGGAGTTGCTCCCTCACCTTCTACTTCGTTTATTTCTCCCTCTCCTTCTTCTTCTTCTCTTGGTGAAGCTATTGATACTAAAAAACAAGTAACTGAGAAGAAGAAGAAAGGGAAGGAGAAGAAGAAGAAGAAGCCAGTCAAGCAAGGGCGCAACCATGCATCATCTAGCGAAAATTTGCACACCGAACCTTCCAAACCCAAATCTCCAAGCATAATTTGCAAAGGATACCACTTTCATCGAGATTTTCCTTGCATTCCGTGGATCTTGAGCGACTAATCTCCCCGCTTGCACCATCCGTTGTCATCAACCTCTGTCGATCATGTTGAGAACACACCATCAACTAGCGAAAATGGAGTCAATGGACAAAAAGGAAGATTCAGATTTCCTTGTACGTTGTGTGAAGGCAATCATTCCCTTCACCATTTTCCTCTTCTGGATGAAGCTAAAAGTGTCTTGGATAACCGTCCTGCTTCCCTGTAGCGACTTCCACCCGGATACAAGAAACCCTTGCCAAGTCCATCGCTAGTTGAAAATCCGACTAACATACCTCAGTTTCCGGTCGAAATGCCTATCATTGAAGATAAAACCTTTGAGTCCATACTGGACCAAATTCAACAGGTCGGGATGGTAGCCAACCCAGTCTTTCCTTCGGAAGGTCCACCTTCAGATGATACAGTTTCCAAAGAGAATGAGAATGACACCATTCAAATTCTTTTTGTTAACATAGAGCTTGATGAACATGGGGGCAATCTGCCCGTTCCTTTACAACAGGAGGAAGTTCCCCATTTCAAGATATTCATCCAGTTGTTTATTCAGTCCCCCCTCAAAGCAATTTAGTCGTTTCCTTCGATTGGAATCTACTAGCGAGACCCCGCCTTCCATCTAATGTACCATTCTGAATCATTGTACAAGTTTATAAAATGATCATGTCTAGAACTATCATAGATGAAGGGGCTTTTGTGAGTATCTTTTCCTCAACTGCTTGGAAAGTGCTTGGTTCGCCATCGCTTCTGCTTGAGAATCGAAATTTGTCAGGCTTCAATAAAGGAACCAGTCGACCGTTAGGGATCCTACCAAATTTTCCTATAACTTTGAGAAGGAAAACCATTCACTTGAACGTGATGGTAGTCCAAGGGCCACTAGATTACAATATACTCCTTGGGCGTGACTATGTTTATAGCATGGGAGCTATTGTTTCCACACTCTTTCGAGTAATGTGTTTCTTGCATGAAGGCAGAATGGTGCAACTTGTCAACCAGCTTTCATTTCCCATTTCAAACATGTCTATGAGTCAAACACCATCCCTAAATGGTCTCTTTGCATCAAGAATGTCTCTTCAACCTCAAGTTCATCCACCTAATTACCGTGAGTGATTCGGTGAATGCAACAAAGCTTAGGGGGCATGCACCCTAGTCTGCTTCGGCAAGCGAACCCAGCTGAAAAAACAAATTTCCTTGTACGTTATATGACCGGTCTAAAACGCCATCTCCATGTAGGATATGGGATCAGTTTGAAACATTTATCTCCTTGCACGTTATGTGATTGGAAGCTCACACCATTCACCTTTGTCTATTTCAATGGACAAGGCCAAGGAATTGTTTTGTCTACTCCATAGACAGAACAATCCTGCTTAAATGCAAGAACTTCCATAAGGTAACTTGGAAATTCTTGTTTTCTCAACACCTGGGGGCATGCAAATCTTTTTTATGCAAGTGAAAAGTGACCAATTTAAATCTAACCTCATAGTGTTTTTGCCGAACTTTTAGTTCAACTGCTTAGGTTAGGTGAATGGTCTGATCCACCAATCACCTTTGTCGGTGGCGTGCAGGCAAAGCAAAGGAAATTTTTTATCTAGGCAAAAGACAAAACTATCCTACCTAACCTCAGTAGTTCATTAACTCTTAGTGTAGTTAGTTCTGTAGTTTGGTCATTTCCAGCTTGCATACAAAAGGCAATGAGCAAAGTTTCGCATGGTGCAAGCTCACTAAAAAATGAGCCTACTAATAAGAGACATATTTAAAGACGACTAGCATGAGTAATGTTTCCGCAGGGTTCAAGCTCATTAAAAAATAAACCTTCCAATGAGCAATGTTTCCGCAGGGTTCAAGCTCGTTAAAAAATAAACCTGCCAATGAGAAATGTTTCCGCAAGGTTCAAGCTTGTTAAAAAATAAACCCGCCAATGAGCAATGTTTCCGCAGGGTTCAAGCTCGTTAAAAAATAAACCCGCCACTGAGCATAGTTTCTTCAGATTCAAGCTCATTAAAAAGTGAATCCACCCTCGGTAAATAACCTTTGTGATTGCATTGCTATCAGCCTTTTGAGCCTTGGTTTTGTTCTTACCGTCACCTCCATTCTTTTGGCCGATCATACGCCTCCACTTGATTGTTTACCCTTTTGAGGAACAGCTACGATGAGTGATTCTATTAGCCACCCTCATTACACTACGTGTTTGAGAAGTTCCAAACTTACCTGGAACCAGTGGCTACTGGAAAACATCACTCGTTCCTAAAAAACGAGTCTCTTTTAAGCTCCTTTGAGACTTGTAAAATATGAAAAGATTGCCAAGTTACTGGCCTTTCCAGCTCATTAAAGTAAGGGGAAGTGTCATCCCTCCTCTACATTTTAATCTTTTAGGACTTTAGGGATCATTCCACAAAATGATCGAGTGCTTGTCTTTTTTGGCTCACTAAAGCTATCGAAAAGTCATCCCTTTCGTATTATTTTATACTTTTTTGGACTCAAGGGATTATGCCACGAAAAAGGACTACTAGAGTTTCCTTTCCATCTTTTTCAAACTCTCTAAACATGAAAAGGACCAAGCTATCTTTGTTGTTAAACTCGTTAAAACAATAGCGACAAACTTGTCCATCTGAACAGGAGCGAGTTTCACTGTTGCTAGGCTCGCTAAAACATAGCAACAGGTTTTCTTGAAGGGAAAATTATGGAACAAGCATTTGTTATCCTCTTCAAGCTTGACAAAAATAATGAGGTACTAGTCAGCAATGATTGGGGAAAAAGGGAAGAAAACTTGAAGAACTTCATTGGTAGCAGGTCGCTCTTGAACATGACACTTTAACTCCATCACCATGATTGAGTCGGGTTGGGTTATTCCATTCACCAGTCATGTTGTTGGGAAAAGTATCCAACACAGAATGACCCTATCCCACTCTAAAGGTGATAGTACCTCAGCAACAACTGAATGCAAAGCTATTCAAGATTACTTCTTTATGAGATGTAAGAGAGAGGAGAAAAGGATCCACTAACCGTTATCTTCCGCTAATGGTTGATCCAATCTTCCCTCTTTGCTGCTTGCTCCCAGCTCCTTGCTCTTTCACTGGCCCAGCTACAAAAAGATCCTGCAAAAGCATAAGAAAGGGAAACTACAAGAAGCATACATCCATAATTGATTCAAGGACTAGAATAAATCAAATATACAAGTATCAATACGCCACAGAGACACATGCATATAGAAGAACCTCAAATGCTTTATTAATGGAAGAAGTAAAGTTCTGAGAGTGTTACAACCATAATAGGCCCAATCCAGCAACACCTCCCAGCAGAAAGAAATCTCCTCTTCACCTCCTTCAAGCAAATAACCCAATAGTTCTATGCACAAACCAACAACACTTCCTTACATTCACAAGATTCCCGCCTCCTTAGACCTCATGAGAGAGCTCTATATATAGGAGTTTTGGAGAAAGGATGAGTCAGCTTGAGCTTGGCATGAAGCTGACTAGTGTCCTCTCCCACTTCAGTTATACTTCAGTTCTTGAGTCCACTTGGAGGTTCTTGCTTCCACTTGGAGATCTAGATCCTCTTACTCATCACAAGGCGAATTCCCTGATCCAAGTGTCATTTTGGAAGCTTCCTGGGCACTTGAAACCTTGCAGAATGACTGTGCCACTTGGCCAATCTCACCCAGCACAGGTAGCCTTCATTACTATTGACATTCAGCGCAGGTATAGAGTGGAGCAGTTGACATTCAGCGCAGATGCTCAGTGGAGCAGCTGACATGATCCAGAATTAGCTTGTTTTTGAGTGTTTTCAGGTGGAGAACTGATTTTTAGTGCTGTGGTTTGCTGACCTTGTTCCTCTAGGCGTAGGAACAACATGTTTAGGGACTTTGGATCCCTCAGATTATTGACATTTCATGCTTCATGCTGTTAGGCACAAAAATGTCTATAACAGTTGCCCCCTAAAGTATGAGGTCGTTTATCGGGTGAAATGATTTATCAGGAGGATCCGAAGTTCATTCAATCGCTGAGAGGTGACCTGTAATAAATACAATACAATACATTATTTTTCATTCTGCTTTCATGATCTAGCTGAGGCGGGCATTCCCATGCTCAGCTTTATAAATTCATTTTGGTACATATAACAGACGATTGTCTGATAATTCTCTGCTGAAATTATCATCCTTTGAGTAGGATGATCATCTGCTGTAATAATGTACATATCAAATGTCTTTATATCCTGAATATATATCGCAGCCCGGATGGATGAAACTAGATCCGGGGTCTTCAAACTCGTTCGATCTTCACTCTAAGTACAAGTCGATCCATGTGAGAATTGCGCTGAAGTCGAACATGGAAAGACATCGCTTGATTACCGGTCAATAATGTAAACCGTTAACAAGCGCGAGAGGAATCACCAATAATGACAATGACCCTCAAGGTACTGCAGTACAATTCACGTGGTGTGAATAAAGGACTTGGCGTCGAACACCACGCAAAATCTTCTGGTCGAAGGTCATTGATGTATACCTGTCACCGGAAGTGAGAAACTTGCCATTGAGGCATGCAAGCTTCAAAGTACTGAAGGGGTTGTTCCTAGATCAGCTTCTTGGATAATGAGCTGAAGTCGACAAGAAGCGATCCGTCAAAGGAGGGCCATAATGAATCCCACATCAGTGACACGGAACGGAGCTAAGGATTTAATGGAGGTGAAAACAATCTGTGAAACATGATTCAGGGTGGCGATCATGGGTGGATGAAGGATAATGTATGGCAGTGGATGGGACACGGTTGACTCTCTCTGAACAACATCTCTTGAACATATAACGACACTGATGTGATGGATCGGTAGCATTACCCCAAATGTGGATGGTTTGGCGAGGACCATGGTGATGAGACCGGTGAATGAAACAACCCAACCCGATGTGATACGGAGGACAAAGTGTCATGTTCAAGAGCGACTTGCTACCATTAAAGCTTTGAGGTTCTCCCAATTTTTCCCCAATCATTTCTGACCAGTACCTCTTTATTTTTGTCAAGCTTGAGGAGGATAACATATGCTTGTTCTATAACCTGCCCTTCGGGCAAGCCCATCACTATGTTTTAACGAGCTTAGCGATAGGGAAACTCGTTCTCGTCTAAAGACAAGTTTGTCGCTATTTAACCATTTTAGCGAGTCTAACGACAAGGAAAACTCGGTCCTTTTCATTTTTAGAGAGTCTGAAAAGGTACAGAAAGTTAACTCCAAAATTCCTTTTTCGTCATCTAATCCCTTAAGTCCGAAAAAGTATAAAACAATACAGAAGGGATGAGTTTTCGATAACTTTAACGAGCCGAATAAAACAAGCGCTCGACCTTTTTGTGTAATAATCCCTCAGGTCCAAAAAGATTAAAATCTAGAGGAGGGATAGCTCTTCCGGTCATTTTAACGAGCTGGAAGGCCAAAACTCGGCAAACTTTTCATATTTTACGAGTCAGATGAAAAGAGCTCAAAGAAGACTCGTCTTTTGAGGAACGAGTGATAAACAGGGATAGCAGCAGATTCTAGGTACAGGTTGGAATTTTCCAATCACGGCAGTGTCACAAGGATGGCTAAGTGAAATCACTCTTCGCAGCTATTCCTCAAAATAGGTAAACAATCATATGGAGGTGAACGATTGGCCAAATGGAATGGAGGTGGCGGATGCAAACACGACCAAGGCTTTTTATGGCTAATAAATTTACGATCACAATGGTTATTTACCGGGATAGGTTCATTTTTTAATGAGCTTAAACTCTGGGGAAAACTCTTGCTCACGCTTTTCTATTTTTTAACGAGCATAGATTCCACGGTAAAACTGCTCGATCTTATGTTTATTTTTTAACGAGCATGAACTATGTGCTAAAACTGCTCGGATCTCGCTTTTCTATTTTTTAACGAGCATAAATTCCGTGGTAAAACTGCTCGATATACCAGTCATAAGATAAGAAATGTCTCCTGCAAGATTCCAATTTTTATAGAGCTTGCACCTCACATAAGCTATGCTCCCTCTCATCCTTTCTTTATGCAAGTTCGGAAACGGCTAATCCCAAAAACAGATAAATAACTGCTCCTAGCTTGCACTCCAAAAGGTTTGCATGCCCCCAGGTATAAAGTATAATTTCAAGGCTGCCCCTACTTATCCGATAAAACATTTGTTTTAAAGGGTGAGGCTTGCCTCTTCCTGGTTACCCAAAGATTGTTTTGTTAACACCATCAAACAAAAACACTTCCTCGGCACTGTCTACCGAAGTAGACAATGGTGAATGACCTTTGTCAAACAAGTAACCTTATCAAAAGAATCCTGTTCTAGAACAACCGCTCTTCCCCCCACGGACGGGGTACGGACTAGTCATATTCCTTCGCGGAAATTCTACTTTATACCCAAGGTTTCCTCTACCCGAAGCAGACCAGGATGCATGCCCCTTGGGTTCCAGTCCCATCTTTCTGAATCACTCGCACTCATCGGGAAGGAGGACTGGGGGGGGAGACATTTCTTGGGTGAATAGACCATTGAGGGTTGGTATGTGACTATTTGCGATGCGTGATCCCGGAAACGAAAGTTGGTCTACGAGCTTGACCATTCTTCCTTCGTGTGGAAAACACATTACTCTAAAGAGTGAGGAGACTATAGCTCCCATGCAATATATATAGTCTCGTCCAAGGAGTAGGTTATAATCCAAGGGTCCTTGAACGACCATCACGTTCATTTGAATGATCTTCCCTTTCAATGTAACAGGCACATTGGGGAGGATCCCTAACGGTCGACTAGTTCGTTTATCAAAACCCAAGAGATTTCTCATCTCAGGCAAAAGCGTCGGGGAACCCAGTGCTTTCCAAGCAATAGAGGAAAGGATACTCACAGATGCCCCTTCATCAATGATAGTTCCGGCCATTACCATTCTATAAATTTGGACTATGATTCTGAATGGTATACTGGCTGGTAACCGGGGTCTGCCTAGTTGGTTCCAATCAAAGGACACAACCAGGTTGCTTGGTGGTGGGACCCAATACACGGCCGGATACGACCCTGACGATGTTCCTTCCTGCGATAAATGAATGGGCACATTGCCTTGATGCTCATCAGAATCTGTGTTGATGAAAAGAATCTGGATGGTGTCATCCTTATTCTCTTCAGTGAGGGTGTCATTTGAAGATGAATCTTCAGTGACGGTGTCATTTAAGGATGAAACTTCTGAAGGAAGAACCGGGTCAACTGCCGTATCGACCTTTAGACTTTCGTCTGGTCTAGATTCAGTAGGTTCATTTTCAATGACTGACGCTTCAGCTGACCACTTGAGCGGGCCGGCTGTATTTTCAACCAACGAAGGACTTGGCACGAGTTTTTTGTATCCAGAAGGAAGTCTCAATGGTGAAACCGGGCGATCTTCCAAAACTCTCTTCGCTTCGTCTAAGAAGGGACAATGGTGGATGGCGTGATCGCCTTTACGCAGTTTGCAGGGGGATCTTACTCCCCCTCCTTATCTTGAACCTTTACTTTCGTTGGTTGACGGTAAGCATTCAACATGGCTATCAGAGGTTGATGCTCCCGAGTTGTGCAAACGAGGTGACCAGTCCCTTAGTATCCGGGGAATACAGGGACAATCTCTATGGAAGTGGTCTCCTCTACATATGACACATGGTGATTTAGGCCCGGTCTGTGCTGTGTGTGGATTTTTGTCAGATGTCTTTTGCTTGCCCCCAGTCGCCTTAGGCTCCTTCTTCTTCTTCTCCTTCTTCTCCATGGGAGCTTGGCTTTTGCCGGCTCTACCTTGCGAAGATGAAGGATTAGAGGAAGAGTTATAGGAAGTAGAAGGCTGGTGGGTAGCTCTGGACTCATCTAACTGTTGACTCGACTGTTCAGGAACCGTGGTGGTCTGAACTACATTGGTTGAGAATAGCCAAATAGGCAGGCCAATTGTCAGTCCTGGAAGCGACAATGTGGCCATGTGGGGCGCACCAACTTCTCCCCAAGAGGAGAATGGACTAGGATTTCCATCATGTGGAATTCCTTGGTTGGGGCGTTCCATGTTCTCAACCTAAGATCAACGCGGGAATAGGAGGTGATTATGTTCTGTTTAAAATAAATTTTATAACGACGCTTTAGACACAACTTGCCTTTTCACTTTTTAAGAGTCGAGAAAAAGCTAAAGATGACTCTAGTCTCCTTCGATGTTTTAACGAGCCCGAAGTGACAAATGCTCGGATGGACTTTTTCAGTTATAGAGTTTGAAAAAGGCCAAAAGAAACTACTCTGGAGTTCTAGGCAGAGGGTGTGCCAAACGTTTCGCAAAACCACAGAATACATTTTACGGTACGAGTGGTCAATCTTCGTGAATGCTGTGTTCACTGCATTGCGATCAGTAGGGCGGCCGACACGGTTTCCTATTGGATAAAGGCTTTGTTCCTATAGGGGTCTCCCAATATATACGCGACGGTACATGGGAGCACAAGTCCGTATTGATACTTATCGCTTCACCGTGGAGGAATCACCCAACCACTCAACGCTAAGATATCACGTTTAACGACGCCGGAACACGTCTCTAGCTTAGACCTCTATGTGTTTGCATTATGTTTCAATGCGTTGTTATGTAAATTCAATTTATTTTAAGGTTGATCTTGTTTAGCAGTTTTCCTTTATGGATCACCACGAGATGTATGATAACACTCCTAAATGCACTCTAAGATGATAAGCAAGCTTTTCAATCTTTCAACTTTGAAAATCTTAACTACTGAGGGAAAAGAAAGATAACATCTTTTCACACAGATCATAGAGCACACACTAATGCACTTTTTCCTAAATCAACATGCAAGCTGTCATAATGCACATGCACAATGCAAGTATTTCTTTTCTCTTTCTTAATATTGGCGCAATGCAAAAAGAAAGCTGTTGTATAATTTTGAATTCAATTTCAAGTGAAAGCAAACAAGCTTGTCCAAAATCAAAAGACACCTTAAGATTTACTTGTTTCGACACTAGAAATATATAAACTCAAACCATATGACGAAAGCAAAAGCTCAATCAGCTATGAACAGCAAACAAACTAACTCTTAAGATCAATACGACACTTTATCACAGGTCTAGATCTAAGAGGTCACAGCAAGACTAGTTCACTTTCGTTATGGGAAACTGTAAATGATACAAGAAATACACAAAGAACAAACACAGTTTCTTTATACAACCGAGGCGGAATAGTGGTAAGGAAAGTTGGTTTCAGATAGGTACATTGACTGGTAACAGGCAGCAAAAACAAGGGTGAAAACAGGGCAAGAAACAACAGGAAACCCCAGTAGCACAAGGCAAGACTGGTCCAGCGCAGGTGGTACACAGGTAGTTTGACCTTCAGCGCAGGTAGCCCCTTCGGGAACTGCGCTGAAATGCAGACAGCCTTCACACAGCCTGCACTGAAGAACGAAACTTTCGTTTCTCTTGGTTTCCGGGTCACAGATTGCTCAAAAATTCACAGTTTTTGGCCAAATCAGAAGCTATCAGTCAAGGACACACTAAGGGATGGCAAGGAGGATGAAAAGCTATCACTAAGAGCTTATTAGAGTCCTTGTGGATCAGCTCTTCAAATCATAAACTTGCCCAGAAATTGAGCTAGAGTAGCTGCCTTCTACTTTGCATTCGAAAGATTCAAATGCGGTTCGATTCGGTACTCTCTATGTTTACGAAATGAATAGCAAAAACACAAACAACCAACAAGATACAATCCCTAGCGGAGTCGCCAATTTGTTGTTGGGAAAAGTATCCAACACGAAATGACCCTATCCCACTCTAAGGGTGATAGTACCTCAGCAACAACTGAATGCAAAGCTATTCAAGATTACTTCTTTATGAGATGTAAGAGAGAGGAGAAAAGGATCCACTAACCGTTATCTTCCGCTAATGGTTGATCCAATCTTCCCTCTTTGCTGCTTGCTCCCAGCTCCTTGCTCTTTCACTGGCCCAGCTACACAAAGATCCTGCAAAAGCACAAGAAAGGGAAACTTCAAGAAGCATACATCCATAATTGATTCAAGGATTAGAATAAATCAAATATACAAGTATCAATACGCCACAGAGACACATGCATATAGAAGAACCTCAAATGCTTTATTAATGGAAGAAGTAAAGTTCTGAGAGTGTTACAACCATAATAGGCCCAATCCAGCAACACCTCCCAGCAGAAAGAAATCTCTTCTTCACCTCCTTCAAGCAAATCACCCAATAGTTCTATGCACAAACCAACAACACTTCCTTACATTCACAAGATTCCCGCCTCCTTAGACCTCATGAGAGAGCTCTATATATAGGAGTTTTGGAGAAAGGATGAGTCAGCTTGAGCTTGGCATGAAGCTGACTAGTGTCCTCTCCCACTTCAGTTATACTTCAGTTCTTGAGTCCACTTGGAGGTTCTTGCTTCCACTTGGAGATCTAGATCCTCTTACTCATCACAAGGCGAATTCCCTGATCCAAGTGTCATTTTGGAAGCTTCTTGGGCACTTGACACCTTGCAGAATGACTGTGCCACTTGGCCAATCTCGCCCAGCGCAGGTAGCCTTCATTACTGTTGAAATTCAGCGCAGGTACAGAGTGGAGCAGTTGACATTCAGTGCAGATGCTCAGTGGAGCAGTTGACATGATCCAGAATTAGCTTGTTTTTGAGTGTTTTCAGGTGGAGAATTGATTTTTAGTGCTGTGGTTTGCTGACCTTGTTCCTCTAGGGGTAGGAACAACATGTTTAGGGACTTTGGATCCCTCAAATTATTGACATTTCATGCTTCATGCTGTTAGGCACAAAAATGTCTATAACAAGTCACATCACCATTGGTCCTCTGTACCATCCATTTTTGGGGTTAACACTACCAATCCATCTCGGTGTCACTGATATGTTCAAGAGAGGTAATTCAGAGAATTCATCACGCAGCTAATGCCTCATCCACTACAATACCTTCACCCTCCATTTTTCATGACCGCCATTCCTAAACCTTGTATCATCAGATTGTTTTCACCTCCAGAAAATCATTTGTTTAATTTTGTGTCGTAAATGTGGGATTCCTTAAGGCCCTCCTACGATGGGTCACTTCTTGTCAACATCAGCTCATTATCCAAGAATTTTACTTAGGAACAACCCTTTCAATACTTTGAATCTTGCATGCCTCAATGGCAAGTTTCTCACTTCCGGTGACAGGTTTACATCGATGGCCGTCAACCGAAAGATTTTACGTGGTGTTCAACATCAGATCCTATATTCACACCACGTGAATTGTATTGCAGCACCTTGAGGGTCATTATCATTATCAGTGATTCCTCTTGCACTTGTTAATAGCTCACATCATTGGCTGGTAATCAGGCGATGTCTTTCCATGTTCGACTGTAGAACATCTTTTCACATGGATCGACTTGTACATCGGGCGAAGATTGAACAAGTTTGAAGACCCCGGATCTAGTTTCATCCATTCGAGTTGTGATACATTCAGGAAGATAAAGACATCAAATGTACACCATAGTTGCACAGATGATCATCTAAGCTAAGGGATGATGGCTCTATAAGAATCACCAATCTACAACAATGGAGGATTGTGTGTCCTATGTACATGAAAATGAATTTATAAAGCTGAGAATGGGAATGCTCGCCTCAGCCAAATCATGAAAACAACATGAAGATAATGTATTGTATTGTATTTTATACAGGTCACCTTCCAGTTTGAAGACCTCATATCCTCATGATAAAGAATTTTACTTGACATCAGAAGATTTACGACCTCATGCTTTAGGGGGCAACTGTTATCGACATATTTGGGCACTGCAACCCCAATCACATATGTCGATAAACAAAGGGCTATTAAACCCCTAAAAGTGTTGCTTCACACCCTAAATGATCATGGTCAACTGATTACATCATTTCCCAGAAGTTCCACCTGAAAAACTACTCAGAACTGGCCAAAACTAGACCATACTGACTGCTCCTTGGTCAAGGTGTGATGCATCTCACCTGCTACACACAAGAAGTGTGATGCATACTGAAAAGGCCTTCTATAGGGTGTGATGAGTGAGAGAAGACAAATGGTAGAGATAGTTTTCTAAGTGGAAACCCAAAGAATCTTCTAGAAAATTCTCATATGACACTTGCCTCTCTGAATTCACCCAGGGATGAGTAAGAGATCATGAAATCTCCAAGTGGAACCAAGAACTATCAGTGAAATGACACTAATCAAAAACCCAGAAGCTAACTCACCCCTATACAAATATCTATAAATGGATCCCTCATCTGAGAGATCTAGAGGCTGGAATTTTGTAATTTGTAAGGAAGTGTTATTGGTTTCTCTTTGAGACATTGTATTGTTGGGTGATCTTGCATTTCATGAGGTGAAGAGGGCTTTCATGCTGGGAGGATGATGCTGGATCAGACAGTTGGGTTGTAATCCTCTCTTCTACTTCTACTATCAATAAATTTATTTGATTTTTCCTCCATATACATGTGTATTTGTGAATCTTGCTATTTTTGAATGGAATTGTATGGTTAATGTATTTCTGATTCTGCATTGTTTATGGTATTATAGATCTCTATGCTTTGATGGTGTTTTGTTGATTTTCCTCTACAGGGATTCTCTAAAGAGGGACAAGTGGGAAAGGAGTGGCAAGCTCTATCAAGGGAGAGAGGAAACAAGCAAGGAGCCAAGTGAAAGATACAGGTTGGTGCTCTCTTATCTATCATACATAAAGGAAATCATCAAGTGCTTTGAATTGTTTGTTTCTAAGATAGCTACCCATCTTAGTGGGACTAGCAGATTGAAAAGACACTAGTTTTCCTCGAAACATCAAGATACAAGTTTTGTTGATGATTTGACCATCCAAGAGAAATTACCTTCAAAACCCTAGGAGAGGGAAATGAGCCTTACCCAAGTACAACTGAAGCACGGACAAGGTGTAAAATGACCCATTGGAACCTGAAATGATGATGACAACTCTTTGAATGATGGTACACTCAGCTGAATGGTGACATGGACCGACACTTGGAAACTTTGGAAGGAGTGAAAGCAAACCCTAGACCGAATAGCTAGTGACCAAATTTTACTTGAAAACTCATTGAAATGAAAAATTTTGACTTTGACACCCTAAGACCACTTTGTAAGAGCATGTTTTATCACTGGTGGAAGGATTCAAAGACTGACACTAACAGGTTCTTCCTCTTCTTCTTCCCCTATAGGTTCCTCAAATATTTCAGGTTTCTCACCCAAAAGGGCTTCCAATTCACAGTTAGTGAAGAAGAAAGAAGGTTGACTATTGGGTGAGGTGGGGGATTTGGCAGGAATTTTCCAAAATTATCCCTAATCCTGCAAGGCATGAAAGGAAATGTTTTTGGGTTTTTTGTGAGATTTTATTTAAAGCTGGAAAGTACTCTACATAAAGGAAATTGTTGATTAAACAAAAAAATACCAATAGAATGGAAACTACTTGTTGAATTGAAATTGCTGACTGAATGAAAAGAAACTACTGAGAGAAAGAAAATTACTTGCATAATGAAATCGCTAAATTGAATGAAAAACAAAAACAAAAGGAAACTAGATTAGCTTGTAGAATGGAAAGGAAAGCAGATAAATGACAAAATGAAAGAAAGAAACTAGATTACTTTTGCAGAAATAAACTAATGGAAGAAAGTTGGAAAGTAGAAAATAGAAGAAAAGAACAGTGATCACTACTACTCTGACACCTCCCCGGCAATGGCACCAAAAATCGATGAGCCTAGGTATTGCAGCAAGAATGCTACAACTCCTAGGGCTACCAGCTTTACTATTAACCCGCGGTTCATACAAACTTGGAGGTGACTATGCTATATACACAATTAGAAGTGAAGGTACTACCTGTTGTCACTTCTCATCTGGAAAGAGACCCCAGGGGTTCTAAGCCAGACTTCTATATGGTTAGAAGAATATTGATTTAGATGGAAGGAGAGAAATCCTAGTCTAGGAGAGAGCTATTCTACTGCAGAAATGAAGAAATAAATCATGTAGTGCTAATTTCCTAAGTTGCATAAGTAAAAACATAAAAACTTAGACTAAGGGTTAAACAATGGAAAACTAGGCTAGGTCTGTGTCTAAGTGGAAAAATGGTCAAAGATCAAAATTGTGGAAAGGGGACATAATGAGCAATTGTGCATAAGAACCACTGGATCAGGCGGGTGGAAAGTGAATGAACAGTTGAGATCAGATGGCAGGAGGTTACGTAGGCAGATGGCCAAAAATGGTCAACTAACAGGATGGATGGCTGAGATTATATTGCAGAATCAATTGGTAGATGGACAACGGAGACCATGAGCAAAAGGAACATGTGGAAATGGTATTGGGTGAAGCGATAACCATCAAATCAGGAGACAGATCGATGGCAAAGATGGAAGTAGGCAAAAGAAAACATGCGAAAATGTGGGAGCAGGTTTAGAGGGCGGTAAGAGGTATATCGTGCACCCTTAAAGATGTAAGCAATTTTGTATAATTTCATGCAATTAGCCTCCCCAACCGACACGTAGCACAGGGAAATTGCTCATATCCCGTGCCCTTGGCTAGATAACAGTCGGACAGGAGATCCACGTGATATCACATGTACGCCGTCATATTTGGCGAGGAAGATCTACTGTGGGGAATGGACCAGGCAGGTTGGTGAGCGGGTGTATGATAGCCATAGAATCAGCTGAGACAGATTGATGACGGGGATTTAAAGGGTGAAAAGTCAAATGTAGAAAGGAATCTGATTAGTCATTGGCCAGTTTTGTTGTGTAAAGCAATTTACTGGCAAAATCCATTTAAACATGAATTTAACAGCTTCTACTCAAGTGTTTCATTCTAAAGGGGAATGCCATGGGAATGTGAATGAGGTCTAAATGATAGAAATTGAGCAAATCGAGATGATGACTATTAAAGGGGTAGAGTGAAAATGAACTCAGTGACTGTGTTTAAATGAAAAAACCTTTGAGAAAACCAAAACCCTGTGTTTTTGGGGTTGCTCCAGGATTTCTTCCTCACATCATGGTCCCAGAGGGAGGAGGTGAGGCCGAGACACCTGTGAACAACCTTGTGGATCTTTTCTTTGCTACCAGGGTAATTGAAAGCGTGAATGAAGCAAACTAAATCACAACTAATCTGTTATGCACTACTGTAATGAGACTGCAACTATTCAAGCAAATGAACAGAAAATAGGAAGCTGCTTAGTTGTGATTTAGTTTGTGCTAAACCACTGTAATGGAAATGAATCTATTTAACCAAATGAACAATCAAACCATGCATCTATGTAACTTCTGTAATGGAAATGAATTGCTTAAGTAAATGAACAGAAAATAAGAATCTAAGCTAGGATAACAATACAATGAAGAGGAGCTTTGGCTTCTAGGGTTGGGCCCTAACCGAAGATCTTCAGCCCTTTGAGTTAACTCAATGTTGGCTCAATTAAAAACTCATCTTCATTATAAAAGAACTGTATTGCATCAAACTGTTACAAAGCAGAGTTCCATAGTAAAAGTTTGAATCCTGACTAGTTGACTAACTACTAGCTAACTGACTAAAAAAAACTCGAGGTCCTAAGCCTCTCTATTTATACATCTGAAGTCTCAACGAATTCCCTCAAAATTAGGGAGGTACAACTCCCAACTTAATGGTAACTTTTCCTTTCACTTTCACTAGCTCAGTTTCCTTCTAGTGGGGAGGTTGCTTGTACTTCCACTTGCTTTGTTGTCTTTTAGTACTCCTGATTTGGTTGTTTGTATTTTTAGCTGATGGAGGGATATTCGAATGGATGGGAATTAAATGAGGAGATTTACCTCCTGTAATTCCTCTCCCTTGTCCTGTCATAGTTTTTACCAAGGTCATTTACCATAGTTCCTTGCTTTTGTCTTTTATCCCTGCATTTCCCTTGCTTTTATCGTTTATTTCTGCATTACATGCACATTAGACCATAAAGAAAAATATCGAACTCTAACTCAACCCATATGAAAAATATAATAAAAAGTATGCAATATGTTGTGAGAATAGTTAGTTTGACTAAGCTAGGGGGTGAATTGAGGCCCATTAAGGCCCATATAATTATTCAATGATGAGACTCATCACAAGGCGTGTCAGTGAACTCATGTGGTTGTCATGGAGATTTCCAAGTAAAATCAGTTGATAAAAATTCGTAAGGAGAAGAGTATTTAACTCTCATCAGATAACCAACTTTTGTGGGTCCAAATCCTGTCAGTGGGAAGGAATGATCGAAATCTTGATTAGGGGCAAAAATTAGCTCAAAAATCAAAGTGATTGGAATCATTTGAAACTTGAATGATTGCGTCTGCCTCAAAAAAGTGATCCCAACGCAACTCATTTCATTCAAAACAGAGTTTGTATGAGGATGATAGAGCCTGTTGATCGCTTTGACAAACAAAATAATTTTTGCAAAAACAATGCCCAGTCACTGCACAATCAGTAGTCCATACTATTGTCGTGGCAGGTGACTAGGCAGGGTCAACTATGGTCAACGCTCAATCAGGTAATGGCAAGTGTCAATTGGTGGTTGGTTATTAGATTTGGTGTGTTGGCAAGTCAATATTGGTTTGAAGGTGGTCCAATGAGGAGGGGACAAGTGGCAAGCCTGCAGGCTGCCACATGTCCCTGCCCAAAGGACCGGTTATGGCGTGCATCAAAATATTTGTGGAGGCATTGGGGTTTGACCCCGCAACCTCCTCTGCACAGAACAAGAATTTTAACATCTCTTCTACCATTGTGACTTAACCATATTGTTCGCCGTTTATATTTGAAATGTAATGGTTTGTGGTTTGGAGGTTAGGAGGGCCAGCCCTCCCCATGTGAACACCACACCATAACATGAAACTTCTACAGTTAATGGTTAACCATAGACCATAACTCCAACATGTGAACACTCCTCTGACGAGCGGCTATGGTTAACGGTTATCCTAAAACCGTGCCAACAAAACTGTAACCGTGACGTTAAATGCCAACCTGTGTCCACTCCACCTAAACTGCAAGTTAATAGTAACACTAATAGTTAGTTCCATATCATGTTACCATGACTATGGAGATCACCTAGGCTAATGGATAAGGTTAATGGTTTACCACATAACCTCACTGTTTAATGCACATAACCATGCCATGTGACCTCCTCCGCCTAAACCACCAATAGTTAAGGCTAACATTTGTAAAATGCACAGTGTCAGCACTAATATTGGATTAGTGTTTAATTATTCCAATTTAATATTAATTAAACCCCTATTTTATTTCAACAGTGATTTTGGCGGAGCCCCTTAATTCGGCGGACACTCAAGTTTAGTGGAGTTAACTGGAGTTCCTCCAGTTTTAGTGGAGGTTTACTAGGATAAAATTGTTTCTGTCATAAAATTTGGAAAAAATTGACCAAATGGAGATGAAGAAAAGGTGTTCTTAGATGATTTCAAGATTTTTAGCATAATGGAATAGGTTGAAGAGGCAGAAAGGCACTTCTGTATGTGATTTTCCCACGTTGAAGTTTAAAGAAGCCTAGGGCCACCAGGAGAGGAGGTCAGCCCAAATCAGTTGTAGTCCAATTACAGTGCTTGGAGAGTCATATTTGGGATTTTTGGATGCTCTGAGTTCATTGAAGGAGGTTTCGGGAGCTATAGAGCATTTTAAAATGTACATTTTTAAATTTTGAGTAAATACAGAGACCCAAACTAGGGAAGCTAAACCAAGGAGATATAACCTAGGAGGGGCGAACTCCTTCATCAAAACGTTGTGTTAAGTTCTCTTCTTGTTGTTTTGTTATACATTTACTTGATGTTGTTTAGCACTTTTTTTTCATGATATTATGCTCATAATTATCACATAAAACTTGACATAAATTTATCTGTTTTGATTCATAAACACCATAAAGAACCTTGCACATGAAGAAATTGACAAGCATTTGTTTATAAATCTGAAATTGAAATTAGCACAACAAAATTAACATTCAATAATAGATCATCTCTCTTCCAGTACGAGAACCAGACAACTGAACTTGTTGTCCCCTCTTGGACAAACCTATCATGAAATAGATGTTTGCAATTGTTATTTCGAGCTCTTGGTCTCTTATGATGAACATATGGTGGTCTATGTTCCACCATCCTCCAAAGTGATGTAATAATTCCATCTAGGTTCTAATCCTAGGGATATAGAATAATTTTAGTAATTCACATGCCCAAAGAGCCCTTATGCAATTTAGATCTTGTGTTGCTTGATGGTATTCCCCTTCATGAGCTTTTTCCTTCCACTCAATAGCCATTTTCTCCAACAAATGACCTGTGAAACATAAATAAATAGAGTTTTAATTAGCATGCCTATCTATAATTGTTTTTGCACTTTCAACGCTATGGCACCATTGAGGCCAGGGAGAGCAACGCATGTCCTATGGGTAAAATCCATGTTGATCGCCCTCGACATAAAAAAATTTCAATCCCTCATAACTACCTATCATATGGATGAAATCATTAAAAATTTGTTAAAATGTAGAGGAAGGACAAATCTCTTACCTGAAACAAACATTTTGTCGAACGATGCCCTTGATAGGTCGCTTTCCTCATGTAAAGATCAGGGAGATTTGGGGTAAAATATTCTCTCCAAATTACCAAATGAAAAATGGTAAATTTGTTTTTACTTTTTGAGTTTATATAAGCTTTTAAAAGTGTTTTTACAATTTAGGGCTTATTTTACTTATATTTTAATATTTTTCTCAAACTGGGTAATGTTTGTCTGCATGTGGAGCGACATGTTATAGCTAATTTCCAACAGTAATTGATTTTATTTGAAATATCAAGTTTTATTTTATCACTTTTTTAGACCCATAAAAAGTAAACGAAAAAGGAAACCCCCTGGAGTCATCTTTCAACTCATTTCTAACTCTCAAAATATGAAAAGATTGTTGACTACTTGTCGTTTCGAACTCGTTAAAGTAAATGAAATGATGTCTACTCAATATAAGTTTAACCCATTTCCTAATTGAAAGACTAATGTATGAAAAAATAATAACTTAGTCACACGTGGCTAAGGGGTTCTCTTGAATATTGTTTTCTACATTTTTGGATTCAAGAGAATATCTACGAAAAGGGACATCTGGAGTTTCCTTTTTTCCTATTTTTCAAACTCTCTAAACATGAAAAATATATCGAGTTACCCTTCGTCAGACTCATAAAACTGAAATGATGAAGGACTTGTCACCATGATGAGACCGAGCTACTCCTTCCTAGGTCTCATTAATAATACTAGGATGGATTAATCTGAAGGATGAAATTATATGGAAAGCATAGGCTATCCTCTTCAAGATTAAGATAAAAAATAATGGGGTACTCCCTAGTAATGGTGGGAAAAAATGGAAGCAAAAATATCATGTATTTTGTATAAGGGCAGCATGTTTCTCTTGAACATGACACTTATCTGTTGCTCGTGTCGGGTTTCGTTTATCCTCACATCATCACTTAGCTACCTAGGATTTTTGGAATCCATTTGCCTCTCATATGATTATATCCTATTGTCAACATGACCTTTGATCCTATTTTGATTCAAATGCTACAAAAGTTTGGAGTCATGTCCCATATATGTTCAAGAAAAGTCCCATCTTCAATTCAAACCACTTATGCTTGGTATGACATTTTTTCCACAAAACTTAATAAATGTTACCAACTCTGCTAAATCCTATGTTTTGTGTCGATGATATGGGAAACATTATGGCCCTCCTTCAATGGGTCACTTCATGTCAAATTTAGCTCATTATCTAGGAATATGGTCTAGAAACTATGTTTCAATACATTGGAGCTTGTATGCCTCAATGGAAGGGTCTTCAAATTCGACGATGGGTTCACATCATTGGCCTTCAATCAGATGATTCTGTAAGTGTTTGACTTCAGCTTCCTTGTTCACATTTGTGGATTATGCTGTTGTACCTTGAGAGCCATCGTCATTATTTGTGGTTTCTCTCGTCCCTGTTAATGGTTTCCATCATTGACCGTTAATCAGGTAGATTTCTACCATGTTCAACTTTGACACATCTATTCACATGGTGGAATTCGTACTTTGGTTGGGTTGAGACAGAGATGAAGACCCTGGGTTTCGTCTGATAAATCTAGGTACATGGAGTTATTATCTATTCATGATTGTACACACGATTCCTTCTATATAGATGGCTATGTCCATGTCGTGGGTCCATACATATGGTCCTTTCTATTCAGATGGCTACGTCCATGCCGTGGATCCATGCACATGATACCTTTTATTCAGATGGTCATGCCTGTTTCGTGGATTCATGTATTGTTAGATTCCTATTCGAATATTTATTATTAGGCATACTTACATCAGAGATGTCAGATATATTGTATCATGATTGATTTGTAGGTCTCTCGACGGTGTTTCTTCGGCTCCTTACCTTGAATTATAAACCATTTCACCCAGCACTTACTGTTCTTCCTTCATGCTTTAGGGGGCATATGTTACACAATATTTTGTCACACTTCTATCCCATATCCTCTAGCATCAAAATGACAAATGTTTTCAATGTATTTGTTGGGACAGGGTCCCTAGGGGTAGTTTTGGGGTTAATTTAAACCAATTTTCTAAACATTTTGTATAAAGAATGTAAAGTCTTCGCAATATGTGGATGTGGAGCATGCAGATAGGAGTCAAAAGGGTTTTAGCCCTTGTTTTTGGTCGGTTCTAAGATTCTCCCATGGTCTATAGACCATGGTATTGTATGAAGAGAATCTATAAATAGTTGAGTCATATCGAGTCTTAGAGATGACTTAGCTAGAGAATTGGGTACGTTGAATGGTTTTTGTGGAACTGCTAAGGTAGAAAGGCTCTGCTTCCCATGCTTAGGTGAAGAAGGGAAGGCTCCTGTAGCTGAGTGCATAGAAGGCATTGGTAGAGTCTGCAGCTGAGTACGTGGACCCTTGCAGCTATGTGCATACAGTAAAGAGTCTGTAATCTGTCAATGGAAGATCAATAAAGACAACTTTTTGGGGAATTAATGTGTATTTCCGTTGAATCTGTTTATGTTATCTTTCACTGATTGAATGCTACATTTTATGAAATATTGAATGAATACTACACGAGTTCACTAAATCTCTCTTAATATTGCATGATATTAATGGTTATCTACTTTTGCAAAGTTAAAATCTATTTCTCTTATGTTTTCTAACGAATTAAGTAGATCTACGTGAACTCTCATCTAGGGTTGCTTGTTAATGCGTGAAAGTAGGTGATTTGATTGTTGAACATCTGAAAAGACTAATTATAGACCTTCGTGAAGGTCTAGAGGTACATTTAATGTAGTTACAATAAAACGCCCTAGAAGTATATTAATCTGTGAAATAGATCTAAGGCATTGAAGGACATCACACTAGTCTCTGGATGCAGAAACTTGGTTCTTGCATCCCCCAATACTACTTCGGGTGAGACTGCAGCCAGCACTATTCGGGTTGTTATCAAAAGGGCCAGTAGTGTAGGGTTTTATTAGTTGGAACAACTAACTCGGAACCTGGGACAAGACCCCCTAACCCAAAAAATGGTTTCGTTGCCGGGACACAGATCTGCTTAAAGAGATGTGCGATGTCGCATCATTGGAATCCAACTAAGAAAGAGATTGAAAAGTGGTTAGATCAGAAGATTCACAAGTTTACAGCTCAAGAAAATAGGAATCCTCACCCATTGAAGGAGGATTGGTTGAATATGTATCTATATACAAAGGTACACAAAATCTTCTTTTGCACTTTCCCAATTGAATTATATGAGTGGTTAGCTAAATTGGCGACATTCAAGGGAGGTGGAAGCTCGATAGTTATATATTGTGGACACTAGAATGGGTAAGACGACTAGAGGCACCTCAAAACAAGATTGTGTGGGTTGTCGATCATTGGCTTGATCAAATTCTAGGAGGATTTGTTATTAAATTTGCAATTGACACCTCTGTTAGCTATAACGAATCAGAGCGAAGATTCTTCAAGGGACTGCAAGGTAAGTACTTAAGGTCATTGAATGCTTGGATTAAAATGATATTATGTGAAAAGAGGGTAATTTCATTACCTTAATGTTCAGAGCTGTGTGAAGTGGTAGACTGTTAGAAGTCATGGATCAGGTCCGGAGTATATCCCATTGATTGATCCTCCTTCAAGCGACAAAAAAGGGGCGGTGCTGACTACACCGTGTAGAACTGTTCAGTTAATAACTCAAGGTATTCCGAGAATATCTTATCCATCCACCCAACCTCCACCTCCACCTCCACCACATACATCTTCATCTACACGTTCACCATTCATAATGGAAAACACAATGAAGATGTCAATGTTCAAGGGAATAGGAAGTTAAGATCCAGAGCAATTATGGTTTGTTGTGAATGTTGTATGGAAAACGGAACAAATCACCGATGATAACATAAAGAAGGTGCAGTTGGTTACCACCTTGAAGGATCACGTGCTAACCTAGTACATTAAGTATTGTGCTAATAATCCTTAGGCATCATTAGCAGAGACTCAAATGACTATGAACAAACGATTTAGTAAGCCTAAATCAGAGGCGCAATCAGTAATTGAATTTAAGGAGATTGGAATGAGATTCAATGAGACACCTTGGGACTTTGATAAGAGGTTGAAGTGTCAGATCAGGCAGGATGACATGAAAATTTTAGATACCCAATATCATGACTGGTTTATAGCATCGATTTTGCCACACTTAAGAATACCTATGTCACAACAGAAGATAGAAATGCAAGAAGAAGCCTTAGAGATCGCAATGAGGCTGCACGCATCACCTATTCAGGATACAAACCTGGGGGTACAACAGATCCACTCATAGTTAGATAACCTCCACCTAGAATTGTAGAGTCTAAAGGGAGAAAGGGAGACTAAGCCATAAGTACACACAGAGGTTTGGTGTTTGAAGTGCAAGGGCCATGGGCACGATAAAGATCATTGTACAGTATATGTGAATTATACTACAGTGCAGTGGGAAGTCCCCCTGAAGCTAGAAGATATAGCCATGCTGAGCACAGGAGCTGTGCTATGGAATGCCATTTGTCAAGTCATTGGGAAACATGCGACGGATAACTTCCACTTACTTCAGAAGTTCATTCAGACACCCCAACAACTGTTATGCAATTTTTGTAAATCTGTGGGCCATGATGAGCGCCATTATCGAAGTTATGAGCTGATGATGGAAATAACAACTACTTATCATATGCAAGAAGAAACACGGCCTCCACATCAAGGAACACAAGGTGCATGTGGGGGTTTTCAAGGCCGAGGACAAGGATGAGGGGAAGGACCTGATAGAGCTCGTGGTCAAATTATCTACTACAACTACAGATAGCAGGGGCACTTCGTGCGAGATTTTCTGAGTCCTACACACCCTTCATGTCAATACTATAGATAATTCAACCATGCCATAGAATAATGTCTAGTGTTAATAGCTAAATTGCATGAGAGGAAAATACAACCTCATTAACCCATGTAGAATTTACAAATGATGAGGGATGAGCCCTGTGAGTAGGATCAGAGCATTAACATTATACTAAGAAGTGGTATGTTGACTCACGTAGAGAAAGGTAAGCAGCCTAAAGAAGATGGATGGGTATGCAAAGCTCCTGAGAAAGAAGCCTCCTTTGACCTTAATCACACTAAGGAAACATTCTTGGAATCAGAGAAGAGCTTCGGTGAGGCCTCCACCTCAAGAAGCCAGGACAAGACACCAGAGACTAGTACGACATAAGAGGTTGATCCTTCAGTACTCACTACCTTTTCGGAGACCTGCATGATAGAAAGGTTGTGGAAGGATTGCAAGACTTAATAGATAAGTGTGCCAATAAGGAAAAGACTCCTACGAAGCAGCACATGGTTAGAAAGATCGATAAGCCGAAGGCATGAACAAGATGCAAGATGCAGCTAATAACGCAAATACGCAATTATGAAATGGACCAGGTAATTTTGGATCTAGGGTCTGATGTGAATGTTCTTCGAAAACAGACATGGGAAAGGATGGGGAGACCTACACTGCAGTGGCCTTTGATTCAACTCCGAATGGAAAATTACTGGAAAATCATCCCCATGGGAAGATTGTATGGTGTGACAGTCGATATTGATGGTGCAGGTGCAGTAGAGGACTTCAAAGTTATATAAATTTTTTATGATAGTAATCCCTACCCCGCACTCCTGGGAATCGACTGGGATATTGATATGAATGGGAGGATATTCTCGTTTGAAAGGAAGTTGCTAAGGGTTACAGTGCCACTGGACCTCGTGGAAGGGGCACGCTGTATTGAAATAGTCCATGATTACGTAGAAAGTGATGACGAGATGGATCAAATCTACAAGATAACAACTCAATATTAGGAGTGGATCAATCCAATTGTCGATGGATGGATCACATGGGACCAGGAGAATTCATTCACTTTTGAATCCAATGAGGAGTTAGAGGAGTGGAAAACCACTTACATAAAGTGTCTACATTACAGTGAAATATGATGATGAAGTCACTGCGTTGCATTTCGTCAGAGGTAAGAAAGCTAAATTATTATGATGGTTCAACTAATTAGATATGTTTTTAGATTAATTTGAGCATGAAGTCCTTGAAGACCACCGTTTTTAATTGTTGGAGTTGGTGTTGCGCGCTATGCCTGCATGGTGGTGGGGTACACATAAGGAAAGATTTACTGGATGGAGGGATTATAGGAGAATGATGAAGTTACACTTTGGTCATGTTAATACAAGAATGACTAAGAGGTATGGTGGGAAGGATGATCCGCACGATCACCTGGAGAATTGGACTAAGGTGTGGGGGATGAATCGACATCCAGAATGGGTACATATATTTTGTAATACCTTGGACACAATCCCATGAACTAGTATCTCAAAACAGAGCTCTGCCATGGAACTGTGGAATGGGATATATTGAAGGAAGGTTTCTTATTGACTTTCAGCTTCGAGGATGGATTTGTGATTATTGATGAAGAGCTGCAAGAAATAAAAGCATCTATATTTAGGACACCAAAGGAACCGGTACAATGGATCTGGCCGGATTGGAGTAGTTGTGTGATGCACTTGAATGCTATAATGTAACTGCAGAAGAAGAAGATGACCCACAGAATATTACCATCCCGGAGATTGAATGTCAGTGCGATATCAAAGGCCCAAAGGTAGTGAACCCAGATAAATCAGAGTCTCTAAACACCATATATGTTAACATTGGGTCTGAAGAATACCCCAATTTCACGAAGATAGGCGATTATTGGGACGAATATACAGATGATAAATTA
This sequence comes from Pinus tabuliformis, assembly GCA_031772625.1. Classification (NCBI taxonomy): domain Eukaryota; kingdom Viridiplantae; phylum Streptophyta; class Pinopsida; order Pinales; family Pinaceae; genus Pinus; species Pinus tabuliformis. Next base: position 1,033,320,019 of record CM062819.1, read on the forward strand.
GTTGAGTTGTTGCACGAGTACCAAGATTTATTTCCCACAAAGTTTTCATATTTGAAAGAAATTTTTGGAGATTTAAGTGTTATGAAGATTACATCGAAACTAGATGCGAAGCCTATTAAGTAGTGACCTTATTGATTTAATCCAAAGTATAAGGAAAAGGTGTGCCTCGAGCTAGATAAGATGCTAGAAGTAAGCATTATTGAGCATGTAGAAGAATCTTATTGGGTAATCCCAATGGTAGTTTAAGAAAAGAAATAGAAGGGAGGAATCCACATATGCGTAGATTTACGGAAGCTGAATTATGCCTGTGTACATGACCCATTTCGAACATTGTTTGCTCACAAATTATTAGAGCATGTTGGCTGCCAGTAAGCATATTCATTCACTGATTGATTTTTAGGTTATCAAAAAATAAAGATCATGCTAGAGGATTGAAGCAAAACAACCTTCACGATGGAGTGGGTTTGTTTTCAGTACATTGTTATACCTTTTGGATTAAAAAATGCACCTACAATATTTTCTTGTGTAGTCATTATAGCGTTCAAAGAATTCATTCATAAGTTTCTTGAAGTATACTTTGAGGAGTGGACTATGTTTGGCTTGGTAAAACGCCATGTAGCAAGTCTGTGCCTTATGTTGGATACATGTCGAATATTTCAGATCGCATTGAACTTGAAAAAGTGTATATTCTGTGTGCCTTTTGGGATTTTTCTCATCCACATTTTCTATAAGAAACGATTGATGGTGGACCTTACGAAGATCATCGTCATTGTAGATTTGGAACCCCCTAGGAACACGAAACAAATGCGCGTGACTTTGGGACACATTAGGTACTACAGGAAGTTTATCAAGGTGTATGCCTAGATAACTGCACCGATGGAGAAATTGTTAAAAAAGGATGTGATGTTTTTTTGGGGTGAATACTGTAAGCGTAGCTGTTGCAAGTAGAAAGTTATCAAAAGCAAAGTAGAATTACTCACCTATAGAGTGCGAAGGGCTCACGATGGTCTACGCACTGCAGAAATTCAGGCATTATTTGTTAGGTGAACACTTTAAGATGTAGAAATATCACTCTGCGCTAAAGTACCTGGTCAATAAGCCTTTGTTGGGGGGGTAGATCTATCGATTGTTGCTCTTATCCCAAGAGTATGACTTCAAGGTGATTGTGAAGCCTGGAAGGTTGAATACAGGTCTAGATCATCTATCAAGGATTGAAAAAGGCAAGAAACCCAGTAGATTGGCATATGGACTACCAAGTGCACAACTCTTTGCGATGCATGTCGTGGATGACCATTTTGCTAACATTATTTAGTTTTTGACGACGGGAACTGCTTTGAAAGGATATTCCACTCAATAAAAGAAGGAGCTAGTAGTCTGCGCATTAGATTTTCCAGTAATTGTCGGCAATTTATGTAAGATGGGGATGGATGAGGTATTGTGAAGGTATGTTCCGAAGTTTGAATGCCAGAGTATCCTAGCTAAAGCTCACAGATTACTGGCAGGAGGCAACTATGCAGGGAAAGCGACCACACAGAAGATTTTGTTTGTTGGGTTATGGTGGCCGATGTTGCACAAGGATTCTAAGGATATTGTAAGGCATGCGATGCTTACCAAAGGATGGGGTAGCCTTCGAGAAGGGATGAAATGCCTTTATATCCCCAAGTCCCATTGTAGGTATTTGAGAAATGGTCTAGTGACTTTATAGGCTCAATACAACCACCAAGAAAGAAGGCGGGTGTGGTGTACGTTATTACTGCAACATAATACATAAGAATATGGGCATAAGCAAAACCAATCAGGGATTGTATCACTACAATAGTTTCGAAGTTTCTTTTTGAGTATTTATTAACAAGGTTTGGATGCCTAATAGTTTCAATGAGTGATAGGGGTATGCATTTTTTTAATGACATGATCAACACGATGTTGGAAGAATTTTAGGTATATCATCAGAAGAGCATGCCCTATCACCCACAGGGAAATGGAATGGTGGAAGCTTTTTATAAGATCTTGGAGCATGCATTGTCAAAGGTATGCAACACTTAGAGGAATGACTAGGACATGCACATACTTGTTGTGTTATGAGCCTATAGGACGACTTGCAAGAAATTAAGAGGACAAACACCATTCTTGTTGGTCTATGGGATTGAAGCATTCATGCCGATGGAGTACATTATGCCTAGCTTAAGAATTGCAGCCTTGACTGAGATCGAGGACCGTGAGACCTTAGAAGAATGGCTCACGCAGATCATGGAGTTTGAGGAGGACTGTTCCCTAGCAAGATTTCACCAACAAGTGCAAACAGAGCGAGAGAAAGCATGGCATGATAGGAACATTAAGTTGCACATGCTCAAGGTAAAGTTCAAGGTAAATTATTTGGTGTTGTTATATGATAGAAAATTCATGAAGTTTCTAGGAAATTTTCAAATGCACTAGTTGGGGCCATACGTTATCAAGGAGATTACGGATGGTAGCGCAGTTCAGCTGATGAAGCTGAATGGGGAATCTTTCCCTAGAAAAGTGAATGAAAGTATTTTGAAGCTATATACAAGGGATCCTACTCCTGAGCAATTAATATATGACAACATGATAATATTTGTAATCCAAGCAACTGCAATGGATTGCGGGACTATAAACTACGCTACTTGACTCAGGGAAACACTTCGTAGGCAAGTGATGTGACAGATAACACGGGTACGATGGTTAAGGCTGTGCTATATAAGCTATGTCATGGATAATAATTATGTGTAGGTTGAACTATTTTGAAGTAGATCGTGAACTCTTCATTGAGAAGATGACTGCTTCCAACCCCGCCAAAGCCATCAGTTCTAAAGTAGTTGTGTCTGATGTACTAGGCCCCAAAGTGAATAGTATAGAAGCTACGTTTGTTGTGCCCACAGCGCCAAGGTCGCCTAGGCCGAAACAAAACTGTCACAAAAGAGAAGAATCCTACTATGAAAGAAAATAACTCAGTCGCAAAAGAAAAATAGAAGATGTTGGTGCAGGTGTGAATGTCACTGAGGAAGAATCCAGAGGCACGACTGAAGGAGAAAAAGGACAAAAAACCAAAAAAAGTGGTGAATTTATAGGAGGAGGAGTACCAAGGTATCGAAGAAGTCGATGGCAATGGAATTGAGCCTATTTCTAGGCTTCCTGAGTATGTCCCTCAGCGGAAGGGAAAAACAAAAGTGACCAAGGATCCCGATTATGGAAAATTTGTGGTATCCACTACCTTGCTACTTGAGCAGGTCATATTTTAATGACCTAGGCTCATGCGCATCCCAGTGTTGAAAAAGGAGGACTGGGACCTTGTAGACCATGAAACATTTCTGCATATGGTGACCCATAAGTACATGATGAAGATTTATTATGATGAGACAGGAGTTACATAGATAGAGCCCACTAAGTGGGTCTATGGTGTTGAGCAGTCAGGGCTACTTAACATGCTCTTAGTGCTGCACTATCATTGCTCACCTTTTAATATAGTCTATGTGTGCTAGCTCCTTACATTGGTGCATGATGGGATTGTTTGGCTTGGCCGCATCATTCCAATATCCAACATGTTGATCAATGGGATAACAAAGTTGCCTCACAAAGGAGTGGACCCTGCCAAGGTGTTTGCAAGGAAAACTGGGGAAAGGGAACCTGTTGATAAAATGAATAAAGCATATGAAAAATTCGCACAGATACTCTATCCTATCAATTCAAGAATAGGTAGTCTAGTTTGCTGCCCAAATCCTCATAGGCAAGGTCATGAGGAAGTGCCACGTGAACAAAGTTCCAGCGCTAGTAGTATCACTTTCTGCACAATGCGCGAAGGGCATGCAGTATAATTAGTCCAAGTATCTCTGCCAGGAGTTCCTCGTGAACTTATGAGAAGCCCAAGATGAAAGCAAGCCATTTCATTATGCTTGGAATTTATTTTCCATCATCTTAGTTGCATGGATATGGTCGAAGGATAGTCAATTTTCTCTACATAAGAAAGATTTTCCTGAGGCAATGCAGTCTGCCTCGCTCTGTTCAATGAAGGATGTGACATGAGTCAAGGAAATTAAGATTTTCTGGATCCTGATGGAGATAGAGCTTCGAATGGTGATTAATCAAAGGCCAAGTTTGTCCCCAACCTTGTTCGAACAATTGACAACCTACGTCAAGTTCAAGTCTTACTTTCACAATGTATCAATCTGCACACAGAAGGACCCAGAGGGAACTTGGCATTTATTTCCTTATTTAGTGTTTGAGATGGATGTGCAAGAAGTTGTAAGGTATTGGCCACTAAAGTGGCATGAACCTACAATGCTAGAGGTGGGAACGAGTGAAGGCGCAGAAAGCTCTGCTGTGTAGAAAAGGAAGGAATCTTCTTAGAAATCTGCATGCACATTGAACGAATAAAAGAAGGAGGAGGTTGCTAAGGCCATTGCAGAGAAGACACACATGGAGAAAGAGCGTGGTACTAAAGAGCAAGAAGAGAAAGAATAATAGGATACAAAGGAAATTGGGAAGTATCCTTTGCATCATACTGATGAGAAAGAGATGTCAGAATAGGGAGGAGGTTGAGGTGAGGAGCAGAGCACTCCTTTCATCCTGAAGAGGCATGGGCAGGAACAAATTGGTGGACAACAAAAGAAGCATAATTCTGATAAGAAGACATATATCGATCCCATGTTGCTAACAGAAGGTAATCTCGATGAGATCAGGGACAAGATACAGGACACGACGATAGAGGTGCTGCAACAATTTGAGTAGCAATACATGCATACGCTGGGGAGCATCCAGAAGGATCTATGTGAGCTGCAGATCCAAGAAAATAGGATTCAGGTGGGTTTCAGGTATGCGAACAGTGCGCAAGCGAGCTTTACATAGGGAAGTAGTGTAGTAACAGAGATTGAACGAAATCTAGATCTCAGAGTCATTACGTTGCCAGAGGGGTCAGTCCATGTTGAATCGGATGAGGATCATGCTATGCTCAAAAAAGTGAAGGATATGGGATTGAACCTTACCACGCTGCTACTCCAGACCCTTCATGCATTGCATTAGGGGGTCCCAAACGAGTTGAATATTAGAGAATAACGTGCACTCACCGTCATCAGTGAGTTTAAAGTCAATAATGAGTAGCTTTTCACAGAACAAACTCACACGCCAAAGGAAAAGGAGGAATTATAGACACAATGCCAAAACCTGGTAACAACAGTTGAGTAGGCCTACAAGTCAGTGCCTGTTACACTAAAAAATGTCACCTTGACTACTTACAGTTAGTATGGCTCAAATCAACAGTCATGCTACCCTCTTAGGCAAGTCTCATGCCTCTGTTATCCATCTCAAACTCAAAGAAGAGAGAAAGTCTTGTAAAAACTATGTTTATCTCTGGGGTCGCAGGTTCTCTCTAGCCTTACCTGCGGGGACGCTGACCATGTTCACAAAATCTGCGTCCATGGACGCTCTGTATGTTAAGGGACAGGTGCGTCCCTCTGTAAAAGGCAAAATGCGCGATTTTTATCTTGAAAAAGTTACTTGTGGTTACTTCTAGAACATTCTAGAGGTCGGTTTGATGAAATGGATGCGCCTCCAGTTGGTTCATGTATCTCTATTAAGGGGGAACTTATCCCATCAATAAGCGAGCTATCCCACCCAAAGAGGGGGATGATCCCATTGATAGTGGACCTGAATAACCTCTTTACAGCACTATAAATAAAGGCATTGAGCCAGAAGGAGAAGAGGTTGGAGCTATACATTTTCTTTGGGTAAATGCTGCAGGATTTAGGTCTTCCATTAGAACCTTTGTGAGGAGAGATTGTCTTTACATGATTCTACTTGGAAGTGGGTGAGCTTTGTCAAAGTAGAGGAAGACACTTGATGGACCCTGGGAGGGACTTGCACAACACCAAGGCCAGGTTGTAAGAGTTTCTTTGTTTCGTTATTAATACAAACTGGTTTATTTTTCTCAATAGCTTATGTTAATGAGTTATTTCATGTGTTCCTTGGTCTGCATGTTGAATCTATGTTTTATTATATGAAATACAAGTGCTCGGTAATTGTTTGATTGTTTGTGGTTGCAGGAATTGACTTGAAGGAAGAGCTCATCTGGATTGGCAAGAACGAACTACAACAATAGCGTTTTGGAATAAGGTAAGCCTAAACACTTGTACTTTTCATGTTGTAAAAGGTAGATTTAGAGAAAGATCACTCCATTTTGTCTTGTTTGTCGCTAGCGAGTTTATACTCCTAGGGAGGTCAGTTGTGTCAGCCCAAATGACTTTTTCCGCCACGACAGTGCCTGTACTAAATATACTAGAGGATGCAGATGCTTCATCCAAAGTGAGGAAATTGGTTGATGTAGTACGTGCTTCAAAGGAGAAAGTTTGTATGGTGACTTTTGATTTTTGGATGCAAATAGCAGAACTATAGCTGAAGTTGCAGCCGATGACTCCACAAGAGGTCTAGGTGCAGTGCGAAGTGGAAATAAATGAGGGAATTACTATGCTTAACACAGCAGTTAATCACTACTCTTTGATGTTTGATGTCATGATGGAATTATGGAAAAAATTGTAGTAGGACCTGGACCTGCAATAGCTAAACATGGATGTTTGAGAAACACAATGAATATATGATGAGGTCAGAGTGACTGCGTACACTTTGGCACCAGCACAATGCCTTACCAAGCTAGAAGAGGAAAAGTAGTTTCTTACACAGATGGAGGACTTACAGAGGAAGGAGGCCTTGCTGAAGGCCATATTGCAGCTGTGGCCAGAGGAAGCATGTCAGCTTACTCTGTCACTCAAGGAGAAGCTCAAAGGATTGAATCAGATGTAGCAAACCATGCGCCTCATAGTGGAGGGGCCAACAACTAAAAAATTGGTCAAAGAAGTATAGCAGGAAGCGATGCAAAGCACTGAATAAGTTGCAGTAATGCAGGTTGAGCTGGGAGATCTTCGTAGCAAGATCACAACACCAACTGAGTGACTTGAGGGTGAGCCACAATATTTGTGTTGGGGGCCTCTTGGGATAGGGTCCCTAGTGGTAGTTTTGGGGTTAATTTAACCCAATTTTGTAAATGTTTTGTAAAAAGAATGTAAAGTCTCCACGATATGTGGATGTTGGTCGCACACATAGGAGTCAAAAGGGTTTCATCCCTTGTTTTTGGTTGGTTCTAAGATTCTCCCATGGTCTGCAGACCATGGTATTATATGAAGAAAATCTGTAGATAGTTCAGTCATAGTGATTCTTAGAGATAACGTAGATAGAGAATTGCATACGTTGAAGGGTTTTTGTGGAAGTGCTAAGGTAGCAACGCTCTACTTCCTGCGCTTAGGCGAAGAAGGGAAGGCTCCTGCAGCGGAGTGCACAGGAGGCCTAGGTAGAGTCCGCAAACCCCTGTAGTTATGTGCGCAAGGTAGAGAGTCTGTAATTTGTGAACAAAAGATCAATAAACATAGCTTTCTAGAGAATTACAATGTATTTCCATTGAATCTGTATATGTTATCTTTTACTAATTGAATGATAGGTTTTATGAAATAATGAATGCATATTGCACAAGTTCACTAAATCTATCTTAATATTGCATGGTATGAATGGTTATCTACTTCTGTGAAGTCAAAATCTATTTCTCCTATGTTTTCTGATGAATTAAGTATATCTAAGCGAACTCCGATCTAGGCTTGCTTGTTGATGTGCGAAAGTAGGTAAATTGACTATTTAACATCCACAAAGACTTATCGTAGATGTTCGTGAAGATCATGAGGTATATTTAACTTAGTTACAGTAAAAATCCATAGGATTCTATCAATCTACATGAAAGTAGATATTAGGCGTTGAAAGACATCACACTAGTCTCTGGATGTAGAAACTTGCTTCTTACATCCTCCAATACTGCTTCGAGTGAGATTGTCGCTTGTGCTAAGGGGGTTGTCACCGAAAGGGCTAGCAGTGTAGGGTTTTGTTGGTTGTTGCAACTAAATCTAAACCTAGGTTAGGACGCCCTAAGCCAATAGTATTCACCATGAAACATATACAGAAGCATCCCTAGAGAAGAGAAGAAAACATTCCCTAAAAGAGTTTTGAAGAAACTTGCCTAAAATCCTAATTTTTAGGATGAATGTGTTTTGCACCACTGGTAACCTATGATGGTAACTTGTTGTAGTATGCTGACCTAGCACTTCCAGTACAAATTTTATAAGGAAAACCTGCATTGGACCTCTTCAGGAAATTTTTCCTAAAGTGGAGGTGAAGCTTCTCTTACTAGAAGCCTCAAGAATGACAAGTTGGTTACAGGCGAATTAGGATTAGAGCGAGATCTCCCATTATTAGTCCTTTATCCTACTTTCATGGATATTTCCCTTGAGTTTTGGAACCTCTCCCTCCTTTTATGGATCCTTAACTTCCTTTCCTTCCCTATAAATGAAATCCCTACTATCCACCAAAAGTTGGCTATTGATTGGTTGCCTTCCTATGTTGAAACTATGCCTAAATGCTTCCCATTTTTCTAAGGAGAAAGATGGCTTGATGGGGCCTAACCAAGGTTTGGAGTTATTTAGGAAAACAAATCCATGTACAACTAGCCCTTTTGGGAAAAATCCACACAGCGCGGACTAAGGTCTCACCTGAGGCAGTATGAGGGGATGTTGGAACCAAGTTTCTGCACCCTTGAGATGTCTAAGGGGTCAGTTTAGTCCAACTATGAATACCTTCGCACAGGTTACTTCGCACACTTTCCTAACTTGTGAGGCCATCGCACCGTGTTGTATTCGCCTTTGCGTAGTGCTAACCATGGGTTGTGGGCCTTTTGCACTGCTAGAGCAACAATCTGCGCTATTTCCCCAAGCTACACTGCAGATCATACTTATCTTCTTATAATAGTTAGTTATCTTCGTGTAAATAAATACTTTATATTATATTCACTTATTCAACATATTCATATAAGTTCGTGCAAAAAATAAACAGTAAACTTGTAATTCATTCCCAATATACTTCAATTCATAAAACAGGAAATGATACACAAAAAAATGTAAAACTTCTTTTTATTAATGTTTCAATCGGTTACAGACTCAACTTTCCCTGTGCACTCAGCTACAGAGGTCCGCGCACTCAGCTGCAGACTACTAGGCCTCTGCGCACTCAGATTCACAACCTTCCCCTACTCTACGACCCAAAGACTCAACTTTCCACTTAGACTCAATGCTTCATCCTTAGATATTCTTCTATAGCATTCAATGTCTTTACACTTAGAGCCTCGCTCTATTTATACAATCCCATGGTCCGTAGACCATTGGTAGAACGCTCCAGCCAACACTACATTTTACAAAAGGGTGGACAACCCTATGACTCAATTACAACTTTTCTCTCCGCACCCATAAATCACAGATTGTTTACATCAGACTTAGTCAAAACTTGGGCTTTAAGCCCCAAAACTTGACTTGGGGGGATCCCACGCCTAATAGGCCCCCAACACAAACATCATGACTCGCCCTCGAGTCACTCTGTTGGTGTAGAGATCTTTGCATAGGGACCTCCCAACTCTACTCAAACTATTACAAGGTTGGCAACACATTGAGCGATTGCTTGTATCTCTTGTACGCGTTTTTCGGAGACCGCAGTGTCAGAACTTCTCTCCTGTATCAATTCCTGCGTCTCCTACATCTACGCGAGCTTGCCTTCAATTTTTGCTCTGATCCAAGGATGAATGCATGCCTTCAAAACTGCTTCTTTGTGTCTCTTTGCTTCTACTTACTCCTTAAGTGCTTTGGCCTATTGCATTCGTGCGAGCCTATGTGTGAGGGCCACCATTTGCGGGGTCCCTTTGATGTCTTCATATTGTTGTTGTAGCTCATGTGCCTCTATTTCTAAGCATTCTATGTTTGGGTCCTCCTATAGAGTGGTGAGGACCTAGAACGATTCTTCCAACATTTTGGTTCAGTCCCTTATTGCACGGTTAATCTCCTCCATCCTCGATGTAATGGCGCTGGTGCACTGTTCCCTTACCTCTGGAGGAGTTGAAGGTCACACCTTCAATTACAGCACTACTATCTAGAGGTTCAGCTCCAGTTGAACCTTGGCCATTTCTTCTTGTGCTTCAAACACCCCTACTGCTAACCTCTGGATGCGCACCTCTGTTGGTGCTTCTGCTAGGATGGCCAACTTAGGGACCATCTAGGAGGTTTCTTCAATTACCTGTACCATCTACCTGTTCTGAGACATGACCTCATCACGTTGCAAGCTCAATTGCTCTATTTTGACCCTCTGTTCACTCAACACCTGCAGTGCATAGCTCTCCCTAGCCCGCAATTCTACAGTAATCCCATCCTGCAGAACATAGAGCATATCTCGAGGGAGCGTAGCCATGTTAATCCCTATTCCTTTCAACGAACTAACCGTAGGCTTGTCAGCCTAATTTTCAATAGCAAGTGCCCCTTCTGCTAGCAATATTGTGTTGGTCATATGAGCGCACAACATTTCCTCGACTGCGGTTTTTCCTACTGTGAGGTTGGTCAAGAGAGTACCAGCCTAAGGAGTGCACACCTGCAACTCCTGAATAAATGCTTGGAGGGCCCACGATGTAATCTGGAGGACCTCTGTGGTCACATCACTCAACGTGTCTCCTATGTCACGCATATCCCCTCAGTAAGTGTGATCGGTTCGATAGACATCTTAGATGCTTTTAACTTCTTGTGCGACCCCATTTTCTCTCTCAAACGCTGGTGCTTCAATTGTGTCTACATTTTCTGTGAGTCCATGCTACCCTCCTCTATCTCTGTTTCCATCTCTTCCTCCTGCTCAGGTAACTTTCAGCCCTCGCACTTCATTTATGCTACCTTCTGTGCTTTTGCTGTGGCCTTCTGTTATGCTGCTGCCTATGCAGCATCCGACACCTTCTGTGCCTTTGTTGCTGCTTATTCCTTTTGTCTCTTTTCTTCCAACTGTGCCACGCGCAGTTTTTCCTCCTTCTTTTTCTACGCAACAAAATTTTCCACCGCAAAGATATCTGGAGCGCACCATTCTGGCGGCCACGCCTCAAGTACGTCGAAGATCACATCATTTGTGGCCATATATGGTAGTTCGTTCCACTTCTTTGTAGGGTCCTTATGTGCCATGAGGTAGATGTGATGAAAGTCCGCTTTAAACTCTGTGAAAATTTGTAGGTTGTTGTAGACAATGTATGATAACCATGACTTGTGGTTAATCCTCATCCTAATGTTCATCTCCATAAACACCCATAATATTTTACTGTCGTGAATGTGGTGCACATTTTTAGTAGCCCACAACGAAGCGTACTTCACGGCCTCGAGGAGATCCCATGCATTGTGGGGAACTGGCTATCGTCAGGAAATTCCCCAGCCTCTAGTACTATGGATAGCAGAAGCCATGCATAGTGGAAGGCTTTCCCTTGTTCATGTGCCTCACATAAATTCTCCAAGAACTCCTTGCAGGCACTAGCACGGTACTTCCACATGACCTTACCCGCCAGTATCTAAATCACAACTCTGACTACCTTGTTGTTGATACTGGAGATTGTGTAGCCCCTCTTTTTCTTCTCCATCTTGTATTTCTTTTTCATGGCCTCCACGATGGCAAAATCACTAGTTTTACCCTCCGAAATGTCTACGGGGTCTTCTCCTTTACATGGGAGTTGGTAATTCGATGGACCAGTTGGTCTGTGATGGGTACGGGCTCCTCTAGCCACAAACACCCATCATGCAACAGGAAAAGTAGCTACCTGATGACAAAGATAGTTACTGGGGTGCGATGGCAATGTGACACCCAAAGCAAGTTTAGCAACCCTACCTTTTCAACCCCATGCAACCATTTTCTCAGCTCCAACACTATAACTCCTGTTGCAGTGTGTTTCTTTGGTTTCATGAGGTGCGTAGTCACCAAGTGAGGGAATTTCTCATGGTCAGCGAGATCCCTATCTTCAAAATTTAAGCTCGACACCCTTCCCAAGTGTGCTCCTTTGAAAATGATATCATCAGGTACCAGCGGAGTCTACGAAGGGATTTGAGTGTTGTCGAGGTCCTTGGGCACCTTTGTCTTCCCCTTTTGCAGAGGAACATATGCGAGCATCTTGGTTAGAGGGACCGCACCCTTGGTTTCTTCCTTCATGCCCTCATCCTCATCCTCTTCTATTATGATATCCTCAAGGTCTTCTTTCTCCTCCTCAGTTTCTAGGTTAACCACTTTCCCTTTTTCGTCCATTGTTAATCTAATTTGCAATGGGTTTCGAGGGGACAAACGCACCAGAATCATGGGTTGTTTATCTTTCTTCAGCCTTGGTGTGTGTGGTGATTTAAATATTTTTGCAACAATCTCGGTGCTCTCAGTGGTATCTTCTATGGTCATGGCCTGTGTAGCGTCTTCAGATGTCATTTCTATGATTTCCGTGGCTTCTTCAGATGCTACCATCTTGTTTGTCCAGTAATCTCTCAACTGTTCAATGAGCTGCTCAAACAATGCTCTCGATAGGGCAAACAGGTCTTGGTTTAGAATACTCGGGGAGCAGAACAACTTAGTTCTCAACTCAAGCTCACATCATGAATAGTGACTACAACGGTCACTTTCCAGCCAACCGGTGTGGCAGCGTAGCTACCCATGTGGCAGTGCAACTACCCTCATGCTGTCACGGACCCTGTGACACTTCTCTCCTATGTGCAACTCCAACATCGTGCAGCTCTCAGGAAGAGTAGTTTATAGTCCCGCGCCTCCTTTCAACTACCTAGAGCACTAAGACTATACTTCCTATGGCTAGTTAGGTGGCCGCGCTACCTGTATATGGTTTCAACTGGCCATCCATCACTTTTCCTGGAAAGATTCCACCTTTTACTTTTACTGTCTGCATCACACACTTTACCATTTGCATTGCGCCACCATGGGGGATCCCTCTAGTAATATATGGTCCAATCCAAGACATCAAGCTAATCAACTCTTGACGATAGTCCCCAAATTTTTAATGTAATCGTGCAGAGCCTGTTTTATCACCACAATTTTCTTATCAAGAAAATACTTCTTTATTTCTTCCTCAAGCTTCCTGACTTCCGCTTCCATTACAGTGCTTTTCTCTCTTAACCGCACTCTTTCTTTCATGAGTTCTTGGAGCCTAAGAGCACCCTGTTGGATTTCTTCCTTAGGTCCCAAACGTTCTTCTTCGTTCAGCTGCACGATCCCTTCTTTCAAGGCTCCCCGAACTGTCATATCCACGGGTGTTGCTATGCGCGGTGTAGGCATAATATACCCTATTGGGACTACAGAATTTGCTCCATATGCCAGACTAGAAGGTGTTTGTCCCATCAATTTCTTGTATGTTGTCCTATAAGCCCACAAAACTGTTGGTACATGTAGGTCCCAATCACTTCTTTGCGCATTATATACCTTGTTTAATGCTTTGCACACTTTGTGGAAGGCTTATGCATGGGTAACCTTCTGCACACTCATTCTATCCACACTCTTTCATCACAACTGGAGGGACCTTTCATGCAATTGCCTTGCCAACACATGCTTATTGACTATTTTCCCCAATGCTAAGTCCATGTGCATCCATGTAAGTTGTTTACCATATACATGTACCCATCTAGACAGATGCATGTGCGGACCATTCCGTACATTGTATTTATCTATTAGCCACATCTTAGGCTTCCAAAAATGCATGTGCATCATTCTCCTGCATTCACACCACTCCTCAAAGATTCCTTGGTGTGTACCCCACCACCTCGCAAGCGCAGCGTGTAGTACCCATTTCAAAGCCTTGAAATGTTGTTGTTTCGACACCTCCCTTTCAAATATGTTCAAGAAATTATCTACCTCACTTAACCCATCATAAGTAGGTAGATCCCTCACTTTTGTCGATACACAACACAATGATCTTGTCATCATATTACAGTTCAGTGTGGTCACCTTGTTCAACTGGTTCTACTATCGGTCTATCTCCTCATCAGAATCCGATGTACAGGAGCTTTTGTGCACCCATGAGATCTGTGCATCCACGGTGGGATTTACCCACTCTTGCTCTCTCGTAGTTATCTTGTAGATGCAGTCCAAATTTTTGTCACTTTCATAGTCACGCACTGGCTCTATGTAGCGCGATCCTTCTATAGGGTCCAAAGATATGACTACGCGTAGAGATGTTTTCTCAAAAATCATCTTGTGCTTCTTTATATTTATCACCCCGTTCATGTCAGTGGCCCAATCGATTTCTTAGAGTGTGGGGTAGGGATTGTTGTCATCAAAAACCTCTATCACTTCAAAGTCTGCTAGCACACTTGCCCCTTCAATATCCACGGTGATTCCATGCAATCTCCCCATAGGTATTATCTTTTGTTGGTTCACCATTCACAGCTAGATAGGAGACCATTGCAACATAGGCCTTCCCATGCGCTCCCATGTCTTCTTAGGGAGAACGTTCACGTCTGATCCTAGGTCCAGAATTACTTGGCCCATCTCATATTCTCCAATCTGCTTGGTCAACCTCATTTCTCTTCCCATCCTCGTCGCATGCTTTCCAATCTTTTGGACTACACGCGACTCTCCTAGTGTAGTCCCAACACATCTGTTAATTAGTTCTTGCAACCCCTTTACAGCCTTACTTTCATGTAGTAACTTCATGCATGTTTCTAGGAACGTTTTAAGCATAGATGGGTCCAATTCCGGCTCCGATCTATCTTTCCTTCCTGAAGTGGAGGCATCAGCAAAGCTCTTCCTAGCTTCCATGAAGGTTTCCTTACCGTGCTCCAAATCAAACTCTGGTTCTTTTGTCAGAGCCTTGCGAACACAAGTACTATCTTCAGGCTTCTTTCCTTTATCATCTCCTGTTGTAATTCCACTTCAAAGCACAATGTTCATGTTTGGGTCTTCCTCGCGCGGCTCAGACCTCATCATTTGCAGGTTTTGAGTCAGGGGTGGTTGGCGCGCTCCCTTATCATGCAGCCTAGCTATCAGTGTTGGACAATCCTTCGTCTCATGATCAAAAAAGGTACAATACAGACATGATGGATGTGTTGGATTCATACAATCATGGGCATAATGTCCTGGCACCCAGCAATTTTAACATATCAGCTGTTTGTGATCTCTTCCAGGTCCTCCTCCATGTCGGCCTCGTTCATGCCCCTGAAATCCAGTTCGCACCACTCCTACGTTCTCGTCAAGGGGTCATGTTTCGGCCTGAACTTTGTAGCTGGGAGTCCTATCCATCATCAACTCATAGCTTCTATGGGTGCACTCATCGTGTCCAACCAATCTACAAAAATTTAAAAAAAACTACTGTGAATTCTGTTTGTACTTCTGTAACAAATGGTAGTTGTATGTAGCATGCTTCCCTCCTATTTGACAAATCACGCACCACAAAGTAGGCACCAGGCTAGGTCCTTCTTGTGCCTTTGGTCTTAACGGCATTATCCCTCCTCCCCCAAGGTAATTTTTGAACATTGGGTAGTGGTCCTTGTCATGTCCCTGACCCTTGGATTTTATGCACCATACTTCTTTGCACACTTCTGGTTGAGCTGTCCTGTCCTATTTCAGACTCTACATCTCAAGCCATAATTTTTTCAACTACACATGGATCTATTGAAATCCTAAGTTAGGATCCTGTATCAGGATCTCATGCAACCTCATTGCGATCTCCAAGGCCTATTCCTGAGTTTTTAACCTCTGTTGTGATAGCGCGTTCCTCAAATGCAGTGTTAGTGATGCTACAAGCCATTCGCGGTGATGTCCTTTTGTGAAACTCATATTAGCTTCACGAATTGTGCACTTCAGTCTGTGATCTAATTCCCAAGGGGTCTCGCCTGGTATCATTGTGATATCCTTAAACCCAATGATCAACTGCACCTCTGACTTTGGCCTAGTAAATTCCCTATTCGACGCAATTTCAATATCCGCGATCCTCGCATTGGGATTGTCATTTGAATGCTTAATATACCAGGCTAGTGCGCAATCCTACAGGGTGCTAAATAGCATTGCTTTCTTTATATTATCATTTGTGACTCCCTGCACTTCCCATACAACCCTTATCACGAACCAAAGCTGGTTCAGATCTTCACTTCCTAATCCCTTAAACAAATGCAATTTTATGGCGCTTGCCATATTGACTCGCGGTGGTGGCGAAGGTTGCACGGGAAAAGATGGGGGGTGAAGGCGGTGAAGTTGGTGGTAGTGTGGGTGGTGGTGGTATGGGTAGAATCCTCCCCCTTATCAAATTTATTGCACTTCTCGGTGAGATCTTCGAGAGCTCTTCCTTTTCCCTTCGCGAAGGTGAAATTAAAGGGCTATTCTCGGGACCCTTACTTCCTTCATTTCTATGGGTTTTTCTACTTCACGTAGCTTCAAACATCAAGGTAATTGCATAACCCTCTTTTCACACAATAACATTTTAATCCAAGTATTCAAAGACTTTACATACCTCGCAGTCCTTTGATAAAGTGTCGCTCTGCCTTATTATAGCTGACTGAATCATCTACCGCGAACTCAATAATGAATCCTCTTATAATCAGATTGAGCCAGTGGTCAACAACACACATGATCTTATCCTCTGATTCTTCCAATCTACACACCAATTCTGGGCTCCACACAATACTATTGTCGAGTTTCCACCTTCCTTAGCTGTCTACTAGCTTCGTGATCCACTCGTACAACATGGTAGGGAAATATGTGAAGAAAATTTTGTGGATATTTGTGTACAGGTAGCAGTCTAACCACTCTTCCTTTGATAGTCACAGATTCCTGTTCTCTTGTGCCGTGAACTCGTGAATTCTCCTGTCCAACCACCCTTCAATTTCTTTCTTAGCTGGATTCCAATGATATGAAATAAGACATCTCTATGGAGATTCCAGTCCTAGCAATAGAACCATTTGTTGGCTTGATGGGGCCTGACCCAGGTTCAAATTTATTTAGCCAAACAAATCCCTATACTAATGGCCCTTTCGGTAACAGTCTGTGAAGCACAGACTGAGGTCTCACCCGAGGCAGTCTAAGGGGATGTTGGAACCAAGTTTCCACACCATTGAGATGTCTGAGAAGTTGATTTATTCCAACTATGAATACCTTTGCACAGGTTACTTTGCACACTTTATTTACCTGCGAGGCCTTCGTGCCTTATTGTATTCACCTTCGCACAACCCTAACTAGGGGCTATGGGGCTTTCGCGCTGCTAGAGTAGTGATCTGCGCTATTTCCCCAAGTTACACTGTGGATCTTACGTATCTTCTTATAACAACTAGTTATCTTCATGTAAACATATACTTTATCTTATATTCACTTATTCAATATATTCATATAAGTTCGTGCAGCAAATAAATAGTAAACTTGCAATTCATTCCCAATATACTTCAATGAACGAAACGGGAAACGATACACAAAAATAATGTAAAACTTCTCTTTATTAATGCTTCAATCAGTTACAGGCTCAACCTACCCTATGCACTCACCTGCAGGGGTCCATGTACCCAGTTGCAGACTACTAGGCCTCTACACACTCATCTGCAGAGCCTTCCCCTACTCTACGACCCAAAGACTCGACTATCCACTTAGAATCAATGCTTCATCCTTAGATCTTCTTCTATCCCATTCGATGTCTTTACACTTAGAGCCTCGCTCTATTTATACAATCCCATGGTCTATGGACCATGGGTAGAACACTCAAGCCAACACAACATTTTACAAAAGTAAGGGTGGACAACCCTATGATTCATTTACAACTTCATGCTCCGTGCCCACAAATCACAGAGTATTACATTGGACTTAGTAAAAACTTGGGCTTTATGCCCCAAAAATTGCCTTGGGGGGATCCCATGCCCAACAGTTATGACACCCTAAGCCAACAGTATTCACCATGAAAGATATACAGAAGCATCCCTGGAGAAGAGAAGAAAAAATTCCCTAAAAGAGTTTTGAAGAAACTTTCCTAAAATCCTAATTTTCAGGATGAGTGTGTTTCGTGCCACTGGTAACCCATGGTGGTAACTTCTTGTAGTATGCTGACCTATCACTTCCAGCATGGATTTTATAAGGAAAATCCGCATTGTACTTCTTCAAGAATTTTTTCCTAAAGTGGAGGAGAAGGTTCTCTTACTAGAAGCCTCAAGAATGACAAGTTGGTTACAGGTGAATTAGGATTAGAGCGAGATCTCCCATTATTGGTCCTTGATCCTAATTTCACGGATATTTACCTTGAGTTGTGGAACCTCTCCCACCTTTTATCAATCCTTAACTCCCAGTCCTTCCCTATAAATGAGATCCCTAATATCCACCACTAGTTGGTTATTGCTTGGTTGCCTTCCTATGTTGAAACTATGCCTAAATGCGTCCCATTTTTCTAAGGAGAAAGAAGTGCTTGAAGGTCTTGGCTAGGACTTGGAAACTCATCCAAAGAAGGCTTACAACATGAAGGCTTAAGTGGTTGTATGCTTCCTTTAATTTATATTATTAATCGATTATGTGTTTACTTTCCATAAACGTGTCTATCATTACTCATTTAGTGTGATACTCCTTGATTTGTCACACAATTTATGTCGGAATGAATTTTTCTATGTATGCTTCTTCATCTCTGTTTGATCTCCCTTGTAGGTATTCATCCACAATGACATAGAGAGGATTAAACTTGGAAGAGAGAAGATTGAGAATGAAATCAATGGGTGTTAGCATCAAAGTGAGGTAGGTCATCTACCTTCTTTTATATTTTTCTGATATAAATTAGGAAAGTTTGCATATATTTGTCTAGTTTGTTGCTAGATCCTCCCATAGGACTAGAGATATCATTTTTGTGCATAGAAAGGATTGCCTACACAATGGTTTCGTCATTTCATCAAGTTGGTTTATCTAGCATGTTATGTTTACAGGTTGTATAAATGTTTGATTAAGTGCATGATAGGAGCATGTTTCCATAATATTACATGAAGGAATGATATTGTTTTAAGATGCTTATACTAACTCAATATGTGTTGAGACAGCTAATATGCACTTGAATTCTAGTGGGTGCTATGTGTAGTATTATGTTTAAGGACTGTGAGTTGATTATGACATGGTTTTTAGTCTCGCTAAAGTGTAATATCAAATTTATAGATATGATGTCTTGATCTTTGGAACATGTGACTAACATGTTTGAACATTTGCAGGAAACATGCTCGATATTAACATGCCAAGGTAATGGTTTATTTGTTTATACAACTAATAGTTGGCTAATGTGATAGTAGATAATAAGATTCAATTTTAGCAAAGAAAATGATAAAATAAAGTAATTGTGTGAGAATTCATTTGGCTATGTTTGGAAACAATAATTACAAATGAATGAGCTCTTTGAATACATGAAGTCTTCTTAACCTTGATTTCATCTAACATTATGTGGACATGTGTTATATTCATGAACATGTATTTGAGAGGTATATTAGCTACTTTCTAGTTATAGCTGGATCCGTCAAGGGAATTGGAGTCCCCTGATAGGTGGCATGGATGTGTTCAATTATAAGGAAAGGTGCTTGGCACAACAAGGTAAGATAACTAGTATATTGTTATATTTATTTATGCGCTGACAGTTATGTTTTTATGGTAGTATGATATAGGGATTGCATGGAAAAAGAGACTGCCACGAAATATTGAAGAAGGATCAGGTCAATCTCTCCCTTGGAAGAATTGGGAATCCATTGGGATTGAGTAATAACGTTTGTTTCTAGTTTTCTTTTTTCAGTGATTTGTGATTTGTTTACACTTTATTGGCAGTTTTGTTTATTTTTGGTGCATGGTCATGCCACTTTGTTTGTGGTGTTATATTGTTGTTTTTTTTTCATGGTTTCTTCTTGTTTATTTCTTGTTCTTTCCTTTTATGCTTTGAGGGCATTGGGAGTTGGTTGGAGAAGAGTAAAGTTGATGGAGCTCTGGGAGAGTTGAATTAAACCCACCAGGTAATGTAAGGCTTAGATGAAGCCCAGTGCATGAGTAAAGGGAAGTTGATGCAGCTCAGGGAGAGTTGAATTAAACCCACCAGGTAATGTAAGGCTCAGATGAAGCTCAATGCATGAGTAAAGGGAAGTTGAAGGAAAGATTATGACAATGAGATGGATTGGTTGGGTCCATTGGTAAATGGACGATGGTATGATAGTCATGAAAAGGTAATGGGAAAGGTAGAGTAAGTGGATTTGAGGTGTCATATGCCTTGGCTATGTTGGGAACCATTGTTCTTAATGTTGTGCATGTGATGCACAAATAAATGGAGTTCTCTTAACCTTGACCTTATGATATCTGGTAATTACGTTGTGATCATGATTATGCTAATGTCTATATATGTATACATGTATGTTTGTATGTCATTGTCTAACATGGTCGTCAGGGATTGTAATTTTTATATGTTAATGTTTATATGTATGTATGTATGTATGTATGTATGTCATTGCTTGACAGGGTCATCAAGAATCATTCTTGTGGAGGAATGATTGTTTATGCAAGCTAATGGCATGAAGAGGTTCATGGTATTATGAGGAATCAAGTGGGAAGAGTAGCCCTAAAAGATCTATGAGGTCAGTATCTTGTTGATATGAATTGATACTAAGTGATTATACTATGTCTATTTTATGTTATGGACAAATTATGTTGAGGGATACATCAAGGGAATCAAAGCAGTGTGATCTACGACAGGTTGGAGGAAGAATGGATAATGGATAGACATTAGATGCAAGGTTGCTTGGTAGAGTTAGTGTGGTCTTTGGATGTGTAGTACTATTTTTGTGTATATGTTGCACATGTTATACATGTTGTACCTATGGTGTTATGTACATGTTTTATATGCAGTTTTGTGAGCACATGGTACTGTGTACATGTTTATGTAGTGTTGTGTACAGATGGTGTTGTGCATATGTCGAATATGAAATGTTGTGTACATATGGTGTTTCTTGCATGTTGTACATGTTGTCCTGTGTGGGTGCAGTGTTGTGTGCATGTTGTAAATGTGGTGATGTGTACATGTGGTGCTGTGTATACACTGTGCAGTTGGTGTTGCATACACGTGGTGCTATGTGTATGTTTTTCAGGCGGTGTTGTGTGCATGTGATGTTGGGTACACATTGTGCAAGTGGTGTTATGTGCATGCAATGTTGTGTACATGATGTGCAGGTGGCTTTGTGTACATTTGGTGTTCAGTACACATTTTACGATCATGT
Organism: Pinus tabuliformis; assembly: GCA_031772625.1. NCBI lineage: Eukaryota > Viridiplantae > Streptophyta > Pinopsida > Pinales > Pinaceae > Pinus > Pinus tabuliformis. The sequence continues at coordinate 1,033,341,138 of CM062819.1, forward strand.
GAATATGTTTCAGTTATTCATGCATGGTAGTAACTTGTTGATATATGTAGTATGGTCATACACATGATGATTATTGTCGTTACATTTAAGATCTTGATGTTATATGTATCATGTTAATATGGATTGAACTATGTAGATGGTTAGGGATATGATATTAAGGTATGAGTCAATATATTTGTGATATTGTGTCATACAAATATGGACTTACTTGCGCACATGTTATAGACCCTTGTGAGGTACACTAAAGTATGAGTTTGATTATGTAATCAATTTGTTTTATCTAATGTTGGCTTAAGGGGGCTTGACCCAAATTCAGAGTTGTTTTCACCAACCAATAAAACACTAACTGGTGTCCCTTTCAGAGACAACCTGCATATCACAAGCTGCAGTCTCACCCCAAGCAGTATTGGGGGATGCTAGAACTAAGTTTCTGCATCCAGATACATCATGATAAATTTTCTTAGACTCTTATAGTTGAGATCTTCCTTCGTGCAAATTGGTATCCTTCTAGGGCTTGCTACTGTAACTTAGGTAAAATGACTTCTATACCTTCATGAAGGTCCGTGATCATTCTTTATAGACCTTAAGGATGCAATCTATCTACTTTCATAGACTAATCAATAACCCTAGATCTACCTTTGCGCAGATCTATTCAATTCATTAGAAATCATAATAGAATTAAACCTTAACTTCGAAAACACAGATAATTACTTAAGACATGCATAAATATGATAGATTCATTAAATGCATGCAACATTTATACAATTTTCCACAGAAATTATATTATAAAGCAACATATTGTAACATAAACAGAGTAGACAATAATACTGAGATGCACGATATTTCTTCAAAATTAGTCTTTATTAATCTTAAACGTTAATATTAGAGACTCCTTTACTCTACACACTCAGCTGCAAGGATTCGCACACTCAGTTGCAGACTTACCAAGGTCTCTTGTGCAATTAGCTGCAAGAGCCTTCCCGTTTTGCCTATGTACAGGAAGCAGAGCCTTCCTTCCTTAGAACTTGCCCAAAATAATTTCTCTCTTTACTTCCAGTTATCCACTACTTCCTCTAGACTCGCTATGACTCAACTATATATATATGTGTGTGTGTGTGTGTGTGTGTGTTGTGTGTGTGTGTGTGTGTGTGTGTGTGTGTGTGTATGTGTGTGTGTGTGTGTGTGTGTGTGTTTATCTTTCTTCAATACAATACCATGGTCCATAGACCATGGGTGAGTCTAAAAAATGACCTATTTACTTATCCAAACGAGGGGCTAAAATCCATTTGACCCCTATCTAGTTGTGCGCTCCTCACCCACATTTTGAGGAGACTTTACATATTTTACAAAACGTTTACAAAATTTGGGTTAACTAACCGCAAAAATGACCCTATCCCAACAGACCCCCAACACAAATATTGTGAATCACCCTCGAGTCACTCAGCTGGCACCTCGATCTTCCCACAGAGACCACCTAGCTTAACCTATAATACTGCAACTTATGCAGTGTTCTGTGCTGTGGCCTCCTGCACTTCTTCTATTAACTTCTCCGTTGTCGGGCCTTCCATTGCTAGGCACATTGTTCTCTTTGTTTGTTGTATCACCTTTAGCTTTTCCGGAAGTGAGAGATTAAGTTGGTAGGCTTCCTCTAGCTATGGATGTAATCTAACCTTTAGAAGGGCCTCTTTATTTTGTAATTCTTCCATTTGTGCTAGGAGCTACTTGCCTTCCAACAACTTCGAGAGTTGTTGCACTGGCACCAAAGTGCGCGTAGTCACTCAGACCTCATCATACATGTGTTATGCCTCTATGACATATGTTTCCAGTCTCTACAAGTTTGGGTCCTCCTGCAAGGTTGTCCACAACTCCTTTCTTGGTCAAACATCATTGCACAGTTCGTGATTGCGGTATCCAATGCGTTCATATTTTCCTTGATGGCTACAGTGCATTGCTCGCAGACCTTTGGTGGAGTAGTTGGCTGCAGCTTTAGTTATAGCTCTAATATATTCATTTGAAAATCAAAGATAACTCTACCGATCTCATCCTTTGATGCGCATACCGCAACAACCAATTTTCTTACTTTTGCTGAAGTTGCAACATCCCCTAGGATGTTCAATTCTGAAAGTGAGTTGCAGGCCTGCTCTATTGTTGTCTCCACTCTTTGACTTCATGTTTGCAACTCCTCAACTTCCTTCAACTCCTATGATTTCTCCACGAACATCTACTCATTATTGAATTTGAACTCACTTCTGACTATGAGGTCGCATTGCTCCTTGATCCTTAGTTCGTCTGAAACCCCCTCATGCAACGCATGGAGGGTTTGAAGTGGTAGCATGAACAAGTTAACTCCCATGTCCTTCTCTGACTCCACGTGAACATACCCTTCTGGTAAAGGTATCACTCTCAGGATGAGAGTTTGTTCCAATTCTGGTACTGTTTCGCTTCCCTGCATCAAGCTCTCTTGACCAACGCTCGCTTGAATCCCACCAGTCTAGATCTGCAGCTCACACAGATCCTTTTGTATGCACCCTAGCATCTACATATATGGTTTCTCAAACTATTGCAACAACTTTGTTGTGGTATCGTGGACCTTATCATCAATTTCATTAAGATCCCCTTCTATAAGGACCATCAAGTCGATGTGCACTTTCTTATCTGAATTATGCTTTTTGTGTTGCCTGACAGTCTACTCCTTTCAATGCCTCTTCAAGGTGAATGGATTGCTCTACTCCTCTCCATCGCCTCCTTCTTGGACTAAGAGCTCATATTCATTCGTGTGTTGTGAAGCTGATCCTTTGACTTCTTCTGTGTCTGGGTGTTTTTTCTCAGTGTGTTCTTTAGCAGCGCAATCTTTCTCAGCACGTTCCTTCAAAGCAAATTCTTTTTCTGTAGCTACCTTGTTAGCTTCTTATTTCTTCTTTTTCTCAACCAGACCTCGCACGGCCTTTTGAGTTGCTTCGATACGCTTCTGCGTAGCAGAGCTCTCTACACCTTTGCTTGTACCTACACCAAGCTTCGTGTGTTTGTGCCACTCTGCTAGCCAGCTCCCCACAATCTCCTGCACATCCATCTCAGATACCAAATATAGCATCCTATGCTATATGTGCTTTGGGTCCTTTTGCATCCTGATTGAAACATTGTGGAAATCGCCCTTGAACTCCATAAATGTCGTCAATTGCGCAAAAAAGGTGGGGACAACCTTGGACTCTGACTGATAAAAATTCGAAGGTCCATCTCCATCAAGGTCCAGAAAAATTTTGACTCCTGGATCCTTTCTAGATCCTTTGTTGCCAACAGGGAAGTGAACATCACTCCCTTGGGTAAATCTTCCAGCTACGGGGGAAACCTTCTATCCTTTGGAAATCTCCAAGCCACTAAAACAATAGACAATAACAACCACGCATATTGGAAGGTCTTGCTCTCCTCTTTAGCTTTGCAGTAGTTCGCAAGGAACACCTTGCACAGATACTTCACCCAGTTGTATTGAACTCCCCTCATGCACTGGGAAGCTAGTGAAACCACTGACACCGGAACTTCATCCGCACGACATTTCCTCATGATTTTCCCTACAAGAATCTGGGCAACAAATTGCACCGCCTGGTATTGAATAGAAAAGATAGAAAATCCATGTGACTTCTTAATGATCCCATAGTCGACCATCATATTGTCTTCTAACTCTTTCTCTCCACTTTTCCCTCCAAACTCCTTGGCAGGGTTCGCCCCTTTGTAGGGCAACTTTGTGATCCAATGAATTAACATTTTTGTAATTGAGATGGTCTCCCAAAGCCATAGGCACTTATCGTGAACCAATGCGAGGAGTTGGTGCACACACACCATGTTGATAGTCAACCAATGGAAAAGCGGTATGGAGAGCATGTGAATCAATCCCACCTGCTCAACACCTTTGACCCACTTCATGGGTTCCAACCACGTAACCCCAGTATCTTCATATTATATCTTCATCATATACTTCCTAGTCACCAAATGTGGGAACCTCTCATGGTCCATGAGGTCTCAATCCTCCATTTTTAGCACTGGAATGCACACTAGTGTTTTGCCTTTAAATTCCACCTGTTCAAGCAACAAGGGTGTTGAAACCATAAATTTCCTGGAATCTAGGTCCTTGGTAACTTTGGTTTTTCCCTTCCACGAAGGGATATACGTAGGGAGCCATGAGATAGGCTCAAACTCTTTGGCATCCAATTCGTCTACACCTTGGTATTCTTCCTCCTCCAAATCGAATAGCTTCTTCAATTGTTTATCATTCTTCTCCTTCTGTCACACCTCTAGTTTCTTCCTTGGTGAATGTATCACTGGCATCAACTTCTTCTACTTCTCCTTTTGTTATAGACATTTTTGTGCCTTACAGCATGAAGCATGAAATGTCGATAATCTGAGGGATCCAAAGTCCCTAAACATGTTGTTCCTACCCCTAGAGGAACAAGGTCAACAAACCACACCACTAAAAATCAGTTCTCCACCTGAAAACACTCAAAAACAAGCTAATTCTGGATCATGTCAACTGCTCCACTGAGAATCTGCGCTGAATGTCAACTGCTCCACTCTGTACCTGCGCTGAATGTCAAATCTAATGAAGGCTACCTACGCTGGGCGAGATTGGCCAAGTGGCACAGTCATTCTGCAAGGTGTCAAATGCCCAGGAAGCTTCCAAAATGACACTTGGATCAGGGAATTCGCCTTGTGATGAGTAAGAGGATCTAGATCTCCAAGTGGAAGCAAGAAACTCCAAGTGGACTCAAGAACTAAAGAATAACTGAAGTGGGAGAGGACACTAGTCAGCTCCATGCCAAGCTCAAGCTGACTCATCCTTTCTCCAAATCCCCTATATATAGAGCTCTCTCATGAGGTCTAAGGAGGCTGGAATCAGGTGAATGTAAGGAAGTGCTGTTGGTTTGAGTATAGAACTATTGGGTGATTGCTTTGAAGGAGGTGAAGAGGAGATTTCTTTCTGCTGGGAGGTGTTGCTGGATTGGGCCTATTATGGTTGTAACCTTCTCAGAACTTTACTTCTTCCATTAATAAAGCATTTGAGGTTCTTCTATATGCATGTGTCTTTGTGGCATATTGATGCTTGTATATTTGATTTATTCTAATCCTTGAATCAATTATGGATGTATGCTTCTTGTAGTTTCCCTTTCTTGTGCTTTTGCAGGATCTTTGTGTAGCTGGGCCAGTGAAAGAGCAAGGAGCTGGGAGCAAGCAGAAAGGAGAGAAGATTGGATCAAACATTAGCGGAAGACAACGGTTAGTGGATCTCTTTCTCCCCTCTCTTACATCTCATAAAGAAGTAATCTTGAATAGCTTTGCATTCGGTTGTTGCTGAGGTACTATCACCCTTAGAGTGGGATAGGGTCATTCCGTATTGGATACTTTTCCCAACAATAAATTGGCGACTCCGATGGGGATCGTATCTTGTTGGTTGTTTGTGTTTTTGCTATTCATTTCATAAACAAAGGGAGTACCGAATCGAACTGCATTTGGATCTTTCAAATGCAAAGTAGAGGGCAGCTACTCTAGCTCAGTTTCTGGGCAAGTTTATGATTTGAAGAGCTGATCCACAAGGACTCTAATAAGCTCTTAGTGATATCTTTTCATCCTCCTTGTCATCCCTTAGTGTGTCCTTGACTGATAGCTTCTGATTTGGCCAAAAACTGTGAATTTTTGAGCAATCTGTGACCCGGAAACCAAGAGAAACGAAAGTTTCGTTCTTCAGTGCAGGCTGTGTGAAGGCTGTCTGCATTTCAGCGCAGTTCCCGAAGGGGCTACCTGCGCTGAAGGTCAAACTGCCTACGTACCACCTGTGCTGGACCAGTCTTGCCTTGTGCTACTGGGGTTTCCTGCTGTTTCTTGCCCTGTTTTCACTCTTGTCTTGCTGCCTGTTACCAGTCAATGTGCCTATCTGAAACCAACTTTCCTTGCCACTATTCCGCCTCGGTTGTATAAAGAAACTGTTTTTGTTCTTTGTGTATTTCTTGTATCATTTACAGTTTCCCATAACGAAAGTGAACTAGTCTTGCTGTGGCCTCTTAGATCTAGACCTGTGATAAAGTGTCGGTTTGATCTTAAGAGTTAGTTTGTTTGCTGTTCATAGCTGATTGAGCTTTTGCTTTCGTCATATGGTTTGAGTTTATATATTTCTAGTGTCGAAACAAGTAAATCTTAAGGTGTCTTTTGATTTTGGACAAGCTTGTTTGCTTTCACTTGAAATTGAATTCAAAGTTATACAACAGCTTTCTTTTTTGTGTCGCACAAACATTAAGAAAGAGAAAAGAAATACCTGCATCTTTGCATTTTGCATATAAGTTTGTATGTTGATTTAGGGAAAAAGTGCATTAGCGAGTGCTCTTTGATCTGTGTGAAAAGATTTTGTCTCTCTTTTCCCTCAGTAGTTAAGATTTTCATAAGTCGAAAAGATTGAAAAAGCTTGCTTCTCATCTTAGACTGCATTTAGGAATTTGTATCAATACATCTCGTGGTGAACCTTGAAAGGCAAACTTTAAAAAGATTAACTTAAAATATATTGAATGAACCTAACAACGCTTTGAAACATAACGCAAACACATAGAGGTCTAAGCTAGAGACGTGTTCCGGCGTCGTTAAACGTAGTGACTGTCGATCTCGATGAAGGTGGGTGATTCCTCCTGAGAGTCGGTGGCACTAATACGGACTTGTGCTCCCACGTACCGTCGCGTATATATTGGGAGACCCCTATAGGCATATATCTTTTATCCTTAGGAAGCCGTGTCGGCTGCCCTACTGATCGCAATGCAGTGAACACAGCATTCACGAAGATCGACCACCCGTACCGTAAAACGTATTCTGTGGTTTTGCGAAAGGTTTGGCACACCCTCTGCCTAGATCTCTAGAGCAGTTTCTTTTGGCCTTTTTCAAACTCTATAACTGAAAAAGTCCAACCGAGCATTTGTCACTTCGGGCTCGTTAATACATCGAAGGAGACTAGAGTCATCTTTAGCTTTTTCTCGACTCTTAAAAAGTGAAAAAGCAAGTTGTGTCTAAAAGCGTCTAATAAAATTCATTCAATTCGGAAACACAAATTTCCCCTTTTAATATTTTAGTTGATCGAGTAATCCGCAATCGTGGAAGAAAGTCAATTGAAACCCCGTTGTTCGCGGAGGCTTACGAGTCAACCGTCTTTGTCTCCGGAATCGAAAACAGTACGGGCAAAGCGAACTCGTTTAACCGGTTCAAAATCTCCTTTGAAAGTTAGAACAAGTGTTCCAACTGCATCTGAGGTTCCGGTTACTCCTAACATTTCTGGAAACCCTGCCTCTATAGAAGAAGTTCAACAGGCACAGGAGGACAGTAATACTGATCCTAGCCTGGGGGCAAATACTTGTGTAACTGAACCAGTTCCATCTGTAACTGGTCCAGAGAGTTTTGTTCCTCAAACAACTGTCGCTGTCGAAACAGCCACTTCTTCGGCACCAGAAATATTTTACGGACCTGATGGTCTTCCTCTTCCACCGGGTTTGATTGCGATAGAGGAAATTGCAGAAGATCCGCAAGCAAGTACTCCAACTCATTTTGGAGTCGGGGTCACTCTATTTACTTCATCAGAAGTTAATCCACCACAAGTGGAAGTTCCTGTAGAATCGCTAGGCAATCTATTGGATAGACTTAAAATGTCTGAACAACCGTCATCATCTAGGACTGTGTCAAATGACACAGCGACAGCAGAAGCCCCTGCCGTCACTCCGACAATGTTTGCCGGCATACCAGCTGTCTCCACTAGCTCTCAACAGCTAGAAGGAGTCCACCAAGGGACTATTTCGACAGTATGGTCTGTTCCAGTTTGTTCATCCGGAGTAATACCCGGTAATTCTTATGTTGAAACTCGACAGATTGATCCTCATGGAGGTCAATTTGGGCCATATAGTCCTCAAGGACTAACAATCCCTCTGAGTTCCGGATTGCTACCATATGGGGGGCAGTACGCCTTTTCATTACCTCCTCCGGGAGGATATCCATATGGCAGTTCTCAACAGTATTCAGGTTATACTGGAATTGCATCAAGTAGTTGGGTACCTATGCTACCTCAACAACCAAGGATTGTATATTCTATGCAACAGTGTGTACCTGTGACGAACATCCCAACCACACCGGCTATCGTAACCGTGTCGCAAGTTCAAGCGATACCTGTTACATGTCAACCTCAAATTTCTCAGGTTGTAATGCAACAGTCGCTTGACCATGGGTCACAACCACAATCACCAACTGGTGGGATGACACAAGTACAAACGGGTACAATTACCCCACACCTTGGTCCAATGGTTAGCATGGCGCAACAGAACATGGCGTCACAACCATGGCTTGTACAATACCAACAACCGCAATTCCAGCAAGTGTACCAAGGTTCTGAGCAGCAGATCTTTGCGAACAGTGGACAACCGTATATCCAAAACGGTCAAAACCAACCACTTTACAGTGGTCAAGTCCACCAACCGTATCAGTCATACCAACATCAATTACATTATGCTGGTATGCAAAGACTCACTGCTCAAGCGATTCCATCGTACCCTGGTTACGCTTCGCCTAACCTGAATCAACAGTTACCATTCGTGGCAACTTTAGAGTTACCCGATTTACACCGGTTAACGAACGATCCGATTGCTTATGCCCCTTGGTGGCCAGCGATTCCTCATAAACTTCCATATGACATTCCTAAATTCAATGGAAATCCAGGTGAAGACCCGTCGAATCACGTGATGACTTTTCATCTGTGGTGTTCGTCGAACACCTTTAAGGACGATTCGATAAGGCTTCGCCTTTTTCAGAGGACATTGACAGGTCCAGCGGCTAAATGGTATATTGAATTGCCAAGAGCCTCTTTCGACAATTTTAGTTCCCTAGCCACGAATTTCTTAACCCACTTTCAATTACCGATAAGGTATGAAATGGGAACAGAAATATTAACCAACTTCAAACAGACAGCTGCTACCCATATATCTGATCATATACATGAGTGGCGTTGTCGTCGTAGGATGGTGAAAACATATGTCCCTGACCAGCTATTAGCTGAATGGTTTATAAAGTCGTTACTTCCTGCTATTACGGAAGATGTGGCCAAGGGGGGAGTCGTAACAGAGGAGCAAGTTATTGCTCGTGCACAATATTTGGACTTAGTTTATACTCAGTCCGGCACGCTCTACGACAAAATACCTGACGCCCCTAGACCAGAATTTTCAATTCCTCCCCCTCCTAAATCAAATAGTGACTCTCATGCCGGTGACGGTGTGATTGGCACGGCAAACGCGAAATCAATAAAGGCTTCGTTAAAGAAAGCCCGTAAGAATTCGGATCAAAATGCAAAAGAAGAAATTCTTGTTTCGGAAGTAAATGCCGTATCGGAAGATAAAGGCAAAGAAACCAATCAACCAGGAAGCAAGAAGAAGCAAAACAAACGGAAGAAGAAGAAACAGGGTGAGTCATCCCCTGGAAAAAATTCTTCAAACCCTCCTGGCAAAGGGAAACAAAATTATCCATGTCTAATATGTGATGATAAGGATCATGGCACAAAGAATTGCCCATTCAAAGCTGAGTTAAAGAGGTTCTTTAAAAGTTCCCAAACCTCAGCTGTGTTAACTGATCCATTTCCCAACCCAGGTCAAAATCTGGTTGATAGTGGAAATGCTTCCCCGTCGCAAGTCCTTATGTTGTCGGTTTCAAAACAGCAAAATGATGCTTTGATTTCGACAAGGAACAAATATTATGGAAATCCTCAGCTGTCGAGCGAAAAAGGTAAAGATCAACCAAGTAGTTCGACAACAACTTCGAAAGAAGTTGTACCACCCATCATCCCTGAATTAACAATAAAACCGCCAAAGGGTGTAGTACACAAGTCGACATTTAATCCTCGTGCCAGAGCGGCGCAGCATTATAACATAGTGGAAGATTTGGCTCAATCGCCATCCGCTATGTCGACTCTTGAGGTGCTACAAAATTGTCCAACCCAAAGGCAGGCGTTGTTATCGGCAATTGGTGGGGTTGATCCCAAGGATTCAAATCTTGTATCCTTTGATCACAAAGGATATGATCCTCAGTTACCAGCTCAGCTAGCTTTCCTTATTCAAGTGAAAGCCCTCAACAAAACTGTTCACAGAACAATAATTGATGAGGAGCCTCGACATGTATTATGTCAATGAGTTGCTGGAAAACTTTAGGATCTCCAACCTTGTCGCGATCTTCGACGACATTAAAAGCTTTCGACGGAAGGACTTATACCCCATACAGTATCCTTAATAACTTGAAAGTTGAACTAGGAGGAAAAACAGTAGAAATTGATGTAGAAGTCATTGATGGAAATCTTGACTATAACATCCTACTAGGTAGACCATGGATTTATGCCATGGCAGCTGTTGTGTCGACTTATTTTAGGAAGATCGCATTCCCGTTTGAAGGGGGGATTACGATTGTCGACCAACAGAATTTCTTCCCTAATGGTTCACAAGTTACAGGAAGCATTCCCATGATCCATGAGAGCAACCATTCAATTCAAGATATCGGAGTAGGATTATTGAAAGACCCCACATTGATGGGAACTTTCGCGCTACCACCTCCTATTTATACGGGAAATGTACCGTTTGTAGCAACCTGCAACATGATATCTTCCACGAAGGTCAACATGGATCATTCAATGGTGTTGCCCCCAAGCCCTTTAGAAATATTGTAGCAATCAATGTTTCAAGCATGGGAGGCGAGCCCAAATCAACGCTCGTCAAGCTTTTGGGTAGATAGGTCTAGAGAATATGGAACCCCATTAGATCCTTGGTCGAAAGTACATGGGAATGACGAAGGAATCTTACAATCAATGATGATTGAGGGGGCACCATGGAATGATCACCACCATCGTTCCCTTCTTCCGGAAAATGAAGAAGATACTCAAAGTGACCTTTATCTCCCTTCAGTTTTTGAATTCCTAACAAATACTGTAAACACGGTGGACTCCGAGCGAAACCTATCCAATATTGAAGAGACTATAGCCATAAATATCTCGACTAAAACAGATGTTGTAGAGAATATTTATGTTGGCAAAAGTTGTTCCCCTTCAGAACTGGAAATATATAACGCTCTTTTTTGCGAATTTAGAGATGTCTTTGCTTGGTCATATGATGAAATGCCAGGCATTGACTCGAGTATCATTGAACATGAAATTAAAATGTATCCTGATGTCAAACCAGTAAGGCAACGGCTTCGGCAAGTGCACCCGAAGAAAGCCGCTGCCATTAAGGTGGAAGTTGAAAAACTCCTCCATGCTGGATTCATCTACCCGGTTCCTCTAACCGATTGGGTATCGAATATTGTCCCTGTTATGAAAAAACAAGGGACAATTAGAGTGTGTGTTGATTATAGGGATGTAAACCAAGCTTGTCCGAAGGACAACTACCCTACACCCTTCATCGACCAGATAATTGATGAATGCGCCGGATGTGAAATCTTTTCATTTATGGATGGATTTTCCGGGTATAATCAGATAAATATCCGCCCACAGGACCAGTCAAAGACTGCATTTATTTGTCTGTGGGGCACATTCGCTTATCGAAAATTACCCTTTGGTTTAAAGAACGCAGGGGTGATGTTTCAGAGGGCGATGAATTATGCCTTCCATGACATCAAGAACATTGTTCAACCTTATCTCGACGATCTTCCGGCTCATTCGCGAAAGCGGACTGATCATCCGCAGCATTTAAGAGCGATATTTCTACGTTGCCGACACTACAAGATAAGACTCAATCCACACAAATGTGTGTTTTGCGTCAGTTCTGGTCGTTTACTTGGCTTTGTAGTCTCTAAGGATGGGATTCGTCTTGACCCCTATAAGGTTCAGGCAATCATTAATTTGCCTCCACCTTCAAATTTGCTTCAGATTCAGAAACTCCAAGGGAAAGCAAACTTTATGAGGAGGTTCATTCCAAATTACGCAGAACTTGCTAAGGGTTATACTCGTCTTTTGAAAAAGGATGTACCTTTTGTTTGGGACCAGGTGGCGCAAGCTTCCTTTGATGCTCTGAAAGATTGTCTAGTAAAAGCATCATTAATGTACGCCCCGGACTATCAAAAAGATTTTAACCTGTATCTGGCTACAGCGGATACGACCATTGCGATGGTTTTAGTTCAAGAAGTCGATGGAATTGAACATCCTATCTATTATTTAAGTAAAAACTTAAACGATACAGAAAGTAAATATTCTTATGTTGAAAAACTAGCGCTTGCAGCTGTTCAAGCGATTCAAAGGTTTCGACATTATGTCCTCTTTCGGAAAACTACCATCTTGTCAGATTGCAACCCCATGACTTATATACTGTCGCGACAGTTGCTGGGGGGCAAATATTCAAAATGGATAGCGATCCTTCAAGAGTTTGATCTGGAATTTGTGAAATCCAAATCAAAGAAAGCTATAGTTTTCGCATAATTATTGTGCGATCTCCCATCGTCGTCCAACGATGAAACATCGGAAGAGTCAATCGTGGACGAAAGTTTGTTTCTGATATCTGTAAGTGATGAGTGGTATGCAGATATCATTGTTTATCTCCAAACCCAAAAGTTCAGGCCTAGCACCTCTCGCTCCGAATAAAAACATATACGATACCAAGCAAAAGACTACATGATCGTCGGTGATACACTTTACCGTCGTGGTGTCGATACAATTCTGAGGAGGTGCCTTACCCATGAGGAGGCCGAAAAAGCCCTGAATGAGTGTCATTCAGGCGCGTGTGGGGGGCATCAGTCTGGATATGCAACAGCACAAAGAATCTTATGAGTAGGATACTTCTGGCCAACCATGTTCAAAGATTGCATAACCGCAGTCAGAAGTTGCCATGCTTGTCAAATTTTTGATAGCAAAACCAGACGACCACCCACACCTTTGCAGCCGATAGCTTCTGTTGGGCCCTTCGCCAAGTGGGGCATCGATTTCATGCAATGTAACCCCACCTTGACCGGGGGGCATGGGTATATTATAGTCGCTGTTGACTATTTTACCAAATGGGCCGAGGTGATGCCTACATTAGATAACACTGGTGAAATAGCTACCCTTTTCTTTTTCAATCATGTAGTCGCCAGGTTCGGCGTACCACAGGCTATAGTTACAGATCATGGGTCACATTTTCACAATCACATGATGGTCGAATTAGCTGCCAAGCTAGGGCTATCTCACGACAGCTCTACCCCATATTATCCGCAAGCCAACGGACAAGTTGAGGCAATCAACAAGGTCCTGAAGCGTATGTTGCAAAGGATGATCGGGGTTCATAAAAGAAGGTGGCACCTAATCCTGTACTCAGCCTTGTGGGCTTACCGAACGTCGGTAAAGAACGCAACCAGGTTCACACCTTTTCAACTGGTGTATGGCCTGGAAGCAGTCTTGCCAATCCAGTGCGAAATTTCGTCGCTTAAACTCGCAATCGATCTTCTCCCCAGAACTTCAGAAGAAGAGGCTCGTTTCTTGGAATTAATCCAGTTGGATGAAACCCGTCGTGATGTCGCTTTGGCTAACGAGGCCCATAAGAAACGAGTCAAGGCTCAGTTCGACAAAAATGTCAAACCCCGTGTCTTCTCAGAAGGTGATTTGGTCTTGCTTTATGACCAAGAATCCGATAAATTGGGAGCAGGTAAATTCAAGTCCTTATGGATGGGCCCCTATATTGTTAAAAAGGTGTTAGCAAAAGGAGCCTACGAGTTAATGGATTACGATAGAATTCCACTAGCGCAGCCGCGCAACGGGTTGTACCTCAAGTGTTACTATGCTTAAATAGTAACCGGCATGCTTTTGTTGTATTTTGTTTTCGCTAAAGTGTTTGTTATGGTCGAATGATCCACCCTTTTCATTCGTTGCAGATGTCGAACCTTCTGGAGACATGTGTTGGATATGCCAACGGAGCGAGTCGTAGTTCGCGGAACCTATCCTCTGCAGCCTGGGCCATTTTTGATCCAAGTGGCGAGTTAGTAAGTTTCAGAGGTGTATGTATTGGGCAATCAACGAATAACATCGCTGAATATAGCGCGTTGATAGAACTACTCTCTGATGCCATCACACGTGGCATACGCCGACTAATTGTCAGGCTAGACTCACGGCTCGTAATACTACAACTCAATGGTATATATTCTGTTCGCAATCCAGCTATTTATTGCATGTTCCTAAGGGTTAAGATCTTGGAAAGACGATTTGATTCAATTCAATATCAACATATTTCAAGGAACTTAAACACACTAACTGACTCATTAGAAAACTATGTGTTAGATAGACATTTGCAACATTTATAAAAAGGACACATCATTAAAGATTATACATATGGATCACATAAATCAACCAGAATAAAACTCGAAAATCAAAATATATATAAGCTGTTTATATAGTTCATACATAATGTTCTGTAACCAAGACAAAATTGGTCATATGACCTAAAACTCAAAAAGATGCTAGGGGGCACCCTAGCCTAGTGGTGCTCATGATAGTACGTCACGGCCTGTGCAATCATGCGCAAGAGACGAGTCCATCGTCTAGGCACACCAATAGTATGCCGCTGCAGTTGTAAAGGTAACTCGTCAATCTGTACATTCGGAAGACCGCGAGTAAGGCTCTCAACCTGCTCCTGCACAGCTGTAAGGGTCTCATTGTCGTCAAGATCGCGAATAACAACTCTCCTAGTAGGCTCCACTGCCGGGGCAGCAACTGGCGATCTCGAACGAACTGCTGGACGAACAGGACCAATATCTGCATGCACCCAAGAGTACAATTAAAAGTCTTGATAGAATAAAGCACAGCAACATTATGAATAAGAACAGTAAACAGTAATATGGTCAAGGAGTTTACCAATGGCGCCCCATTGTTCGCCATTCGGTAGCACCAAATCTGGATCACCTCAAAAATCCATACCCACATATGGATACTCGGAAAACGCCATCTCTTGGCGCTCGAACCACCTAAAGAAGGCCTCAGTAAAAGTAATCTGAGGTTGACTAGCATGTCTAGACATGTGGTCGACCCACCTCTGCATGCGTGGCTCGGTCGGAGAAGGCAAGTCGAGTATGATGTACTGAGGCTGCATCAGTGGAATTCTCTCCAAGGCGAAGGCAGTCAGAATAGAACCGAATCCAAAGTTCTTCAGCTTCCCGTCCTTTACCTTGGTCAATTGACTTTTCATCTGAACAAGCACTGCATCACACCAGTTGAATACTTTTGGTTGGAGACACTCCAAGGCGTGCTGCATATAAGACCTGTTGGCAACATGTAGAGCTGCACTGCCGGCCATCCTACCAATAGTGAACAGAATGGACCTGAGAGCCCAATCAGTAATCTCACGGATAACAATCTTGCCGTCTCTGCTCGGCTGAGAACCTTCCCTGCAATACTGGCGGACATAATCTCTAGTGGAATCAGTCCCCCGGGCTGTACCTGACAAGGAAATGGGGGCACCTCGTCTTGACAGTCCAGTCAAGAAGTACATGTCCTCTATGGTCAAGGGGATGGCCTTTCCCCTAATCTGGAACACTTGGTTAACAGGATCCCAAGCATCAAGCATGTACTGCAGCAAAGAAATCTGTGCTCTCATACTAGAGATACGAAAGAACTTCAGCAGGCCACAGTTCCGCAGTGCGTTCACCGTGATAGGGTCATGGAGGGAAATCATGTCCTCCTCTTCATGTTCTCGTTCTCTCCATGTAAGGGACATTTTGTTCAAGGTTCCCTGCAAAGCAAACAAGAGAAAGAGTAAGTTCCTGTTTTTGATGAAAAACTGGCGAAAAAATCATCAAAAAATGACCTTAAAACTCAGTTTTTTGAGCCCAGCGCAGGCAGAGAGTCCCCCACCTGCGCTGAGGGTCAGGCTGCCTTAAGGCAGCTTGACCTTCAGCGCAGGTTTCGAAAGGGGAACCTGCGCTGGAACTAGGGTGATTTTGAAAAACCCCTGGGGCTCATAAATACTGGGAAACAGGCCTAAAACAGAGAAATGAAAGCATGAAAAGAAATAGCTAGGGTTTAGCTCCTACCTGGTCCAGACGGCGCCGAAAATCGTCCGCAGAATCTCCCGGAATTAGCTGGTGAAAATCAAGGGGGAAGAGGCACCTCCAGAGCTCCAACAAACCAAATGCAAATGAAATGGTAAATGAGAGGTAAAAACACCTTTTAATGGCTTTTTACACAGTTTAAAGTGAAATATTAGGGTTATAATCTCATTTTCATGCAAATATTATTCATTTCTAACAAAGTTTGTTGCAGCAATTGAAAATGCAGTACTATATTTGAAAAGAGAAAAGCTAGTAATGGTAAGAAATCAAAATTTGACCATATAATCGAGCAGTTTTACCGCGGAATCTATGCGCGTTAAAAAATAGAAAAGCGAGATCCGAGCAGTTTTAGCACATAGTTCATGCTCATTAAAAAATAAACATAAGATCGAGCAGTTTTACCGTGGAATTTATGCTCGTTAAAAAATAGAAAAGCGTGAGCAGTAGTTTCTTCCAGAGTTTAAGCTCATTAAAAAATGAACCTATTCCGGTAAATAACCATTGTGATCGTAAATTTATTAGCCATAAAAAGCCTTGTTCGTGTTTGCACCCGCCACCTCCATTTCATTTGGCCAATCGTTCACCTCCATATGATTGTTTACCTATTTTGAGGAACAGCTGCGAAGAGTGATTCCACTTAGCCATCCTTGTGACACTGCCGTGATTGGAAAATTCCAACCTATACCTGGAATCTGCTGCTATCCCTGTTTATCACTCGTTCCTCAAAAGACGAGTCTTCTTTGAGCTCTTTTCATCTGACTCGTAAAATATGAAAAGTTTGCCGAGTTTTGGCCTTCCAGCTCATTAAAAATGACCGGAAGAGCTATCCCTCCTCTAGATTTTAATCTTTTTGGACCTGAGGGATTATTGCACAAAAAGGTCGAGCGCTTGTTTTATTCGGCTCGTTAAAGTTATCGAAAACTCATCCCTTCTGTATTGTTTTATACTTTTTCGGACTTAAGGGATTAGATGACGAAAAAGGAATTTTGGAGTTAACTTTCTGTACCTTTTCAGACTCTCTAAAAATGAAAAGGACCGAGTTTTCCTTGTCGTTAGACTCGTTAAAATGATTAAATCGCGACAAACTTGTCTTTAGACGAGAACGAGTTTCCCTATCGCTAAGCTCGTTAAAACATAGCGATGGGCTTGCCCGAAGGTCAGGTTATAGAACAAGCATATGTTATCCTCCTCAAGCTTGACAAAAATAAAGAGGTACTGGTCAGAAATGACTGGGGAAAAATTGGGAGAACCTCAAAGCTTTAATGGTAGCAAGTCGCTCTTGAACATGACACTTTGTCCTCCGTATCACATCGGGTTGGGTTGTTTCATTCACCGGTCTCACCACCATGGTCCTCGCCAAACCATCCACATTTGGGGTAATGCTACCGATCCATCACATCAGTGTCATTATATGTTCAAGAGATGTTGTTCAGAAAGAGTCAACAGTGTCCCATCCACTGCCATACATTATCCTTCATCCACCCATGATCGCCACCCTGAATCATATCTCACAGATTGTTTTCACCTTCACTAAAATCATTAGCTCCGTTCCGTGTCACTGATGTGGGATTCATTAAGGCCCTCCTTTGATAGATCGCTTCTTGTCGACTTCAGCTCATTATCCAATAAGTTGATCTAGGAACAAACCCCCCAGTACTTTGAAGCTTGCATGCCTCAATGGCAAGTTTCTCACTTCCGGTGATAGGTATACATTAATGACCTTCGACCAGAAGATTTTGCGTGGTGTTCGACGCCAAGTCCTTTATTCACACCACGTGAATTGTACTACAGTACCTTGAGGGTCATTGTCATTATTGGTGATTCCTCTCGCGCTTGTTAACAGTTTAAATTATTGACCGGTAATCAAGCGATGTCTTTCCATGTTCGACTTTAGCGCAATTCTCACATGGATCGACTTGTACTTAGAGTGAAGATCGAATGAGTTTGAAGACCCCGGATCTAGTTTCATCCATCTGGGCTGCGATATATATTCAGGAAACATAAAGACATTTGATATGTACATCATTGCAGCAGATGATCATCCTACTCAAAGGATGATAATTTCAGCAGAAAATTATCAGTCTACCATCAGACGATCGTCTATTCTATGTACCAAAATGAATTTATAAAGCTGAGCATGGGAATGCCCGCCTCAGCTAGATCATGAAAGCAGAATGAAAAATAATGTATTGTATTGTATTTTATTACAGGGCACCTCTCAGCGATTGAATGAACTTCGGATCCTCCTGATAAAGCATTTCACCCGATAAACGACCTCATACTTTAGGGGGCAACTGTTATAGACATTTTTGTGCCTTACAGCATGAAGCATGAAATGTCGATAATCTGAGGGATCCAAAGTCCCTAAGCATGTTGTTCCTACCCCTAGAGGAACAAGGTCAACAAACCACAGCACTAAAAATCAGTTCTCCACCTGAAAACACTCAAAAACAAGCTAATTCTGGATCATGTCAACTGCTCCACTCAGCATCTGCGCTAAATGTCAACTGCTCCACTCTGTACCTGCGCTGAATGTCAAATCTAATGAAGGCTACCTGCGCTGGGCGAGATTGGCCAAGTGGCACAGTCATTCTGCAAGGTGTCAAATGCCCAGGAAGCTTCCAAAATGACACTTGGATCAGGGAATTCGCCTTGTGATGAGTAAGAGGATCTAGATCTCCAAGTGGAAGCAAGAAACTCCAAGTGGACTCAAGAACTGAAGAATAACTGAAGTGGGAGAGGACACTAGTCAGCTCCATGCCAAGCTCAAGCTGACTCATCCTTTCTCCAAATCTCCTATATATAGAGCTCTCTCATGAGGTCTAAGGAGGCTGAAATCAGGTGAATGTAAGGAAGTGCTGTTGGTTTGAGTATAGAACTATTGGGTGATTGCTTTGAAGGAGGTGAAGAGGAGATTTCTTTCTGCTGGGAGGTGTTGCTGGATTGGGCCTATTATGGTTGTAACCTTCTCAGAACTTTACTTCTTCCATTAATAAAGCATTTGAGGTTCTTCTATATGCATGTGTCTTTGTGGCGTATTGATGCTTGTATATTTGATTTATTCTAATCCTTGAATCAATTATGGATGTATGCTTCTTGTAGTTTCCCTTTCTTGTGCTTTTGCAGGATCTTTGTGTAGCTGGGCCAGTGAAAGAGCAAGGAGATGGGAGCAAGCAGCAAGGAGATAAGATTGGATCAAACATTAGCGGAAGACAATGGTTAGTGGATCTCTTTCTCCCCTCTCTTACATCTCATAAAGAAGTAATCTTGAATAGCTTTGCATTCGGTTGTTGCTGAGGTACTATCACCCTTAGAGTGGGATAGGGTCATTCTGTATTGGATACTTTTCCCAACAACACCTTTGTGGTTGATTTGTTTAGCCTAAGCGACCTTGGAGAGGTAGGAATAGGGGTTGTAGCTTCCATATTTGAAATATCTGGGCCTGGCATGTCAGAAACAACAACTTCAGAACTTATCGCTTTTGCAGGGTTTGTACCAGTCAGTTGCTCTATTAACAATTCTCGGACTTCTATGGACAAATTTGTGAGTGAGGGGTGCACCACGAAATCCTCCCAGAATTGATGACTCATAAGCCTCAAATAGAAAAGCGCCCAGACAACTCTCATAATGCAAAGTGTTCTTCAGCAAACCAACATGCTCAATTTATAGAAGGTTTTGAATTCAAATCCAACAGTTCCCCCCAAATTCTGATCATAAATGCATCATTGGCGGAAAATCTCCAAATGTATTCACCATAAATAGCACCTACCCAATCCTCTTAACTGTGTTTTGGCCATCAAATCATGAATAGTAATCACAATAACTACTTTGGACCCATCTGCACAACACCATCCTCCATGGCACGACTCATCCAACATAACTTCACCTGTCACACTCCTGTCATCCATCGCACAGCCTCCCTACTGTTGGAAATAATACTGAGAGGGGGGGGTGAATCAGTATTATCAAATTCTTTTCAATATATTTATACATATAATTATTCTTCAGATATTGTATGTCGGTACCATAAAATAATGAGCATGAACAAGAAAAACAGATAGTCACACCAAAGAACACCAGATATAAGGTGGAAACCCAATGTGGGTGAAAACCACATGCTGCAATATGTCTCTATCTTCTTTCAATTAGAAACTCCTTTTACAATGATTTTGTACTGGTGCAGTCCTTTACCAGTACACGGGCTTGTTACACTAAAAAATGTCACCATGACTATTTACAATTAGTATGGCTCTATCAACAGTCATGTTATCCTCTTAGGCAAGTCTTATGCCTCTGCTCTCCATGTCAAACTCCAAAAAGAGAGAAAGTCTTTATAAATGTATTTATCTCTGGGTACACAGGTTCTCTCAACCTTACCTGCGGGTACGCACCCAATGTTCACAAAAGCTGCGTACTTGTACGCTCTGTATGTAAAGGGGCAGGTGCGTCCCCCTGTAAAGGTCAAAATGCGCAAATTTCATCTTTAAAAAGTTACTTGTGGTCATTTCTAGAGCATTCTAGAAGGTTGTTCGACGTGTATTGAGCGCCTCCAGATGGTTCATGTACCCCTACCAAAGAGGAACTTATCCCATCAATAAGGGAGCTATCCCATCCAAAGAGGGGATTATCCCATTGATGGTGGACCTGAATAACTTCCTCTAGACCACTATAAATATAGGCATTGGGCCAGAAGGAGGGGAGGTTGGAAGCTAAACATTTCTAAGGGTAGATGCTGCTGGAATTAGGACTCCCATTTAGAAGCTTGTGAGGAGAGATTGCCATCTTTGCTTGTTCTATTTGGAAGTGGGTGAGCTTTGTCAAAGTAAAGGAGAACTCTTGATGGACCCTGGGAGGGACTTGCACAACACCAAGGCTCAGGTTGTAATTGTTCCTTTTGTTTCCTATTAATGCAAATGAGTCCATTCTTCTCAATAACTTGTTATTTATGAGTTGTTTCATGTACTCCTTGGTCTATGTGTTAAATATGTTTTATTCTATGAGATTATCAAGTGCTATTTAATCGTTTGATTGTTAGTGGATGCAGGTTTCAAAGTGAAGGAGGAGCTCATCCGGATCAGCGGAGCTGGACTACTACAACAGCGTTGGACTACAGGTAGGATCTAAACACTTGATTTCTTATATAGTAAATGCATGTTTAGAGAAGGATTGCTCTTGTTTGTCTTGTTTGTCACTAGAGAGTCTTAGGCTCCTAGGGAGGTTGGTTGTGTCCACACTATCGACTCTTTCCGCCTGACAAATTGGCGACTCCGCTGGGGAATCCATTGATGTGAAAGTCTTTTCCTTTGTATGCAACTTTGATCTGAGAAAAGTCATTTATTTTCTGGTTTTTGGCTCTGTGACTTTGCATTTGGGTGGGTTAGCTTAGGGTTATATTGAATTTAGTTTTTCTTGGTTTTTTCAGTAGTACGCACCCTCTGAGTATTGCACAGTGCATACTTGTACGCACTGTTGCTGTGTGCACAGAGCGGGCCCGCACCTGGCTTAACCGATTGCCTGCGTACCCTGCTAAAAATTAAGAAATTTCCATTTTTTGCATTTTTTCTCTTAGATTTTTCTTTTTCTTAGTTTTTACTGCCTAGATCCATTAGTCTCTTGTCAAAGATCTTCACCTGAACTTGTTTCGATAGCATTGAGTGTTTTAGTGGATTTCATAGAAGTTTAAGCCCTAGGGTTTGATTTTTGAGTAGGTCTTGTAGTGACTTTGGCGGTAGAAGTTGTCAAGCCTTAGATCTCTCTGGTTTTGTCAGCATTCTTAGAAGTCAGACCTGTCATAAAGTCTACCTGTGAGAGCAACTTACCTTTGAGTGGTCTCTTTGGCAAATTTCGAAGTGCTTGTTGATTAAGTATTGAATTCCATTTTACAAAAAGAACAAAAAGATTTGAGTTTTGTTTTGACTGGTCTTTTGATTCTGCATTAGCTGGTCCTTGACTTGATTGTGGTCAAGTAAAACAACCTAGAATCATCCTTGTAGGCTTTTGCCTCGTTAGGTTTGCTTAGAGTAAATTTCTTTTTGATTTGCTTGTGGGTCAAGTTTTCATAGATTTTATAACTTTTGAGATTGATTTTCGTTAAAATAGATTTATATGCTTTATTAAATAAGAGAAAATACAAAAACATCTCCTTTGAAAAGTTTTGTTTCAAGTAGCTTTGAAGAGTTTTGAAAGAAAAAGAGTTTTTCGTGCACGTAAGGAGTGGTCATGTTTGTATGCTTGGAAAGATAAAGAGAATTGTTTCTTTGATTATCTTTACTAAGAAAGTTGTTTTCTATAAAATTTGCATTTCTCAACTCTCTTAGTTAGGAATTTCATTGAAAGAGAAAAGTAGCGTAAATCATCTTAGGTGCATCTTTGTAGTGGTTTGAGTCGAGTCTACACACCATTGGTTTCACTTCCGCTAACTTTTGTCTTTAAAAAAAACCATAAAATTAACGCTTAAAGTAAAATCAATGTAGTAACTTTTATTTACTAGGGCTCTGAAACACCAATTTAGATCAGGCTAGTTTCTTGGAGTAGGAGAGTAATTAACTCTCCAAGACAACAAAACCAAACAAGTAGCTTATCTTGTGATAGAATAAATCCAATTGTCTCATTTGTACTCTGGGAAAGCTCCTCTTAAAGGAGAAGCACGAGCTCGTGTCCGAACCAGTGAGGGGATCAATCCCCCCTCGTTGGGAACGACGCCAGACACGCACGTATTACAAACGGTAAACCTCGGATTAACCATTGTCGAGGAGCCAGGGGTCACTTGTCGGTAAACCTTGGATTATTGTCAAGGAACCGGCAAGGGGATTGAGCTTGATACTCTGCCCTTGCGTGCTGTTGAAGTGTAGATTGTTCCCCCAGGTGCATTTGTTGCGGTTGGTAACCTTAGTGACCATTATCTTTAGGATTCTACCGAGGTGATGGTGGAGGGAAGATCCCACTGTACCTGGAGCAGACGTCGGCTAGAATCACTTGGATTTTCCAGGGGGTTCACTTCACTCGAGACAGTTAAAGTGGAGGAACTTGTGCCGGTCTATTCATTAAGCAGGTTGTCGGGGTAACTGTTCCACCCGCCACTTCTGTACTGAATCCGGCGATGTTGGGTTTCATCTCCAACTAGCGTTTTAGGTCTGGAAGGCTACTGTTTGTGCTTGGTTTGACGCCCTAGATTCTTTAGGCGTGTGATTCAAATTTGTTTGGTTCTTTAGAGACTTTAGGTGGTTTGATTTGAGATTTTACTTTGTTTTCGTGTGTAGTAGTTAAAAGTTTTTAGCTGTGGCGGAATTACCGAGACAGTCCCGTAGACTTCGGGGCCAGTCTCCTGAAGTTGTTTCTGTGGTCGAATTGTTGAGAAGATCCCGTAGACTTAGGGGTGAACCTCCTCGAGACGACCCCAGTAATCTAGAGGGTTTAAAGGTCCTTGTAACTCCTCCTAGTGGCAGTAGAGTAGGTTCACCTGAAGAAGGAGAATCTTCCTTGGTAGTCCATTCAGATTACCAAGGTCTAGAGACAGGTTATAATCCCTAAGCTGTTACAGTTTCTGAGCTTGTTGGTAGTTTTTTGTCTGCTAGTGATACAGGCGAAGAACCTGAAATATCTGAACCTGTTACTCCGACTTCTAGTGTTCCAGATTCACCAAGAGTAGAACGAGTTATCACCGAAAATCTTCCTACTGGTCTGATTGCTATTGAAGAACTTGCTCCAAAGGAAGAAATAGGTGTCTCTAACCTTGAAGATCAACTTACTATTGAGCTCAGGGAGCGTGAATCTATCTTTTACAGTCCTCCTAGAAGTACTACTTGGTACCTTTCGTTAACCAATTATTTAGACAACTCAGGGGTAGGTTTTTCTACACCTCGTACTCCCTTTCCACCTGGAGGTATTTATACTCCTGTAAATATGTCTCGTCAGTCGTCCGTGTTTACTCAAACTCCTGAATCTTTCTTACACGGCGGTCCTTCTGTTCCCACCGGGTATCAATCACTTTCTGGTACCTTTGCGGGGGCATCTCCTCAACCCGTTGATCATGGGTTATTAGCTGGAAACAATCGTAATATACCATTGGGTGTAGGAGACATTTACATGATGTCAGGTTCAGTTCCCGTTTCCCTACCTCAAGGTGGCCAATTACCGCCTGGTGGGCAGCCTCAGTTAACGCCTGGGGGGCAACCTCAAGGTACACAAATTGTGTCTGGGGGGCAACCTCAAGGTCAGTATGTACCTATGGTGCAATACATGCCTCAAGGTCAACCCCAGCCTCAATATGTACCCCAGGGTCAACCTCAGTATCAATATCAACCTCAAGGGTATCAACCCCAAGGGTATCAACCTCAAGGTCAAGGTCAACCCCAGTATCCGTATTTACCTCAAGGTTATCAACCTCAAGGTCAATACTCGGGTCAAGGTTATCAACCACCTCAAGGTCAGCCATATATTCAAGGTATGGGAACTGCACCTTTCAATTATCAATCCTATCCTCAATCCGGTTATGGATCTCAGTATCCTCAACCTGTTACGGGTCAATACCCCAGAATGTTAGTGTGGGATCCATCACAGGGTCAACAGGTGTTGCAGCCAAGTATACAGTTGGTACCTCAAGCTGGACAACCCGTAGTTTCTGGTCCACCCCAGCAACCGCAACCTGTCCAGTCAAATGTTCAAACTTCTGTAACTTCGGTAGTTACTCAGCCGCCAATTGCACCTAGTACTCCATCTCAAACGGCTGCTGCAACTACCGCTACATCTGCCGCACTTACTTCTGGAGTATCGACAGCTCCGGTTTCTACTGTCTCTGTAACCACTCCTCAGACATCTTTACTGTTGTCTGGATCTACGATTCAAACCACGGTCCAGATGCCTACAGGTCAGCCTGGTATAAGTACGGTTGTCACTACTCAACCTCAATTTGTTCAACAACCGTACTAGGGACAGTACCAACATGGGCAAGCTGTCCAACAGCCGGTTTACCAGTATCAACCGTATCCTGGGTACACTTATCAACAACCTCAACAACCCCAGTACGGTCCGGTTAATCCTGGTTTTCCAGGAGGATATAATATCCCTAATGCGACTCCTGTTCCTAGTTATCCTGGATATCCTCCTCCTGGGACTGGTCTTGTGACCCAGAGTTTAGAGATCCTAACCGGCAGTTACCGTTTATCGCAATTTTGGATTTACCAGACTTGACGTGCCTAACGAATGATCCAATTCAATATCTTCCGTTCTGGCCGCCAATGCCAAATAAGTTGCCCAGTGATATACCCAAGTTCGAAGGTAAGTCTGGAGAGGATCCGTCTAATCATGTGATGACTTACCACCTCTGGTGTGCTTCAAATTCTATCTCGGATGATTCGATCCGCTTACGTCTTTTCCAGCGTACACTCATTGGTCTCGCGGCCAAGTGGTACATTGAGTTACCACGGGCCTCTTTTTACAATTTCAGCCAGTTAGCTACCTCGTTCTTAACTCACTTTCAGTTGCCGGTCAGATACGATAACGGCACGGAGCTATTAACTTCACTAAAACAATCAACGTCCACGTATATTTCTGATCACATTCATGAGTGGAGACGTCGAAGAAGGTTAGTGAAAGTTTTTATCCCGGACCAAATCTTAGCTGAATGGTTTGTTAAATCATTATTACCGAAGATTACTGAAGATGTAGCTAAGGCCGGAGTGGTTACTGAGGAGCAATTCATTGCTCAGGCGCAGTACCTTGACTTAGTTTATACTCAGTCGGGTACGTTACACGAGAAGATTCCAGATCTTCCAAAATCGAATCAAATCGCTACTGTTCCTTCGAGATCTCATGCCGCTGATGGTATGATTGGTATCATGAATACAAAGAGTAAGAAGAAGTCTTCCAAGGATTCAACTACTCCTATAATCACTTTGCCCGATTCCCCGACAGGAGAGTCTTCTCCTGAACTTTCCGCCGATATTCACGCTGTAGAGTCATCTACGGCCAAATCAAAAAACGGTGGAAAGAAGAAAGGAAAGAAGAAGGCTAAAGCAGACAAGGCTCCGAAGGAGAAAACGGAAAAGTTGGAAACCAATGACGAAAAGCGCAAACCTCGATATCCTTGTCTTATTTGTGAAGAGGATCATTTTACGAGAGATTGCCCTCATCGGGCTGAGGTTGTGAAAATAGTCAAAGGTTCTCCCAGTCCTGCTGTGTTAAAAGATCCATTTCCAAAGCAGGAAAGTAAGATGATAGGTTCTTCCTCGACTGCCAGTGAAGAACCCATTTTGATGATGTCTCATGTGAGGATTGCGACTCGATCGCAAGATTATGGTAGTAAGAATCCTGTTGATGGTAAAGAAGCAGAATCTTCTCATTCTAACCCATCAACCTCAGCTCCTGGTTCCGATCCACTACAGATCGAAAAACCTAACCCGGACTTAGTACTTCGAAGGTCTGCTTTCAATCCACATGCGAGAGCGGCCCAGAATTACAACATTGTTGAGGACTTAGCTGTTTCACCCTCAGCAATGTTGGCTTTAGAAGTGCTGCAATCATGCCCAGCACAACGAAAATTACTTTTGTCGGCTATCGGAGCTGTTGATGTTCAGGATCCGAACCTGATAATCTTCGATCTAGAAAATAGTACACCGCGTCTACCCCATCAAATGGCTTTCCAAATTCCAGTGATAGTCAAGAATAGGTCTATTCATCGGACTGTGATTGATGAGGGAGCTTCTACGTGTATTATGTCGATTCAATGTTGGAGATCGCTTGGTTCTCCTTCGTTGAACCAATCCCCGACCATCCTTAAGGCCTTTGATGGCCGTGGGTTCCGTCCGTTTGGTATTCTACAGGAATTTCCTATAGGGGTGGAAGGTAAAACCGTTAGTCTGGATGTGGAGGTGGTTGATGCCCCTCTAGACTACAACCTTCTTTTGGGTCGAAGTTGGTCATATGCTATGACAGCAGTCGTTTCATCGGTCTTCAGAGTAATAAAGTTTCCATATAACGGTAAGATCGTGACCATTGATCAGCTGACATACTTTTCATCTGACCCAACCTCTTCAGAGAGTATCCAGCATGTCGGTAAGACGACAATCCCTTATAGGGACGTTGGCGTAGGTTTAGTTAAAGATTCCGGTTTACTGGGAACTTTTCCTTTCCCTCCAATCAACGCAGACCCTTCATTTGCATCAATTCATATGATTACATCAGACAACATTATTTATGATGATCCTTGGATTGTCCCATCTGAATCTGAGATAGACTCATTCGGTGATGCTATGCCTTTGAGTCCATATGAAATTGCTTATGCCGCCGTCATGTCTTTTACCGACTCGCGTTCAACCGAAATCGACCAAATGAATGTGGTCAGTGAAGAATCACTTTTCACATCAACCTTAGAACGGATAGCGTTTCCCGAAGTCGTATCATCTGATGAGCAACTTCGCGAAATCCTAAGTGTAAACGATCTACCATGGGAAGATCTTCATCACAGATCTTCGTTTTTACCTAAGGATGATGTTTTTGAAAATGATTTTTCATCTATCTTTACCGCTGAATATGTCAAAGACGCTCAGAATCCAACGAAACATTCTGATTCAGAGCTGAATTTAGGGAATATCTCTCGCACTATTCCCATTGATATTTCAGTGAAGCCCGGAATTGAGGAAAACATTCATATAGGTGCCTCATGTACAGAAGATGAAATCCAAACTTACAAGGCCCTATTCCAAGAATTCCGCGATGTGTTTTCCTGGTCTTACGAGGAAATGCGGGAATCAATCCTGCCATTGTTGTTCATGAAATAAAGACCTACCCGGATGTTAAACCCGTCCGGCAACGGTTGCGTCAAATTCACCCTCGGAAAGCGACTGCAATTAAAGCAGAAGTCGAAAAGCTGTTGAAAGCAGGTTTCATTTATCCAATCCCGTTAACGGATTGGGTATCAAATATTGTTCCGGTCAACAAGAAACAAGGAACAATAAGAATCTGTATCGACTATAGGGATATAAATCGAGCTTGTCAAAAGGACAACTATCCTACACCTTATATCGATCAAATTATTGATGATTGTGCCGGAAGTGAAATGTTTTCCTTCATGGATGGTTTTTCGGGCTATAATCAAATCAATATTCTACCTGCCGACCAACCAAAAATGGCATTCATTTGTCCATGGGGGACATTTGCTTATTGCAAATTACCTTTTGGACTTAAGAATGCCGGAGCCACTTTTCAACGGGCGATGTCTTACGCATTTCATGACATCAAGCACAATGTGCAACCGTACCTCGATGATTTTCCTGCTCATTCTTTACATCGAGCTGATCACCTTGTCCACTTACGAGCAATCTTCATGAGGTGTCGGAATTATCGAATTCGGTTGAATCCCCACAAGTGTGTGTTCTGTATAGAGACGGGTCGATTGCTGGGATTTGTTGTTTCAAAAGCCGGCATTCGCGTCGATCCCTCGAAGGTCGAAGCTATCATCAAATTGCCTCCTCCTTCGAGTTTGCGCCAACTCCAAAGTTTGCAAGGGAAAGCGAACTTTTTACGCCGATTCATTCCAAACTACGCCGAGGTCACTAATGGTTTTACACGGTTGTTGAAATAGAACGCTCAATTCTTTTGGGATGAGATTGCCCAACAATCTTTTGATGCACTTAAACACGCGTTGACCCATGCACCGTTGTTGCATCCTCCCAACTACAACCAGGACTACTTCTTATACCTCGCAGCATCGCATTCCACCATTGGAATGGTGTTAGTTCAAGAAGATGAATTCGGAGCGGAACATGTGATATATTATCTTAGTAGGACATTAAACCCCACTGAGCTAAAATATTCGCATGTGGAGAAATTGGCCCTGGCAGTCGTTCAAGCTGTCCAGCGTTTTCGTCACTACATTCTTCTCCGTAAAACTACAGTCATTTCGGATTGCAACCCTATGATTTATATTTTGACAAAACAACTACTAGGGGGCAAGTACTCTAAATGGATCGTTATCCTGCAAGAGTTCGACTTGGAGTTTGAGAAGTTCAAGTCTAAGAAATCCTTACTTTTTGCGGAATTGATGTGTGATTTCCCGCGTGCTGACACAGAAACTGTGGTAGAGGAGTCCACTGCGGACGAATCTTTGTTTCTTATCAGTACTTTAGATCCGTGGTACGGGGATATAATCATCTATCTCCAAACCCAAACCTTTCGGCCTGAAGCTTCAAAGTCAGAACGTCGAAAAATTCGGTTTCAATCCCAGCAATACAAGATTATTGGAGATACACTTTATCGCCGGGGGGCAGACTTAGTTTTTCGACGTTGCTTAACTCACGAAGAGGCTGAGAGGGTTTTGAATGATTGTCACTCTGGAGCGTGTGGCGGTCATATGTCTGGGTATGCCACAGCTCAGAAGGTGTTGCGCGCTGGCTATTTCTGGTCGTCCATGTTTAAAGATTGTATCATTACGGTCCGAAAGTGCCACAACTGTCAAGTGTTTGATCGCAAGATGCGCGCACCACCCACTCCCCTCCATCCTATAATTGCCGTTGGTCCATTCGCCAAATGGGGTATCGATTTTATTACTTGTAACCCTCACTCGGCCGGGGGGCATGCGTATATCATCCTCGTGGTTGATTATTTTACTAAATGGGCCGAGGCGATGCCTACATTCGACGCAAGCGGCAAAACAGCTGCAGTTTTCGTATTCAATCATATTATAACTAGGTTTGGTGTCCCACAAGCAATCATCACTGACCATGGGAGCCATTTTCGAAACATCATGATGACTGATCTTACAAGCCAGCTTGGTTTGCGCCACGATAGCTCTACTCCTTATTATCCGCAAGCCAACGGTTTGGTTGAGTCTATCAACAAAGTTCTGGTTATCATGATCCGACGAACCATTGGTATTCATTGGTTGAATTGGCACAACATGTTATTTTCAGCGCTATGGGCATACCGAACCTCGGTGAAAACTTCAACAGGGTTCACTCCTTTCCCGCTAGTTTATGGCTTGGAAGCTGTGTTACCCATTGAATGTGAAATCCCATCACTTCAAATGGCTGTCGAATTACTTCCAGCTACTTCCGAAGAGGAGAAATGTTTGTTATACTTATCTCAATTAGATGAGACTCGACGTAATGCTGCATTGGCAATCGAGACTCACGCGAAGCGAATGAAAGCTCAGTATGATAGAAATGTGACCCCTCGAAGTTTTTCAGAAGGAGACCTAGTGCTATTATATGATCAAGCTAACGATAAGCTAGGTGCTGGAAAATTCGTTCCTATGTGGCATGGACCCTACATTGTAAAGCGAAAGCTAGCAAAAGGGGCCTATGAGCTGGTAGATTTTGATGGGGACTCTTTAGGTAAACCCAGAAATGGACTTTACCTTAAGAGGTATTATGCTTAAATGGTGGGAATGGAGAATTTTTAGTTAGGTTAGGTTTTCTTTCTAGCTAGTATGTTTGTTAGTTTAGTTAATGTGCTTAGCTTAGAAAGTGTGTTTTTAGTCATTATTCTGGCTTATCTTGGTTTTACTCTTGATATTGCAGATGTCGACGCCTCTCCAAACATACATCGGATTTGCTGATGGTGCTTGTCGTAGTACACGGAATATCTCTTCCGCAGCTTGGGTTATCTATTCGCCCTCTGACGAGTTAGTTTCTATGCATGGGGTAAGCCTCAGTCAAATGACGAACAA
The DNA here is from genome assembly GCA_031772625.1 of Pinus tabuliformis. NCBI lineage: Eukaryota > Viridiplantae > Streptophyta > Pinopsida > Pinales > Pinaceae > Pinus > Pinus tabuliformis. The sequence continues at coordinate 1,033,371,847 of CM062819.1, forward strand.
CATTGCAGAATACAGTGCAGTGGTTGAATTATTATCTGAATCTATTTTATTTGGAATTCGACGTTTGATAGTGAGGTTAGATTCTGAACTTGTTGTATTACAGCTTAATAGAGTATATGCCATTAGAAATCCTGTGTTATTAAGGTTGTTTTTGAGAGTGCGTCTCTTGGAACGTGAATTTGATTACATTGAATATCAGCATATTCCAAGGTCTTTAAATACATTAGCAGATGCAATTGCTTCTCGAATGTTGGACAGACATTTACAATAATCATGCGAGTAAATTTAAAAACATTTCATCACATATGTTAAACAAAATGAGCCGGTAATAATGATATATATATAGATAGGAGTGTGTCAAAAAATATACATCGTCTTCGATCATAGGTTGAAAAACACCTTATGATCGGCAAAAATGATAAGTACAAAAAGCCAAAAATGTCATATGTGTCTACAAAAGTGACTAGCCAATCACTGGTGGTGCTCCCTATACGACACCACTGCACGGGCTACCTTACACAAGAACCTCCTAAACGGTCCAGTGACTGCGACTACATAGCGCTGAAGTCTGATAGGAATATCATCTATGGTAGTCTCAGGTATATCCACCGTCAGACGCTCTAGATCCTGCTCCAACTCAGCTAGTGACTCTGCAGCCGCGTCCTGTGGAGCTGGTACCGGTGCAACTGGATGTCTCCTCTCAAAAGGCCGGAGGTTGGCTGGGCACTGTGGACCAACATCTGCATTTTGAAAATTTTTACTGTCAGTTTTGAGACGATATATATAAAAAACAAAAAAAAATATAGATAAATTTAAAACTTGTGAAAAATAAAGTACCTCTGTCGTCCCATTGTTCTCCCTGTGGAAGAACCATGTCCGGATCACCTCGAAAATCTACTCCGGCATACGGAAAGTCCTGGATCGCAAAGACCTGGTCCTCTAACCAGTGAAAATAACCAGCAGGGAATCGAACAACTGCCGCGCCCTCGTCAGGATGCCGGGCCATCACCGTAACCCATCGTATCAGCTTTGGCTCCCGAGGACCCAAGATATCAACAGTGAGATGCTGAGGGATCAACATCGGAACTCTCTCTAAGGCAAAGCTCACAACTAGAGGCCCATATCCAAAGGTCTTCAGTTGTTCGTTCTTTGCCCTAGTCATTTGGCCCTTCATGTTGGCCGACATAGCATCGCACCAGTTGAAGATGGTGCCTCGAAAACAGTCAATCACCATCCGCATTTGGGACCCGGTGGCAATATGTAAAGCGGCTGCGCCGCAAATTCTGGTAACCGTGAAAGCTATAACCATGAGTTCACGCCGAGAGATGTATTTGATTTCTATGCCTTTCACATGGTTTTGATTGGGTATGCACCAATCTACCCGGAGACTAGAAAGGGATTGGCCACCTGGCCTAGTCCCGACTAGATTGAGTTGCTCGCCCCTATTTGGCAAGCCAGTGAGAAAGTATATGTCAGAGGGCTCTATCTCGAGCTGGTGCCCTCTGATGTAAAAGCATTGCTCATGAATGTTCCATCTCTCAACCATCCACTCCAAGAATCTCACCTGAGCCCTCATGCCAGGTATGGCCCAGTATTTATATAGTCCGCATGTTTTTAGGGCATCAATGGAAGGTTGGTGACCAATTGCAGCTAAATCAACGTCCTCGTGCTCTCTTTCTCTCCAATCCAACATGGTGAGTGCCCTACACACCAAGAAATAAAGGTTAGAATTAATTTGGGAAAATTTAAATGGTTATTTTTGGGGTTTGGGGTTTCAAATTCCGCCCTTCGTGGGGTACGCACCCCATGTTTAGGACACAGAGCGCCGGTACACAGCTAGCCTGAAGGTGGGCTGCGTACCCAGACCTTTTTCCTGTGTAGAAAAAGGTCGGGGGATGCAGGTCACCCTTAGGGCACCTGCGTACCCCGCAGAGCGGTTTTTAAAACCTAAAACCCCCCAAAAACCAAAACTAAAACCTAAAACAAAATTTTAATCAGATGAAATTGAAGAGGAGGATGTTGTGAAATACCTGGAAGAGACGGTGTTCGATTCTGACGGTCGGATTCTCCGCAATGACCATGGGAAGTTTCTTGCCAAAAGCCCTTTTCTCAATCTCAACAGTAAAATGGTAAAAATGACATGGTAAAAAGTCTTTTTATAGGTTTTTTGGATGAATGAATGCTAAGTTTGTTTATTTTTCACCATGGAAGGATATTTTTCAATGTATTTTTGCCTATCTTAAACAGGTATGAGTAATGTGTCGTTTTTGTGCAGGACAAAGGGATTTAGAGGGAAAATTGTCATTTTTCACGAACCAAAATATCAGAGTCATCTTTTAAGCCCTTTTCTGACTCCTCAAATATGAAAAGATTGCCGAGCGTTTCTTTTACACTCGTTAAAACGGAATTAAAAGACGGTCCCCTTATAGCCCTTTTCTGACCGTAAAAACAGGAAAAGGTTGCCGGGTTTTTGTCGTTTCAAACTCGATACTGGAAATAAAACGACGTGTCCTTGATCGCTTTTTACTTTTCAGGTCAGTGGCACTAATTATGAAAGTACTCCTTGGTCGCAAGATCAAGCGGTTCCCCCAGGTATTATTTTATACTTTTTCGGGCTTGAGGGACACAAATCTACAAAAAAGTTCAACTTGGAGTCTTCTTAAGTTTTTCAGACTCTCTAAAATTGAAAAATGCCGAGTTTCTCCTATACTGGGCTCGTTAAAAATTTCACAGTAAAGGACCTGTTCAATTACAAACAGGAACGAACCACTCCTTCCTAGGGTTCGAATCAAAACTAGGTTGGACTCATCCGAAGGATGAGCTTATAATCAAGCATATGTTATCCTCCTCAAGCTTGTTAAAAATAAAGAGGTACTTGCCAGAAATGGTGGGGGAAAAGAGAGAAGAATGAGCCTATTTGTTATCTTTTGTCTCAGAAGAAACTTTATTACCACTCTTGGACATGACACTTTTCATTCACCTGGGTTGGGAAATCCTTTACCTCACAGTTGATCAAACCACTTTGAAAGACTTCAGCCGGGTTCCGGGGATTAACTTTGAGTCATTCATCACCAAACCATCTGTTGTGTCGTTATGTGTTCAAGAGGTCTGCAAACAAAACTTTCATCTGCAAAATAATTGTCATCCATTTGACCATCCCTGAGTCAGTCCTTACAGCAACATTTCTTCAACTTGAACAATGATTTTGTGTTGTGGGCTTGCCTGCAATGGGTCGCTTTCTATCGACATCAACACATTATCTAAGGAGATGACTTAGAAATCGTCAGTACCTTGAAGTCTGCATGCATCAATGGCAGGTTTCTCGCCTTTGACGTCAGTTTACATCATTGACTCTCGATCGAAGGATTCCGTGAAATGTTCGACATCAACTCATTCATTCACATCTCATGGATTGTACTGGGTACTTTGAGAACCATTGACATTACTGGTGGTCTCTCTCACACTTGTTAACAGTTTACATCATCGACTGGTAATCAAGTGGTTTCTACCATGTTCGACATCAACTCATTTATTCGCATGGCTAGAATCGTACCAATTCAGGAAGCAGAAATGCAGACCCTGGATCTAGTTTCCACCATCCAGGCTGCGAGGAGTTTTGTATTCATTATCTAAGTAGACTAATCATAAACAGATGGTTGTGCCCATACTGTGTCTACAAAAGTCTATGATTATGATGTACTGCAAGATCATTCCTGTATCAGAGTAGTTAGTCTGTTAGTTAAAGTTTTGATCTGAGTATGGGAATGCCTACCTCAGTGATGATATAATCTTATACATGTATTTTGTGTTGAAAATTGCAGGTTCTGACCAGGCTCTCCACGAGATAATCCTTGAAATGATAAAGCGCTTCACCCTTCCTAGATAATACAAAACCCTAATCTATTACAGGCTTCGCACTTTAGGGGGCAATCTGTTACACTAAAAAATGTCACCATGACTATTTACAGTTAGTATGGCTCTATCAACAGTCATGCTATCCTCTTAGGCAAGTCTTATGCCTCTGCTCTCCATGTCAAACTCCAAAAAGAGAGAAAGTATTTATAAATGTATTTATCTCTGGGTACGCAGGTTCTCTCAACATTACCTGCGGGTACGCACCCAATGTTCACAAAAGCTACGTACTTGTACGCTCTGTATGTAAAGGGGCAGGTGCGTCCCCCTGTAAAGGTCAAAATGCGCAAGTTTCATCTTTAAAAAGTTACTTGTGGTCATTTCTAGAGCATTCTAGAAGGTTGTTCGACGTGTATTGAGCGCCTCCAGATGGTTCATGTACCCTTACCAAAGAGGAACTTATCCCATCAATAAGGGAGCTATCCCATCCAAAGAGGGGATTATCCCATTGATGGTGGACCTGAATAACTTCCTCTAGACCACTATAAATACAGGCATTGGGCCAGAAGGAGGGGAGGTTGGAAGCTAAACATTTCTAAGGGTAGATGCTGCTGGAATTAGGACTCGCATTTAGAAGCTTGTGAGGAGAGATTGCCATCTTTGCTTGTTCTATTTGGAAGTGGGTGAGCTTTGTCAAAGTAAAGGAGAACTCTTGATGGACCCTGGGAGGGACTTGCACAACACCAAGGCTCAGGTTGTAATTGTTCCTTTTGTTTCCTATTAATGCAAATGAGTCCATTCTTCTCAATAACTTGTTATTTATGAGTTGTTTCATGTACTCCTTGGTCTATGTGTTAAATATGTTTTATTCTATGAGATTATCAAGTGCTATTTAATCGTTTGATTGTTAGTGGATGCAGGTTTCAAAGTGAAGGAGGAGCTCATCCGGATCAGCGGAGCTGGACTACTACAACAGCGTTGGACTACAGGTAGGATCTAAACACTTGATTTCTTATATAGTAAATGCATGTTTAGAGAAGGATTGCTCTTGTTTGTCTTGTTTGTCACTAGAGAGTCTTAGGCTCCTAGGGAGGTTGGTTGTGTCCGCACTATCGACTCTTTCCGCCTGACAGGGCTACAACCTGCAGAGAGCTACAACTCTCTCTCGTTTTCTAGTCTCTCCTGGAAGGGAGCTACAACCCCCTATTTTTTCAAGGACCACTTTTCATTAACCATCAAATAAACATCAAGTACATGTGAATCAACCAATCTCCTTATACAATCAAACCAATGAGCCACCAAACTTCTCAGAATGCTGTAAACAGAAAACCAACACCAGTAACCTTAACCCAGAACACAGCAGCAAATAAAACTGGTAGCCAACAAATATTTCAAAACGGGTCTGCAACTTCACCAATATAAGCCTGCGGATACCCGCACTTCACCTTCATCTTCGCTGCGTATACCCGCACTTCGTCTTCTTCTGTACTGCGTACCCTGCACTGTGCCTTCAACTGCGCTGCGTATACCCGCACTATGCCCTCTTCTGAACTGCGTACCCTGCACTGCGCCTTCAGCTGCTCTGCTAATACCCGCACTGCGCCTTCTTCTGTACTGCGTACCCCCGCACTCAAGCTGTAGATCGCCTGCGAACCTCTGATTAGGGCCAAATTAACAGTCCTCCAATGTACTATAGATAGTCAGATCCACAGATCTTATCATGCACTCGAGAGATCACGACTTAGCAATAGATTCGCCTTTTAAATTTTATCTTGATTTAGATCTAGCTTTTTAAAGCTGATAACCCAAAAATTCAGATCTTAAGATATTCAACTTTCAAAGATGTTTTAGCCAAGTGATCTCCTTCCCTATTTATAGTCAAGCCCTTATTCACACCATGGGACAAAAACATCAATAACCAATACAAGGGATCCAAACCGGGGCTAAATTAGATCCTATACCACGGGCCAAAACCATAGGATCATGAACGACGGGCCAAACATAAGAAACCCCACATGAGCGCACTTATCTGCCTTGAAGTGAGTGAATTGGGGGACCACACTTCATGAACAGGTAACCTGCGGGTATGATCGCACTTCATGAACGACGAACCTGTGGGTCCGCACCTTTTGAACCACTCACCTGTGAACCTCGTAATTTTCATCATTTTGAGAGCCTGAACTGAGTTTTGCTACTAGAGTGAGTTGCCATCAAGTACAACACCTGTACCATAGAGCCAAACCAAAATCATAATGCCAACACCTACCACCTTCTTCACTTGGTCGGGCAACGTATTTTATAGTCCCTTAGTCCCTTGCAGCTGCTTGGATTACTAAGACTGACCTGCATCCATATAGTCATTGCATAGGGGCATGATCCCCTATGTATAGCTTCAGCCTACTTCTGTTCACTTTTCTAGGGAATTGTTCCCCATTCAACTTCGCGAGATGAACTGTGCCACCATCCATGATCTCCTTAATAACATATGGCCCCAACCAGTGAATTTTAAACTTTCTTTCATACAACAAAACTAAATCATCTACCTTGAACATACACAACTTAACATGTCGATCATGCCATCCCTTCTCGCATTCCTTTTTCACTTGGTGGTGAAATCCTACAAGGAAACAGTTTTCCTCTAACTCCATGATATGCACGAGCCATTCTTCCAAGGTCTCATGATCATCCATTTCTGTCAATGCTACATTTCGTTAACTTGGGACAATATATTCCACAGGCATTACTGCTTCAATCCCATAGACCAGTCTAAACGGTGTTTGGCCTGTCAACTTCTTGCAGGTCATCCTATAAGCCCATAAAACAACAAGTATGTGCATGTCCCAGTCATTCCTCTGCACATTTTATACCTTCATAAATGCATGCTCCAAAATCTTGTTAAAATTTTCCACCGTTCCATTTGCCTGTGGGTGATAGGGCGTGCTCTTCTGATGATACACCTAGAATTCTTCTAGCATCGCACTGATTGTTTCATTCAAGAAATGTGTACCCCTATCACTCATGAATATCTTAGGGCATCCAAACCTTGTTAAGACATATTCAAACAGAAACTTTGCAGTAGTGGTCGATGTACAATCCTTCACTGGTTGCACTTCCACCCACCTGGTTAAATACTCAGCTGCAGTAATGATATAGCACGTGCTCGTCTTCTTTCCTAGTCATTGTATTAGACCTGTAAATTCAATGGCTGAATTGTCAAATACCTACAATGAGACTTGAGGATGTAAAGGAAATTCATCCCTTCGCAAAGGCTTCCTCGTCCTTTGGCAAGCATCGCATGCCTTGCAATTTACCTTAGAATCCTTATGTAATGTCGGCCACCATAACCCAGCATGCAAATTTTTTTGCGCAGTCAATTTCCCTGCATAGTGACCTCCTACCACTCCCCCATGGACTTTAGCTAGGATACGAGCGCATTCAAACTCTGGAACATACCTTCGTAGTATCTCATCCATTCCCATATTATACAAATGACCTATAATTAGTGAACAATCCGCAACGTGAACTACCAACTCCTTCTTCTGTTCAATGGAATAGCCTTTTGAAGTTGTTCTCGTTATTAAAAATTGAATGATATCATCAAAATTATCATCCAAAATGGGCACCGCAAAGAGATACATATGTAGTAGTCCTTCCTCCAAACTACTTAGTTCTTCACCTATTTCAATCTATGATAGATGGTCTGGACCTGCATTCAGTCTTCTAGGCTTCACAATCACATCAAAATCATACTAATGGAACAATAGTAACCAACAACATGCTTACTGACTAGGTACTTTAGCATGGAGTGATCTATATACATTTTAAAGTTTCCACCCAACAAATAATGCCTAAACTTCTACAGTGTGTAGACCATCGCCAGCCCTTCATGCTCTGTAGTGGAGTAATTCTTCTCATATATTGATAACTTCTACTTGCGAAAGCTATCGTACGATCAATCTCACCCTCACCAACTCGTGTTAATACTTCTCCTGGTGAAATGCAAGAGGCATCTACATGCACATGGAACTCCTTCCAGTCGGGAAATACCAAAATAGGTGTTGTCACCATTTCTCCTTCAAGACATGTAAACTATGCTGACAGTCTTCATCCGAGAAAAACATTGCATGCTTCTTTAACAATTTCTCCACCAGCATGGTTATCTGGGCATACGCATTGATAAACTTCCTATAATACCCAGTTTTCCCCAATGTTGGACGAAATTATTTCACATTCCTAAGAGTTTCCAAATTCATAATTATGGCGATATTCACAGGGTCCACCATCAATCCTTGATTACATACAACATGGCCAAGAAAAATCCCAAAGGGCACATAGAATATGCATTTCTTCAAGTTCAGCATGATCTTATACCTTCAACGGGTATCCAACATTAGGCACAAATTCACAACATGGCACATTAACAACCCAAACATAGTCCAATCATCAAAATATACCTCTAGGAATTTATGAATAAACAACTTGAACACCATGATCACTACCAGGGAAAATATTGCAGGCGCATTCTTCAATCTGAATGGCATAACTATATATTGGAAGGAAACCCACTCAGTCGTGAAGTTTGTTTTGCTTAGATCTTCTAGCGCGATATTTATTTGATGATATCTCGAAGAAACATCAGTAAATGAATATGCCTCCTATACACCAACATTTTCTAACACTCCTTTAGTAAATGGTGTTGAAAATGGATCATGTACGCATGATTCATTTGACTTCCTCAGGTCCACACATATGCATATTTTTCCTTATTGTTTCTTTTCTTGGACCGCCATTGGGCTTACCCAATTTGATTCTTCCATAGGCTCAATAATATCAGCATCCAACATCTTATCGATTTCTTGGTGCACCTTCTTTTATAAGGCCTATGCTTGACAGGCATCACATCTGACTTCAATGTGATCTTCATAACACCTAAATCTCGCATGATTCATTTCAAATCTGAAAAATTCATTGGGAATAAATACTGTTACTCATGCAGTAGATCAGCTACCTTATCAACTGTATTTTTTTCCCAATAGTCTCCTATCTTTGCGAACTAAGGTTCTTCTTTAGATCCAATGTTTACCTGTCGAGTTTTCAAAGGCTTTGATATATCCGGGGTCGCCGCCTTTGGCCCTTTGACTTCACACTATCCTTCTGTTTCTGGAATGTTAATATTCCGCAGATCATCTTCTTCTTCCTCTTTAGCAGTCACATTATAACATTCCAACGCATGCACAACTATGTACTCCAGTATGGTGGAGCCTATTCTATCAGTTCCTTCAACGTTATAAATATTGTTGCTTTGATCTCCTAGAGTGCTTCATCAATGCTCTCAAGCCCATCCTTGAAGATTGAAGTTAATATAAAACTCTCCCTTAAAATGTCTCATTTGTCTGCTACATGGTGAAGCTCCATCTCCACATACCAATTCATTGGGATCGTATCTAACATATGACAGAAAATATGCACCCATTTTGGTTGTGGTTCTATTCCCCACACCTTAGTCCATCATGCTAAATGATCGCGTGAATCATCCTTCCCACTATAATTTTCTATCATTCTAGTATTAGCATACCCAAATCTTAAATTCATCATTCTATGTATTTTTCCATCCAGCAAATTTCTCCTTGTGTGTACCCCACCAACCGGCAGGCGTAGATCACAATGCCAATTACAGTGCTTGGAATCGATTCTCTTCTGGTACTTCCCCTTCAAATTATCCAAAAATAACTCCACGTCATTTAAACCATCATAATGTAGAAGATTTATTACCTCATTCGAGACACATCTCAGCGATTTGGTCATCATATTGCAACGGAGCATAGATACTTCATGCAGCTGATTTTGCTAGTGTTCAAGCTCTTCATCCAAGTCTGAGGTGCAAGAGTTATCCATGTCCCATGCAATTCATCCATCGGCTGTTGGATTGATCCAATCCTCATATCATGTTGTTATCTTATATCTCTAATCTAGATCATCATCACTTTCTACATAGTCATGAGCAGGTTCAGTATAACACGCTCCTTCTACAGGGTCTAGTGGCACCACAACCCTGAGTGACTTCTTTTCAAATGACATATTGTGCTTATTCAAGTTAATTACTCCATTCATATCAATTTCCCAGTCAATTCCTAGTAGTGCGGGATAAGAGTTAACGTCATCCACTATTTCAATGACCTCAAAGTCAGCCAACACACTTGCACCCTTAATGTCCATCGTTACACCATATAAGCACCCCATTGGAATAATCTTGCGTTGATTTTCCATGTGCAACTGAATAGGGGACCACTATAGCACATGTATCCCCATCCTTTCCCATGTATGTTTACAAAAGACATTCACATTAGACCCTAGACCCAAGATGACCTGGTCCATTTTGTATTCTCCTATCTACGCAGTTAGCCTCATCTCATGCCCCATTTGAATTTTATGCTTACCAATATTTCTTACTTTGCATTGTTTAGTAGGAGTCTTTCCCTTATTAGCGCACTTGTCTATTAACTCTTGCAATCCATATACTGCTTTCTGGTCACGTAGTAACTTCATACAAGTCTTTAGGAAAGTAGCTAGTATTGAAGGATCTACTTTTAATGTCACACTAGTATCTGGTGTTTTCTCATGACTTCCTGAGGTGGAGGCCTCTACGAAGTTATTCTTTGCTTCCATGAAGGTCTCCTTAGTGCAATTAAGATCAAAATCTACTTCCCTCTCAGCAGCCTTGCAGACCCATCGATGTTCCTCAGGCTTCTTACCTTTATCTGCACCAGTTGTCATACCACTTCTCAACATGATATTTATCCTCTAATATTCTTCAAGGGGTTTATCCCTCATCATCTGAATGTTCTGCGTAGGCTGCACGGGTTGTGCCTTCTTTTCTTGCATCTCTGCCATAAGGACTAGACATTCCTCTATGAAATGGTCAAAATGTCGACAATATTGACATGAGGGATGCGTGGGATTTGTACAATCTTGCACGAAGTGCCCTGCTTCACCACAGTTATAGCATATTACCTGTCGACACCCTCAATGTGGTCCAATGCCTCTTCCTCATCCTTGACCATGGAATCCTCTGCATGTTGCTCCTATGCCTTGATTCTGAGGCATGTTCTCTGCTTACATTCTATAGGTAGGGGTTCTATCCATCATCATCCCATAACTCCTACAATGGCATTCATCATGTCCCATAGAGCTACAAAAATTGCAAAACAACTATTGAGGGGTCTATACATAATTTTACAATAAATTGTAGTTATCAGTAGCATGTCGTCCTGTAACTTGACAAATAGCACACAATAGCATAGCTCCCACACTCATCCCAACATCATTCACTTGTTTCAAGGGTATAGAACACCCCCTATAATATAGTTCTTATAGACCGGGAATGGTCCTTATCATGTCCATGACTCATACACTTTAGACACAAGACCTCATCACGCACCTCTAGCTGAGCTTCCGTTGCTTTCAACAAGCTCTATAGCTCCAAGTGTAGGCTTTCCAGCTACGAATGAATCTATTACACTCCTAGGTTCGTATCTTGTATAGGTGATGCATCCAACCTCATCCCGATCTCCAAACCTTCTACATGTGTTGCTATCTTCTGTTGTGACAAAGGTATTAGTAAATGCGGCAAGAGCGATGCTATAAACTGGTCGTGATCTTGGGAATCGAATATCATCATATTATTCTACCTGATTAGGCACTTCAAGCTCCGATAAAAGTCCTAAAGTGTCTCATCTATCTTCTTTCAGATTTCCCTAAATTAAATTATTGATTATGCCTCTGACTTAGGCTTACTGAACTCCTTGTTCAAAGCTAGCTGGGTATTTGATAGTGTCACGTTGGGGTTATCAGTGCAATACTTGATATACCATGTTAATGTGCGATCTTGTAAGGCTGTATCCAACTACACATTCTTAATATTATCATCTGTGATCTGTTGTGCTATCTAAATGGTTCTTGTGAAAAACAAAAACTGTTCGAGATCTTCTCTCCCTATTCCTTTAAGAATAGGAATCTTCATCGTGTTTGACATGTTGAATGGTGGAAATGGAGGTGGAGGGGGTGAAGGCATAGGTTTATGAGGCAGAGGTCGAGGTGGTGGTGGATTGGATGGATGAGGTATCCTCAAAATACCTAATTAACTGAACTACACTTCGCGGTGTAGTTATCATTGTCCCTTCATCGTCACTTGAAGGGGGTTCAATGAGCGGACTATATTCTGGGTTGGGTCTTTCATTTCTTCTAAAGAATCTCCTACTGCGTGTAGCCCTAAACATCAAGATAACTACATAACCCTCTTTTCACATAACAACATTTTAATCCAAGTCTTCAATGATTTCAAATAATTACTTCACAGTCCTTTAAAAATCCTTCGTTCAGATTCGCTATAGTTCATATTTCTATCGATTGCAAAATAAGTCACAAAACTTCCCAATGTGCAATCAATCTAGTGGTCCATATCATGCACAATATTTCTTTTTAATTCTTCCAGATGTTGCACCAGTTCAAGAGTCCACAATATAGGGCCTTTGAGCCTCCACATCCCTTGAATATCGTCCAATTTAGACAACCACTCGTATAGTTCCTTAGGGAAGAAATAGAAGAACGTGTTCGTCTCGTCTATGTATAAAAATATTTGCAACCACTGCTCCTTGGATAATTTATGGCTCCTATTCTCTTGAGCCACGAATGTGTGAATCCACTTATAAAGCTCTTCCTTCATAGGAAACTATTTATCACACATCTCTTAGATAGATCCTGGTCCCAACAATGGAACCATTTGTTGGCTTAAGGGGGCCTGACCCAAGTTCATAGTTGTTCATGAAAACCAAAAAAACCCTAAGTGTTGGCCCTTTCAGCAACAACCGGCATAGTGTAGGCTGCAGTCCCACCCAAAGTAGTATTGGAGGATGCTATAACCAGATTTATGCATCTAGAGATAGTGTGATAAGTAGTCTTGGACTCTTATAGCTTAGATCTTCCTTCATGCATATCAGTATCCTTCTATGGCTCGCTACTATAACTAAGGTAAAATAGCTTCTAGACCTTCTCGAAGGTCTTTGATCAGTCTTTATAGACCCTAAGGAAGTAGTTTATCTACTTTCATGCACTAACCAATAACTCTAGATCTGCCTTCACGTAGATCTATTCAATTAATTAGAAATCATAACTGAATTAACTGTTAACTTCACGAACATAGATAATTACTTAAGACATGCATAAATGGGATAGATTCATTAAATTTGCATAGCATTTATAAAATTTCCCACATAAAACATATTATCAAGCGACAGATTGTAACATAAATAGACTACACAATAATACTCAGATGCATGATATTTCTTCAAAATCAACCTTTCTTAGGCTTCAACATTCAGATTACAGACTCCTTTACCCTATGCAGTCAGCTGCAGGGGTTTGTGCACTCAGTTGCAAGTAGATCCTTCGCATCTTAGCACTTGCCTAAAACAATTTCTATCTTGATTTCAAGTTATCCACTACTACCTCTAGACTCACTATGACTCAACTATATATAGATTTCTTTAATACAATACCATGGTTTGCAGACCATGGGTGAGTCTCAAAACTTACCTATTTAGTTATCCAAACAAGGGGCTAAAACCCCTTTGACTCCTATATAGATGCATGCTCTGCACCCACATTTCGTGGAGACTTTACATCTTTTACAAAAAATTTACAAAATTTGGGTTAAATAACCCCAAAAATGACCCTTGCGACCCTATCCCAACCTCTAACATGTTATCTTTACAAGTTGTCTGAATGTTTGATTAAGTGCATGAGATGAGCATGTGTATATAAGATTGCATGAAGGAATCATCTTGTTTTAAGATGGTTGTACTAACTCAATATGTGTTGAGACAGTTTATATGCACTTGAATGCTAGTGAGTGCTAGTTGTAGTATTATGATTAACTACTGTGAGTTTCTTATGACATGTACGTTAGTGTTGGTGAACGTTAATTTCAAATTTATAAATATGATGTATTGATCTTTGGAACATGTGACTAAAATGTGTGAACAACTGCAAGAAACATGCTTGGTATTAGCGTGACAAGATAAATAATAGTTGGGTGATGTGACAACATATAATAAGATTCAATTCCAGCAACAAAAAAGGTAAAAGAAAGGAATTGGGTGAGAATTCCTTTGGATATGTTTGGCAACCATAATTACAAATGAATGAGTGCTTTGAATACAGGAAGTCTTCTTAACCTTGATTTCATCTGACGTTATGTTGATATGTGTTATATTCATGGACATGTATTTGACAGGTATATTAGATAGTTTCTAGTTATAGCTAGATTTTTTAAGGGAATTGGAGTCCCATGAGATGTGGCATGGATGTGTTCAGTGACAAGGAAACAAGCTTGGCACAACAAGGTAATATAATTGGTATATTGGTATATTTATTATGCACTAATAGTTATGTTTTATGGTGGTATGATGCAAGGATTGCATGGAAAAAGAGAATTCCATGAAATCTTGAAGAAGTATCAAGTTGAGCACTCCCTTGGAAGAATTAGGAATCCATGGGGATTGAGTCATAGTGTTTTTTTCTAGTTTTGTGCTTCCAGTTATTTTTTATTTGTTTACACTTGATTTGTAGTTTTGTTTGTGTCTAGTGCATGGCCATGCCACTTTGTTTGTGGTGTTGTATTATTGTTGGTTTTTCATGGTTTCTTCTTATCTGTTTCTAGTTCTTGCATTTTATATTTTCAGGGCCTTGGGAATTGGTTGGATAAGACAAAATTTAATGGAGATCAGGGAGAGCTGAATGAAACACAAGAAGTAATTTATGACTTGGATGAATCCTATTGCATGAGTAAAGGGAATTTGAAGGAAAGAATACGACATCGAGATGGATTGGTTGGGTCCACTGGGGTAAATTGATGATGTTAGGATAATCATGAGAAAGGTAAAAGGAAAGGTAAAGTAAGTGGATTTGACGTGTCATATGCCTTGGATATGTTGGGAATTGTTGTTCTTAATGTTGTGAATGTGATGCATGAATAAAGGGAGTTATCTTAACCTAGACCTTATGATATGTGGTAATTTTGTTGTTATCATGATTATGTTGATGTCTATATATGTATACATGTATGTATATATGCCATTGTCTAATAGGTTCATTGGGGATTATGGTTATTTTATGCTAATTTTTATATGTATATATGTATGAATGTATGCCATTGTCTGGAAGGGTCATCAAGAATAATTCTTGTGGACGAATGATTGCTTATGTAGGTAAATAGCATGAAGAAGCTCTCGAATTTATGAGGAATCAAGTAGGAAGAGTAGCCTTGACAGATCTATCAAGTCATTATCATGTGGATATGAATTTATATTATGTGATTATACTATGTCTATGTTTAAGTTATGGAAAGGCTATGCTGAGGGAGACATAAGGGGAATCAAGGCAATGCGATCTATGAAAAATTGTACTAGGCATGGATAGTGGATGGAAAGTATTAGTGTCAGTCAGTTCATCATGTCACCAGTGATCAAATATGCTCTTACAAGGTGTTGTTAGGGTGTGAAGTCAAATTTTTGTCATTTTAGTGAGTCTTCAAATAAAAATTTAGTCACTGGCTGTTGTGTCTAGGTCACTGCTGCTCCCTTCACTTACTCATCGTCTTCATCACTCATCATGGTTATTTTCTTCTTTGAGGTATCATATCTTCATTTAAGTGTCTTGGGTCATGAAATGATTAAATTCCTCATTTTAGTTCTTGGTCTAGGTTTTCACTCCATGTCTCATCATGATACCATATGTCAAAACAAAAACATGTCCATCATGTGATTCAGTGGGTAAAGGGAGTTAGCAGCTTAAGGAAAGAAAAATAAAGGTAAAGGTAATGTTTTATTTCCAATAATATTTGTTGTACACTACCTTGCCTCATCATTCCTCATAGGGACATGTTTTCTTCAAAATATATTTTTGACCCAATGTAGAAGAATTTTACAAACGTGAAAAAGGTTTTTGTCCATTATAGTTCAAGGAACAAAAAATTCCTTCATTTTATGCACAGGTGTTATGATTTGAAAGAAATTCCCAAAATACAATTGCTACAAGAGAGTTGTTGCACTTCTGGACATATTGACTTCAAGACAGTCTTTTAGGGGTTTGCAGTAGGTTTTGGCAATGCTTAAGGACTCTATTGTGTAAGAGACATCCTAAGATTTCCAATGGTACGTTCATATTGCACTTTGGATTAGTGGAAGGCATCTAAAAGTGATCTACAATTTGGCGCTATGATCTTGTCAGAGAAACCCTGATGTTTTTTAGCGACCTTGGGAAAATCAATTTTTCTCCCTCATTGAGTGTCCCAATTACATTCTTGAGGTGTCCATCTTATAGCTGAATTCAAGAGCTTTCTAGTGAGCTATTACGATCTCAATTTGAAGCAACTTAAGACCTCCAAAATTGGTATGGAAGAGCAGCACTACGCTCAGGAACAAAGTGCTATGCTCAAACCAGAGGCGCTACGCTCAGGAACACTGTGCTACGCTCAAGAACACTGCGCTGTGCTTCAGCCATAGTAGCTCAAATTTGCCCGAAACTCACCCAAATTCAATTTTTATGCTTGCTCACCTGTTTTATTGCAATCCTAAGTTGAGCTACAAGTAAGTACACCATCTTACTTACCTTTTTGTTTTGCAAAATGAATCGAAGCCAAAGATTTCTTCAATTAGGGTTTCTAGTGAATTTCTCATGAAAAATGATAGGGTTATAATGGCCATTTTTATTTTTTGTTTCTAAAGCATGTAAAGTGGTTTCATACACCTACATGTTTAATAAACCACTTTAACCATTAAATCCACCTGAAAATAAAGTTTTACCCCTCAAAAAGTAAAACCCTAGCTCATTCCTAGAGGTTTTTGGGCTTTTACAACCCCTGTTTTTCCTCCTTGCAAGAAGATCACTCTTCCACTGTTTCTTAACTCATTTTCATTAGCTTCCAAATTTCATATCAACCTTTTTCAAACCTCCTCTATCATTTTGTCAGAATCCACCTTCAC
This sequence comes from Pinus tabuliformis, assembly GCA_031772625.1. Lineage (NCBI taxonomy): Eukaryota > Viridiplantae > Streptophyta > Pinopsida > Pinales > Pinaceae > Pinus > Pinus tabuliformis. Next base: position 1,033,388,739 of record CM062819.1, read on the forward strand.
ATCACTTCATTTCAATTCATACCTCACACTTTAGTTTTCATTGCCTGCTGCTAGGGTTTTTGTCATTGTTGGTGTTGAGTTCATTTTTTCAGTGGCATCCATCTCACTTGCAATAGGGTTACCAGACAATGGTGAATATTGGTTCAAAGGAATAAGCCTATATCTTGAATAATACAAGCCTTTCTTAAAAACACCATACATGGAAAAACATGCTCACATTATGCCTCTCAGATACTTATTGGAGAAATATGCCCCTTTGATGAAGAATGTCATGAAGTTCTTTACATGTGAAGGAAGATTCCACATGTTGTGTTATTATCATACTCTCCTCCTGATGCATTTCACCCCTCAAAAGCCACTCAACATGTGTAACTACCTATCTAGGACCATTTCAAAAATGTCCGAAAAAATACAATTGAAGGACAAAGAGCACTCATCAAGCTTGTTTCATCATAGTCTAATAAAAACCATTGTCCTTTACCAGCTAGCAGAGAAAGGTATGGCTTGGGAATCCTTTTTGGAAACAGCCCTAAAATGGCATGAAGAAAATGCATCATCTCAGTCTCCCAATGTGCCAAAACAACAAACAGAGGTGGGGTCCTCTAGAAAAATAGTGGAGAAGACTTAGCTACCCAAACCTGAGGTGACTAATGTGTATAAGAAAAGACAGAGGCTTGTGTTTTCTTCTCATGGAGAGAAAGGGGCCAAGCCTTCTTCATCGACAAAGCAAGAACCGACAGCAAAAGAGAGAGACACAGTTGAGCATGAGTTTGAACTAGTTGATTCATAGGCTGAGGATCAGACTTCAAACATGTGACAAACAATTAGGGATAAGGACTATCAAATCAAGGAGCTAACAAAAAATTTGGAAAGAGAAAAATGTGTCATATCATTCCTTAAGGAAAATAGTCAGCTCAAAGCAAAGGAGTTGATCCTAGAAAAGAGAAAAGCCAAGTTATTACACCAAGTTGGCAAAAGAAAGGAGATCATAGAATCAAGGGAGCCTGGAGAATCAAAGGGGAAAGGAAAGAGGAAAATACCAAGAATAATAGGCCTTAAGAAAGCTTTGCAAGAAGAGCAAGAACAAATTCTGTTGAATGAGGACCTTGACCTAGGGGATAGGATTTCCCTTGAGGTTCATCAAGATAAGTAATATTGGATAAATAGGGTAAATGAACACTTGGAGAAGATCCCGAGAAGGAAAACAGGGATAATCAGTTGCTCAAACACATGGCACACCACTACCAAGCTCAAAACATGATCACCAATGTCAAAGTAAAGCAACTTGAAAATAATCTCAAGGAGGCCAGAAAAGACCAAAAGGATGAGGGAAACATGGAGATGATTGCTGAAGCATCTATGAAGCTTTAACAAACATTTTTTTACACCTTCCATCCAATTTTGAGCAAATTATGAGCACATTAAGTTTTTGGAGAAATTTTGGTCTATATTCAAAAATTTCGCTGTCCCAGAAGCACAACACCTTGGTTTTGCACATTTTCCTAAGGCCTCCATTTGAGGAAAAGTATACATTTTTGGAAAGATATTTCCATCCTCTAAAAACCTATTTTCTCATATTTTGCAAAGGTGGCTCAGTGTTGGAAAAAAATGCAAAAAGGTGGCAAAAAAAAAGCATTCCGGACCCTTTTTTGACAGCCGCTGCGCGTCTGGAGTGACCTTGGGAGAATGGATATTTGAAGGTCTTCCGATGGTCCAAAATTCAAAACTTCAAACTATTCCAAAAACTAGAATTGAAGGGTTAGTTAACCATTCTCTCGGTTGTGCATTTGGACCCTTGAAAGGCACCAGAAAATTAGCCCAAAGGCGACACTACACTTCTACACTTTTTTGTGTTTTAATTGGAAATTTTCACTATGTAAAATTTCTAGTTTCTAGTTTGACTAAGTCAAAGTCAAGATTATCTATGTAATGGCACTAGTTTAGAGGCTAGGTGATGTAGGCATGAATAAATTTACATCATAGGTTGTTTTTGATATGTATTAGGCCTCATAAAAAAATCAAACTCCTAAACAAACTCTCCATGAAGTGTTTGAGTTTCACCTTCCCACTCTCACCTCTTGGTTGAGAGAATCTTGGAGTCAATTCCTCCACCAAGGAATTTGACTCCTTAAGGTGGGAGAGTGGTCTAGAAGAGTATCTATGTATCATTTCTCTTGAGAGGAAGAGTGTTGAACTTTTTGTGAAGGAATCTTGTATGTAATCATCTTTTCAGCTAATACAGAGACGGGTTACAACGATTTTCAAGGAACTTTAGCCCAATGAGTTCATGGTGCTTGTATTTCATTATTTTTGTTTTCTAGTGGTCTAAACATATTTATCTACATTATATCTCTTATTTCTATGGATTCCTTACAATAAAATACACTAAATTCTTGTTTTTCAAGCTCTGTTATCTGGTTTTCATAGTTATGTGTATGTCTTCCTAAGCTAATGAAATCATGTTTATTTATGCTCATTATTTTCTTCCACACTATATCCTCTATACTACACTGAAAATACACAAAATACACCATGGCTTCTAATATCTATCTCCTTATCATATTTTCTCCTGCACTCCTACAGCCTAGACCTATTTGTGGCTCCAAACCCTAAGTTTAGCAAACCCTAAAACTCAAATTTTCACCAAAAAAAAAACAAATACACATATCTAGCCTAAAATTCATAATATTTAAAGTCATATCACTAATAAGAGACTTAGATAGATCCCTCTCATGCTTAGTAGGACTAGCTACTAAGCTGAAGTGGTTTGAGGCTACCCTTCTCGATTTCATTTTTAGCCTAGGATATTGTAAGGACTAACATTTTTTTGTGTCGTTGCTGGGGAACGAAAGATCATATATTCCCTAAGAATGAACTAAAAGATTAAATATAATTGGTGATGGTGAATAATGATCAGACACAAGAAAGGCTGTACATCTTTCACCTGGCGACTCTAGTGTCAAAGATTCCAAAGGTTCAGAAATTTCATGGTGACTCCACTGATAAAAAACCGGTAGTTTGAAGAACTTCTTGGTGTCTTAATTGTTTTCAAGATGGATTCAACTGCTCAAAGGTATGCTCCTAAGAATTGAGCTCATATTCCTGGTTTTCCAAATCGAATTCATTGTATAGATTGACAAACAGGCCTGCCAAAGTTTAAAGGTCAGGATGGAGAAGATGCTAGTTTTCATTTGGTCAAATTTCATTTTTATATTCACAGATTAAAGGCTAAGTTTCCTGAAGATTTTTTGATGAATATTTCCATGGCTACCTTGGAGGAAATGGTATGGGAGTCTACCATATGCTAGTTTATATTCTCTAAAATAATTTCATTTAGTTTTCTTTCAACACTATCAAAGCTGCAATTTTTCCTTATCAGTGATGGATAGTTGTTGTGACATTTCTGAAATTTTCATTAAATTTCTTGAAAATTCGTATGGGGATGAAGAATGTATGGAAGAATATATATTAGAAGCCCTTTATGATTTTTCCTCCCAACAAGAATCAGTGGTTTCCTCCTTGGATGAAACAGATTGGGATCAAAATAGAGAAAGGCCAACTCCTGATCTTGAAAATGAAAATCACCAAGCCAATGTTCATCTCTATAAAAATCAGTGTCCTCCTCTGACTAAAGATGAAATAGATCAGCTCTTCAAAAACCATGTTACAACCCAAGTTAAGGCAGGTTTGCAGAGCTCATAAAGTCAATATTGTGTGAGTGAAATTTCTTCCATTATTGAAAATGAAAACCTGGGTTTAAATGATGACAGTCATGAGACATGATGAAAGTATACATGAAGTTGTTGTGATTAAGCCAATTTGTGATGTAGATTTCCTACAAGGAGATCAGCTAACAAAGACTATTTTCTTTCATGAAAAGGATAGGGCTGACCTATTTAATAATCTTGAAGAATGTGCTTTGTTCAAGGATGATTTAGACTATGAATTGGAAGAGTATGGGTTTGAGATAGACAGTATGCCAGAGATAGAATCATAGTTTCTAATGCTTGAGAAATTTACAACCAACACTTAGGTGGTAGAAAGTCATATTTCCTTATGCCTTTCTATGGATCAACAACCAAGTATTCTTTCAGATCAAAATAAAAGGAGTACTTGTATTTTTGCTAGATTTCAAAACAAGCTAACATTTCAAATTTTTAAGGATCCTTACACTGATTTGTTGCAGCGATCTCGGAAGATGATTTTTCTTGTATTTATGGATCATGAGTACATCTTCAGTGGACACTCGGATTTTCCTAGCTTTTGTTTGTTCTACCTTCTCAAGGAAAGTACAAGCATAATTCAAGTAAGTAGCCATTTGATGGATTGGTTACACTGGAGGGATCATTACACATGATTGTATATACATCTTCAATAGGAGGGCGTTTATCATCAGGATTTGAAGCCTGAGGTGAAGGCCCTAAGATCCCCATGGTCTGTTGCCATAAGTAAGTTCAGTCAGTATGTTTTTTATAGTCAAGTCAATCAGTTAGTCACTCAGTGTCGAGTTTCAGTTTAGTTTTTTGCATTCTGACTCCATGCCCAATGGATAAGGCTACCTAGTCTACAGTGTTCTTGACACCTCCAAGGAGTTTCCATCCCCATTCGGAGCCAATGTTAGTGTCAGTCAGTTCATCCTGTCACTAGTGATCAAATATGCTCTTACAAGGTGTTGTTAGAGTGTGAAGTCAATTTTTTGTCATTTCAGTGAGTCTTCAAATAAAAATTTGGTCACTAGCTATTGTGTCTAGGTCATTGCTTCTCCCTTCACTTATTCATGGTCTTCATCACTCATCATGGTCATTGTCTTCTTTGAGGTATCATATCCTCATTTAAGTGTCTTGGGTCATGAAATGGTTAAATTCCTCAATTTAGGTCATGGTCTAGGGATTCACTCCATGTGTCATCATGATACCATATGTCAAAAAGAGAACATGTCCATCATGTGATCCAGTGGGTAAAGGGAGTTAGCAGCTTAGGTAAAGGTAATGTTTTATTTCCAATAAGACAATGTTGCAATACACTACCTCACCTCATCATTCCTCATAGGGACATGTTTTCTTCAAAATATTATTTTGACCAAATGGAGAAGCATTTTACAAAAGTGATAGAATGTTTTGTCCATTATCGTTCAAGGAACAAAAACCTCCTTCTTTTTATGCATAGGTGTTATTATTTGAAAGAAATGCCCAAAATACAATTGCTACAGGAGAGTTGTTGAACTTCTGAATAGCTTGACTTCAAGATAGATGCTCAGGGGTTTGTTGCAGGTTTTGACAGTGCTTAAGGACTCTATTGTGTAAAAGACATCCTAAGCTTTCGAATGGTACCTTCATCTTTTTATTTGGATTAGTGGAAGGCATCCAAAATTGATCTGCAAGTTTGTGCTACACTCTTGTCAGAGAAACCCTAAGTTTTTGGAGCAACCTTGGGAAAATCAAATTTTCTCCCTCATGGAGTGTCCCAATTACATGATTGAGGTATCCATATTATAGCCGACTTCAAGAGCTTTCCAGCAAGCTATTAAGCTCTCAATTTGAAGCTGTTTAAGGCCTCCAAAAGTGGTTTGGGAGACCAGAATTGCACTCAGGAGAAAAGCATTGCACTCAAAGTAGAGGCACTGCGCTCAGGAACACTGCACTGCGCTTGGGCCAGAGTAGCTCAAATTGTCCTGAAACTCACCCAAATTTAATTTTTAAGCTTGCTCACTTGTTTTATTTCAATCCTAAGCTAAGCTACAAGTAAGTACACCATCTTACCTTTTTGTTTTGCAAAATGAATCCAAGCCAAAGATTTCTTCAATTAGGGTTTCTAATGAGTTTCTCATGAAAAATGGTAGGGTGATAACGGCCATTTTTATTTTTGGTTTCTAAAACATGTAAAATGGTTTCCTACACCTGCATAAATGTTTAATAAACCATTTTAACCATTCAATCCACCTCGAAACAAAATTTTACCCCTCAAAAAGTAAAAGGCTAGCTCATTCCTAGAGGTTTTTGGGCATTTTTCATTACAACCCCTGCTTTTCCTCCTTGCAAGCAGATCACTCCTCCACTGTTTCTTCACTCATTTTCATCAGCTTCCAAAGTTAATATCCACCTTTTTTAGACCTCCTCTATCATTTTGTCAAAATCCACCTTCACATCACTTCATTTCCATTCGTACCTCACACTTTATTTTTGATTGCTTGTTACTAGGGTTTTTTGTCATCGCTAGTGTTGAGTTAATTTTTTCAATGGCCTCCATCTCACTTGCAATATGGTTACTGGACAATGGTGAATATTGGTTCAAAGAAATGAGTCAAGATCTTGAATACTACAAGCCTTTCTTAAAAACATCATACAGGGAAAAACATGCTCACATTATGCCTTTCAGATACTTATTGGAGAAATATGCCCCTTTGATGAAGAATCTCATGAAGTTCTTTACATGTGAAGGAAGATTCTCCAAGTTGTATGCTTATCATATTCACCTCCTAATTAATTTCACCTCTCGAAAGGCACTCAACATGTGTAACTACCTATCCAAGAGCATTTCAAAAATGTTTGAAAAAATACAATTGAAGGACAAAGAGCACTCCCCAAGCTTGTTTCATCACAGTCTAATCAAAACCATTATCCTTTACCATTTGGCAAAGAAAGGTATGTATTGGGAAGCCTTTTTGGAAACAACCCTAAAATGGCATGAAGCAAATGCAACATCTCAGTCTCCCAGTGTGCCAAAACAGCAAACAGAAGTGGGGTCCTTTAGTAAAACAGTGGAGAAGACGCAGCTACCCAAACCTGAGGTGACTAAAGTGTATAAGAAAGGATAGAGGCTTGTGTTTTCTTCTCATGGAGAGAAAGGGGCCAAAACTTCTTCATCGGTAAAGTAGGAATTGATAGCAAAAGAGAAAGACATAGTTGAGCATGAGTTTGAACTGGTTGATTCAGAGGCTGAGGATTAGTCTTCAAACATGCGATAAACAATCAAGGAAAAGGACTATCAAATAAAGGAGCTAACAATCAATTTGGAAAGAGAAAAATATCTCATATCATTCCTTGAACAAGAAAATAGTTGGCTCAAAGCAAAGGAGTTGATCCTAGAAAAGGTAAAAGCCAATTTATTGCAACAAGTTGACAAAGGCAAGGAGATCATAGAATCAAGCGAGATTGAAGCATCAAAGGGGAAAGGAAAGAGGAAAATACCAAGAACAAGAGTGATCCAGGTGGATGTTAGTGGCCACCCACCTGTCCCACTTGGACCCCCATAACTATCTCTTTCAGTTTTTCAGTTTCCGTAATTGTCGCACAACTTACTATTTTTAGCTGTTTTTCGGGTCCTGAACTTCCGGAGCCATTTTGAGGCCCTAAATGACCTTTTTTACGAAAACTGGGAGCAACATGGGCCCATGGATTGATGTTTCTCTTCCCAAAGTTGTATTTCTCGAATAGATCTTTCTAACAAGATATTGTGCATGTCAAATGGAGATCATATGCCAAAGTTACAACCTCGGGAAGTTGATGTACCAATTTACCCAAACAGGGCCCACAATTTGGTGTTTCATCTTCTAGGGTTAGGTTTTTGGATGTTTAGGGTTTTTCATTGTTTCTCAACAATAAATAGGCCTTCGAGCCTCATTGTAACACAATTCAGAGGCATGTAGCTGCCACATCTATTCTCAGAGATAAGCTACCATTGCCCTAGCTAGTTTATTTCCATTTCTATTTGTAAGCATATTTCAGTATTTTACATTAATGAAATGAAGTATTATTCCGCTACATCTTTGTGTTTATGGTTATCTTTGTAATTTGTTGTGTTCTTGTTTAAATCTGGATTAGTGGTATCATAGCGGTCTACTTTTTTTCAATGTTTTTCTTTGCATGTCCCCTATGAGGTTGGGATATAAGGAGTTAGGGCTTGAATTGGTCCAACCTTTGCAAGACCAGCTTTGCAAATCCCAACGACCTCCCGTTGCGAATGAAAAGAAATACGAGGGGGCAGAAGATCCTATCAAAATCTTGCTTGAAGAAGCCCTCGAGTGGCATAGGAACGCGATGATGGACAACATTGCCCAGATCCTTCAGCGGCTACCCAGAGGCAACACATCAGCTTCCAGCAGCTACTCTGGAAACACCACGCCCTTTAAGGTACAAGTTAATTTTGAAATCCCCATATTCGAGGATTAGATAGACGTAGATGCCATAGATAAATGGTTAAATCTGCTAGAGGGTTATTTTTCTGTTCATGAATTTTCGAGTCAGGAAAAGATTGTTTTCTCTCTTCTCAAAGCAGCCCCCCACGTCAAGGACTGGTGGGAAACCTACTGCGAGCAGAAGGATGAAAGTACTGCCTCACTATTTTTAGCTACACCTACCTGGAATTCATTCCAGGATGCCATCAAGGAGCAGTACTACCTTGTCGGAGGCTATGAAGATCTATACATAAATTGGACCATGCTGCGACAGGGAAGGGACCAAGACGTGGAGGAGTTTACCAATATTTTCCATACCCTTCGCATAAAGTTGGGTATTAGGGATTTGGAGCAACATTTGGTACTCGAATACGGCGACTGCCTACACAGGTACATCTAGGAAGAGATGGAGTTCCTGGACATCTCCTTGCTCGGCACAGCATACCAATATGTTATCAAAATCCAGCAAAAGTTCAAACAGAAGAAGAAAGACTTTGGATCTACGAATCCGAAGACCAAAGGACATATCCAAGGCGAGGTGACCCAAGACAACCCATCAAAGCCACAAGAAAAGAACAACACCACAAAGCCAAAGAATGACACAGGAAAGTGGTGTGACTTCCACAAGAGTCCCACTCATAACACAAGTGAGTGTCGGACCAAGCCATCGCTGGTGGCCAAGTTGAAGGCTTCAGAATCAGATGCATGTTCCAAACTTGAGTCAGAACCCGACAAGGGGGATGGAAAAGGGAAGAAGATCATTGATGTGGATCCCAACACCACTGTTGCTATCGCCAAGATCCAGAAGAATGAGCCTCAAGACCCAGAGGAGGTGGAGCACATTTTGCACTCACAAATGTGGGTGAAGGATTCACCGCTGCAATTCATTGTTGACAGTGGGAGCCAAAAGAACCTCATTTTAGCAGAAGTCGTGAAGTGGTTGGGCCTACCGACTACACCACAACTGCAGCCATACAGTATCGGGTGGCTTCATGAAGGACGAGATCTCAAAGTTCGCCAGCAGTGTCGCCTTCCTTACAACATCAAACCCTTCACATATGAGGTATTCTCTGATGTTACACCTCTAGATTTTTGTGATGTATTATTAGGCCAACCATTGTGGAGGTGACATGCTGTGTATGATTCAAGGCCTTGTGTTGTCATTATTTCTTTGTGTAATTCATAATACAAGATACTGGATGTAGCCCCACCTATCGCCACCTTTTTTATCGCTGCTAAGAAAGGCAACAAGCTCATCTCCCAGACTAGGAAATTCATTTTCTATCTAGTTCGCTCCCAAAGTAAGAGGAAGATCGTCACCCCATCCATGACCCCCGCGAAGGGTTTCTCCACGCAGCAGCAGCAGCAAAGGGCTATAGTCATGGAATAACACAGGAACAACTTATCCTCACCCACAGGGGCACCACACAAGTTTCAGGTGGGCGACAAAGTTTGATTACATATGTAGAAACAACTTCTTGCAAGAGCCCATCAAAAACTCAGACCATCTGACACGGTCCATACAACATTACCAAGGTTGTGGGAAATAATTCTTTGGAGCACAACATTCCTCCATTCCTTCGCTTGCACCAAGTGTTCAATGTGCACCACCCTCGACCATGCTTCCCACCATTATTGGACACATCCAAGATTGCAGGACATCTCACTAGGAACCAACTTTAGCAGATGGAGGAACTCAAAGCAATGGGGACCATTGCTTCCTAAGGGGGAAGGAATGATCCAGGTGGATGGTGGTGGCCACCCACCTATCCCACTTGGACCCCCACAGTTGTCTCTTTCAGTTTTTCAATTTTCGTAATTTTCGCACAACTTACTATTTTTAGCAGTTTTTCGAGTCTTGAACTTCCGAAGCCATTTTGAGGCCCTAAACGACATTTTTTTGGGAAAACTGTGAGCAACATGGGCCCATGAACCAATGTTTCCCTTCCCAAAGTTGTATTTCTTGTATAGATCTTTCTAACGAGATAGTGTGCATGTCAAACGAAGATCATATGCCAAAGTTACAACCGCTGGAAGTTGATGTACCAATTTACCCAAACGAGGCCCACAGTTTGGCATTTCATCTTCTAGGGTTAGGTTTTTAGATCTTTAGGGTTTTCAATTGTTTCTCAACAAAAAATAGGCCTTCGCGCCTCATTGTAACATAGTTTAGAGGCATGTAGGAACCACATCTCTTCTCAGAGATAAGCTACCATTGCCCTAGCTAGTTTATTTCCATTTCTGTTTGTAAGCATATTTCAGTATTTTACATTAATGAAATGAAGTATTATTTCTGCTACATCTCATGTTTATGGTTATTTCTATAATTTGTTGCGTTCCTATTTAAATCCGGATCAAAGAGGCCTCAAGAAAGCTTTGCAAGAAGAGAAAGAACAAATTTTGTTGAATCATGACCTTTACCTAGAGGATAGGATTTCCGTTGATGTTCATCAAGATAAGGAATATTGGCTTGATAAGGTAAATTAACACTTGGAGAAGATCCTTGAGAAGGAAAAAAAGGATAATCAATTGCTCAGACACATGGCACACCACTACCAATCTCAAAACATGATCGTCAATGTCAAAGTAAAGCAACTTGAAAATAAGCTCAAGGAGGCCAAAAAAGATGAAAAGGATGAGGGAAACTTCGAGATGCTTGCTGAAGCATATATGAAGCTTTAACAAACATGTTTTTACACCTTCCATCTAATTTTGAGCAAATTCTAAGCATATTAATTTTTTTGAGAAGTTTTAGTCTAAATTCAGAAATTTAGCTGCTCGAAAAGCCTACATTTTTGGAAAGCTCTTCCCATCCTCTAAAAACCAATTTGCTCATATTTTACAGAGATGGCTTAGTTTTGGAGAAAAATGTGAAAAAGTAGCAAAAAACTAGCATTCTAGACCCTTTCTTGACAGGCATTGCACTTCTGGAACGATCTTGGGAGAATGGATATTTGGAGGTCTTCCCATGGTCCAAATTCAAAAATACAAATTGTTCTGGAAACTAGACTTGAAGGGATAGTCGACCATTCTCTCAGTTGGCCATTTGGACCCCTGGAAGTGTTGTTGGGAAAGGTATCCAATTCGGAATGCCCCTATCCCACTCTAAGAGGTGATAGTGCCTTAGCAACAAACAGGTAAAGGTATTTGAGTATTCTTCTTTATGAAATGTAAGTGAGGAAGAAGGATCTAACTAACCTGTATCTTTCGCTAGTTTTTCGATCCAAATCACTCCTCTCTTCAGTAGCTCCCAGCTTCTTGCTCCTTCACTGGCCCAGCTTCACCGAATTCCTGCAAGATCACAAGAGAGAGAAACTACACAAAGATACAGATATACATTCATAAAAAGCTCAAGATCAGATTAAGCTAAACATGTAAGCATAAAAAAACATCATTGATATACAACATGTAGGAGAAACTCAAACAGTTTATTGACAAGATAATAAAGTCCAAGAGGAGATACAACCAAGTGAGTTCTGATCTAGCATCTACCTCCCAGCAAAGGAATCCCTTCCTCTCCTCCAACAAAGCATAAATCACCCAATGTACTAATCTCAATCTCAAACCAACAACAATTCTCTGCAAAGTACAAAATTCCAGCCCCCTGAACCTCTGGGTGAGAGATCCATATATAGATGTGAGCAGAGAGGATGAGTCAGCTCATGTTTTGACTTGTGGCTTCTCTTTGTCAGTTCTTGCTTCCACTTGGAGGTTGAGAACCTCTTACTCATCATTAGTCGAATTCATTGAGGCAAGTGTCATTGAGGAAGATTCTGGAAGCTTCCAGGGTCTTTCAACCTCGTTGAATGAACTTGCCATTTGTCATTTCCCGCTCAGCGCACCCTGGTAGTGCTTCTACCTACGTTGCAGTGCACGTAGCCAGTGCAGACTTTGCATTTCAGCGCAGACAACTAGTGGAGCCTCTGAATTGATCCTGAATTGATTGTTTCTGAGTGGTTTTTGGTGGAGAACTTCTGGGAGAAGCTGTCTTTGGTTGACCTTGTTCCTTTAGGGGTAGGAACAACTTATTTAGGGACTTTGGATCCCTTGGATTATGGACATTTCATGCTCAATGCTGTAAGGCAAAAAAATGTCTATAACAGTTGCCCCCTAAAGTATGAGGCCGTTTATCAGGTGAAATGCTTTATTAGGAGGATCCGAAGTTCATTCAATGCTGGGAGGAGACCTGTAATAAGATACAATACAATACATTATTTTTCATACTGCTTTCATGATCTAGCTGAGGCGGGCATTCCCATGCTCAGCTTTATAAATTCATTTTTCTGTACATAGAACAGACAATCGTCTGATGGTAGACTAATGATTTTGATGAAATCATCATCCTTTTGGTAGGATGATTATCTGCTGTAATGATGTACATGTCAATGTCTTTATTTTTCCTGAATATATATCGCAGCCTAGATGGATGAAACTAGATCTGGGGTCTTCAATCGCGTCCGATCTTCACTCTAAGTACAAGTCGATCCATGTGAGAAATGTTCTGAAGTCGAACATGGAAAGACATCGCTTGATTACCGGTCAATGAGGTAAACTGTTAACAAGCGCGAGAGGAATCACCGATAATGATAATGACCCTCAGGGTACTTGTTATAGACATTTTTGTGCCTTACAGCATGAAGCATGAAATGTCAATAATCTAAGGGATCCAAAGTCCCTAAACATGTTGTTCCCACCCCTAGAGGAACAAGGTCAGCAAACCACAGCACTGAATATCAGTTCTCCACCTGAAAACACTCAAAAACAAGCTAATTCTGGATCATGTCAACTGCTCCACTGAGCATCTGCGCTGAATGTCAAGAGCTCCACTGTCTACCTGCGCTGAATGTCAACTGCAAAGAAGGCTACCTGCGTTGGGCGAGTTGGGACAAGTGGCACAGTCATTCTTCAAGGTGTCAATGCCCAGGAAGCTTCCAAAATGACACTTGGATCAGGGAATTCGATTGGTGATGAGTAAGAGGGTCTAGATCTCCAAGTGGAAGCAAGAACCTCCAAGTGGACTCAAGAACTGAAGAATAACTGAAGTGGGAGAGGACACTAGTCAGCTTCATGCCAGCTACAAGCTGACTCATCCTTTCTCAAAAACTCCTATATATAGAGCTCTCTCATGAGGTCTAGGGAGGCTGGAATCTTGTGAATGTAAGGAAGTGCTGTTGGTTTGAGTATAGAACTATTGGGTGATTTTCTTTGAAGGAGGTGAAGAGGAGATTTCTTTCTACTGGGAGGTGATGTTGGATTGGGCCTTTTATGGTTGTATCACTTCCTGAACTTTACTTCTTCCATTAATAAAGCATTTGAGGTTCTTCTATATGCATGTGTCTCGATGATGTGTTGTTATACTTGTGTATTTGATTTATTCTAATCCTTGAATCAATTATGAATGTATGCTTCTTGTAGTTTCCCTCGCTGGGCCAGTGAAAGAGCAAGGAGCTGGGAACAAGCAGCAAGGAGAGAAGATTGGATCAATCATTAGCGGAAGACATCGGTTAGTGGATCTCTTCCTCCTCTCTCTTACATCTCATAAAGAAGTAATCTCGAATAGCTTTGCTTTGATTGTTGCTGAGGTACTATCACCCTAAGAGTGGGATAGGGTCATTCCGTATTGGATACTTTTCCCAACAACAAATTGGCGACTCCGCTGGGGATCGTATCTTGTTGGTTGTTTGTGTTTTTGCTATTCATTTCATAAACACAGGGAGTACCGAATCGAACTACATTTGGATCTTTCAAATGCAAAGTAGAGGGCAACTACTCTAGCTCAGTTTCTGGGCAAGTTTATGATTTGAAGAGCTGATCCACAAGGACTCTGAACAGCTCTTAGTGATAGCTTTTCATCCTCCTTTTCATCCCTTAGTGTTTACTTGATTGATAGCTTCTGATTTGGCCAAAAACTGTGAATTTTTTAGCAATCTGTGACCCGGAAACTGAGAAAAACGAAAGTTTATCTCTTCAGTGCAAGCACTGTTAAGGCAGTCTGCATTTCAGCGCAGTTCCCGAAGGGGCTACCTGTGCTGAAGGTCAAACTGCCAGTGTACTACCTACGCTGAACCAGTTTTGCCTAGTGCTACTCGGGTTCCCTCCTGTTTATTGCCCTGTTTTCACCCTTGTTTTTGCAGCCTGTTATCTGTCAATGTACCTATCTGAAACCAACTTTCCTTGCCACTATTCCGCCTCGGTTGTATAAAGAAACTGTATTTGTTCTTTGTGTATTTCTTATATCATTTGCAGTTTCCCATAACGAAAGTGAACTAGTCTTGCTGTGGCCTCTTAGATCTAGACCTGTGATAAGTGTCGTTTTGATCTTAAGAGTTAGTTTGTTTGCTGTTCATAGCTGATTGAGCTTTTTCTTTCGTCATATGGTTTGAATTTATATATTTCTAGTGTCGAAACAAATAAATCTTAAGGTGTCTTTTGATTTTGGACAAGCTTGTTTGCTTTCACTTGAAATTGAATTCAAAGTTATACAACAACCTTCTTTTTGTATTACATCAACATTAAGAAAGAGAAAAGAAATACCTGCATTGTGCATATGCATTTTGACGGTTTGCATGTTGATTTAGGAAAAAGTGCATTAGTGTATGCTCTTTGATCTGTGTGAAAAGATGATGTCTTTCTTTTCCCTCAGTAGTTAAGATTTTCATAAGTCGAAAAGATTGAAAAAGCTTGCTTCTCATCTTAGACTACATTTAGGAATTTGTATCAAAACATCTCGTGGTGAACCTTGAAAGGCGAACTTTAAAAAGATCAACTTAAAATATATTGAATGAACCTAACAATGCTTTGAAACATAACGCAAACACATAGAGGTCTAAGCTAGAGACGTGTTCCGGCGTCGTTAAACGTAGTGACTGTCGATCTCGAAGAAGGTGGGTGATTCCTCCTGAGAGTCGGTGGCACTAATACGGACTTGTGCTCCCACGTACCGTCGCATATATATTGGGAGACCCCTATAGGCATATATCTTTTATCCATAGGAAGCCGTGTCGGCTGCCCTACTGATCGCAATGCAGTGAACACAACATTCACGAAGATCGACCACCCGTACCGTAAAACGTATTCTGTGGTTTTGCGAAAAGTTTGGCACACCCTTTGCCTAGAACTCCAGAGCAGTTTCGTTTGGCCTTTTTCAAACTCTATAACTGAAAAAGTCCATCCGAGCATTTGTCACTTCAGGCTCATTAAAACATCGAAGGAGACTAGAGTCATCTTTAGCTTTTTCTCGACTCTTAAAAAGTGAAAAAGCAAGTTGTGTCTAAAAGCGTCTAATAAAATTCATTCAATTCGGAAACACAAATTTCCCCTTTTAATATTTTGGTTGATCGAGTAATCCGCAATCGTGGAAGAAAGTCAATTGAAACCCCGTCATTCGCGGAGGCTTACGAGTCAACCGTCTTTGTCTCCGGAATCGAAAACAGTACGGACAAAGCGAACTCGTTTAACCGGTTCAAAATCTCCTATAAAAGTTAGAACAAGTGTTCCAACTGCATCTGAGGTTCCGGTTACTCCTAACATTTCTGGAAACCCTGCCTCTATAGAAGAAGTTCAACAGCCACAGAAGGACAGTAATACTGATCCTAGTCTGGGGGCAAATACTTGTATAACTGAACCAGTTCCATCTGTAACCGGTCCAGAGAGTTTTGTTCCTCAAACGACTGTCGCTGTCGAAGCAACCACTTCTTCGGCACCAGAAATATTTTACGGACCTGACGGTCTTCCTCTTCCACCGGGTTTGATTGCGATAGAGGAAATTGCAGAGGATCCGCAAGCAAGTACTCCAACCCATTTTGGAGTCGGGGTCACTCTATTTCCTTCATCAGAAGTTAATCCACCACAAGTGGAAGTTCCTGTAGAATCGCTAGGCAATCTATTGGATAGACTTAAAATGTCTGAACAACCGTCATCATCTAGGACTGTGTCAAATGACACAGCGACAGCAGAAGCCCCTGCCGTCACTCCGACAATGTTTGCCGGCATACCAGCTGTCTCCACTAGCTCTCAACAGCTAGAAGGAGTCCACCAAGGGACTATTTCGACAGTATGGTCTGTTCCAGTTTGTTCATCCGGAGTAATACCCGGCAACTCTTATGTTGAGACTCGCCAAATTGATCCATTTGGAGGACAATTTGGGCAATCCAGTCCCCAAGGACAATCAATTCCCTTGAGTTCCGGATTGCTACCGTATGGGGGGCAGTATGCCCTTTCGTTACCCCCTCCGGGAGGGTACCCATACGTGAGTTCGCAACAATATTCAGGTTATACTGGAATTGCATCAAGTAGTTGGGTACCTATGCTACCTCAACAACCAAGGGTTGTATATTCTATGCAACAGTGTGTACCTATGACGAACATCCCAACCACACCGGCTATTGTAACAATGTCACAAGTTCAAGTGATGCCTGTTGCGTGTCAACCTCAGATTTCTCAGGTTGTAATGCAACATCCCCTTGACCATGGGTCACAACCACAATCTCCAACTGGTGGGGCGACACAGGTCCAAACGGGTACAATTACCCCACACCTCGGTCCAACGGTTAGCATAGCACAACAGAACATGGCTTCACAACCATGGCTTGTGCAATACCAACAACCACAATTCCAACAAGTGTACCAAGGTTCTGAGCAGCAGATCTTTGCGAACAGTGGACAACCGTATATCCAAAACGGTCAAAATCAACCACTTTACAGTGGTCAAGTCCACCAACCGTATCAGTCATACCAACATCAATTACATTATGCTGGTATGCAAAGGCCCACTGCTCAAGCGATTCCATCGTACCCTGGTTACGCTTCGCCTAACCTAAATCAACAGTTACCATTCGTGGCAACTTTAGAGTTACCCGATTTACACCGGTTGACCAACGATTCGATTGCTTATGCCCCTTGGTGGCCAGCAATTCCTCATAAACTTCCATCTGACATTCCTAAATTCAATGGAAATCCAGGTGAAGACCCATCGAATCACGTGATGACTTTTCATCTGTGGTGTTCGTCGAACACCCTAAACGACGATTCGATAAGGCTTCGCCTTTTTCAGAGGACATTGACGGGTCTAGCGGCTAAATGGTATATTGAATTGCCAAGAGCCTCTTTCGACAATTTTAGTTCCCTAGCCACGACTTTCTTAACCCATTTTCAATTACCGATAAGGTATGAAACGGGAACAGAAATACTAACCAACTTCAAACAGACAACTGCCACCCATATATCTGATCATATACATGAGTGGCGTCGTCGTCGTAGGATGGTGAAAACATACGTTCCCGATCAGCTATTAGCTGAATGGTTTATAAAGTCGTTACTTCCTACTATTACGGAAGATGTGGCCAAGGGGGGAGTTGTAACAGAGGAGCAAGTCATTGCTCGTGCACAGTATTTGGACTTAGTTTATACTCAGTCTGGCACGCTCTACGACAAAATACCTGATGCCCCTAGGCCAGAATTTTCGATTCCTCCTCCTCCTAAATCAAATAGTGACTCTCATGCCGGTGACGGTGTGATTGGCACGACAAACGCGAAATCGATAAAGGCTTCGTCAAAGAAAGCCCGTAAGAATTCGGATCAAAATGCAAAAGAAGAAATTCTTGCTTCAGAAGTAAATTCGTATCAGAAGATAAAGGCAAAGAAACCAATCAACCAGGAAGCAAGAAGAAGCAAAACAAAGGGAAGAAGAAGAAACAGGGTGAGTCATCCCCTGGAAAAAATTCTTCAAACCCTCCTGAAAAAGGGAAACCAAACAGTCCATGTATGATATGTGACAAAGATCACTGGACAAGGGATTGTCCTTACAAAGCTGAGCTTAAAAGGTTCTTTAAAAGTTCCCAAACCTCAGCTGTGTTGACTGATCCGTTTCCCAACCCAGGTCAAAATCTGGTTGATAGTGGAAATGCTTCCCCGTCGCAAGTACTTATGTTGTCGGTTTCGAAACAGCAGAATGATGCTTTGATTTCGACAAGGAACAAAGATTACGGGAATCCTCAGCTGTCGAACGAAAAAGGTAAAGATCAACCAAGTAGTTCGACAACAACTTCGACAGAAGTTGTACCACCCATCATTCCTGAATTAATAATAAAACCGCCAAAGGGTGTAGTACACAAGTCGACATTTAATCCTCGTGCCAGAGCGGCGCAGCATTATAACATAGTGGAAGATTTGGCACAATCGCCATCCGCTATGTTGACTCTTGAGGTATTACAAAATTGTCCATCCCAAAGGCAGGCGTTGTTATCAGCAATTGGTGGGGTTGATCCTAAGGATTCCAATCTTGTATCCTTTGATCACAAAGGATATGATCCTCAGTTACCAGCTCAACTAGCTTTCCTTATTCAAGTGAAAGCCCTCAACAAAACTGTTCACAGAACAATTATTGATGAGGGAGCATCAACATGTATTATGTCGATGAGCTGCTGGAAAACTTTAGGATCTCCAACCTTGTTACGATCATCGACAACATTAAAAGCTTTCGACGGAAGGACTTATACCCCATACGGTATCCTTAATAACTTGAAAGTTGAACTAGGAGGAAAAACAGTAGAAATTGATGTTGAGGTCATTGATGGAAATCTTGACTATAACATCCTACTGGGTAGACCATGGATTTATGCCATGGCAGCTGTTGTGTCGACTTATTTTAGGAAGATCGCATTCCTGTTTGAAAGAGGGATTACGGTCGTCGACCAACAAAACTTCCTCCCTAATGGTTCACAAGTTACAGGAAGCATTCCCATGATCCATGAGAGCAACCATTCAATTCAAGATATTGGAGTAGGATTATTGAAAGACCCCACATTGATGGGAACTTTCGCGCTACCACCTCCTATTTACATAGGAAATGTACCGTTTGTAGCAAACTGCAACATGATATCTTCCACAAAGGTCGCAAAAGACAATGTCAACATGGATCATACGATGGTTTTGCCCCCAAGCTCTTTAGAAATATTGTAGCAATCAATGTTTCAAGCATGGGAGGTGAACCCAAATCAACGCTCGTCAAGCGTTTGGGTAGATAGGTCTAGAGAATATGGAACCCCATTAGATCCTTGGTCGAAAGTACATGGGACTGACGAAGGAATCTTACAATCAATGATGATTGAGGGGGCACCATGGAATGATCACCACCATCGTTGCCTTCTTCCGGAATATGAAGAAGATACTCAAAGTGATCTTTATCACCCTTCAATTTTTGAATTCCTAACAAATACTGTAAACACGGTGGATTCCGAGCGAAACTTATCCAATATTGAAGAGACTATAGCCATAAATATCTCGACTAAAACAGATGTTGTAGAGAATATTTATGTCGGCAAAGGTTGTTCCCCTTCAGAACTGGAAATATATAACGCTCTTTTTCGCGAATTCAGAGATGTCTTTGCTTGGTCATAT
Organism: Pinus tabuliformis; assembly: GCA_031772625.1. Classification (NCBI taxonomy): domain Eukaryota; kingdom Viridiplantae; phylum Streptophyta; class Pinopsida; order Pinales; family Pinaceae; genus Pinus; species Pinus tabuliformis. Next base: position 1,033,408,309 of record CM062819.1, read on the forward strand.
GATGAAATGCCAGGCATTGACTCGAGTATCGTTGAACATGAAATTAAAATGTATCCTGATGTCAAACCAGTAAGACAACGGCTTCGGCAGGTGCACCCCAAGAAAGCCGCTGCCATTAAGGCAGAAGTTGAAAAACTTCTCCACGCTGGATTCATCTACCCGGTTCCTCTAACAGATTGGGTATCGAATATTGTCCCTGTTATGAAGAAACAAGGGACGATTAGAGTGTGTGTCGATTATAGGGATGGAAACCAAGCTTGTCCGAAGGACAACTACCCTACACCCTTCATCGACCAGATAATTGATGAATGCGCCGGATGTGAAATCTTTTCATTTATGGATGGATTTTCCGAGTATAATCAAATAAATATCCGCCCACAGGACCAGTCAAAGACTGCATTTATTTGTCCGTGGGGCACATTCACTTATCGAAAATTACCCTTTGGTTTGAAGAACGCAGGGGCGACATTTCAGAGGGCAATGAATTATGCCTTCCATGACATCAAAAACATTGTTCAACCTTATCTCGACGATCTTCCGGCTCATTCGCGAAAGCGGACTGATCATCTGCAGCATTTAAGAGCGATATTTCTACGTTGCCGACACTACAAGATAAGACTCAACCCACACAAATGTGTGTTTTGCGTCGGTTCTGGTCGTTTACTTGGCTTTGTAGTCTCTAAGGATGGGATTCGTCTCGACCCCTGCAAGGTTCAGGCAATCAGTAATTTGCCTCCACCTTCAAATTTGCTTCAGATTCAAAAACTCCAAGGGAAAGTGAACTTTCTGAGGAGGTTCATTCCAAATTACGCAGAACTTGCTAAGGGTTATACTCGTCTTTTGAAAAAGGATGTACTTTTTGTCTGGGACCAGGTGGCGCAAGCTTCCTTTGATGCTATGAAAGATTGTCTAGTAAAAGCATCATTAATGTATGCCCCGGACTATCAAAGAGATTTTAACCTGTATCTGGCTGCAGCGGATACGACCATTGCAATGGTTTTATTTCAAGAAGTCGATTGAATTGAACATACTATATATCATTTAAGTAAAAACTTAAATGATACGGAGAGTAAATATGCTTATGTTGAAAAACTAGCGCTTGCAGCTGTTCAAGCGATTCAAAGGTTTCGACATTATGTCCTCTTTCGGAAAACTACCATCTTGTCAGATTGCAACCCCATGACTTATATACTATCGCGACAGTTGCTGGGGGCAAATATTCAAAATGGATAGCGATCCTTCAAGAGTTTGATCTGGAATTTGTAAAGTCCAAATCAAAGAAAGCTCTAGTTTTCGCAGAATTATTGTGCGATCTCCCATCGTCGTCCAACGATGAAACATCGGAAGAGTCAATCGTGGACGAAAGTTTGTTTCTGATATCTGCAAGCAATGAGTGGTATGGAGATATCATAGTTTATCTCCAAACCCAAAGGTTCAGGCCAAACACCTCTCGCTCCGAACAAAAACGTATACGATACCAAGCAAAAGACTACATGATCGTCGGTGATACACTTTACCGTCGTGGTGTCGATACAGTTCTGAGGAGGTGCCTTACCCATGAGGAGGCCGAAAAAGCCCTGAATGAGTGTCATTCAGGCGCGTGTCGGGGGCATCAATCTGGATATGCAACAACACAAAAAATCTTACGAGCAGGATACTTCTGGCCAACCATGTTCAAAGATTGCATAATCGCAGTCAGAAGTTGCCATGCTTGTCAAATTTTTGATAGCAAAACTAGACGACCACCCGCACCCTTACAGTCGATAGTTGTTGTTGGGCCCTTCGCCAAGTGGGGCATCGATTTCATGCAATGTAACCCCACCTCGACCGGGGGGCATGGGTATATTATAGTTGCTGTTGACTATTTTACCAAATGGGCCGAGGCGATGCCTACATTGGATAACACTGGTGAAACAGCTGCCCTTTTCTTTTTCAATCATGTAGTCGCCAGGTTCGGCGTACCACAGGCTATAGTTATAGATCATGGGTCACATTTCCGCAATCACGTGATGGTCGAATTAGCTGCCAAGCTAGGGCTATCTCACGACAGCTCTACCCCATATTATCCGCAAGCCAACGGACAAGTTGAAGCAATCAACAAGGTTCTGAAGCGTATGTTGCAAAGGATGATCGGGGTTCATAAAAGAATATGGCACCTAATCCTGTACTCAGCCTTGTGGGCTTACCGAACGTCGGTAAAGAATGCAACCGGGTTCACACCTTTTCAACTGGTGTATGGCCTGGAAGCAGTCTTGCCAATCCAGTGCGAAATTTCGTCGCTTAAACTCGCAATCGATCTTCTCCCTGGAACCTCAGAAGAAGAGGCTCGTTTCTTGGAATTAATCCAATTGGATGAAACCTGTCGTGATGCCGCTTTGGCTAACGAAGCCCATAAGAAACGAGTCAAGGCTTAGTTCGACAAAAGTGTCAAACCCCGTGTCTTCTCGGAAGGTGATTTGGTCTTGCTTTATGACCAAGAATCCGATAAATTGGGAGCAGGTAAATTCAAGTCCTTATGGATGGGCCCCTACATTGTTAAAAGGGTGTTAGCAAAAGGAGCCTACGAGTTAATGGATTACGACGGAATTCCACTGGCGCAGCCCCGTAATGGGCTGTACCTCAAGCGTTACTATGCTTAAATAGTAACCTGCATGCTTTTGTTGTATTTTGTTTTCGCTAAAGTATTTGTTCTGGTCAAGTGATCCACCTTTTCATTTGTTGCAGATGTCAAACCTTCTGGAGACATGTGTTGGATATGCCGACGGAGCGAGTCGTAGTTCGCGGAACCTATCCTCCGCAGCCTGGGCCATTTTTGATCCAAGCGGCGAGTTAGTAAGTTTCAGAGGTGTATGTATTGGGAAATCAATGAATAACATCGCTGAGTATAGCGCGTTGATAGAACTACTCTCTGATGCCATCACACGTGGCATACGCCGACTAATCGTCAGGCTAGACTCACAGCTCGTAATACTACAACTCAATGGTATATATTCCGTTTGCAATCCAGCTATTTATCGCATGTTCCTAAGGGTTAAGATTTTGGAAAGGCAATTTGATTCAATTCAATATCAGCATATTTCCAGAAACTTAAACACATTAACCGATTCATTAGCAAACTATGTGTTAGATAGACATTTGCAACATTTATAAAAGGACACATCATCAAAGATTGTACATATGGATCATATAACTCAATCAGAATAAAACTCGAAAATCAAAATATATATAAGTTGTTTATATAGTTCATACATAATGTTCTGTAACCAAGAAAAAATTGGTCATATGACCTAAAACTCAAAAAGATGCTAGTGGGCACCCTAGCCTAGTGGTGCTCATGATAGCGCGTCACGGCCTGTGCAATCATGCGCAAGAGACGAGTCCATCGTCTAGGTACACTAGTAGTGTGTCACTGCAGCTGTAAAGGTAACTCATCAATCCTCACATCGGGAATGCCAAGAGTAAGGCTCTCAACCTGCTCCTGCACAGCTGTAAGAGTCTCAGTATCGTCAAGGTCGCGGAGAATAGCTCTCCTAGCAGGCTCCACTGCTGGGGCAGCAATTGGCGGTCTCGGACGAACTGCTGGACGAACAGGACCAACATCTGCATGCACCCAAGAGTATGATTAAAATTCTTGATAGAATAAAGCACAGTAACATTATGAATAAAACAGTAAACAGTGATATGGTCAAAGAGTTTACCAATAGCACCCCACTGTTCGCCATCCGGTAGCGCCAAATCCGGATCACCTCGAAAATCCATACCCACATATGGATACTCGGAGAAGACCATCTCCTGGCGCTCGAACCACCTGAAGAAGGCCTTAGTAAAAGTAATCTGAGGTTGACCAGCATGCCTAGACATGTGATCAACCCACCTCTGCATGCGTGGCTCGGTCGGAGAAGGCAAGTCGAGTATGATGTACTGAGGCTGCATCAGTGGGATTTTCTCCAAGGTGAAGGCAGTCAGAATAGAACCAAATCCAAAGTTCTTCAGCTTCCCATCCTTTACCTTGGTCAATTGACTTTTCATCTGAACAAGTACTACATCACACCAGTTGAATACTTTCGGTTGGAGACACTCCAAGGCGTGCTGCATATAAGATCTGTTGGCAACATGTAGAGCTGCGTTACCGGCCATCCTACCAATGGTATACAGAATGGACCTGAGAGACCTGTCAGTAATCTCACGGATAACAATCTTGCCGTCTTTGCTCGACTGAGAACCTTCCCTGCAATACTGGCGGACATAATCTCTGGTGGAATCGGTCCCCCGGGCCGTACCTGACAAGGAAATGGGGGCACCTCGTCTTGACAACCCAGTCAAGAAGTACATGTCCTCTATGGTCAAGGGGATGGACTTTCCCCTAATCTGGAATACTTGGTTAACAGGATCCCAAGCATCAAGCATATACTGCAGCAAAGTAATCTGTGCTCTCATGCTAGAGATATGGAAAAACTTCAGCAGGCCACAGTTCCACAGTGCGTTCACCGTGACCGGGTCATGGAGGGCAATCATGTCCTCCTCTTCATGTTCTCGTTCTCGCCATGTAAGGGACATTTTGTTCAAAGTTCCCTGCAAAGCAAACAAGAGAAGGAGTAAGTTCCTGATTTTGATGAAAAACTGGCGAACAATTCATCGAAAAATGAGCTGGAAACTCAGCCCAGCGCAAGCAGAAAGTGTCCCACCTGCGCTGAAGGTCAGGCTGCCTTAAGGCAGCTTGACATTCAACGCGGGTTTCGAATGGGGAACCTGCGCTGAAGTTAGGGTGCCCTGGCAAAACCCCTGAGGCTCAGAAAGACTGAAAAACAGGCATGAAACTGGAAAAGAAAACCATGAAAAGAAAGAGCTAGGGTTTAGCTCCTACCTGGTCCAGACGGCGCCGAAAATCGTCCGCAGAATCTCCCGGAATCAGCTGGTAAAAATCAAGGGGGAAGAGGCACCTCCAGAGCTCCAACAAACCAAATGCAAATGAAATGGTAAATGAGAGGTAAAAACACCTTTTAATGGCTTTTTACGTAGTTCAAAGTGAAATATTAGGGTTATAATCTCATTTTCATGCAAATATTATCCATTTCTAACAAAGTTTGTTGCAGCAATTGAGAATACAGTGCTATCCTTGAAAAGAGAAAAGCTAGTAATGGTGAAAAAATCAAAATTTGACCATATAATTGAGCAGTTTTACCGCAGAATTTATGCTCGTTAAAAAATAGAAAAGCGAGATCCGAGCAGTTTTAGCACATAGTTCATGCTCGTTAAAAAATAAACATAAGATTGAGCATTCAAGCTCATTAAAAAATGAACATACCCCGGTAAATAACCACTGTGATCGTAAATTTATTAGCCATAAAAAGCCTTGGTCGTGCTTGCACCCGCCACCTCCACTGTCATTTGGCCAATCGTTCACCTCCATATGATTGTTTACCCATTTTGAGGAACAGCTGTGAAGAGTGATTTCACCTAGCCATCCTTGTGACACTGCCGTGATTGGAAAATTCCAACCTGTACCTGGAATCTGCTGCTATCCCTGTTTATCACTCGTTCCTCAAAAGACGAGTCTTCTTTGAGCTCTTTTCATCTGACTCGTAAAATATGAAAAGTTTGCCGAGTTTTGGCCTTCCAGCTCGTTAAAGTGACCGGAAGAGCTATCCCTCCTCTAGATTTTAATCTTTTTGGACCTGAGGGATTATTACACAAAAAGGTCGAGCGCTTGTTTTATTCGGCTCGTTAAAGTTATCGAAAACTCATCCCTTCTGTATTGTTTTATACTTTTTCGGACTTAAGGGATTAGATGACGAAAAAGGAATTTTGGAGTTAACTTTCTGTACCTTTTCAGACTCTCTAAAAATGAAAAGGAACGAGTTTTCCTTGTCGTTAGACTCGTTAAAATGATTAAATAGCGACAAACTTGTCTTTAGACGAGAACGAGTTTCCCTATCGCTAGGCTCGTTAAAACATAGCGATGGGCTTGCCCGAAGGGCAGGTTATAGAACAAGCATATGTTATCCTCCTCAAGCTTGACAAAAATAAAGAGGTACTGGTCAGAAATGACTGGGGAAAAATTGGGAGAACCTCAAAGCTTTAATGGTAGCAAGTCGCTCTTGAACATGACACTTTTCGTCCGTATCACATCGGGTTGGGTTGTTTCATTCACCGGTCTCATCACCATGGTCTCGCCAAACCATCCACATTTGGGGTAATGCTACCGATCCATCGCATCAGTGTCGTTATATGTTCAAGAGATGTTGTTCAGAAAGAGTCAACCGTGTCCCATCCACTGCCATACATTATCCTTCATCCACCCATGATCGCCACCCTGAATCATATGTCACAGATTGTTTTCACCTCCACTAAAATCATTAGCTCCATTCCGTGTCACTGATGTGGGATTCATTAAGGCCCTCCTTTGACGGATCGCTTCTTGTCGACTTCAGCTCATTATCCAAGAAGTTGATCTAGGAACACCCCCCTCAGTACTTTGAAGCTTGCATGCCTCAATGGCAAGTTTCTCACTTCCAGCGACAGGTATACATCAATGACCTTCGACCAGAAGATTTTGCATGGTGTTCGATGCCAAGTCCTTTATTCACACCACGTGAATTGTACTGCAGTACCTTGAGGGTCATTATCATTATCGGTGATTCCTCTCGCGCTTGTTAACGGTTTACATCATTGACCGGTAATCAAGCGATGTCTTTCCATGTTCGACTTCAGCGCAATTCTCACATGGATCGACTTGTACTTAGAGTGAAGATCGAACGAGTTTGAAGACCCCGGATCTAGTTTCATCCATCCAGGCTGCGATATATATTCAGGAAATATAAAGACATTTGACATGTACATTATTGCAGCAGATGATCATCCTACTCAAAGGATGATAATTTCAGCAGAGAATTATCAGTCTACTATCAGACGATCGTCTGTTCTATGTACTAAAATGAATTTATAAAACTGAGCATGGGAATGCCTGCCTCAGCTAGATCATGAAAGCAGAATGAAAAATAATGTATTGTATTGTATTTTATTACAGGTCACCTCTCAGCGATTGAATGAACTTCGGATCCTCCTGATAAAGCATTTCACCCGATAAACGACCTCATACTTTAGGGGGCAACTGTTATAGACATTTTTGTGCCTTACAGCATGAAGCATGAAATGTCAATAATCTAAGGGATCCAAAGTCCCTAAACATGTTGTTCCCACCCCTAGAGGAACAAGGTCAGCAAACCATAGCACTGAATATCAGTTCTCCACATAAAAACACTCAAAAACAAGCTAATTCTGGATCATGTCAACTGCTCCACTGAGCATCTGCGCTGAATGTCAAGAGCTCCACTGTCTACCTGCGCTGAATGTCAACTGCAAAGAAGGCTACTTGTGCTGGGTGAGTTGGGACAAGTGGCACAGTCATTCTTCAAGGTGTCAATGCCCAGGAAGCTTCCAAAATGACACTTGGATCAGGGAATTCGACTGGTGATGAGTAAGAGGGTCTAGATCTCCAAGTGGAAGCAAGAACCTCCAAGTGGACTCAAGAACTGAAGAATAACTGAAGTGGGAGAGGACACTAGTCAGCTTCATGCCAGCTACAAGCTGACTCATCCTTTCTCCAAAACTCCTATATATAGAGCTCTCTCATGAGGTCTAGGGAGGCTGGAATCTTGTGAATGTAAGGAAGTGCTATTGGTTTGAGTATAGAACTATTGGGTGATTTGCTTTGAAGGAGGTGAAGAGGAGATTTCTTTCTGTTGGGAGGTGATGTTGGATTGGGCCTTTTATGGTTGTATCACTTCCTGAACTTTACTTCTTCCATTAATAAAGCATTTGAGGTTCTTCTATATGCATGTGTCTCGATGATGTGTTGTTATACTTGTGTATTTGATTTATTCTAATCCTTGAATCAATTATGAATGTATGCTTCTTGTAGTTTCCCTCTCTTGTTTTTTTGCAGGATCTTGGTGTAGCTGGGCCAGTGAAAGAACAAGGAGCTGGGAACAAGCAGCAAGGAGAGAAGATTGGATCAATCATTAGCGGAATACATCGGTTAGTGGATCTCTTCCTCCTCTCTCTTACATCTCATAAAGAAGTAATCTCGAATAGCTTTGCTTTGATTGTTGCTGAGGTACTATCACCCTTAGAGTGGGATAGGGTCATTCCGTATTGGATACTTTTCCCAACAACAGTACTGCAGTACAATTCACGTGGTGTGAATAAAGTACTTGGCATCGAACACCACGCAAAATCTTTCGGTCGAAGGTCATTGATGTATACCTGTCTCCGGAAGTGAGAAACTTGCCATTGAGGCATGCAAGCTTCAAAGTACTGAAGGGGTTGTTCCTAGATCAACTTCTTGGATAATGAGCTGATGTCGACAAGAAGCGATCCGTCAAAGGAGGGCCTTAATGTATCCCACATCAGTGACACGGAACGGAGCAAATGATTTTGATGGAGGTGAAAACGATCTGATGATATATGGTTCAGGGTGGCGGTCATGAAAGAATGAAGGATAATGTATGGTAGTGGATGGGACACGGTTGACTTCTCTAGATGACTTCTCTTGAACATATCGGCGACACTTGTGTGATGGATTGGTAGCATTTACCCCAAAGGTGGATGGTATGGCGAGACCATGGTGATGTGGCCGGTGAATGAAACAACCCAACCCGACTCAGGCACGGAGTGGAAGTGTCATGTTCAAGAGCGACTTGCTACCAATAAAGTTCTTTGAGTTTCTTCCCAATTTTTCCCCAGTCATTGCTGACCAGTACCTCTTTATTTTTGTCAAGCTTGAGGAGGATAACATGTGCTTGTTCTATAATTTTCCCTTCGGGCAAACCCATCGCTATGTTTTAACAAGCCTAGCGATAGTGAAACTCGTTCTCGTCTAAAGACAAGTTTGTCGTTATTTGATGTTTTTAACGAGTCTAATGACAAAGATAACTCGGTCCTTTTCATTTTTAGAGAGTCTAAAAAGGTACGCAAAAGTCAACTCCGAAAGTCCTTTTTCGTCATCTAATCCCTTAAGTCCGAAAAAGTATAAAACAATACAGAAGGGATGAGTTTTCGATAGTTTTAACGAGCTGAACAAAACAAGCGCTCGATCTTTTTGTGCAATAATCCCTCAGGTCCAAAAAGATTAAAATCTAGAGGAGGGATAGCACTTCCGATTGCTTTAACAAGCTGGAAGGCCAAAACTCGGCAATCTTTTCATATTTTACGAGTCAGATGAAAAGAGCTTAAAGAAGACTCGTCTTTTGAGGAACGAGTGATGAAACGGGTTAGTAGCTGATTCCAGGTAAGGGTTGGAATTTTCCAAGCACGGCAGTGTCACAAGGATGGCTAGTGAAATCACTCTTCGTAACTATTCCTCAAAATGGGTAAACAATCATATGGAGGTGAATGATCGGCCAATGGAAAAGTGGAGGTGACGGTGCAAACACGACCAAGGCTTTAATGGCTGATAATGTTACATTCACGGTGGTTATTTACCGGAAGATAGTTCATTTTTTAATGAGCTTAAACGCGGAAAAACACTGCTCAATCTTATGTTTATTTTTTAACGAGCATGAACTATGTGCTAAAACTGCTCGATTATCTAGTCATATGATAAGAATGTCTCATGTAAGATTCCATTTTTTATGGAGCTTGCGCCTTACCAAAGCTATGCCCCGCATCCTTTCTTTATGCAAGTTAGGAAACGATTAACCCAAAAAAACAGATAAATAACCGCTCTTTGCTTGCACTCCGAAAGGTTTGCATGCCCCCAGGTATAAAACAGAGTTTCAAGGTTACCTCTACTTCACTTCCGCTAAAACAATTGTTTTACCGAGAGAGACCTACCTCTTTCAGGTTACCCAAAGATTTGTTGGCATTATGATTCAGGTGTTGTCCTTGATGGCAAACTCTTTCAGGTGGTAAATCAAGAAGGACGCAGGCAATTTGTTCAGCAAGTGCGTCCCCGCAGGTATACCATACAGAACCCGCGTCCAGGGACGCTGGCCAGCCGTTCAGAAGGTGCGTCTGCCCAGTGCACACATTTCAAGGTAGAGAAAAGCTCGTGGGGGTTTCTTGTGTGGTATCTAGCCGACGGTTGTGTGTTTCTATGGTGTCGGCTCGTGGTATTGTTCCACGCTTTGGGGAGAAGCTTGCCTATATAAAGCAAAGGAGTTCATTTGGATTATGCATCATCTTGGTTGATCATCTCTTGGTGAGATCTAGTCCATATCTTTAAGGGTAAATCTTCTAATGGACTACGATCTATATGGCGCATGATCAGATCTGTGGATCTGAGTGTTTGGGTTGGTTCTGAAGTCCTCTTATCTTCTATATCTAAAGGGACGCAGATTCAGTGAAGGGAAAGTGCGCGGGACGCAGTACAGTAAAGGATCAGGTGCGTCTCTGAAGCGAAGGACGCGGCGCGACGGTGGTATTGGGTGCGTCTCTGAAGCGAAAGACGCGGCGCGATAGTGTTGATGTGTGCGTCGGTCGCAGACAAGCAAAAAGGAACAGTGCGTCTGCACGCAGAACAGCATAAGGTATACTGCGTCCAGTCGCAGGCCACAGAAAGAAAATATGCGTCCCTGTCTTAAGATGATCTGTTAACTGTATATTTCTGTTCATAAGGTGTTCTGGGTTGTTTCTGTAATAACTGATCTGATATCTGTAGTAGATTGTATCTGTTGTATATTTGTTGATCATTTGATTCTTCATGAAAAGAAGTAGGGGGTTGTAGCTCCCTTCCAGGAGAAGTCTGGAAAACGAGAAAGAGTTGTAGCTCTTTGCAGGTTGCAGCCTGCGTGCTGGTAAAGGACTGCACCAGTACAAAATCATTGTAAAAAGAATTTCTTGAAAGAAGATAGAGACATTATTGCAGCAGGTGGTTTTTCTCCCGCATTGGGTTTCCACCTTACATCTTGTGTTCTTCGGTGTGACTGTCTATTCTCTTTATTCATGCTCATTGTTTTATGGTACTGATATGCAAGAATATTTCAAAAGATCAAATAAGGAAGATTTGGTAAATTGCTAGATAATACTGATTCACCCCCCTCTCAGTATTATTTCCAACAATTGGTATCAGAGCAGGTCCTTCAGAACAGCTTGATCGCTTGAAGGTAGATCGATCATCATGAGCAACTACGAGAGAGAAGCATCAATCAGGCCACCCGTCTTCGATGGAACAAACTTCAATTATTGGAAGGTAAGAGTTACTGCATATCTTCAATCTCTTGGTACAGAAGTTTGGAACATTGTAGAATCAGGCTATGCCTTTCCTTCAGTTACTCCTACAGATCCAGCTGAGAAAAAGCAGTATGAAACAAATGCAAAAGCAGTCAGTACTCTATTAGGAAGTATATCTCAAACAGAGTTCATGAAGGTCATGCACTTCAAATCAGCAAAAGAGATATGGGACAAAATGATCACCAGCTATGAAGGAGATGAACAGGTAAAAGAAGCTAAACTTCAAACTCTCAGGATTCAATATGAGACTCTCAAGATGTATAATGATGAAAGTGTGGCTAATTATTTTCTTCGGGTAGATGAGATTGTTAATTGTATGAAAAATTTAGGTGAAGAAATAAAAGAGACTATAGTAGTTCAAAAGATTCTAAGATCTTTATCTCCCAAGTTTGAATCTAAAGTATCTGCAGTAGAAGAAAAGGAAAATCTCCGTGTTCTCACTATGTCTCAGCTGCATGGAATTCTAACTGCTTATGAAATGAGAAAGGGAGGGCCATCAGACAGAAGGGAAGCTGCTTTTAAAGCATCAGGCAAAGAAGATCACTATGAAGCAAGTCATGTTCCAGAAGAAGAAGAAGAAGAATCAAACTTTGTCAGAAATCTTCAAAGGGGTTCTGGAAGGTTCAGAGGTAAGCTACCTTTCAAATGTTTTGCTTGTGGAAGAGTAGGTCATTATGCTGCAAAATGCTCTTATAAGGATAAAGGAAAGGAACCAGTTAGATGGAACAAGAAACAGGGTACAAATAAGAAAAGCTACTACACCCATGAAGATAGCGATGGCTTATCAAACAGTGATGAAGATGAACAAGGTAACAAATATAGATTGTTAATGGCATTTGAAGATGATAATTATGAGGATGCTATAGATGTGGATAACCTTTATGATGAAATTACTAGACTCAAGAGATGTATAGAAGAAAAGAACATGATTATTGATACTCTACAATTTCAGATTGATGAAAAGGAAAAACATCTTGAAAAATTAGAAGGTGAAATTGTTGGTCTTAGAAAAGAAATTGAGAAAACAAAAACTATTAATCTCAAGTTTGTCAAAGGATCTGAAACGTTGAATGAGATTATCAGTGTGCAGCGGTCTCCACTAAATAAGACAGGTCTGGGCTACAATGGAGAAACTTCTCAAGCTTCCACTTCAAAAAGTTATCTTGATGCTGCAAGAAGAAATGAGCAAGAACACAAGGAAGATCATCAGGTAAAGCAGGGACAAACTTCAAACTATCAGGGGCAATCCAGCTTAAGGGTGAACAAAAGCCAGCCACAGGTAAAATCTTCTCAATTTGGTTCAAGAATAGATGAAAATAGAAATTACAATCAGTCGGCTGGTAGATTCAATAATCGCAGAAACTTCTTCAATGGACAATGCTTTTCTTGCCATAACTTTGGTCACAAAGCAGCCCAATGTGTTGCGTATAAAACAATCATGACTAGGGAAGCTCAAAAACAAAGAAGCATGACAGGGATTACAAAAAGGACCTATAACAATTTTTCAGCTCTGGAAAATGAAGTTGAATGCTCTATTTGCAATAATTTTGGACATGAAGATGTTGAATGCAGAAGCAGGTTTCCGAAAAAAAAGGTACAAGAACAAAAAAGGGAACAAACCTCAGGCACCAAAACATGGAAAATAAAGGAACCTCAAACAGAAAGATGTGGGATAGCATTCTATGCAGAAGGACAAGAAAATCTATGGTACATTGACAGTGGATGTTCAAAGCACATGACAGGTGATAAAGAAAAACTTGAATCTTATTCTAATTTAGAAAAGGGAAAGAAAGTCTCTTTTGGAAATGATACTCCTGCAACTATAAAAGGAAAAGGTATTGCTCCTTTAAAGAAGATGTTAAGGCTGGAAATGTTTTGTTTGTTGATGGACTAAAGCATAATCTTCTAAGTGTAAGCCAGATGTGTGATCAAAGAACCGAGGTTATATTCAGATCAAATGGATGTCTTGTTCGTGATCTTGATACAGGTAAAACAGTTCTCAAAGGAAAAAGAACTTCAAATAATCTATACATTTTTGATGAAGAACAACAACAATGCTATCTAAGCAAGGATGAAGAGCACTGGTTATGGCATCGAAGGTTGGGACATCTAAGCTTCTCACAAATAAGGAAAGCTTGGAAATATCAGGCAGTTCGCGATCTTCCAGATATCAAAATTCCTGACAACACCATGTGCAGATCATGTCAGTTTGGAAAACAGACTAGAACTAACTTTCCAGAAAAAGAAGGATCAGCCAGCATGCCTCTTGAGCTAGTTCATACAGATGTATGTGGACCATTCAGAAAAAGAACACCTAGAGGAGAGGAATACTTGATATTATTTATTGACGATTTCTCCAGGTTTGTTTGGTTAGGACTTATGAAGCACAAAGATGAAGCTTTCGAAAAATTCAAATCCTTCAAAGCCTTGGCTGAAAATGAATCAGGTCACAAGATTAAGTGCCTCAGATCCGACAGAGGTGGAGAATTTACTTCAAATGAATTTTTCGATTTCTGTGATGAACATGGAATAAGGAGAGAATTTTCTACAGCTAGAACTCCTCAGCAAAATGGAGTAGTGGAAAGAATGAACAGAACAATCCAGCAAATGGCTCGTGCTATGCTTGATGAATCAGGAACTCCTGCAACCTTCTGGGGTGAAGCTGCACATGCGGCAGTTATTATTCTCAACAAGACAAATGTCCGAGTGAACAGCACTCAAACTCCTCATGAGCTCTGGAGTGGTAAAACTCCTTCGGTAAAGCACTTCAAAATCTTTGGGAGCAAATGCTATATCAAAAATACTGAGGAGCAGCTTGGCAAACTTGATCCTAGAGCAGATGAAGGAATTCTTCTTGGCTACTCTCCACATAGCAAAGCATACAAATGCTACAATAAAAGACTTGGCAGAATTGTTGAAAGCATTGATGTAGTGGTTGATGAGAAAGGATACATTCCTAGGCAAATACATCGTGAAGACATTGAAGAAGATGAAAGCTACCCTCAAAGACAGAATGATGAAGAAGAAGAACCGCAAGAACAATTTCAAGACGGACCTCACGAAGAAGCAGAAGAAAGAACAAGAATAGAAGAAAAGACTCCATCCAGATATGTTCAAAAGAACCATCCAGAATCTCAGATCATGGGACAAAAAAGCAGGTATACAAACTAGAAGAACTGTTGCAGAAGCTTCAAGTTATTTGGCATTACTCTCCTCTACTGAACCACAAAATGTGAAAGAAGCATGCAAAGATGAATGTTGGGTGAAAGCAATGGATGAAGAACTTGAGCAAATCGAAAAGAACAACACTTGGGAGCTGGTTCCTAGACCAAAGGATAAGAATGTTATCGGAACAAAATGGGTTTTCAAAAATAAATTGAATGAAAATGGAGAAGTAATTAGAAACAAAGCCAGACTTGTTTGTAAAGGGTATGCACAGCAAGAAGGAATAGACTTTGAAGAAACTTTTGCTCCTGTTGCAAGACTTGAGGCCATCCGAATGTTTCTTGCTCTCTCAAGTTGTCAGAACTTCAAAGTATTTCAAATGGATGTGAAATCAGCTTTTCTGAATGGAGATTTGGATGAAGAAGTGTACATTGAACAGCCAGATGGTTTCATTCTTGGAAACGATCCAAATTTGTATGCCGATTAAAAAAGGCTCTCTATGGTCTCAAACAAGCTCCAAGGGCTTGGTACTACCGGTTGGACAAATATCTTCATCAACAAGGTTTTTCAAAAGGTTCAGCAGATAGCAATCTTTATATAAAAGTTGAAAATGACAAATTACTAATACTTGTTGTGTATGTAGATGACATTATTTTTGGCAGTAATGAAGAAGCTATGAGTCAAAGCTTTGCCTCAGTCATGCAGAAAGAATTTGAGATGTCCTTGCTAGGAGAACTGACATACTTCCTTGGTTTGCAAATCCAACAAAAGAAAGGAGGAATCCTTTTATCTCAAACCAAGTATCTCAAGCAGATTTTGAAGAAATATGGCATGGAAGATGCAAAACCAGTATGTACACCCATGGTTACAGGATGTAGTCTCAGTGCAAATGACGAATCTGCAGCAGTTCATCAACCAACCTACAGATCTATGATTGGAAGTCTTCTATATTTGACAGGTACCCGACCAGACATCATGCATGCAGTTGGAATAGTTGGAAGGTTTCAGGCAAATCCAAAGGAGACTCATCTTCAAGCAGTAAAGAGAATCTTCAAATATCTTCAAGGGACTCAAAATTATGGCCTATGGTATCCTAGAGATACAGATCTCACTCTTCATGCTTATACAGATGCAGATTGGGCCGGAAGCGTGGATGACAGGAAAAGCACAAGTGGTGGTGCATTCTTTATGGGTCCCAGACTGGTATCTTGGTTCAGCAAGAAACAGAGTTCAATTGCCTTGTCTACAGCTGAAGCGGAATATGTTGCGGCTGCATCTTGTTGCACCCAACTTCTTTGGATGATGCAGACTTTGCAGGATTATCAAATCACTTGTACACCTCCTATTCCTATCTTATGTGACAACACAAGTGCAATCAGCATCTCAAAGAATCCGGTTATGCATTCAAAAACCAAGAACATACCAATCAAGTACCATTTTCTCCGGGAACAAGTACTTGAACAGAAGGTCAAGTTGGAGTATGTTCCTTCTAAGGAACAAGTTGCTGATATTTTCACCAAACCATTGCCCAGGGACACTTTTGAATACCTCAGGCAAAAGCTGGGGGTTGTTGATGCATCATCTCACTATTGATCATCTTCCTATTGATGGTATTGGCTCAGGGGGAGCACATAATGCATTGTTGGCATTATGGAGTAGGAGATCTTTGAAATAAGCTGCAATATGTCTCTGTCTCCTTCATGATGGATTTCTGGTTACAGATCTGGAGAAGCATGAGCATAGGGGGAGCATACCCTTTGCCCTTGATGTCAAAGGGGGAGAATGATGAAGCTGAAGATTATGTGGAATGATGAAGCTGAAGATTATGTGGTTGCCATCAAGTCCAAAGGGGGAGTTTGTTGGCATTATGATTCAGGTGTTGTCCTTGATGGCAAACTCTTTCAGGTGGTAAATCAAGAAGGACGCAGGCAATTTGTTCAGCAAGTGCGTCCCCGCAGGTATACCATACAGAACCCGCGTCCAGGGACGCTGGCCAGCCGTTCAGAAGGTGCGTCCGCCCAGTGCACACATTTCAAGGTAGAGAAAAGCTCGTGGGGGTTTCTTGTGTGGTATCTAGCCGACGGTTGTGTGTTTCTATGGTGTCGGCTCGTGGTATTGTTCCACGCTTTGGGGAGAAGCTTGCCTATATAAAGCAAAGGAGTTCATTTGGATTATGCATCATCTTGGTTGATCATCTCTTGGTGAGATCTAGTCCATATCTTTAAGGGTAAATCTTCTAATGGACTACGATCTATATGGCGCATGATCAGATCTGTGGATCTGAGTGTTTGGGTTGGTTCTGAAGTCCTCTTATCTTCTATATCTAAAGGGACGCAGATTCAGTGAAGGGAAAGTGCGCCGGGACGCAGTACAGTAAAGGATCAGGTGCGTCTCTGAAGCGAAGGACGCGGCGCGACGGTGGTATTGGGTGCGTCTCTGAAGCGAAAGACGCGGCGCGATAGTGTTGATGTGTGCGTCGGTCGCAGACAAGCAAAAAGGAACAGTGCGTCTGCACGCAGAACAGCATAAGGTATACTGCGTCCAGTCGCAGGCCACAGAAAGAAAATATGCGTCCCTGTCTTAAGATGATCTGTTAACTGTATATTTCTGTTCATAAGGTGTTCTGGGTTGTTTCTGTAATAACTGATCTGATATCTGTAGTAGATTGTATCTGTTGTATACTTGTTGATCATTTGATTCTTCATGAAAAGAAGTAGGGGGTTGTAGCTCCCTTCCAGGAGAAGTCTGGAAAACGAGAAAGAGTTGTAG
Source organism: Pinus tabuliformis (assembly GCA_031772625.1). Taxonomy (NCBI): domain Eukaryota; kingdom Viridiplantae; phylum Streptophyta; class Pinopsida; order Pinales; family Pinaceae; genus Pinus; species Pinus tabuliformis. The sequence continues at coordinate 1,033,425,475 of CM062819.1, forward strand.
CTCTTTGCAGGTTGCAGCCTGCGTGCTGGTAAAGGACTGCACCAGTACAAAATCATTGTAAAAAGAATTTCTTGAAAGAAGATAGAGACATTATTGCAACAGGTGGTTTTCTCCCGCATTGGGTTTCCACCTTACATCTTGTGTTCTTCGGTGTGACTGTCTATTCTCTTTATTCATGCTCATTGTTTTATGGTACTGATATGCAAGAATATTTCAAAAGATCAAATAAGGAAGATTTGGTAAATTGCTAGATAATACTGATTCACCCCCCCTCTCAGTATTATTTCCAACAAGATTGTCATGTTAATCTTTCAAACAAAACACTTCCTCGACGATATCTACCGAGATAGACAAAGGTGAGTGACAATGAGCGCCAAACACAAAACTTTAACAAGAGAATCTTATTCCAGAACAACCCCACTTCCAACCACGGACGGGGTACGGACTAGTCATATTCTCCCGCGGAAACCTACCTTATACCCAAAGTTTTCCTGCCGAAGCAGACCAGGATGCATGCCCCCTGGGTTCCAGTCATATCCTTCCGAATTACTCACGCTCATCGGGAGGACGGACCATAGGTTGAGACATTTCTTGCGTGAAGAGACCATTTAGGGAAGGTATATGACTATTTGTGATGCGTGATCCGGGAAATGAAAGCTGGTCCACGAGCTTGACCACTCTTCCCTCGTGCGGAAAACACATTACTCTAAAGAGTGAGGAGATGATGGCTCCCATGCAATATATATAGTCTCGTCCAAGGAGTAGGTTATAATCCAAGGGTACTTGAACGACCATCACGTTCATTTGAACAGTCTTCCCTTTCAATGTGATAGGCACATTGGGGAGGATCCCTAAAGGTCGACTGGTTCCTTTATCAAAGCCTGTAAGATTTCTCATTTCAGGCAAAAGCGCTGGCGAACCAAGCGCTTTCCAAGCAGTGGAGGAAAGGATACTCACAGATGCCCCTTCATCAATGATGGTGCCAGCCATGACCATTCTGTATATTTGGACGATAATTCTGAATGGTATGCTTGCTGGCAAACGTGGTTTGCCTAGTTGGTTCCAGTCGAAGGAGACAACTAGGTTGCTTGGTGGTGGGACCGAATAAACGGTCGGGTATCGCTCTGACGAACTTCCTTCCTGCGGTAAAGGAATGGGGGGAGTGCCCCCGTGCTCGTCGGAGTCTGTGTTGATGAAGAGAATTTGGATGGTGTCATCTTTATTCTCTTCAGTGACTGTATCATTCGAAGATAAATCCTCTGAAGGCAAGACCGGGTCAACTGCCGCCTCGACCTTTTGACTTTTGTCAGGTATGGATTCAACTGGTTCATCTTTAATGATCGGCGCTTTAGCTGACCTCTTGAGCGGGCCAGCTAGATTTTCAACTAACGAAGGACTTGGCAAGAGTTTTTTATATCCAGGAGGGAGTCGTAACGGTGAAACCAGACGATCATCCAAAACTCTTTTCACTTCATCTAAGAAGGGACAACGGTGGATGGCATGGTCGCCTTCGCACAGTCTACAGGGAGATCTAGCTCTCCCTTTTTGTCCAAGGGCTTCACTTTCGCTAGTTGACGGTATGCATCCAACATGGCTATCAGAGGTTGATGCCACCGGATTGTGCAAATGGGGAGACCAGTCCCTTAATATCCGAGGGATGCAGGGACAATCTCTGTGGAAGTGGTCTCCCTTGCATATGACACATGGCGATTTAGGCCTAGTCAGTGTTGTGTGTGGATTTTTGTTAGACGACACTTGTTTGCCCCCAGTCGCTTTTGTCTCCTTCTTCTTCTTCTCTTTCTTCTTATTTTCCTTCTTCTCCTTAGGAACTTGGTTTTTTGTTTTACCAGTTCCGTCAAGAGAAGAGGAAGGAGGAGAGGAAGAATTAGAGGAAGTAGAAGGCTGGTGGGAAATTCTGGACTGGTCTAACTATTGATTCGACTGTTCAGGAATAGTGGTGTTCTGAACGACATTGTTTGAGAAGAGCCAGACCGGCAAGCCAATTGTCTGTCCTGGAAGCGACAATGTGGCCATATGGGGCGCACCAACATCTCCCCAAGAGGAGAAGGGACTAGGATTTCCACCAAGGGGAATTCCTTGGTTGGTGGGTTCCATTTTCTCAACTTAAAGATCAATGCAGGAAAAAGGGGTGATTGTTCCATTTAAAATAAATTTTAACAATGCTTTAGACACAACTTGCTTTTTCAATTTTAAAGAGTCGAGAAAAATCTAAAGATGACTCTAGTCTCCTTCGATGTTTTAACGAGCCCGAAGTGACAAATGCTCGGATGGACTTTTTCCGTTATAGAGTCTGAAAAAGGCCAAAAGGAACTGCTCTGGAGTTCTAGGTATAGGGTGTGCCAAACTTTTCGCAAAACCGCAGAATACTTTCTAAGGTACAGGCGGTCAATCTTCCCGAATGCTGTGTTCAGTGCATTGCAATCAGTAGGGCGGCCGACACGGCTTCCTAAGGATAGAGGTTTTTTGCCTATAGGGGTCTCCCAATATATACTCGACGGTACGTGGGAGCACAATCCGTACTGGCGCTATCGTCTCTCAAGAGGAATCACCCAACCATCAGCGAGATCGACAGTCACCAGGTTTTACGATGCCGGAACACGTCTCTAGCCTAGACCTCTATGTTGTGCGTTAAGTTACAAAGCATTGTTAAGTTCATTCAATTTATTTTAGGTTGATCTTTCTTAGAAGTTTTCCTTTTTGGATCACCACGAGATGTATGATACAATCCCTAAATGCAGTCTAAAGATGATAAGCAAGCTTTTATATCTTTTCAACAATGAAAATCCTAGCTACAAGGGGAAAAGGAAGATACAAACTTTTCTCAAAGAGCATAGAGCACACTGTAATGTACTTTTCCCTAAATCAACACATGCAAACTGTCAAAATGCAAATGCACAAATGCATGTATTTGTTTTCGCTTTCTTAATATTGATGCCTAAAAAGAAAGTTGTTGTACAAATTTGAATTCGATTTCAAGTGAAAACATAAACAAGTTCCTTTTTCAAAATCAAAAAGACGATTACGAAACTTTGATTTACTTGTTTCGACACTAGAAATGCATAAATTCAAATCAAACAACAAAAGTAAAAGCTCAATCAACTATGAACAACAAACAAACTCACTCCTAAGATCAAAACGACACTTACGACAGGTCTAGATCTAAGGGCGACAGTATGACTAGTTTACTTTTGTAATGGGAAACTGCAAATGATGTAACAAATACACAAAGAACAAATACAGTTTCTTTATACAACTGAGGCGGAATTGAGGCAAAGAAAAGGGGTTTCAGATAGGTACACTGACTGATAACAGGCTGTAAAAAACAGATATGAAACTGAGCAAAAGGAATCAGGGAACCACAGCTGCACAAGGCAAAGACTGATCAGCGCACTCCCAACACAAAGGTTTTGACATTCAGCGCAGGTAGCCTTCACGGGACCTGCGTTGAAATGCAGAACCTCTTCACAGAGTCTGCGCTGAAGTAGAAACGAGAGTTGTTTCTGGGTTCTGGGTTACGGTTTGCAGTTAAATCAACAATTTTTGGCTGGATAAAAGCTATCAATTAGGTACAATTAGGAGGATGATTTAAAGGAGGACTAAGATCTATCACAAAGGGCTGTCAGAGCACTTGTGGATCAGTTTTTTCAGATCATAAAAATAGGCCTAGTGAGTGGACTAGAGTGGCAAATCTCTACTTTGCATTTGAAAATGGCAAATGCATTTCGATTCAGCACCCCTGAGTTTATGAGAAGAACAACACCAGAAACACAAATAAACTAACAAGATACTTTCCCCAGCGGAGTCGCCAATTTGTTGTTGGGAAAAGTATCCAATTCGGAATGCCCCTATCCCACTCTAAGAGGTGATAGTGCCTTAGCAACAAACAGGTAAACTTATTTGAGTATTCTTCTTTATGAAATATAAGTGAGGAAGAAGGATCTAACTAACATGTATCTTCCGCTAGTTTGTCGATCCAAATCACTCCTCTCTTCAGTAGCTCCCAGCTTCTTGCTCCTTCATCGGCCTAGCTTCACCGAATTCCTGCAAGATCACAAGAGAGAGAAACTACACAAAGATACAGATATACATTCATAAAAAGCTCAAGATCAGATTAAGCTAAACATGTAAGCATAACAAAACATCATTGGTATACAACATGTAGGAAAAACTCAAATAGTTTATTGACAAGATAATAAAGTCCAAGAGGAGATACAACCAAGTGAGTTCCGATCCAGCATCTACCTCCCAGCGAAGGAATCCCTTCCTCTCCTCCAACAAAGCATAAATCACCCAATGTACTAATCTCAATCTCAAACCAACAGCAATTCTCTGCAAAGTACAAAATTCCAGCCCCCTGAACCTCTGGGAGAGAGATCCATATATAGATGTGAGTAGAGAGGATGAGTCAGCTCATGTTTTTACTTGTGGCTTCTCTCTGTCAGTTCTTGCTTCCACTTGGAGGTTGAGAACCTCTTACTCATCATTAGTCGAATTCATTGAGGCAAGTGTCATTGAGGAAGATTCTGGAAGCTTCCAGGGTCTTTCCACCTCGTTGAATGAACTTGCCATTTGTCATTTCCCGCTCAGCGCACCCTGGTAGTGCTTCTACCTGTGTTGCAGTGCACCTAGCCAGTGTAGACTTTGCATTTCAGCGCAGACAGCTAGTGGAGCCTCTGAATTGATCCTGAATTGACTGTTTCTGAGTGGTTTTTGGTGGAGAACTTCTGGGAGAAGCTGTCTTTGGTTGACCTTGTTCCTTTAGGGGTAGGAACAACTTATTTAGGGACTTTGGATCCCTTGGATTATGGTCATTTCATGCTCAATGCTGTAAGGCATAAAAATGTCTATAACAGGAAGGCACCTGAAAATAAGCTCAAAGTCAACACTACACTTCTGCACTTTTCTGTGTTTTAATTGGAAAATTTCACTATGTAAAATTTCTAGTTTCTAGTTTGACTCAGTCAAAGTCAAGATTCTCTATGTAATGGTACTAGTTTCAAGGCTAGGTGATGTAGGCATGAATAAATGTACACCATAGGTTTTTTTTAATGTTTATTAGGCCTCTCAAAAGAAGCAAACTCCTAAACAAACTCTCCATGAAGTGTTTGAGTTTCACCTTCTCACTCTCACCTGTTGGTTGAGAGAATCTTGGAGTCAGCTCCTCCACCAAGGAATTTGACTCTTGAAGGTGGGAAAGTGGTCTAGGAGAGTTTATATGTATCATTTCTCTTGAGAAGAAGAGTTTTGAACTTTTTGTGAAGGAAGCTCGCATGTAATCATCTTTTCAGTGAATACAAAGACAGGTTGCAACTATTTTCATGGAACTCTAGCCTAGTGAGTTCATGGTGCTCATATTTCATTATTTTTGTTTTCTAATTGTCTAAACATCTTTATCTACATTATATCTCTTCTTTCTATGGATGACTTACAATAAAATACACATAATTCTTGTTTTTCAAGCTTTGTTATCTGGTTTTCATAGTTAGCTGTATGTATTCCTAAGCTAATGAAATCATGTTTATTTATGCTCATTAGTTTCTTCCACACTATATCCTCTATACTACACTGAAAATACTCAAAATACACCATGGCTTTTGATATCTAGGTCCTTCTCATATTTTCTCCTGCACTCCTACAACCTAGACCTATTTGTCGCTCCAAACCATAAGTTCAACAAACCCTAAAACTTAAATTTTCACCAACAAACAAAAAAATACACATATCTAGCCTAAAATTCATTTGATTTAAAGTCATATCAGTAATAAGGGACCTATAGGGATCCCTATCATTCTCAGTAGGACTAGCTATTGAGCTGAAGTGGTTTGAAGTTACCCTTCTCAATTTCCTCTAGCCTAGGAGATTGTAAGGACTAATAGAAAGTAAAGGCAAGGTTTGTTGGTAGAGTCAGTGTGGTCTTTGGATGTGTAGTACTATTGTTGTGTATATGTTGAACATGTTGTACATGTTGTACCTGGGCTGTTATGTACATGTTGTATATGCAATTTTTTGAACACATGTCATTGTGTACAAGTTGTTTATGCAGTTGTGTGTACAGATGGTGTTGTGCACATGTTGGATATGTGGTGTTGTGTACATATGGTGTTGTGCACATGTGAGATATGCAATGTTGTGTACATTTGGTGTTGTGTGCATGTTATACATGTGGTACTATATGCGTGAGGTGTTGTGTACATGTGGTGATGTATAGACACTGTGGAGTTGATGTTGTGTACACGTGGTGCTATGTACATGTTGTGTACACTTTGTGTAGGTGGTTGTTGCGTACATGTGGTGTTGTGTACACATTATGCAGTCATATGCATATGCATCAGTTAGTCTTGCATGGTAGTAACGTGTTTATATATGCATTGTGGTAATGCACATGATGACTATGGTCATTTCATATAAGATATTGACGTTATATGTATCGTGTTAACCTTGATTGACCTATGCAGATGGTTAGGGTTACGATATTCAGGTATGAGTTGATATATTTGTGATATTGTTTCATATTAATATGGATTTACTTGTGTAGATGTGATAGACCCCCCTGAGATACATTAAGGTATGAGCTTGATTATATCATCAATTTGGTTTATCTAGCATTTTATGTTTACAAGTTGTCTAAATGTTTGATTAAGTGCATGATATGAGCATGTGTCTATGAGATTGCATGAAGGAATGATCTTGTTTTAAGATGGTTGTACTAACTCAATATGTGTTGATATAGTTGATAGGAACTTGAATGCTAATGGGTGCTAATTGTAGTATTATGATTAATAAATATGATATGATTATGACATGGTTGTTAGTCTTGGTAAAGGTTAATTTCAAATTTATAGATATGATGTCTTGATCTTTGGAACATGTGACTAACATGTGTCAACAATTGCAGGAAACATGCTTTGTATTAACATGACAAGGTAACAATTAGTTGGATGATATGATAGAAAATAATAAGATTCAATGAAGCAAAGAAAAAGGTAAAAGAAAGGAATTGGGTGAGAATTCCTTTAGCTATGTTTGGCAATCGTAATTACAAATGAATGAGTGCTTTGAATACAAAAAATCTTCTTAATCTTGATTTCATCTGACATTATGTGGATATGTTCTATATTCATGAACATGTATTTGACATGTATATTATCTAGTTTCTAGTTATAGGTGGACTCGTAAAGGGAATTGAAGTCCTCTGAGAGGTGGCATGGGTGTGTTCAATGGCAAGGCAATGTGCTTGGTAAAACAAGGTAAGATAACTAGCATATTGTTTTATTTATTTATGCACTGACAATTATGTGTTTATTGTAGTATGATGCAGGGATTGAATGGAAAAAGAGATTTCCATTAAAATTTTAACAAGGCTCAAGTTGAGCTCTCCCTTGGAAGCATTAGGAATCCATGAGCATTGAGTCATAGTGTTTTTTTCTAGTTTTATGCTTTTGGTGATTTGTAGTTTCTTTTGTGTCTGGTGCATGGCCATGCCACTTTGTTTGTGGTGTTGAATTGTTGTCTTTTTTTCATATTGTCTTCTTGTTTGTTTCTTGTTCTTTCCTTTTATGTTTTGAGGGTATTGGGAATTCGTTGGAGAAGAGGAATGTTAATTGAGCTCGGGGAGAGCTTAATGAAACCCAACATGTAATGTAAGACTTAGATGAAGCCTGGTGCATGAGTAAAGAGAAGTTGAAGGCAAGAGTATGACAACCATATGGAATGGTTGGGTTTGTTGGGGTAAATGGATGATGGTAGGATAGTCATGAGAAAGGTAACAGTAAAGGTAAAGTAAGTGGATTGGTGGTGTCAAATGCCTTGGATATGTGGGAAATATTGTTATTAATGTTGTGCATGTGATGCATGAATAAAAGGAGTTCTCTTAACCTAGACCTTATGATATTTGGTAATTATGTTGTGATCATGATTATGCAGATGTGTATATATGTATACATGTATGTTTGTATGTCGATTTCTAATAGGGTAGTTAGGGATTATGATTTCTTTATGCTAATGTTTATATGTTTATATGTATGTATGTATGTATGTATGTCATTGTCTAATAGGGTCATCAAGAATCATTCTCGTGGAGGAATGATTTCTTATCCAGGTGAATGACATGAAGAGATTCCTGGTCTTATGATGAATCAAGTGGGAAGAGTAGCCCTAACAGATCTCTGAGGTCAGTATCATGTAGATATGAATTGATATTATGTCATTATACTATGCCTATGTTTATGTCATCAACATGCTAAGCTAAGGGATACATTAGGGGAATAAAGGTAGTGTGATCTACGACATGTTGGAACAAGCATGGATAGCAGATAGACACTAGAGGCAAGGTTTCTTGGTAGATTCAGTGTCATCTTTGGATGTGTAGTACTATTGTTTCGTATATGTTGCACATGTTGTACATGTTTTACTTGAGGTTTTATGATCATATGGTGCTATGTACATCTTGTATATGCGGTTTTCTAAACACATGGTATTGGGTACATGTTGTTTATGCAATGTTGTGTACAAATGGTGTTGTGCATATGTTGGATATATGGTGTTGTGTATATATGGTATTGGGCACATGTTGGATATGTAGTGTTGCATTTATATGGTGTTGTGTGCATGTTTTACATGTGGTGATGTGTGTGTGTGGTGTTGTGTACATGCGATGTTGTGTGTAGGTGGTCTTGTGTACACACTATACTATTGGTGTTGTGTACATGTGGTGATATGTAGATGTTGTGTAGGTGGTGTTGTGTACATTTGATTTTATGTAATGTGATGTTGTGTACGCATTGTGCAGGTGGTGTTGTGTACATATGGTGTTGTGTACGTTTTTTGCGGGTGGTGTCATGTACATGTGGTGTTGTGTACAGGTGGTACTATGTACATGTTGCATTGTGTACATGTGGTATTGTGTATGTGCATTATGTACTCGTGGTATTGTGACATGTGTATTCGTTGTGTTGTGTTATATGCTAGGTGTAGATGCATGTATTGTGTGGTGTAGTACGTTGTGTGTGGGTATATTTGTAGTGATGTAGACTATGTGTATGTGTACGTGATTGAAGAGAAGTGAAGGAATTGGGTTCTTACTGGGTCTTGCAATTGATACGGTGAGTGTACGAAAAGAACAAAGGGAGCAAAAAATAACCAATTGAAGGATAAGTATAATTTTTTTATTCAAGTTTTAATTATGCATGTGATCTATGAGTTTAATTTATGATGGTTACATGTGAACTATGATTTTGATTTATCATGATTGTTTTTGAGCTAACCCGATGTGATATGTTTATACATGATGATTTGATCAAACAACTAGTTTGATTTGTTGTGGTAGGAAGTAAATAGAATTGCAGGTATAATTTTTTGAGGAACTAATAATGAGGTATGATTTGAATTTATTTCAATTTATTTTAAATGTAATGGAAATCATATGATTGGTACAAGAAAGCATGGAAAATGCTTGGGTTGGGTGGTTGAAACTAACTACAATAATTAGCAGTAGTGTAATATTCCTAATTAGCTATGGCTAATTGGAATATTCAATTTTGTTCGATTTTTACCTTCTATAGTTATTTGTAAGTAAAAAGTGAGGAAGGGGGAACATAACTCACTTTAGAATAAAAAGTCACTTCCTAGGTAGCACAACATTTTGACTTAAGGGGGAAACAAGGGGGCCAAAGGGGGACACATAAATGGGGCCCATGCAGACACATGTAGGGACTGCGCAGAAGGGGAGGAACACATGGCAAGAAGGGGATTACGCAGGAGAATGTGAGCCTAGGGATTGTGAAAGGCAAAGGCTATAAAATAGAGAGGAACCCCCTCATTTGGGATCATTTTGGTTATGATCATTTGTGATAGTCATTTCAACTTAGAGCACGCTGGCTGTTTAGCTAGTCTGCAACACTGTTTAGTGCATTGAGTGTCTCCGTTCGGGGATCTCACCCTTAGCCCCGGGGGACTTTGACTGCCTGCTCAAGAAAGGTATTTCCATTGGTATTCTAGCAGTAGATTCATCAGCATTTCAGTAGCAGTTTCATCAGCATTTCAGCAGCAGTTTCATCAGCATCTTTGAGGAACTGCGCAGAACCCCAAGGGGGTAATTTTCGGGGGTCATCCATTTCAGAAAATATTTCTAGGTTTTTCTGGGTTTTTTGAGTAGAGTCTGATTCCAGAGTTTCAGCCTTTTCTGAGGAGGGGAGTAGAACCAAATCTTCATTCGACTTCTAGCAGCAACAATAGCACAACAGTTTCCCAGCAGCTGGGACGCAGTTCAGTGTGAGGCCATTCCAGGAAAGCTTTCTAGGTTTTTCTAGGTTTCCTTAATAGAGCCTGAATCCAGAGTTTCAACTTTTTCTGAGGAGGGGAGCAACCCCAAATCATCATTTGTTTTCTAGCAGCAGTAGCACAGCAGCAACATCCACATAGAGAGGCCATTCTTGTCATTCTGAGAGTATATCTTCACTTTCCTTGTGCAAGTCGAGGTGCCATCTGTCTAATCACCTCTTGTACTCATTTATTGCTTAGTATAATAAAATGGCTTAGTATTTCTTGTTGCATTTCTCGTGTATCTACTTATATTTCCAGTTTACATTATTATAGGTTGTTCCACAATTATTTTATCACTTATGGTTTATTATATCATTTGCACATATTTGGTTGGATTTTTGCTGGGGTTTGAGGAATATTATAGGTTAGGAATATTAAAATGGTATCAGATCATAGATCTGGCTCAGCCTGTGGAGCTAACAATCTATGACATGGGGGGGAAAACCCTATATCTATTACAAAGGTCAGAGATACAGAGACACTGGGCGTAGGTTGGAGAAAACTTACAGAGAGGGAGACTGTGTTCTAGTGGTGGACACAAAATAGGAGGAGCTTGTGGTGGATCCAGAGTAGGAGGATTCGATGGTAGATGATGACGAGAAGAGATTTGCAGATATGCTCCTCAAATCTGTGCAGGATCTGTCGAGGCAGATTGAGGTGATGGGGTAGAGATTCACGACAATAGAGGCCAGACAGTGTGAGAGCCCACAAGTTTTTCAGATTGGTGAGGGATCAGGTGCATCCCATCACTTGCCAGAGCAACATGATACTACACAGCAGGTGGCCTCACATGCTCCTACACGCTCTACCATGCCCACTTTCTTAGGAGAAGACACGGGGGTCGTAGCCCAGCAAGAGGCAGAGCCTGGACATATGGGCTATTATTTTGCAGAGTACCAAGCCTATGGGCAGAAGTTCAGGGAAGTCCTCTCATTCAGAGATTTTGTTCAGCTCCAGCGGGATAGCAGACCCCACGACCATCACAAAGGGTACCGGCATCACCATGATGGTGACACCCACCGTGCAGCGAGTAGATTCCACTTGCCTACATTTGATGGTTCATCAAATAGTTTGACAAAGTCTTGGGTGGAGAAGCTAGACATTTATTTCCAGCTTAACCAGATGTCAGAGGCAGAGACCATCAAGGTGGCAACATTGCATTTGGATGGCAAGGCCCAGGATTGGTGGTTTCATGGGATGGTTACACTAGGGCACTCCACAGTGATGACATATGCCGATTTTACCAGGAGACTGATGGAGCAATTTGATCAGAGGGATCCAGAGCAGCATTTTGTTGAGCTGATGAGGCTCAAATAGACAGGGAGCCTAGATACCTATAGACAGGGAGCCCAGAGACCTACATTGCAGATTTCTTGAGGGTCTCCGTGATGGTGCCAAACCTATCCATGGCACGGAGGGTCTATATGTATGTTGAGGGGTTAGTAGAGCCACTTCGAGGTTTAGTCTGATGCACTAAACCAGCCACATTCTAGGATGTTATCAGTAGGACCCGAGACTTACAGGATGTCTTACCTAGGACCCGAACACCTTACCCCTAGAGACAGACTTTCCAGTCTAAGAGGAAGGATGTGAGGATTCCACCTCCAAAGGGGAATCCAGGATGAGTACGGCTTGATGATGATGCTAGGAGGGAGCTAAAGAAGAAGTGGTTGTGCTTCACTTGTCAAGAGCCACGGGCACTGGGACATAGATGTGCAGTTGGTAAAGCACATTTTATTGAGGTATTCTCTGAGAGCAGTGGAGAAGAGGATGACGAGGAGGATGTGGAGGCAGGAGATAGCCATGCCATACAGGAAACTTTGCCACCTCCACCACTAGCAGTAGGTGGTGCATCTTTTGCACCCACCGGAGGGGCCCTTTCAGCATTGTGCGGAGTTCCCAAGTATCTGATGTTATGCGTACCAGGGAAGTATGTGGCCAAAGCGTATCAGTTTTGGTTGACAGTGGGGCAACCCACAACTTCATCAATGCCCAGATGGTTGAGTGGAGAGGTATACAGACAAAGAGCTTCGATGGGTTTTCAGTCTTGGTCCCAGGAGATCAAACCATGACGTGTGCTCATTATGTTCTAGAGCTTTCAGTAACAATGGGTACCTACACATTGACTGACCACTTTTTCGTGGTCGATATTCCAGACACCAACATGATACTGGGTGTTCAGTGGATTATTACTCTACGGAAGGTCACGATGGATTGGAAGACCCTAGAGGTGGAGTGGGATGGGGAGAAGATAGGGAGGCATGAGAAGATACGGGGACAACACACATATCTGCCTCAGACTATCTTGGCTCATTAGATGGAGGCATTCTTCCGAAAGGGAGACATAGAGTGGGTAGTGGAGCTATGTGCATCAAAGGCAGGGACTACAGGGCAGACGGTACATCCAGAGATACATTCTATCCTTGATTGATATGCCATAGTGTTTGGGGAGATTCCACCAAGAAAGCCACTGGATCGAGTGTTTGAGCACACCATCGAGCTTGAGCAGGGCATACAGGCTGTGATTACCACCCCCTGTAGGCACCCCAAGGACTATCTAGATGAGATTGAGTGGGATATCCAGGAGATGCTGGCCATCATGCATGCATTGGCTAAGTATCGACAATATCTGGTGGGTAATAGGTTCAGGGTGAGGACTGATCACAGCAGCCTCAAGTTCTTTTTGGAGCAAAAGTAGCTACAGGAGAGGCAATAGAAGTGGATCAGTAAGATCTAAGCATATGACTTTGACATTGAGTATGTCAAAGGTAAGAACAACAGAGTATCAGATGCCCTTTCACATAGACCAGCCATGTTGTCTCTTATGAGCTTGGATACGGATTGGAGGGCTTGACTCTTAGTACAGTACTCCAAGGATAGATTTGCATGTGAGGTTCTGGATGGGTAGGTGGAACATGACAGGTACAGGGTGGTCGATGAGATCATCTACTATAGGGATTGGATCTTCTTGACTGAGGGGTCCCCGCTCAAGAAGAAGATACTCCAGGCATCACATGATTCCCCATTGGCAGGACATTAGGGTTTTACCAAAACCTACAAGGCCATTAGGGAGAGGTTCTCATGGAAGGGCCTCAGGAGGACGTACTCCGACACATCCAGGAGTGTGATGTTAGCCAGAGGAACAAGGGAGAGATGAGCCATCCCACAGGATTATTGCAGCCTCTTCCCATTCCAGAGGGGAAATGGGAGAGTATTTTAATGGATTTCATCACAGGGTTTCCCATGGTGCAGGGCAAGGATTGTATCTTTTTCTTTGTTGATCGACTAATGAAGTACGCACATTTCTTTGCCATATCCGCAAACTATACAGTAGCACAGGTGGCCGAGTTGTTCTTTAGGGAGATCTTCAGGCTACATGGTATTCCTAAGACCATCGTCAGTGACAGGGACATCCATTTCATGGGTGGGTTTTGGCAAGATCTTTTCCGATTGGTGGGGACGGAGTTGACACTGAGTACCAGCTATCACCCATAGACGGATGGACAGACGGAGATAGTTAACAAGTGGTTGGAGGGCTACTTGCATAACTATGTCAATGGGTAGCAGCGAGCATGGCTGAAATGGCTACATCTGGGGGAGTACTGCTACAGTACTTCACATCACATGCCCATTGGTATGTCACCATTCTATGCCTTATATTGGTATCATCCTTTATCTTTTGTCGATGTGATGTTGGGTGATAGCAGGGCTCCTAGAGCCAAGATTTAGATCCAAGAGAGTCAGGATATCCTCCGAGCTCTCAAGGAAAACTTGGTTACAGCACAAAACCAGCAGAAGCTGTATGCCGACAGGGGTCGAGTGGAGAGGTAGTTTGAGGTAGGGGACATGGTCTACCTAAAATTACAGCCATACCGACAGTCATCGCTGAAGAAGAAGGGGGCTGAGAAGCTCAAGCTCCACTTTTATGGGCCATACAGGGTGATACGCAGGATTGGATGGGTTGCATATGAGTTGGACCTACCCCAAGGCAGCAAGGTTCATAACATCTTTCATGTATCATGCCTAAAGAAGGCATTTGGGCAGTAAGTGACCATGACGAATGAGCTACCACCCATGGATGATGAGGGACATTTGGTATTGCAGCCAGAGGCTACCATTGACTCTAGGGAGAGACGGTTGCGGAGCAGGACTGTCCAGGAATTCTTGGTGAGGTGGAAGAATTTACGGATGAGGATGCCACTTGGGAGAGTGTGGAGATCTTACAACATCCATCACTTCAGTTTCTTCACGACAAGCAACATTTTTCTAGGGGAGACTGTAATATTCCTAGTTAGCTATGGCTAATTGGAATATTCGATTTTGTTTGATTTTTACCTTCTGTAGTTATTTGTAAATAAAAAGTGAGGAAGGGGGAACATAACTCACTTTAGAATCAAAAGTCACTTCCTAGGTAGCACAACGTTGTGACTTAAGGGGGAACCAAGGGGGCCAAAGGGGGACACAGAAATGGGGCCCACATAGACACATGGAGGGACTGCGTAGGAGGGAAGGAACACATGGCAAGAAGGGGATCACACAGGAGAAAGTGAGCCTAGGGATTGTGAGAGGTAGACGCTATAAAATAGAGAGAAACCCCCTCATTTGGGATCATTCTGGTTATGACCATTTGTGATAGTCATTTCAACTTAGAGCACGTTGGTTGTTTAGCTAGTCTGCAGCACTGTTTAGTGCATTGAGTGTCTCCGTTCGGAGATCTCACCGTTCGCCCCAGGGGACTTCGAGTGCATGCTCGAGCAAGGTTTTTCCATTGGCATTCTAATAGTAGATTCATCAGCATTTTAGCAGTAGTTTCACCAGCATTTCAACAGCAGTTTCATCAGCGTCTTTGAGGAACTGCGCAGAACCCCAAGGGGGTGATTTTTGGGGGTCAGCCATTTCAAAAACTATTTCTGGGTTTTTCTGGGTTTTTTTAGTAGAGTCCGATTCCAGAGTTTCATCCTTTTCTGAGGAGAGGAGAAGCCCCAAATCCTCATTAGACTTCCAGTAGCAACAACGGCATGACAGTTTCCCAGCAGCTGGGACGCAGATCAGTGTGAGTCCATTCTAGGAAAGCTTTCTGGGTTTTTCTATGTTTCTTGAGTAGAGCCTAAATCTAGAGTTTCAACTTTTTCTGAGGAGGGGAGCAGCCCCAAATCATCATTTGTTTTCTAGCAGCAGTAGCACAGTAGCAGCATCCACGCAAAGAGGTCATTCTTGTCATTCTGAGAGTATTTCTTCACTTTCCTTGTGCAAGTCAAGGTTCCATCTGTCTAATCACCTCTTGTACTCATTTATTTCTTAGTATAATAAAATGGCTTAGCATTTCTCATTGCATTTCTTGTGTATCAGCTTATATTTCTAGTTTACATTATTATAGGCTGTTCCACTGTAATTTTATCACTTCTGGGTTATTATATCATTTTCACATATTTGGTTTGAGTTTTGCTGGGATTTGAGGAATATTCTATGTTAGGAATATTACAAGCAGAAACAAAAAGGAATTCGAACAAGCAATAGTATGCTAGAAAAACATTTAAGAGTAGGGCCATTATGGGACACTCGTACCCAATAGTGTTCATTGATTTCCATGAGCATGTTATGACTGGTATAATGGTTTGAGGTAAGAATATCCCTTGGTTTTTGGACCTTTTGATGCAAGGAATCCTTACCAAGAGATGGATCGCTTGGGAAAGTGGATGTTGGGGAACTTGGAAGATGAGTGACTGCACAGAGGGAGGTGATCAACTTATTCAAGGGATTATGTAGCAGAGAAGGGAAGGGTGGGGGATGGATTTGTTTTGGTCATTAGCATTTCTAGATTGAATCAGATGCACATTGGGAGTGTGCCCTATAACAATGAGTCGGGAACTATACACTAAGGGAACATGTGGTGTAGGATCTTAGTGTAGGACATTAGATGCAGGTTTGACCTTAGCAATGGATTCTTGACTTCCTGGGAAAGAGGTGAATCATCATACTACTTTTGAGGGTGGAGTTGTGAGCCTCTGGATTCCCTTATTGCTAATACGGGCACCTTATCCTTTTATTTGTTGGTTAGAAAAAATTTGCATATTTATATATGTTTATATTATTGTAATCAATGTATCGAGTTGTGGTTATAAATATCCATAAACATTATGATTATTTGCTAGATGAAGAAAATGTGTATGATTAAATATATGTGTTTCTATTGTATATACCATAATTAGTTGTGTTATAAATCTCCATTAAATGGCATGATTGTCATGCTTTCATCAGTGGTCATTGTAAATAATGCAATGAGATGGGTTATAAAGCTCCATGGGAAGTATGTTTTGGTTTTCAGTAGTATTTCTCATTGTAGGTGTCATTGAAAAACAAGGATGGTGTTCCCTAAAGGGGGAGGGTTCTGTAACA
The DNA here is from genome assembly GCA_031772625.1 of Pinus tabuliformis. NCBI lineage: Eukaryota > Viridiplantae > Streptophyta > Pinopsida > Pinales > Pinaceae > Pinus > Pinus tabuliformis. The sequence continues at coordinate 1,033,442,212 of CM062819.1, forward strand.
ACCTTGGTTGAATTTCCATGTATATATATATAGATATAGATATATATATAGACCAAGGTTATGGGACACATATTCCAAGATTAATGGTGACAAAAAAATCCTAGTGGGTGTTCATTTCAGTTAATTAATGTCCATGGAAATTAGCAAAGGCAATGGCGAAGCCAAAGAGGCACTAATTGGTATTATTTATGAAAATAAATGAAAATATGAGAAAATGGACATGAAAGGTCACAAATTCGCATGAGGAGGAAACTGAAGGAAAAATAGGGTAAAATGAAGAAAATAGAGGCCTTAATGAGAAAAGGGATTCTAAGGATCAATTCATGGGATTTTAATTAGTGTTGGCTTTTGGAGTGTAGCCTTTTGACAAGTTTTGTGTGGATCTCTCTTATATTCTCTCATTCTCTCTACTACTCTTGTACACTTAACGTATTATTGGAGAATGCTTAGAGAACTTTAGTATTCACTTGGATTGGAGAAATAAGTAAAAGGAAAGTGAGAATGCAAGGGAATAGGTGGATCAATGGCTACAACTGGATTTCTTTGTAGGTATCAAGTTCCATACATCATCTTTCTTGCTATTTTTGGCATGCATAGCATATGCATGTGATTATTTGGTTATGATCTATGATTGGAATGGAGGATTAATTAGATTGGCAACGATTTTTCCTAACCTTTCCATTTCTTGGATAATGACGGTGTTGTCAGTTTTCCCAATTTTTTTATGATTGATGCTCATGTTCCTTATTGTTGTGGTTTTAGTTTCTATCTCTAGGAGCCTTGGTTGGAAAAACACTCTGGAAGCCCTGGAACAACTTGGGTTGAGTTATGTTGGGTGTGTTTTATATTCATTCCATGACTAGTCACATGCATGGGGGCGTCACAAGAAGGGAATCAAATCCCTGTTCATTGTGCCAGGTGTAGTAGGGGGGTCACAGGGGGGTAGTAGCCTCCTTTTCTGGGGGGTTTATAGGGTTCTGTAGCCCCACTACATGAGATCTAGGGCATCACCCTGAGAAATGTTTTTTGGACCATATAATAGGTGGGAAAACCTACCTATGGTTTTGTGCATAGCTTTTGCACATGGTTTTGGGCATGATGGTCTTCTATCCATTGTATTTTGTAGATCTGGTGAAGGGAACTACATTTATATTCTAATTTAGGGTTAATGGATTCAGGTTTATGAATACTTCAACATCTATGTATATATATTGTCACACTAAAAGGAACTTAATGAAAAATCAATCTAGTAGTCCCAGTTTTGGGATCTAGGGGAAAATCTCTATGTATATTTTTTTTATGTTCTTTCCATTGTATATATATTTTTTTTAAGAATTCATTTGCAGGTAATTTTTTTACAGGGTTAAAACCTACATTTTGTATCAGAGTTGTTTCATCTTCAAGGGGATGCCTTTACCACTGAGGGGTTTTCCTGAAGCCTATTGTAGACCATGTTCAGTGGGAGATTTGTGGGATCGATTCTTATAGTGAAAGAATATGGTGAGCAGTGCAAGGATAGAGATCAAGAAATTTAATTGCATAGTTTTGATTTGTGGAAGCTCAAGATGGAGTATCTACTGATGGATAAAGATCAACAGATCACGGTAGATCTGGGTACTAAAGCAACGATAATGTCAGTGTAAGACTGCGAGAAGTTCGATCAAAAGGAAAAGAGTACAATACGGTTATGTATCTAAGATTTAGTATTGTTGAATGTATCAGGGGAAGCTACAAAAAATTATTTGCAGGTCAAGTTAGGGACTTTGCACCAATATAAGTCTCTGGTGAACAAATTGTTCCTATAGAAAAATTTGTATAACTTGAGGATGAAGGATGGAGACTCAGTGACAAAGAAACTAAATTCCTTTAATACTATAATAAGCGAATTTTTATCTATTGATATAAAAAAATTCAGATGAAGATAAGTGCATTAGTTTGTTGTTTTCTCTTCTCAATTCATGGGATAGTCTGGTTGTTGTAATAGGTAGAAATACAACTACCTTGAAGTTTGATGAAATAGTCTCATCCTTGCTATCAAACGATATGAGATGGAAAAATGTGGAGATCCATAATGGAGATGCCTTGTATATATGAGGACATCCCCAAAATAGAAATAAAAATAAGTCCTCGAGTGGGAGATATAAATATAGAGGGAGATCTAAATCTCCATGAAAACCTGTAAAGGTATGTTGGAAATGCGGAAAGGAAGGGCACTACAAAAAGGACTAGTTTTTTTTTTAAATTAATTTTTTTTATAAATTAATTTAAATATTATTTTTCAAAAAGTAGTTGTTTAATATAGTCGTTACTTATTAATATATTTTTTTTAGAAATTAATGAACTAATATCATAATTTAAATATTAGTTTTAAAAAACTAGTAATATTTGGTTTTAATAAATTAATTTAAATATTAATTTTCGAAAACTAGTTGTTTAATATAGCCATTACTTAATAATATTTTTTTTAATATATTAATAAATTAATTTAAATAATAGTATTCAAATATAGTCATTACTTGAAATTATGTCTCTACATTGCTCTCTATTTAAGCCTTTGCCTTGGTCTACCTCTTCATCTGGTCTTGATGATGAACCACACTTGTTGGAATGAAACACGTCGGCCAAAAAATTTTCTAATGTGATTTCTACTGAAAGACTTTCCTTAGATCTAAATCTCCTGAGAAAGGAAAGGGATTTGATGATGCTTCTTCTACAAAGGAGAAAACCACCTAAGATGAAGGTGGAGATGTGTACTTGTCTTCTTCGTCAAGTACACATGTAGATCATGAGGCATGGTTGATTGACGTCGGTGCCTCCTTTCACTCCACTTTCCATAGGGAGTCGTTCTATGAGTATGAGAAATATGATGGTGGTGATATCTTCTTAGGGGATGATAAGAAGGCTAGAATCATCGAACGTGGAAAATTCAAGCGGAAGTTGCAAGGTGGAATGCTTAGAGCGCTTCATGGTGTTCTTCATATTCCCACATTGACTAGAAATCTGATTTTTGTAAGGAATATGGATGATGCATATGTAAAAATAATGTTTGAGAAAGATACCTACAAGATGGTTTGGGAAGCACTGGTATTGATGCAGGGAGTTTGGATTGGAACTTTGTAAAAGATTCTAGGTAACACCATTATTGATGGGTGCAATAGTTTTATGGTTCCTCAAAGTGCAGTAGAAAACCTAGTGGTGTCCGTGTAAAAGACCATATTATTCCATAAAAGGATTGGACATATTGGAGAGGAGGGCCTTCGAACACTTTATGGTAATGGTATGGTAGAAGTTATTTCTAATTTCTCTCTAGATTTTGATTTCTATGAACATTGTGTATATGGGGAGCAAAATCAAGGGAGTTTCCTCTGTAGTGCTAAGAGGGCAAAAGGAATATTAAAGCTTGTGCACAGTGATGTGTTTGGACCTATGTCGATTCTATCACTGGGTAAATTTGTGTACTATGTCTTCTTTATAGATGAATTCTAAAGGAATAAATGGATAGATTTCCTCAAGAAGAAATTTGACAGGTTTAAATACTTTAAGGATTTGGTGTAAAATCAAATAAAGAAGAAGATAAATGTGTTTAGGACAAATAATGGTGAATAGTTCTACAAGAAGGAATTTGAAGAGTTCTGTAAGAAGTGTGGTGTAGCACAACAGAAGAATACTCCATACACTCCTTAGAAAAATGGAGTTGTATAAAGAATGAACATGTACTTGATGGAAAAGGCAAGAAGCATGCTTAGTGGTGTTTGGTTAGGACAAGAATTCTTGGCAGAGGCAGTGGAGACTGCATGTTACCTGGTTAACAAATCACTTTCATCAGCGTTCGAGGACAAGACTCCACATGCGGTATTAAATGGTAAGAATCCATATCTTTCACATATGAGGGTATTTGGTTGTGATGCATACGTACATGTTCTAATGGAGAAAAGAACCAAGTTGGATACTAAATCTGAAAGGTGCATCTTTATTGGGTATAAGGATGGTTTAAAAGGTCATAAGATTTGGAACCGAAAAGCAAGGAAGGTTGTGTACCATCGAGAGGTGGTGTTTATAGAGGTGAAAGATGTTATTAAACATGAAGTCCTACCAAAGGAACCTGAGAAAATAGAGTTTGAGCTAAGCGAGGAAGAATCTGACTCTGCAACAGAAAAAGAATCAGAAGATGAAGAGTCACAAACTCCAACTTTGCGAAAATTATTTCAAGAGAGAAGTAAACCAGAAATGTATAGTTCATATACTTTTAGTTCAATTTTTCCTTTATCTATTACTAATGATGATCCCAAAATTGCCAGGGAAGTAGTAGATTTAGAGCATGGAAAAGTCTAGAAAGGGACCATGGTTGATGAAATTGCATCTTTGGAAAAAACTTAGGCTTAGGATCTCGTGGAGTTATCGATTGGGAAGAAACCCATTGGAAGAAAATGTGTTTTTAAGAAAAATATGATGTAGAAGGAAAGGTGGAGAAATAGAAAGCTCGATTGGTAGAAAAATATTATTCTTAGTTGTCTAGAATTTATTTTGGTGATAATTTTTCTCTCATTTCAAAGTTAGTTTCTATTAGATTAATTTTATCTGTTGTTGCTACTTTTGATTTTGAGGTAAAAAAATGGATGTGAAGACAACATTTTTTCACGTGGATATGAAAGAAGAGATCTACATGAATAAACCTAAAGGATTTGCAGTGAAGGGTAAGAAAGAATTGGTATGCAAGTTAAAAATAAACATGTGTGGGTTAAAACATTCACTAAGGATTTGGTATCAAAAATTTAATACATATATATGGGGAATTGCCTTCACCAGTAGATCACTTTGTGTATTTTAAATTAATTCGTGATCATGTTATTTATTTGGTATTCCATGTGGATGATACGTTGTTCATTGGAAATGATAAGGAAATTATCTAGGATTTGAAGACCTAATTGTCCTCAAAATTCAACATGAAGGATATTGTTGCTGCAAAACATATTTTGGGCATGCAAAATAAATGAAATAAAGAAAAAAGGAAGCTCTCATTAAACCAAATGAAGTATGTTGACACAATACTATAGATGTTTAATATGAAAGATAGTAAACCATTAAAGGTTCCTATTACTCTAGGTGTAAAGTTATTTGCTGAACGATGTGCCAAGACATAAGAAGAGGAAGAAGACGTCTCATGTTCCATACGCAGATGTAGTCAATAGCCTAATGTATCCAATGGTCTATACTAAACTAGACATTGCACATGCGGTGGGAGTATTGCGTAGGTTTATGTCAAAAACAGGGAAGGAGCATTGAACAACAATGAAGTAGGTTTTCAGGTATTTGCGTGGCACTAGTGATTATGGTCTATCCTACTAAGGAATACCAAGATTGGAAAAAGTTTTGCACATTTGTGGCTTTGTTGATGCATATTGGGATAGAGATACAGATCGAATAAGATCTACTAGTGGGTATGTGTTTAACCTATTTGGAGGAGCAGTCAGTTGGATGAGAAAGAGACAACGTGTAGTGGCACTTTCTACTACATAGGCAGAATACATGGCAACCACTCATGCAAGCAAGGAAGTAGTTTGGTTGAAGATATTTTGTTCAAGTATGGGGTTAGTATAACTTGATATAAGGATAGACTGTGACAACCAAAGTGTAATTTTCTTGGCAAATAAGTGTTCTTATCAATATAAGACAAAGCAAATTTATGTTTAGTATCACTTTTTTAGGGATATGGTTCAGGACAAAATTGTGTTTTTGGTAAGGGTCAACACTTTGAAGAATGTTTCAAATGCATTGACGAAGTCTGTGATAACTAAGAATTTTTCTTTGTGTAGATAGGAATTGCAGGTGTGGACCAATGACTATGCTCTCCTGTCACCCCCTATGTGGAAAAGAAAACAATAAGTGGGAGAATGTTGGTTATGTGTTATATTCTTTACATGAATAATCGTACACATAGGGGGGTGGCTCATAGGGAGGGCATTAGTCCACCCTATATGCTGCATCGGGCATAGTAGGGGGGTCACAAGGGTGGCACATCCCCCCTTTTTGGGGGGTTTGTTGTGGGGGGGGTTGGGGGGGGTCGGGTAGCTCCCCTAAATGGGGTCCATGGCAACGCCAAAAGAAATTTTGTTAGGACCTTATAATAAGTGGGTGAACCTACCTATGGTTTTGTGCATGGGTTTTGCACATGGTTTTGGGCATGAAGGTTTTCTTCCCACGATATTTTCTAGATCTAGTCAAGGGAACTATGGTTATGTTCCAATCCAGGCTTAATGGATTGGGGTTTATGAATGTTTCTACATGTATATATGTGTTGTAACATTGAAAGGAACATAATGAGAAATCAATCTGGTAGTCCTAGTTTTGGGATCCAGGGGAAAATATTTGTGTATATTTTTTATGTTCTCACCATTATATCTTTTTTTCTTTTAAGAATTGGTTTTAGGTAATTTCTTTACAGGTTTAAAACACATAAGTTACTAGTCCTGGAGCCTTGGTTTGACGAATGCTCTAGAGCCCTTGGTGGGTTGAGTTACTAGTCCTGGAGCCTCGGTTAAACAAATGCTCTAGAGCCTGTAGCATCTGTGCATTGAGTTACTATTCTTGGAGCTAGGTCGGAAAAAATGCTCTAGAGCCCTAGACAACTTGGGTAGACATCGATCTTGTGATAGTTAGTGATGTTCAACCATGAGGTGGAATCTCTAGTTTAGGTTTAAGGTGGTTTGGCCTCTAGAAGCCCTGGTTTCATTTTTCTTGGTTTAATCCATGAGATGCCACATTCATGCTTAGAATATGGAGTGGGGGTGATTGGCTAAAAGAATAATTTGGTTTAGCCCAATCTATGGTCAAATGGTATGTGTAAGTCCCTAACTTGGTTGGTATTTTCATATGTTAATAAGAGGTATTTTCTATTGTGATCTATGAGCATATGTATGGATTATGATAGCGATATTGTGGCTGAGTTACCATGGTTTACATGTTGGTTAATTTTTTATTATATGGTGTTCATATGATGTGTATCTTCGATGGATCTTGTCATGTGTTCTGTTATCTATTGATTGTTCAATGAATGTTTCAGATAACAAATGTTATTGCATCTAAGATGAGAGGGAATTAGACATTCTTGATGAATATTAGATAAGTCTCAGATCCCATTATTTAGATATGCATTCATGACCTATAGATTACATGTTTACAATATGTTTGACGAATGTTTATCATGGTTAGGCTTGGTTAGGTCAAGTCCTTGATTAATTGTTGTGGTAGAGGCATTTTCCTTGTGTTATTTTTTTTTGGAAAGTCTCATCAAGTTTTTAGAAGTGTTGAGAATGCAACAAGATGATGGAGCTTAGTGGAAAGGAGTCACCTTCACTAAGTGGGCCCGCAGGCAAATTATGGCACAAAGTCTATTTTTAAACTATGTCTATTTTTAGACATATGGATCATGGTATATGAGTTGCAAGATGTTGTTTATGGATGATTAGTCATGTTGGGAAAAATAGATGGACTTCTATTTTTGGATCACAGTAGGAGTGATCAGAGTCTATTTTTAGACTGCTAGTCAAACATAGAAAAGTCAAATATTATTGTCTCATAATAATATTTAGACTATAAACATTATCTTATCCTCTTGGAGCACTTCAGTTTGAGCTATAGATGTGGCACATGCAGCTGTCAGAAGGAAATACGCTTTTCTTATGAGTCAGTTGATAAATTGCATGCAAGACATCAGTTAGAACTCATGCATGTGAGTTCTATGGAGTTGGATGTGGAGTTGATGGAGTTGTGTTCAGTTTGACTTGGTTAAACTAGTTGTAATTAGTCTAACTGCAAATAGAATAGTGATGAGTGATGTGAATTAATTGATTAAATTAATTCACTAATTATTTACTCATAATGCAACTGAAGGATACATCAGTTAACTCAGTGCATGTACAGTTCAGTGGAGACAGGTGTTAGAGGTTGAGATTGCTATTAGTTGTGACTATAGTTGTGCATGATATCTTGCACAAATCAATGTATTGAGTATGCCTATGAGAATTGCCCAATATATGCCCAGTGAATAGCCTATGCTCACGTGATTTCTAGTGTGAGTGATTTTCACTTGGTATTGTGAAATAGAGGCAGGCAAAGCAGCGGAGGAGATTTGAACCTGTGACTTGTTCGGATCTGAGCTAGTTTTGTGTGTAATAGGTGGAGATAGTGCTGGATACTTGTGAGGAGCATTGTATTATGTAATGTTACATTTTCTCAATCATTAATATATAGATAGTGTGGGGTTTTCAGCTGTAAGCTTTCCCTGGGTTACATACTGTGTCAATGTGTGCATGTTATTGATGTTTCATTGTTTTTGATGCTGCTAAATTGATGATCAACGTAGAGGAGGTTATGTATTATGCATGTATTCTGCAATAGTGTATAATCGGGATAATCTCTGTTGAATATGTGTTTATTATTCAAAATTTCTACATGGTATCAGAGCTGTTGATCATAAGATCTACTATTCAGGAAGTGTTTACATTCTATTTCTTTAGGCAGAGTCTGTAATCAGGCCAGGTAGCCTCTGGATTCATCCTTTCTTTGGAAGGTGAGATATCCAGTAAAAGCCCATATAGTCAATCTCTGTACGAGAAATACTTTTTTCTCATGAATCTTAGATCAGAGGCGGTTGAGTTTGGAGCTGGTGGAATTCGAATTTGCAGCAGTGTTTTCTTGGTGTCAACGTTGCAATGTCTTTCAACGGATTGCGATTGGAGTATGCTCTTGAGGGTAGCTCAAACTATATTGCATGGAAGGACATGATGGAGGTGGTGTTGGATGATAACGGGCTAAAGGAGTTCATATAGGTTGACTTTGGTCAGATCTTGTGCAGGAGGAGATCAGGCAGAATACCAGGGATGGATCTTCATCAAAGGGACCTGATGAATAAAATTGTGCTTTGGCTACCAAAGCAAAGAATGGGAAGAGCAAGAAAGCTTCTCAATCTGGTACAAAAGGCAAGAAGAAGGACATGTCCAAGGTGAAGTGTTTTCACTGTCACCAGCATGGACACTATGCCACTAATTGTCCGCAGAAGAAGAATAACAAGCAAGCTACTAGATCTACAGCAGGAGAGGCTCTAGCCTCGCAGTTTGAGCTTGATTTTTCATTGATCACATGCTTGGTTTAAAGTGTGATGGGATCAGTATGGTTCTTGGACAGTGGTGCATCTTTTCACATGATAGGAGATCGAGATTTGTTTTCTAATCTGGAGGACAAAGATCTTGGAGTGCACATCGAGATGGCTGATGATAGTAGATACAGTGCGACCGATATCGATACCATTTCCTTTGAGAGGGAGTCTGGTAAACCCTTCGTAATGAAGGAAGTGATGCATGTTCCAGGATTGAAGAAGAATCTTATCTCTATGGTGATGTTAGAAGACAAGGGATATGATGTTGTTTTCAGTGAGGGAAAGGCTTTCCTGCGTAGCAAGACAACTGGAGAAACCCGGAAGATAGGGGTTCGAGTGAGGAACCTTTATCAGTTGCATGTAGAGGGATGCACAGCAATGGCATGCAAGGTAGAAGGATTGGTGAGCCGGGATGATGGCCAGCTGTGGCACAAGAGATTGGGTCACCTTCACCATGGAGCCTTGAAGATACTGCAACAAATCACTACAGGGCTTCCTAAAGGCACTCTTGCGCAGTCAGATCAGTGCACGGGGTGTACTTTGGGAAAGTTTTTGAAAGCCACCTTTCACGAGAAGGATAGTCATGCCACGATGATCCTTGAGAGAATTCACACAGACATGTGTGGACCTTTCTCAGTAGCTTCGACAACAAAACACAGGTATTATGTGATTTTTGTTGATGATTTCTCTCGTAAGTGCTGGATCTTCTTCATGCAGAAGAAGAGCGAGACATACTCAAAGTTTTGTGAGTTCAAAGCACTGGTCAAGAAGGAGTCGGGGAAGAAGGTGAAGGCTCTTAGGAGTGATAATGGTGGTGAATACATCTCTGGCAAGTTCAAGGACTTTTGCAGTGCAGAAGGGATTCGAAGAGAGCTCATAGCTCCCCATAACCCATAGCAGAACGAGGTTGCATGATCAGGGTCTGACACTTCACTTGTGCGCTGAAGCATGCAATACAACAGTTTATGTGCAGAACCATTGTCCTCACATGATACCTGGCATGAGTACACCCGACGAGGCTTATTCTAGTAAGAAGCATGATCTTTCTCATTTGAGTATTTTTGGTGATAACGTTTACATGCATGTGACAAAGGATGCCAGGAAGAAGTTGGAGCTGACCACAGAGGTTGGGATATTTGTGGGGTACACTGATACGCCCCACAACTATCATGTGTATCTGCTAGACTGTGGTAAGACTATTGTGCGACGGGATATAAAATTTCAGGAGGAGAAAGCCATGAAGTGTTCGCTTTAGAGGGAGCTACACTTGCATGCAGATGAGGAGCTATTCGTTCCTAAAGATGAGCTTCAGGACGTGGATCAGCCATAGGATGAAGTTCATGGAGTGGAAGAGACCACTCATTTAGCGCCAACCATCAGAGGGCGAAAGCGGTTAATAGAAGCTGAGCGACTGGCTCAAGATGCAGAGAAAGTTGTAGGACCACCTACAGCCCAATGCAGGCAGAGATAGTCACCTGATCAGTACACTGGATACATGGATCTTATGAGCAAATGTGTTGTGACTGAGCCATCCTCTTTCGAGGAAGCTGTGGAGGATCCCGCATGGGTAGACTCCATGGTGGAAGAGTATGATTCGATTGTCAGAAACAGTGCATGGGAGATTGTTCCTAGACCGGAAGGGAAATTAGTGGTGGGTTCAAGATGGATCTACAAAGTTAAGTAGGCAGCTGATGGGAGTGTGGAGAAGTACAAGGCAAGATTGTTGCCTGAGGCTTTTCACAGATAGAGGGGATTGATTATGAGGAGACCTTTGAACCTATCGCAAGGTATTCTTCCATACTGACGATTCTTGCTCTCTCAGTGCAGATGGGGTGGCACCTTCATTAGATGGATGTGAAGACTACGTTACTCAACAGATTCATTGAGGAGGAGGTGTACATTGATTAGCCCAAAGGTTTTGAGATCTTCAGCAGTGAGTCGCATGTGTGCAGGCTCAAGAGAGCGTTGTATGGGTTGAAACAAGCACCATGTGCTTGGTACACATAGATAGACAGTTATTTCACAGGGCTTGGATTCTACAAGAGTGAGGTGGATCCTAACCTATACCAGATTGTGATGGAGGGTAAGTTGCTTATCATTGTACTTTATGTAGATGATTTGATTCTAACGGGTGATGAGCTGTTGATACTTTCATGCAAGGATGATCTTGCTAAGGAGTTTGAGATGAAGGACTTGGGAATCCTTGATTATTTCCTGGGATTGAAAATTTGGCAACGCAGTGATGGACTATTTGTTTCTTAGGGTAAGTATGCTAGGGAGATACTGGAGAAGTTCAACATGCATGGCTGAAAGCCTGTTGATACTCCTCTTCCTGGAGGTTGGGGGAAGGAGGATGCCACTTCGGCAGAAGAAGTGGATGCCACTGTTTATCGACAGTTGGTGGGGTCGCTTATGTATCTGGTCAATACACGACTTGATATATGCTATGTTATTAACCATCTTTCACAAGCTATGGTTAAGCCAACCAAGCTCTTATGGAAGGCGGGCAAGCATGTATTGCATTATTTGAGAGGCACATTGGGATATGGTTTGTGGTACAAACAAGAGGATGAGGTGAAGCTATGTGGCTTCACGGATGCAGATTGGGTAGGGAGCCCAACGGACAGAAAGAGCACATCAGGAGGGGTCTTCAGTATTGGGTCGATAGCAGTTTCTTGGTATAGCAGGAAGCAGAGATCCGTGGCACTCAGTTCAGCAGAGGCTGAGTATATGGCAGCAAGTTTGGCTGCATGGGAGGCTATATGGATGAGGAAGATCCTGGTCAGTTTGTTCAGTTCTCACTTGGATCCTACTATGATTTATTGTGATAAATAGAGTTGCATTAAACTCTTGGCTAATCTTGTATTTCATGATAGATCTAAGCACATTGACATCAGGTACCATCATATCAGAGATCGTGTGCAGCAGAGAATCATGTTACTTTCATACATTCCAACAGAGGATCAGGATGCTGATATCTTGACGAAGGTGCTCACCAGGAGAAAATTCGAATACCACCGAGGAAGGATAGGGGTTGCTAATAATCCATATCTTGTTGAGAGGGAGTGTTGAGAATGCAACAAGATGATGGAGCTTAGTGGAAAGGAGTTGCCTTCACTAAGTGGGCCCACAGGCAAATTATGGCGCAAAGTCTATTTTTAGACTATGTCTATTTTAGACATATGGATCATGGTCTATGAGTTGTACGATGTTGTTTATGGATGATTTTTCACGTTGGGAAAAATATATGGACTTCTATTTTTGGATCACAGCAGAAGTGATCAGAGTCTATTTTTAGACTGCTAGTCAAAAATAGAAAAGTCAAATATTATTGTCTCATAATAATATTTAGACTATAAAAGTTATCTTATCCTCTTGGAGCACTTCATTTTGAGCTACAGATGTGGCACATGCAGCTGTTAGAAGGAAATACGCTTTTCTTATGAGTCAGTTGAGAAATTGCATGCAAGACATCAGTTAGAACTCATGCATGTGAGTTCTATGGAGTTGGATGTGGAGTTGATGGAGTTGTGTTCAGTTTGACTTGGTTAAACTAGTTGTAATTAGTCTAACTGCAAATAGAATAGTGATGAGTGATGTGAATTAATTGATTAAATTAATTCACTAATTATTTACTCATAATGCAACTGAAGGATACATCAGTTAACTCAGTGCATGTACAGTTTAGTGGAGACAGGTGTTAGAGGTTGAGATTGCTATTAGTTGTGACTATAGTTGTGCATGATATCTTGCACAAATCAATGTATTGAGTATGCCTATGAGAATTGCCCAATATATGCCCAGTGAATAGCCTATGCTCACGTGATTTCTAGTGTGAGTGATTTTCACTTGGTATTGTGAAATAGAGGCAGGCAAAGCAGCTGAGGAGATTTGAACCTGTGACTTGTTCGGATCTGAGCTAGTTTTGTGTGTAACAGGTGGAGATACTGCTGGATATTCGTGAGGAATATTGTACTATGTAATGTTACATGTTATCAATCATTAATATACAAATAGTGTGGGGTTTTCAGCTGTAAGCTTTCCCTGGGTTACATACTGTGTTAATGTGTGCATGCTATTGATGTTTCATTGTTTTTGATGTTGCTAAATTGATGATCAATGTAGAGGAGGTTATGTATTATGCATGTATTCTACAATAGTGCATAATCAGGATAATCTCTGTTGAATATGTGTTTATTATTCAAAATTTCTACAAGAAGTGATTTGGAGTCTAGCTCTGAAAAGGTGACACAAATCTCGCAGTGGCAGCTGAAAGGTGAGAAATTGGGACTAAAAGTGCTACCTTTCATACTTATGCATGTGACTGGAGGCCTAAAATTTCATGTTTGTAGGTTTATGCATGTCAATAGCAACCTAGGTTAGTGAAAAAGTAGTTTAGCTGAGGGTCTGGGCACCTGGAGTGGTTATTTAGCTCCTCGGGGTCTTGTAGCTCCTGAGGAAGGCTAGTAAAGTTTCAATTTATCAATTCCACTTCCTTAACTATACTTAGGAGGTTGATATCGTACTAAATCCTAATCAGGTATTTACCCTGGTGAACTGATGAACTTGGTTAAGTGTGGGAGGAGGACATATTTTCCTTCAATTTCCTCCTCACATGCAACCTTTGACCTTTCACCTCCCTTTCCTCCTATTTTCCTTTATTTTCATAAATAAATGCCAAATAATACCTCTTGCCTTTCCAAAGCCTTTGACATTGCCTTTTCCAATTTCCTTAGCCATAATAAACTAAAATGAACACCCCACAAGGATATTTTCCCAACATTCATATTGAAATATGTGTCCCATGACCCTAGTCTTATTTTTCATTTATTAACTTTATTACATGAACTTTTAACCCGAGTTTGTTACAACAAGTTCTTACTCTAAGGAAAGATTATGAGAAAGTAAAAATATAGGTAAAGACATATGAATCACTACAAAAGATTATCAATGAACAACATTCTCCTCTAATAAAGACACGTATTGGTTGCAACCACATGGCTTCAGATTCATGGTGTGATAACAAGAACAATGAACATAAGGTTTTTCAAAAGAAAACTGAATCAAGTCACACATTTGAAAGGAAATCTCCTAGATCAAAGTCAAGATCAGTCCCTAGGTATCAAGGATATTTTCATTGATACTATTTATGTTGTAACTCATTTGGGCATAAGGTCATTGATTGTAGGCCAAGCATTTGGAATGGAAGAAAAATATGGGATAAGTTCGAGCACATGATTATAAATTGCAAGCATATTTAGCAGAAGAAGGAACATCATTCAGACATGTAGGGAAGATTATCCCTACTACAGTCCATCATTATTAAAATCATAATTATAATAGTGACAACAAAAGTGAATGCGAGGTACATACCATCATGAATAAATATTTATGATTCTCATGTTTAAAGGATCAATGATGTAGGATCTCGGGGGCTATGTATATGTATCTTGATGATTCCCGGTTTTTTTTATTTTGATGATGTTTATATTACTGACACTAAATCTAATGAAGTAGTAGTGAACAGGAATAGGCATGTCATGTTCAAGGGGATATTTTTTGTAAACACCAACATTTTAAATTTTTTACACATTATTCATGAAGAATAGTCATGTGTATACGCGGCTTGGGGCTTAGACAGTCACATAGGGTTTCATGTGGTGAAAATGAATGGCACAGATTTAGGGGGAGATTCTCATATGGTTCCATTATTTTATTTTTGGCATTCTCATTCGGCATTGATTTGTTACATTTTGTTGATTATACCCATATGTTTCTTAGGTGTGTTGTTGATTCACGGTGAGTTGTTGCAAAATCTTATATTTTTGTTGATAGAATGGTTCTTTGATACATTTTATAATTTATGAGATGGATATGATCAAATTTGATGATGAAAAGTTGGCACAGGTTTAGGGGCAGCATATGAGATTCTTATAATAGCTCATTGATTAGCATTATGGTTTCTTGAGAACTCCTTGTTGCATGATGGTGTTTATGATGATTTCATGGTTATTATTTCTATTATCTGTTTTATTTCATTTTCTCACTACTAGAGATGATGCATGAATTACCTATAATGAATTTATTCTTGAGTTACACTTGGTGTGATACACATTATGAGGAGGATGTGTATGATATGATCACATATTGATGTTATTTGAGAAATTGGTGCTACATTACCTTATCTCACACAAATTCTTGATGATGGGGATGTTCATGCTTCTATGTTGACACAATCAGATGATTATGTTGCATATTCATATGTGGTAATGACTATCATGTCTTGCTACCTCATTATTGAGATTCTTAGTTTTGGTTGTAAGTGTCATATATGTCTCTTGATGTAAAGGTCATGCAAAAACCCATGTTGTAAATCATTAGAAACTTCAGTCATGTATGGGCTATTGGGATAAAGTCATGTCATCTATGTCATCCCATTGTTTTGGGACATTGATTTAGAATTTGGGTCCAATATGTTTTGTTTTTGATGTAATCATGGGATCCTAGAGTCATTGGTGATAGGAAATGTTATTTTTATTGCATATCTTTAGAAGGTTGGACATATTCTCAAGGGGAGAATCATCAATACCTACAAGGAAGTACTTCATCCCTTTTCCCTTGATGTCAAAGGGAAGAGAAGTTTGGTGTTTGGTGAGAAGAATTGGTGTTTGCAGGTGTTTTCAAGTGGTGTCCAAACACAAAAGTGGTTGCCATCAAGTCCAAAGGGGGGGATTGTTGGAATTATGGATAATGTGTTGTTCTTGATGGAAACTTGCTTGATAAAGATGTTCTTGATGTAAAAATTGTGATAATATGATGATCATGGAACTAAAAAAGATAACATGCACAGATGTTATAGAGGATATGGACAGAGAAATGGTAGTTCAATTACAGATGAATGAAAAAAGTGGAGTTTGAGAACGTATAGGTGGTTCCTGTGAATAAGGGTTGCGTACGTACAAAGGTATTGTGAGAAAGAGTCACGTACACAATATGAAACATGGAAATATAGATACCACCAGTCATTACCATGGTAGTTTCTCACAGTAATTAGGGTGACAACATTTATTTAATCCTATCAAGGAATACTAATGACATTAACAATGGATTTACCTAAGGTAATGGCTAAGGAAAAATACTATATAAGGAGATGGAGATGAAGGTATTGGGTGTGCAAGTAAAGGTTATTCATATATGATTTGATCTAGAATACGTGTGCACTAGGGAGCAAGGAGATGGCTCATATCTAGTAGATATGAAAGTATTGTGAAGACTAATTAATACACTTTCTTGATTTGTTCATGCTTGTAGTTAACAATGATAGATATATGGTTATAATTATACTATGTTATGAATGTATGGAAGTGAAGATTGCATAATGTAAGATGTGTTTGCAGCAAATGTATGCTTCAGTAATTTAAGATCTATATGTTGGTTTTCTTCTGAATAGTCACATATATACGTGAATCTGTTTCTGGTTAGTACATTGAGATTGGTACATGGGTGTTGCACAAAATAAGTGTGTATATCCTTTTATCTACGTAATAACAATCACATATATATTTTGAGTTAAATATAGTCAAGGATTGTAGTGCTACTTGATGATAACAGTTGATGAGTTTTTTTGTATTTTCTATGGTCTGTCAATGAGCTCTATTTGTATCTGGAAGTATTGATTTGATTGGTTGTGAATTGATTTGATCCGGTTGCAATGGTTGGTTGATATTGGTTTGCTTCAATATTATTAGTTGGCTTACAATGCTTCAGTGATTCATATTTTGAGATTCAGTATTTCAATTTGGTATTCATCTTTTTGTTGATGAAAGGTGGCCTACAGGTTTTGATGTTCTGAGTCAGGTGGATCCAGTCCAAAATATTATGAAATGTGTTCCACAATGTGTTGAGGGTTGGAGCTTTTAGTAAAGGTGTGAGAGCTTCCCTCTAGTGGTAGATGGTAAACTTATTTAGGGGGTAGGTGCTCCCTTCGGTAGGAGATGGTAAACATGATTAGGGAGTTGTAGCTCACTTCCAGTGGGTGCTGGAGAACGAGTGGAGATTTTTGCATCCTATAAGTGGGTGCCTTGTATTGGTAAGAGTCTGTGTTAGTACAAGGTGTAATGAATATTTTCTTTATGATAAAATAATAATACATAGATGATGAGAGTGGTGGTTTTCCCCCACATTGGGTTTCCACCTAAACTCTTGGTGTTCTATGTGTGTTTCTTATGTGTTGTGATTTATATATTATTTAGTTCATACCAGATGGTTAATGAATCAATTGCTAAAAATATGCAACTGCTGTCAAATTAAACTTTGGACAAATCCCTTGATTGATATAATTATTTCATTGAATTCCTCTTTTCAAAAGGAGAAAAATTGACCTAAAGATCACTCAAATCGGATAAGGGAAAGTTTACTTATAAAGAAATACCCACATGTCCATATTTGATAAGGTCAGCCCTAAAGAAAATTGGACCACCTTGAAAGGCTATAAATACAAGTTCCCTCTACCTCATTTAGACATAACGATGAGACTCTCTTCTATCTTTTTTTTGGATTACAATGGCCTGAGGCTCATCTATAGAGGATCAAGTTCGCTCTAACGTGAAATTGCAGGGTATGAAGCTCACATTTCAGATCTTGGGTTTTGGGCCATAATCGCAGGAAAAGCATAGAAGAATCCAAACTATATTCACTCTCTCAGAGGCTCATGCATGTGACTGGACCCTTCTAGTCAAATGGACACTCATTATGCATGCAACTGAGAATTAACGTTTCCATAGTACATGTCTAACCCCAGTCGCTCGCTTGCCACACTTAAGGGAGTGATTGGGATGCCATAGTCACTCACGTATCTCCTCCTCCATGTGACCAAGAACTAAAAAATGAAATATCAGTCTTTCAAATATTTCATTGAGTGACTGCAATGTTCAGTTGTTGACTATAGACAGTGAAAGTTCATTACAGACTTTAGAATCAGGGTTTTCAGTATATACATTGTGTTGTCTTAAGGGGATTCGACCCAGGTTCAAATTATTTTGCGCACCAAAAAAACCCTCAACCATTATCCCATTCGGTGATGACCTGCAAGAAGATCACATTCTCACCCGAAGTGGTTATGGGAGGTTGCAAAACTAGGCTTATGCAACTAGAGGGATATTGCGCTGTGGCACCTGTGTGTTTTCTTATATTTTATATTGATCTACAACTTCGCATACATAAAAGACTTCGCGCTTATCTATTACTTCACATATTTGTGCTTATTACATAAACATATCAGAGAACAATATAACATGTATTATTTTTCATAAATAAGTAAAAAGATGCATTTCAGTACATATGAAGACAAATTAAGAATACAGATACACAAGACTTTGCCAAAACTTCTTGTTTTCATTAAGATGGATCTTTCAGTACATACAACTTCTTTGACCTCTGCACCCAGCTTTATGTGGTCTATGCACTGAGCTACAATTTCTTCCAAGGCCTTTGCACGTGCAACTATAGAGCCTTCCTTTCAAGGCCCAAAATATAGACTACAGACAGAAAGTACGATCAATTCATCTATGTGTGTCTCCCCTCAACAAAGAATTACATCTCCTTATATATATTTCATTACTACAAAACCATGGTCCACATACTATGGATTTGATAAAACAATGAGCTAAAACCCTGATACCTGTTACAAAATGAGGGGCTTTGACCCACCGTAAAGCCCCTAGACATTCCACAATGAATAGAACTTTGCGGACTCCATGCTTTGCTCCTACAAATGCAGAATCTTTGACCAAAAATAGACCAACTTGGGTCATGCACAATAGGCCCCCAACACTGACATGTGACTCATCCCGAGTCACTCAACTTTGGTGCCCTTGATCTTTGCTGTAATTCAATTGTAGATGTGTTATAGACAATTTTGTGCCTTACAGCAACAAGCATGAATTGTCAATAATCCAAGGGATCCAAAGTTCCCTAAACATGATGTTCCTACCCCTAGAGGAACAAGGTCAGCAAACCAACAACTCTCAGATCATTTCTCCACCTGAAAACACTCAAAAACAAGCAATCCTGAAATCAAAGCAGGTGCTCCACTAGGTTTCTGCGCTGAAACTCAGTTGCTCCATGGTGTACCTGCGTTGCAAAGCAAGTGGGACAAAGGCCAACTGCGCTGAGCGAGAAGGGACAAGTGGCACAGTGATTCATTGCTTTGGAATCTTCCAAAAATGACACTTGGATCAGGTATTTCGCCTTGTGATGAGTTAGAGGCTCTGTTTCTCCAAGTGGAAGCAAAGTTCTCCAAGTGGACTCAAGAACTGAAGATCAACTAAAGATTAACTGAAGAGAGAGAGGACACAAGGCAGCTACACATCAGTTGCAAGCTGACTCATCCTTTCTCAATTCATCTATATATTGAGCTCTCTCCTATGAGCTCAGGAGGCTGGAATTTTGTGCAAAGTAATGATATGCTGTTGGTTTCACTACTGAGTTATTGGGTGATTGTTTGAGAGAGGTGAAGAAGAGCAATTCTTTCTGCTGGGAGGTGTTGCTGGGTTGGAGCCTTCAATGGTTGTAATACTCTCAGAACCTTTATTTCTTCATTAATAAAAGCTATTGAGGTTCTTCTATGTGCTCTTGTTTCAATTATATATTGTGATGATTGCATGTTTGGTTTACACTAATCCATGAACCAGTTATGATTGCATGCCTCTTGTAGTTTCCTTCTTTGTTATTTTGCAGGATCTCATCGTAGCTGGACGAGCAGAAGAACAAAGAGCTAGGAGCAAGCGGCCAAAGAGAAGAGTTTGGATTCGACATTAAGCGCAAGGCAACGGTTAGTGCTTTCTCCATTCTCTTTTGCTTTCATAAAGAAGTAAACCTTAAGTAGTTTGTTTTACAGTTGTTGCTAAGGAACTGTCACCCTTAGAGTGGGATAGGGTCATCCGAGTCGGATACGTTTCCCTACAACAAAATGGCGACTCCGCTGGGGATCGTATCCGTTTGATTGTGTTTGTATTATTTTGCTATTCATTTCCTGAACAAAAGAGTACCAAATCGAAAAGCTTTTGACTATATCAAAAGCGAAGTAGAGGGCAGCTACTCTTGCTCATTTTCTGAGTAAATTCATGATTTGAAGAGCTGATCTACAAGGATCCTTGTAAGCTCTTAGTGATAGCTTTACACCTTCTTAATCATCCCTTTGAGTGTGCTTGACTGATTGCTTCTGATTTGAGCAAAAACCGTGCATTTTTGAGAAAATTATGACCCGGAAACTGTGAAAACGCAATTCTCGTTTTCCAAAGCAGGTAGTACACAGGCTACCTACTTTGCAACGCAGGTCCCGAAGGGGCTACCTGCGCTGAGAGCCAGTTTGGCTGTGCAGAGCCTGCGTTGGCCCAAATTTGCCTAGTGCATTTGGGGTTTCCTCCTTTCTCTTGCCTGTTTTCACTTAGTTTTGCTGCTAGGTGTCAGTCTTGTGCCTGTTTTGAAACCAATATTACTTGCCATCATTCTGCCTCTGTTATATAACGAAATTGTACTTTTTCTTTGTATTTCTTACTCATTTACAATTTCCCATAACGAAAAGTAAATTAGTCATGCTTTTGGCCTCTTAGATCTGAACCTGTGTTAGGCATTTTGCTGGTCTAAAGAGTTAGCTTGTTTGCTGTCCATAGCTGATTAGTCATTTTACTTTCGTTAGTATGGTTTGATTTCATGTATTTCCAGTGATTAAGCAAGTGAATCTTAAGGTGTCTTTTGATTTTGGACAAACTTGTTTACTGTCGCTTTAAATCGAAATCAAAGTTATATGACCACTTTCTTTTTGTAATCCATCCACATTAAGAAAGGGAAAAGAAAATACATGCATTGTGCATTTTGCATTTGAAAAAGTTTGCATGATGATTTAGGAGAGAGTGCATTAGTTTGTGCTGTATGAACTATGTGAAAAGAATTTGCCTTTCTTCTCCCTCAGTAGTTAAGATTTTCATCAGTCAAAAAGATTTGAAAAAGCTTGCTTCTCATCTTAGGCTGCATTTAGGAATTTGTTATATACATCTCGTGGTGAACCTTGAAAGGCAAACTTTAAAAAGATCAACTTAAAATATACTGAATGAACCTAACAACACATTTGAAACATAACGCAAACACATAGAGGTCTAGGTAGAGACGTGTTCCGGCGTCGTTAAACATAGTGACTGTCGATCTCTACGAAGGTGGGTGATTCCTCCTGAGAGTCGGTGGCACTAATACGGACTTGTGCTCCCACGTACCGTCGCGTATATATTGGGAGACCCCTATAGGCAATTATCCTTTATCCTTAGGAAGCCGTGTCAGCCGCCCTACTGATCGCGATGCAGTGAACACAGCATTCACGAAGATCGACCACCCGTACCGTAAAACGTATTCTGTGGTTTCGCGAAAGGTTTGGCACACCCTCTGCCTAGATCTCCAGAGCAGTTTCTTTTGGCCCTTTTCAAACTCTATAACTAAAAAGGTCCAACCGAGCATTTGTCACTTCAGGCTCGTTAATACATCGAAGGAGACTAGAGTCATCTTTAGCTTTTTCTCGACTCTTAAAACATGAAAAAGAAAAGTTATGTTTAAAAGCGTCTAATAAAATTCATTCAAATCGGAAACACAAATTTTCCCCTTTATATTTTAGTTGATCGAGTAATCCGCAATCGTGGAAGAAAGTCAATTGAATATCCGTCGTTCTCGGAGGCTTGCGAGTCAACCGTCTTTGTCTCCGGAATCGAAAACAATCCGGACAAAGCGAGCTCGTCGAACCAGTTCAAAATCTCCTTTAAAAGTTAGAACAAGTGTTCCAACAACATCTGAGATTCTGGTCACTCCAAACATTTCCGGAAACCCTGCCTCCATAGAAGAAGTTCAACCGCCACAGAGGGACAGTAACACTGATCCTAGTCTGGGGGCAAATACTTGTATGACTGAACCAGTTCCATCTGTAACCGGTCCAGAGAGTTTTGTTCCTCAAACATCTGTCGCTGTCGATACAACCCCTTCTTCGGCACCGGAAATCTTTTACGGACCTGACGGTCTTCCCCTTCCACCTGGTCTGATTGCGATAGAGGAAATTATAGAGGAACCGCAAGTATCCACTCCAATTCAATTTGGAGTAGGGGTCACTCTATTTCCTGCTACAACAGAAGTTTGTCCATCACCAGTGGAAGTTCCTGTAGAATCACTAGGCGATCAATTGGATAGACTAAAAATGTTTGAACAACCATCGACATCTAGGACTGTGTCAAATAACACGGCAATGGCAGAATTACCTGCCGCAAATCCAACAATGTTCGCCGGCATACCATCTGTCCCAACTAACTCTCAATCGCTAGAAGGAGTCCACCAAGAGACTATCTCGACAGTATGGTCTGTTCCTGTTTGTTCCAGAGTAATGTCTGGTAACTCTCATGGTGAGACTCATCAAATTGACCCTTTTGGGAATCTAATTAGGCCATCCAGTCCTCCAGGACAATCAATTGCCTTGAGTTCTGGATTGCTACCGTATGGGGGGCAGTATGCCCTTTCATTACCCCCTCCGGGAGGGTACCCATACAGGAGTTCTCAACCTTATTCAAGTTATGGCGGAATTGCAACAAGTAGTTGGGTACCTATGATATCCCAGCCACCGAGAGTTGTATATTCTATGCAGCAGTGTGTACCTGCGACAAACATCCCAACTACACCGGCTATTGTGACCGTGTCGCAAGTTCAAACAATGCCTGTTGTATGTCAACCTCAGATGGCTCAGGTTCTCATGCAACAGCCCCTTGACCCTGCGACCCAACCACAATCACCTACTGGTGGGGCAACACAAGTACAGTTGGGTACAACTACCCCACATCTTGGTCCAATAGTTAGTGTAGCGCAACAACCCATGGTGTCGCAACCGTGGATAATGCAATACCAACAGCCGCAATTCCAACAAGTGTACCAAGGTTCTGAACAGCAAATATTTGCGAATACTGGACAACCATATTTTCAAAATGGTCAAAATCAACCACTTTATAGTGGTCAAGTCCATCAACCATATTCATCATACCAACATCAACTCCATTATGCTGGTATGCAAAGACCGACTGTTCAGACGATTCCATCGTATCCTGGTTACGCTTCACCTAACTTGAATCAACAGTTACCATTCGTGGCGACTTTAGAGTTGCCTGATTTACATCGGTTAACCAATGATCGAATTGCTTACGCCCCTTGGTGGCCAGTGATTCCGCACAAACTTCCATCCGACATTCCTAAATTCAATGGAAATCCAGGTGAAGACCCGTCGAATCATGTGATGACATTTCATCTATGGTGTTCGTCGAACACTTTAAATGACGATTCGATAAGGCTTCGCCTCTTTCAGAGGACATTGACAGGTCCAGCGGCAAAATGGTATATAGAATTGCCTAGAGCTTCGTTCGACAATTTTAGCTCCCTTGCCACGACATTCTTAACCCACTTCCAATTACCAATAAGGTATGAAACCGGAACAGAAATATTGACTAACTTCAAACAGACAACCGCAACTCATATATCAGATCATATACATGAGTGGCGACGTCGACGAAGAATGGTTAAAACATACGTTCCCGATTAGCTTTTAGCTGAGTGGTTTATAAAGTCGTTACTTCCGGCCATAACGGAAGATGTGGCAAAGGGGGGAGTCGTAACAGAAGAGCAGGTTATCGCTCGTGCACAATATTTGGACTTAGTATATACTCAGTCCGGCACGCTCTATGACAAAATACCAGACGCCCCTAGACCAGAGTTTTCAATCCCTCCTCCTCCTAAATCAAATAGTGACTCTCATGCCGGCGATGGCGTGATTGACACAGCAAACACGAATCCGAAAAGGACCAATCAAAAGAAGGCTCGTAAGGATTCGAATCAAAATGTGCATGAAGAAGTTCTTGCTTCGGAAGTAAATGCCGTATCGACAGATAAGGGCAAAGAAACCAATCAACCAGGAAGCAAGAAAAATCAAAACAAAGGGAAGAAGAAGAAACAAGGAGAGTCATCTCCTCGAAAAACTTCTTCGAGCCCTCCTCGAGATAGGAAACCACCTTATGGGTGTCAGATATGTGATGAGGATCACTGGACGAGAGAATGTCCATACAAAGCTGATCTAAAAAGATTCTTAAAGAGTTCACAAACTCCAGCTGTGTTAACTGATCCGTTTCCCGATCAAGGAAAAAATCTAGTTGGTAGTGGAAATGCTTCACCGTCGCAAGTGCTTATGTTATCGATATCGAAGCAACAGAATGATGCTTTGATTTCGACAAGGAACAGAGATTACGGGAATCCACAGGTGTCGAACGATAAAGGTAAAGATCAACCTAGCAGTTCGACAACAACTTCGGCAGAAGTTGTACCCCCCATCACGCATGAATTAACAATAAAACCGCCAAAGGGAGTAGTACACAAGTCAACATTTAATCCTCGTGCCAGAGCGGCACAACATTATAATATAGTGGAAGATTTGGCGCAATCGCCGTCTGCTATGTCGACTCTTGAAGTACTACAAAATTGCCCATCCCAAAGGCAGGCATTGTTATCAGCAATTGGTGGGGTGGATCCTAAAAATTCCAATCTTGTATCCTTTGATCACAAAGGATATGATCCTCAGTTACCAGCTCAACTAGCTTTCCTCGTCCAAGTGAAAGCCCTCAACAAAACTGTTCATCGAACAATTATTGATGAGGGGGCATCGACATGTATTATGTCGATGAGTTGCTGGAAAACTTTAGGATCTCCAACCTTGTCACGATCATCGACAACATTAAAAGCATTCGACGGAAGGACATATACCCCTTACGGTATCCTTAGTAACTTGAAAGTTGAACTAGGGGGAAAAACAGTAGAAATAGATGTTGAAGTCATCGATGGCAATCTTGACTATAACATCCTACTGGGAAGACCATGGATTTATGCCATGGAAGCTGTTGTGTCGACCTATTTTAGGAAAATCGCATTCCCCTTTCAAGGAGAGATTACGATCATTGACCAAAAAAATTTCCTCCCTAATGGTTCACAAGTTACAGGAAGCGTTCCTCTGATCCATGGAAGCGACCATTCGTTTCAAAATATCGGAGTAGGCCTACTAAAGGATCCTACATTAATGGGAACTTTCACCCTTCCGCCAACGTTCATGGTGGGAGAAGTGGCGACAGTAGGAACCTGCAATATGATATCTTCCGCACAAAAGATGTCAGAAAACGATATCAGCATGGATCATGCAAAGGTTTTGTCCCCAAGACCAATAGAAGTATTGCAGCAATCAATTTTCTTGGCCTGGGGGGCAACCCCAAATCAACGCTCATCAAGCGTTTGGATAGATAGGTCTAGAGAATATGGCACCCCTTTAAGTCCTTGGTCGCGAGTGCATGGAACCGACAAAGGAATAGTCCAATCAATGGTAATTGACGGGGCACCATGGAGTGATTCCCACCATCGCTCCCTTCTCACGGGTTGTGGGGAAGATACTCAAAATAACCTTTATCATCCTTCAGTTTTCGATTTTCTATTGAGTACTGTAAATACAGTAGGCAATGAGGATAGTTCTTTTACTATGTCAACCTCATTAAAAAATGAAACGATCCCCTTTCCAGATCTCAAAGGTAAACCTTCATTCCAACCAACAAAGTTGAATGCAATGAAGCTTGGGGGGCATGCACGTCGATTTGCGTTATTATGCTGGGGGCATGCAAACATATCATCGAGCAGTTTTAGCAATGTTCATGCTCGTTAAAAAATAAACGCAAGAATCGAGGAGTTTTGTACAGAGTTCATGCTCGTTAAAAAATAAACACAAGTTGTGAGCAATCTTTCCCTACAGTTCAAGCTCATCCAGAAAAAATGAACCGGTAAACAACCTCGAGAAATGTAACCTTTGAAAGCCATATTAAAAGCCCTTGGTCGTGTTTATATGCCACCACCTCCATCCGTTCATTTGGCCAATCGTTCACCTCCATATGTTTGTTTACCCATTTTGAGGAACAGCTGCGAAGAGTGATTTCACTTAGCCATCCTTGTGACACTACCGTGATTGGAGAATTCCAACCTGTACCTGGAATCTGCTGCTATCCCTGTCACTCATTCCTCAAAAGACAAGTCTTCTTTGAGCTCTTTTCACTGACTCGTAAAATATGAAAAGTTTGCCGAGTTTTGGCCTTCCAGCTCGTTAAAGGACAAGAAGAGCTATCCCTCCTCTAGATTTTAATCTTTTTGGACCTGAGGGATTATTACACAAAAAGATCGAGCGCTTGTTTTGTTCGGCTCGTTAAAGAAATCGAAAATTCATCCCTTCTGTATTGTTTTATACTTTTTCGGACTTAAGGGATTAGAAGACGAAAAAGGAATTTTGGAGTTAACTTTTCGTACCTTTTCAGACTCTCTAAAAATGAAAAGGACTGAGTTTTCTTTGTCGTTAGACTCGTTAAAATGATTGAATAGCGACAAACTTGTCTTTAGACGAGAACGAGTTTCCCTATCGCTAGGCTCGTTAAAACATAGCGATGGGCTTGCCCGAAGGGCAGGTTATAGAACAAGCATATGTTATCCTCCTCAAGCTTGACAAAAATAAAGAGGTACTGGTCAGCAATGACTGGGGAAAAATTGGGAGAACCTCACAGCATTAATGGTAGCAAGTCGCTCTTGAGCATGACACTTTGTCCTCCGTATCACATCGGGTTGGGTTGTTTCATTCACCGGTCTCATAACCATGGTCCTCGCCACACCATCCACAATTGGGGTAATGCTACCAATCCATCACATCAGTGTCGTTATATGTTCAAGAGATGTGGTTCTGTAAAGAGTCAACCGTGTTCCACCCACTGCCATACATTATCCTTCATCCACTTCATGACCGCCACCCTGAATCATACATCACAGTTTGTTTTCACCTCATCACAATCACTAGCTCCGTTCCGTGTCACTGATGTGGGATTCATTAAGGCCCTCCTTTGACGGATCGCTCCTTGTCGACATCAGCTCATTATCCAAGGAGTTGATCTAGGAACACCCCCCTCAGTACTTTGAAGCTTGCATGCCTCAATGGCAAGTTTCTCACTTCCGGCAACAGGTATACATCAATGACCTTCGACCAGAATATTTTGCATGGTGGTCGACGCCAAGTCTTTTATTCCCACCATGTGGATTGTACTGCCGTACCTTGAGGGTCATCATCCTTATCGGTGACTCCTCTCGCACTTGTTAACGGTTTACATCATTGACCGGTAATCAAGCGATGTCTTTCCATGTTCGACTTCAAGAAATTCTCACATGGATCGACTTGTACATCGAGTGAAGATCAGAAGAGATTGAAGACCCCGGATCTAGTTTCATCCATCCGGGCTGCGATATATATTCAGGACATAAAGACATTTGATATGTACACCATTACAGCAGATGATCATCCTTCTCAAAGGATGATAATTTCAGCAGAGAATTATCAGTCTACAATCAGACGATCGTCTGTTCTATGTACCAAAATGTATTTATAAAGCTGAGCATGGGAATGCCCGCCTCAGCTAGATCATGAAAAATGTATGAAAAATAATGTATTGTATTGTATCTTATTACAGGACACTTCTCAGCAGATTGAATGAACTTCGGATCCTCTCAATAAAGCATTTCACCCGATAAACGACCTCATACTTTAGGGGGCATCTGTTATAGACAATTTTGTGCCTTACAGCAACAAGCATGAATTGTCAATAATCCAAGGGATCCAAAGTTCCCTAAACATGATGTTCCTACCCCTATAGGAACAAGGTCAGCAAACCAACAGCTCTCAGATCAGTTCTCCACCTGAAAACACTCAAAAACAAGCAATCCTGAAATCAAAGCAGGTGCTCCACTAGGTTTCTGCGCTGAAACTCAGTTGCTCCATGGTGTACCTGCGTTGCAAAGCAAGTGGGACAAAGGCCACCTGCGCTGAGCGAGAAGGGACAAGTGGCACAGTGAGTCATTGCTTTGGAATCTTCCAAAAATGACACTTGGATCAGGTATTTCGCCTTGTGATGAGTTAGAGGCTCTGTTTCTCCAAGTGGAAGCAAAGTTCTCCAAGTGGACTCAAGAACTGAAGATCAACTAAAGATTAACTGAAGAGAGAGAGGACACAAGGCAGCTACACATCAGTTGCAAGATAACTCATCCTTTCTCAATTCATCTATATATTGAGCTCTCTCCTATGAGCTCAGGAGGCTGGAATTTTGTGCAAAGTAATGATATGCTGTTGGTTTCACTACTGAGTTATTGGGTGATTGTTTGAGAGAGGTGAAGAAGAGCAATTCTTTCTGCTGGGAGGTGTTGCTGGGTTGGAGCCTTCAATGGTTGTAATACTCTCAGAACCTTTATTTCTTCATTAATAAAAGCTATTGAGGTTCTTCTATGTGCTCTTGTTTCAATTATATATTGTGATGATTGCATGTTTGGTTTACACTAATCCATGAACCAGTTATGATTGCATGCCTCTTGTAGTTTCCTTCTTTGTTATTTTGCAGGATCTCATCGTAGCTGGACGAGCAGAAGAACAAAGAGCTAGGAGCAAGCGGCCAAAGAGAAGAGTTTGGATTCGACATTAAGCGCAAGGCAACGGTTAGTGCTTTCTCCATTCTCTTTTGCTTTCATAAAGAAGTAAACCTTAAGTAGTTTGTTTTACAGTTGTTGCTAAGGAACTGTCACCCTTAGAGTGGGATAGGGTCATCCGAGTCGGATACTTTTCCCTACAACAAGATGGCATTTGATTATGGACTATTTGTACTACATGCTTCTCCTCTCGATGCACTTCTTCCAGCAAACGCGTCTGTGGTTGCTCTGAAAGTTTTCTGCAACATTTGTTTCTCCCTCAGTCGTAGCTCCATGATTCTTTCATCGATTGCTTGTGAAAGTTGGAGGGCCTCATCCTACCATGACTTAGTCCTCTCTGTCAAAATTTGCACTTTCCTCTGAAGACCTTCAATTAGTTTCTCGAGATTCTTCCCTTCAGTGATGTTGGCAAGCCTCTATGAGACTAGTAGGGTCTTCTCCATTGCCAGGATCTCTTCCTACTGCTTCTTCTTTGCTTATAGCTCCTCTTCAATCCTCTCAATATTTGGATCCTCCTGCAGTAAGGTATAAATATGCATGGTTTCATCTAGTATTTTAGCACAATTTGCCACTATGTCAGAGATTCCTTTCAGATAAAATTTCAAATCCTTTTCCCTCTGATCACGTACTTTTGGTGGTGTGACTAGCTAAAGCCTCATTTTCAGCTCAGTAATATTGACTTCATACTCAAAATTCATATCTGCAAGGTTATTCTTTGAGTTTGTTATCATGAGGGAATGCGTCGCGACCTTTTCTACTGGTGACTCCTCTTCACAAAACTTCATGTTAGGAAATATACTACAAGTATCTATAATGAATTTTTCCATCTACTGTTGTTGTTGACATGATCCATCCCTTTCCTTTATCAATTAATTGAGCTCCTTCTTTAGTGAAGCTCTATCCTTCTCCACCTGAATACTTAACATCAAAGTGCATTGTTCTTGCTCCTATAGTTAATCTGCAATACTTTTATGGAGCTCATGTAATACCTAAATCAACAACATTGAAATGTTCATCTTGAAACTATCCTTGGATTTTTCTCATTCTTTATCTTCTGTTAATTCAAACTGTAATGATCTAGTTGTTACCTACAAAATTCTTACTCCAAATGTTGTTTCTATTCGTTGCTCTTGCTATGGTAGCTGAACTGTCTGTGCTAGTTTTTTGGCTATATGTACCATTACCTTTAACTTTGTGATGCATTGCTTCACCTCTCTCAAAATTGTTCTGTAATGATTAGCGACCTTGTCCAAGGTCTCAACTATTACCTCCTCGACCTTTTCCTCAATCTCATCGATGTCCCCATCAGTGAGGAAAAGTGGTATTGTGCCCTTAGATTATTTTGCCTTATTTTTTTTCCTTGGGCCTGACGTAGTTACTACAGGTACCCTATTTTTGATGAAGAACGATGACTCCTATGTTGGATCTACATCATTGAGAGGGTCGTGGAAATATTGTTTTGTCTTAGGCTTTGTCTCTGGCTCTGGTTCCTCTACTTCTTTTCCTTTTTGTATTCCACTTGGACCCATGTGTTGCATGGTCCCCCTGTTTCTTTAGTGTCATCTATGATTGGGGTCATCCATTTGGCTAACCATTGTTGTATTGCTATGTGCAGGTCATCTTCGATGACCAAGTATTGCAAAAGGTGCCATGTCTCCATTGTATCCTTCCATGTGTTGATGTAGGCTCTATGAAAGTCATCCTTGAATGCTGCGATGTTTTAGTACTTCTCATACAAAATAGGTGATAACCTGGGATAGTGGTTCACCACCATGTGAAAATACATGCTCAATAGCACAAATAAAATTGTTTTCTCCTGAACATGCAACGAATCCTTAGTATGCCACAATGAGGCATACCGCATGGCTTGACATAAATATGTTTCAACAGGAGGAAATTGTGAGTCCTATGGCTCCTTCCATGAAATCAGCACAATGGTCAAGATCAACCACGTGTAATGAAATGTCTTCCCTTCCTCCTACACTTCTCGACAATCCTCCAAAAACTCCATACATAAGTACCCAGCCTAGTTAAATAGAACCCAATCACTACATTGTGAAGCCAAAGAAACCATGACTGCTAGAACTTCATTTGCTCCACACTTCCTCATTATTTTTCCTACTAAAATATGTGTGGCAAAGTGTAGCCATTGTTCATTGATAGAGTTGATATCATAACCACACAACTTCTTAATAATCCTCAACTTCTCCTTCATGGTCAATGTCATTGCCTTGTCTTGTTTTTCACCAACAAAATATTCAGCAAGGTCCTTTCCTTGTTGAGGTGGACCCGTAATCCTTCTTATCAACATTTCATCAATCGGTATCCTCATCCCCAACCAGATGCATTCATCATGCACCAATACTAGTAACTGTCGCACACATGATGTGTTGGATGTGCTTCTATTGGAGTGTGGCACATATAGCATGTTTAACAAGCCTAATCTCTACAATCCTGCAGTCCACTAGTGTGGCTCCAACCTCGTAACTCTACTATTTGGATAATAATCTTGGTGTAGGTACTTGCTTGGTTCGAACTATGGATATTTACTTTTGTCATTAAATTCTCAGTCCTCCATTTTCAGTTGTGGGATTTTCCCCAACACTTCACCTTCAAATGACACTTTCTCTGGTAGCAATGTTGTGAATGTGCTGAACTTCACATCTTTGGATCCTCGACTAGCTTGGTGCTCGGTTTTCTCGGTGGAAAATATGGTGGCAGTATAGAGGGATTTTTTGTGCCTCTGTCTCTGTCTAAGGCATCTCGGCTTCCTCCTCGTTGTCATGAATTTCCTCTAGTTCTTCTTGTTGTACTAGCTTCTTCACCTTCACCTTGCATTGCTTATCTTTCTTGGGCTTCGTTTGCTACTCCTTTTTTGCTTCTTCCATGGGGAAGTTCTTAGCTCTACTCCTTCAGATGGCCTCTTTTCAGGTCTTTTCCTTGGTTTTTCTTCTGTAACTACTTGTTTCCTTGGTGACCTCATGCACCTTGGGGACATGGGCAAATTCATTACTCCAGTTTGACTAGCCTAGGCTTCCATGACTCCTCCTAGCCCTTTCTTTGAAAATTCTCTAGAAATTTCCTCAAAGATTCTCTCATACATGCAACAACTCACTTCTCTTAGACTTAGTTGAAAATTATGAATTCTCCAGACAAAAAAGTGTAAAATGTGGTGTAGGGCATGGCCTTTATAGTGAATTTGAATTTTGAACCTTATGATTGGCTTAGATTTTACCCAGTTAATGTAGGTATGGTGCTAGATTGAGTTAGTTGTGCTTCATAAATGAATTTCTCCCATGAATTAACTTTATTTTAACGATATCTTTTTCCTTCCAAAATTTATATTTTTCTGGTTATATTTGAGAATCACATTGTAATTTTCCCTCCATCAAGGTTCTTCCAAAATTTGACATACTTTTGAATATTACAAAGTAATCCTTCTTTGGCGTGGTTCTTTCAGACTTTGATATGGCCCTAAATATTGTGCAATAATCCTCTTTCAGTGAAGTATCCTTCTGTAGAGTAGTGTATAGTACAGTTTTGACTTTCAACTGTAAGTGCCACCCAACAACGGAAACATCTCTTGGCTTAAGGTGGTTGGAACCAGGTTCAAAGTGTATTGTGAACCAACAAAATGCTGAACCACTGGCCCTTTCGGCAATGACCTATAAGCAAATCACAGTCTCACTCGAAGCAGTTATGGGAGGTTACAGAACCAGGTTTATAGAGCCAGAGGGATATTGCGTTGTGGCACCCATGTGTTTTCTTATATTTTATATTAATCTACAACT
Organism: Pinus tabuliformis; assembly: GCA_031772625.1. Taxonomy (NCBI): domain Eukaryota; kingdom Viridiplantae; phylum Streptophyta; class Pinopsida; order Pinales; family Pinaceae; genus Pinus; species Pinus tabuliformis. Next base: position 1,033,474,762 of record CM062819.1, read on the forward strand.
CCACATACATAAAATACTTCGCACTTATGCTTTACTTCACAGATTTTCGCTTATTACATAAACATATCAGAGAACAATATAACATGTATTCTTTAGTCAAAATAAGTAAAAATCATGCATATTAGTACATATGAACACAGATTAAGAATACATATACACAGACTTCACTAAAAATTCTTCATTTTATTAAGATGGGTCTTTTAGTACATACAACATCTTCGACCTGTGCACCCAACTATAGTTGGTATATGCACTCAGCTATAGACTCTTCCAAGGCCTCTATGAACTTAGCTATGGTGCATTCCTTTCAAGGCCTGAAATACAAAATAAAAACATAAGGTATGATCAATTCATCTATGTGTGTATCCCCTTAACAAAGCATTACATCTCCTTATATATATTTCATTACTACAAAACCATGGTCCACATACTATGGATTTGACAAAACAATGTTCTAAAACCATGATACCCATTACAAAATGAGGGGCTTTGACCCACCCCGAAGCCCCAAACATTACACGATGAATAGAAATTTATAGAATCCGCACACTTTTCTCCTCCAAATGTAGATTCTTTTACCAAAACTAGACTAAGTTGGGCCATGCCCAACACATGGTTAGGTTCATTTCCTGGGTGTTTTAGTTGTTTTACTGGTTATTTGCATAGATGAAGGTATGGATCATTGTACTTTGTTTTTTTGAATCATTTGATGACGATATATGAATAAGAAGGATTTGAAATGGTTTTCCACATAATGGGTTTTTCCTTGGTGTCTGACCAATCTTGGTCTCCATGTGTGAATGATTTTCTTCTATTGTTCCTTTATGTTCCGCTACATTGACGATGATGGTATTGTTATTTCTACATAGTTTCATATGATGATAAATAATGTTGCAAATATGAATAATGTTGTGATGTTATGGGGTGAAATTAATGTGTTAATGAAGAAATGAGATTATCAAAGCAAATAATATTACATCCCTATGAAATATTAACATGGTATCAAAGTCGGGCTGAAGAAAATTCATGGAGATCACCTCCATGGAGACATCTTTGATGGAATCAAGAGAAGATGGAGGAGACGTAAAATAATTCTATTGTTTTAAGGAAACCTTAATCAATTTGTGTATTAGGGTTTGATGGATATTATTAGGTTAGGATTTGAGAGAAACCCTGATTTATGGAAAAGATTTATGATATGAAATCTTGCATGGTCAATGTGAAGATGTTGAAGCATGGCAAATTTGATGAAGGCCTAGATGGCATAGCCTCTACTAAGCCTCGTTGTTGATAAAGTTTATTGAAGGCAACATTGTTATGTGGACAATGGATAGTGATGGTTCTTAATGGTTGGTTCAAGAGGGAAAGGATCACCTCTCATTGAAGATAAGTATTTCTTGACTTATGATGTTCCTTTACGTCTTTACTTTTGTCTATACTGATATATCTAATTATTGTTTTGATCATTACTTGTACTTCCTGCATATATATTTGAGTATTTGGATGATTCTAACCTCCTTGATGAGATCTACTAAGAAGATCCTTCTTAAGAATCATTTGAGATGCAGGAAAGAAAAGCTATATATGGAAAAGGTAAAGGGGCACCTGATGAAAAGATGAGAATGCTACAAAATCCCCATGTCAAATGAAAAGGTGCACGGGTATTTGAATACTACAAGGTATGCATGCTATATTATTTCAGCAGTAAAATTTGCCATCCCTAAGGTATGATGAGAATGTATATTTCTCAAATGGTTCATGCATGCATATGAAATTAATGTGGATTCGTGGTTCTTATGATGAAATCGTGCACTTGATATTGAACAAGTCTCTTACCTTCTTACATAATGACCTTATTAATTCTATGAGGCTACTTAATGTTGATATTTGATATAGTGGTATACTTGATGTTTGGCTAACATCTATCATTTTGGATATCTTGGTCCCATGAAGAATGTTAACACCTTTCTTCTAGTATATGGTAACTTGACACTATTTTTTTGTGAAATGCATGGAAGCCATGAAGATAAAAGTATAACTATGATACTGATACTCAGGATCTTTTGTTGACCATGGTTATGTTTTGATGTGTTTAGTAATTTTGGCATATGATAAAATTGAATGCCCTAACTTGATGGATTGAGTTATGCGACAAAGACATAATGCATGTGATCATGATCATTTAAGTCTACTCCTATTAAGTATTTGACACTAACCCTTGATGACATATTGATGTCACAATGAAGTAGTTTATGATAACATATATGCCCATGATGAATATGTGGATATAATATGATTTTATGATGTAATAGATCTACTAATGTATCATATAATTATAGATAAGTTGATGGCATGAATGAACATGACTGAAGTGGATTCCCATTAAGAGGGAGAACCTATCCATAAGATTTATTCTCCTATTGACATTTTCATTATATATTATTTCATGTTAAATTATGATGTATGGGCTTGATAAACAAATATCTGACATTGATGATCTGCAACAATGTTTTTATCTGAGGTGAGAGAGTTTTATCTTACCCTAAGCCTCACTCGCACGGAAGAAAGCCTACAGGTGCAACTGTAGCCTTCCAGTTTCATGGAAGATAGCTCAAGGGTGCCATTGAGGTAGTGAGATAGTTCTGGGTAGATCCAACCAGAGTCGCTCATTTACGTTGCTTCGGAGGTGAATGGGAAGACTCAGTCGCTCGCATAACATATTTAAGGGTGTGACTATAATCTCCAAACCACCTATATGGAAGGCATATGGGTGTGACTATAATCTCCCAATGAACTGTTGCAAGGTTAGCAACGCACTAAGCGGCTTCCTGCTGGATCTCCTGTATGCTTTTTTCCAAGACCAAGGTGTCAGAACTACTTGCATGCATGTGTGCCTGTGGCCCCTGCATCTGTGCAAGTTTGCCTTCAATTTCTGTTGTGATGGTGAAGACCTCGTCGATCCAAGGTTGAATGCATACCTTCAGGACTACTTCTTTGTGTCGTTCTGCATCCCCCTGTTCTTTCAGTGCTTTGGCCTATTGCATCCACGCGAGCCTTTGAGTGAGGGCCATCGTTAGCACAGTTCCTTTCATGCTATCATAATCCTACTAGAGTTCTCGTGCCTTTGTTTCTAAGCGCTGGATGTTGGGGTCCTCCTGCAGGTTCGTGAGGACCTCAAATGACTCCTCCAACACTATGGTGCAGTCTCTCATTGGACTGCTGATCTCATCCAGTCCTATTGTAATAGTGCTAGTGCTCTATTCTCTTACTTTTGGAGGGGTCAATGGTTGTGCCTTTAACAGCAACTCTATGATTTGAAGGTTCAGCTCCAGCTGAACCTTTGTCATTTCCTCCCGCACCTCACGCACCCCTGCTACTAGCCTGTGGATGCACGCCTCTACTGGTGTGTCTGCTGAGATGGCCAACTCAGGGATGATTTGACAAGCTTCATTTAGTACCTATACCAGCTGTTGATTCTGCAACACCACTTCATTGCGCTACAAGCTCAACTATTCCATGTTTATTTTCTGCTCACCTAGTACTTGCAGCATACAGCTGGCCTGTTGGCCTCATTTGTTGTCACTAGTGCCCCTTCTGGAAGAACTATGGTATTTTTCACTCGAGCGTGCAACATTTTCTCTGCTCCCATTTTCCTGACTATGAGGCTAGTTTAAAGGGTACCAACCTGAGGAGTGCGCACTTGCAACTCCTGCAAATGTGCTCTGAGGGCCCCCAACATAATCTGGTTCTCCTACACAAAATTCTGGAGGGCCTCGGAGGTGACATCACGCACTGTCTTGCCGATGTCATGCAGATCACCCTCGGTAATGGTGATTGGGTCAATAGACAACTTTGATGCCTTGACCTTCTTGTGCGGCCTTGTCCACTTGGTCCGGTACTGGTGCTTCAGCTGTGTTGATGCTGGTTTTGGGTCCACGCCTCCCTCCTCTTCCTCTGCTTCCTGCCCATGTGAAGATGAATTTTGGCCCTCGTGCACCTTCGCGGCTACCTCCTACTCTATTACTACTACTACGAACTTTTTATGTTTAGTTGTTGTCTGTGTAGCGTCCTGTGCCTCTTGCACTTCTGTTGACACTGCCTCCTTCCTTCTCTTCTCTGCCAACTACGCCTTGTGCAGTTTGGCCTCCACTTTCTTCCTCTACACTGCAAACTTTTCTATTGTTGTGATATCTGTAGTGCGCCACTTTGGCGGCCATGTCTCTAGTACATTAAAGATTACATCATCCATGGCTACAAAGGGTAGCTCTCTCCATTTCTTAGCCAGGTCCTTACACTCTCTGATGTATATGCTGTGAAGGTCTACCTTAAACTCTGCAAAACATTGCAAGCTCTTGTAGACAGTGGGTGATAACTACAACTTGTGGTTGATCACCATTCTGAGGTTCATCTCCATGAACACCCAGAATATCTTACTGTTTTGGATCTGGTTTGCATCCTTTGTGGTCTAGATCAAAGCGTACTTTGTGGCCTCTAGCAGATCACTGTCAATTGTGGGGAACTGACTGTCCTCTGGAAATTCCCCTACCACGAGCACTATGGATAGTAGAAGCCATGCATACTGGAATGATTTTACTTTTTCTTGAGCTTCGCAACAATTCCCCAAGAATTCCTTACAAAGGAACTCGGACTAGTTAAACTGGACCCCTTCCATTCACTTCTCAGCAAGTTCTACCACCTACACGAGTACCTTGTCCACGCGACACTTTCACATAACCTTACCATCCAAAATTTGGGTCACCACTCTTACTACTTTGTTGTTGATGATTGATATGGCGTAGCTCCTTTTCTTCTTTTCTAGTTTATACTTCTTTTTCATGGCCTTCACAATGGCCAAGTCATTGCTTTTCCCCTCTGAGATATCTGCGGGGTCCTCTCCTTTGCATGGCAGCTGGGTGATGTAGTGAATCAAGTGTTCCATGATGGGGATGGGCTCCTCCAGCCACAAACACCTACCATGAACTAGGAAAAGCAGCTACCTGATGATGAAAATTGTTATTGGGGAGCAGTGGAAATGCAGCACCCAAAGCAAGTTTAGTAGCCTTGCCTTGTCCACTCCATGCAACCACTTTCGTGGCTCTAATTTGTAACCCCCATTGTGGTGTTCTGCTTAGGCTTCATGAGCTACGCGGTCTCTAGGTGAGGAAACTTCTCGTGGTCAGTGAGGTCCCAATATTCACATTTTAAGCTAGGCACCTGTCCCAGGTGCGTGCCCTCAAAAATGATGTTGTCTGGGAGGAGCAGGGTTTGGAGAGAGCTCTTGCTCTCATCAAGATCCTTGGGCACTTTAGCCTTCACCTTCTATGGGGGGATATATGTGGGAAGCTTTATGGGAGGGTGCATAGGCTTAGTTTCCTCCTCCATGCCTCCATCCTCATCTTCTTTGATGATAAGGTCCTCTAGGTCTTCCTCCTCCTCATTGGCTTCTATGTTAATGACTTTCTCCTTATCCTCCATCATCATCCTGGTGCGCAGCAGGTTTCGTTGGGACACACGTATGGGAACCATCACCTGTTTCTCTATCTTTGGTCTTTGCACACGCAGTGATTTAGGGATTTCTGCGACAATCCCGATGCCTTCAGGGGCATCCCCTATAGTTAGGGCCTGCATGGCCTCTTCAGTGGTCATCTCTATAATTTCCATAACTTCCTCAGATGCTGCAATTGCATCTGACCAAAAGTCTATTGCTCACGTACTCAAGGGCTCAATCAATGCTCTACAGAGGTCAAACATGACACTGCTCAAGCTACATAGGGTATACAACTTCTCAATTCACAAATGACCAAGTTTTGTTTGTTGGGAAGCCCTTTGTAATTTATAGTGAATTTTGAATTTGAATTCGACCATTCCCCCCAAATCCGATTCATTAATACTCCCTTGGCGGCTGATTTTCCAAAATCTTGCACATAAATTGCTTCTTAAATGCCTGTTGCCCACTCCATTTTGTCTTAATTCGAGCATCACATCATGAATAGTGACTTCAATAGTCAATTTGTGGCCAACCCACATGGCAGCACATCCCCCCTTGTGCAATTGCGGACCCTGTGACTCTTTGCTTCTACGTGCAACTCCAACATTGTGTAGCTCCCGGGCACAATAGTTTATAGTCCCACACCTCCTTTCAACTGCCTGGGGTGCTAATACTTTACTTCCCTCAGCTAGTCAAGTGGCCGCACCAACTGTATAGGGTTTCATTCGGTCATCCATCACTTTTCCTGGAAAATACCCACCTTTTATTGTTAATAGCGGCATTGTGCACTTTATCATCTGCAACGTGCCACCTTGGTTGATTCACCTAGTAATGTGCGGTCTAAGCCAAGGCATCAGATTGATCAATTCATGGCAATAGTCCTCAAACTTGTCAGCATGATCGTGTGCATCCTGTGTTATCACCCAAGTCTTTTTATCAAGAAAATATTCCTTTATCCCGTCCTCCAGCTTTCTGACTTCTACTTCTACTAGAGGGCTTTTATTCCTTAATTGCACCCTTTGTTTCTCAAGCTATTAGAGCCTAAAATTTCCCTGTTTGATTTCTTCTTCCAAGGTTTCATGAATCGTCGTATCTACTAGTGCTGCCATCTGCAAACTAGGCATTTCATGCTCTATGGGGCTTGTAGCGTTTGCTTCATACTCCAGCCTCAGTGGTGCCTGCGTCGTCGGGTTCTTACACGAGATCCTATAAGCCCATAGAACCATTGGTACACATAGGTCCCAGTTAGTATGCTTCTCATTGTGGACCTTGTTTAGTGCTTCGCACACTTTCTTCAAGGCCTCTGCATGGATAACCTTCTACACACTGGGTCTTTTCATACTTCGTGGTTCCAACCGGAGGGGTTGTTCGTGCCATTTCCTTGCCTGCGCCTACTTACTGACTGTGTCTCCTAACGTGAATATTGTGTGCATCCCCGCAGGTTTCGTACCATATGGCTACATCCATCTAGATAGGTGGGTGCGCAGACCATTTCGTTTGGAAATTTTGTCTATTAGTCACATCTAAGGCTTCCCAAACTACATGCACATCATCCTTATGCACTCATGCCAGTCCTCAAAAATTCTTTGGTGCGTACCCCACCACCTTGCAGACATAGCGTGCAGTACCCACTCCAAAGCTTTGAAATGTTTCTGTTCTGGCACTTCTCTTTCAAATCTTCTCAAGAAGTCATCCACCTCACTTAACCCATGATAGTAGGCAGGTCCCTCACCTTTGTTGATACGCAACGCAATGATCTCGTCATCATGTTACAGTTTAGTGTGGTTACCTCATGTAACTGGTTCTACCATCATTCTATTTCCTTGTCTGAATCCAATGTGCAGGAGCTTTCATGCTCCCATGAGATTCGTCCATCCGCGATCGGATTCACCCAATCTCTCTCATGCAGTTATCTTGTATATGCAGTCCATGTCATCTTCGTTGTCGTATTCATGCACCGGCGCTGTATAGTGCGATCCTTCTGCAGGGTCTAAAGGTACAACCACGCACAGAGTCATTTTCTCAAAAATCATCTTGTGCTTCTTCAGATTTATCACCCCATTCATGTCCGTGGCCCAATCTATTCCTAATAGCGTAGGGTAGTGATTCTTGTCATCAACAATCTCTATCACTTTGGAATTTGCTAGTGCACTTGCTCCTTTTATATCTACTATGATTCCCTACAATCTCCCCATAGGCAGGATCTTTTGTTGGTTTTCCATTTGTAGTTGGATAGGAGACCATTGCATTGTAGGCCTTCCCATGCACTCCCATGTCTGCTTCGACAGGATGTTCGCGTCTGATCCTAGATCCAGAATCACTTTGTCCATCTCATATTCTCCAACTTGCATGGTCAAACTCATCTCCCTTCCCATTTGCGTTGTGTGCTTTCTGAGCTTTTGGACTATGTGCGGTTCTCCTTGCGTGGTGCCAGCACATCTATTTATGAGTTCCTATAGCCCCTTTACAGCCTTGCTGTCACGCAGCAGCTTCATGCATGTTTCCAGGAACGTGGTGAGCAATGATGGGTCCATTTCCAGCTCCAGTTTGTCTTTACTTCTTGAAGTGGAGGCATCATCGAAGCTCCTCTTGGCTTCCATGAAGGTTTCCTTAGCGTGTTCCAAATCAAACTCTCGCTCCTTCATTGCAGCCTTGCTAACCCAACTACTTTCTTCAGGCTACTTGCCTTTATCATCTCCTGCCATAATTCCACTTTAGAGGATAATATTTACATTAGGATCTTCCTCATACGGCTCAGACCTCATCATTTGTAGGCTCTGAGTTGGGGGAGGTTGGAGTGCTCCTTTATCGCATAACCATGCTATCAGTGTGGGACAATCCTCCATCTCATGATTAAACAATGTACAATACAAGCATGATGGTCACGTTGGATTTGAACAATCATGGGCATAATGTCATTGCCCTTTGCAATTGTAACATATCAGCTATCTGTGACCCCTTCCTAGTCCTCCTCCACCTTGACCTCGTCCACGCCCCTAAAATCCGATTCATGCCATTCCTGCATTCTAGTCAAGGGGACGAGTTTCGGCCTGAACTCTATAGGTAGGAGTATGATCCATCATCATCTCATAACTCCTACAGGTGTGCTCAACATGGCCTACTGATCTACAAAAATTGCAGAACAACTTTTGTGAATTTTGTGTGTACTTTTGTAATAAGTGGCAATTGTCTGTAGCATGCTTTCCTCCTATTTGACAAATCGCGCACCATAATGCAGGCACCGTGCTTGGTCCTGCTTGTGCCTTCAGTCTCAATGGCATTGGTCCTCCTCCCACGAGGTAATTTTTGAATACTCGGCAATGGTCCTTGTCATGTCCCTGGCCCTTGTACTTTATGCACCATACCTCATCACGCACTTTTAGGTGAGTTGTCCTATCTTGTTTCAAACTCTACATCTCAAGGCACAAGTTTTTCAATTGTGCGTGAATCTGCTGAACTCCCATGTTGGGATCTTGTATCGAGGTCACATGCAATATTATTGAGACCTATAAAGCATCGACCTGAGTTGTTAGCCTCTTTTGTGACAACACGTTCTTAGATGCAGCGTTAACGATGCTACAAACTATTTGTGGTGTTGTCCATCCATTAATGTCATGTTAGCTTCACGAGTTGTGTAGTTTGGTATTTGATCCAGCTCCAAAGGGGTCTCACCTGGCAACATTTTGATTTCCTTAAACCTCGACTATGCCTCTGACTTTTCCCTGCTAAATTCTTTGTATAGTGCAGCTTGGATATCTGTGATCCCTGCATTCGGATTGTCATTGGAATGCTTAATGTACTAGGTTAGCCCACAATCCTGCAGAGCATTGGCCAATGTTGCCTTCTTTATATTGTCATCCATGACTCCCTATGCTTACCATACAACTTTTATCATGAACCAAAACTAGTCTAGATCCTCATTCCCTACTCCTTTAAACACTGGCAACTTTATCGCGATCGCCATATTTATTCGTGGTGGTGGTGGAGGTGGTATGGGTGAAGATGGGGGTTAAGAGGGTGAAACTCATGGCGGTGTGGGTGGGGGTGTTATGTGCAAAATGCTCTACCTTATCAAATTGATCGCACTTCTTGGTGAGACCTTCGTGAGATCTTCTTCGCCCCCTCACGGAGGTGAAATCAAGGGGCTAGTTTCTAATTTTGTACTACCTTTGTTTTTGTAGATTCTCCCACTTCGCATAGCCCCAAACATCAATTTATTCGCATAACCCATTTTTCACATAGTAGCATTTAAATCTAGGTGTTCAAAGATTTAACGTACATACCTCGTGGCCCTTTGAGGAAGCGTCATTCTACCTTGCTATAGCTGACTGAAGTATCTACTGCGAACTCAGTGATGAATCCTACTATAATTCGATCGATCCAGTGATCAATAGCGTGCGTGATCTTACCCTCCAATGCTTCCAATCTATGCACCAATTCTGGAGTCCACACAATAGGTCTATCGAGTTTACACCTTCCTTGGCTATCTGCTAGCTTTGTGATCCACTCGTATAGCTCATTAGAGAAAGATGCAAAGAAAATTTCATGGATCTCTATATATAAGTAGCAGTCTGACCACTCTTCCTTTGATAGTCATACATTCTTGTTTTCCTACGTCGCAAACTCGTGAATCTTTCTATCCAACCAATCTTCAATTCATTTCTTTGTCAGATTCCAGTGATATGACATCAAACATCTCTATGCAGATCCCGGTCCCAGCAAAGGAACCAATTGTTGGCTTGTTGGAGCCTGAGCCAGGTTCGGAGTTAATTAGCCAAACAAATCCCCATACTAATGGCCCTTTCGGCAATAGTCCGTGGATCGCGGACTAAGGTCTCACTCGAAGTAGTCTGGGGGGTCTGGAACTAGGTTTCTACACCCATGAGATGTCTTAAGGGTTGAACTGTTCCAATTGTTAGTCCTTTCACAAAGATTTCTTCGTACACTTCCCAGGCCTTCGTGCCCTGATATACTTGCTTTCGCGCAACCCTAAACAGGGGTTGTGGGGCTTCGCGTTGTTGGAGCAGTGCTCTGCGCTATTTCCCTAAGTCACACCTAAGATCTTACTTATCTCCCTATCCCAGTCAATTATCTTCTCATAAATGGATGTCTTACGTTATATTTATTTATACAATACATTCATATAAGTTTGCGCAGCAAATAAATAGTACACTAGCAATTTATACCCAATCATACATCAAAATAGGAAAAGATACACAGAAATATGGTAAACTTCTCTTTACTAATTCTTCCAATAGTTACAGACTTGACCTATCTTGCGCACTTAGATGCAGACTACTAGGCCTCTGTGCACTCAGCTACAGAGCCTTCTCCTACTCTACGACCCAAAGACACACTTTTCACTTCAGCTCAGTCTCTTAGACTCATCATGCTTCTTCTTGCTACGTTATACACTTAGATACTTGCTCTATTTATACAATCCCATGGTCCACAGACCATGGGTGGGTCTATCAAGCTAACATTACATTACAAAAACAAGGGCAGACAACCATGTGACTCTATTATAACTTTGCGCTTCACACCCATAATTCGGGGAGCCTTTACAAATGGCTTCGTCAACATTTGGGCTTTAAGCCCCAAAACATGCCTTAGGGGATTCCATGCCCAACATTTTAGGTGAGAGAGTTTCATCCTACCTTAAGCCTCACTCACACATAAGAAATCCTACATGTGCGACTATAGCCTCTCAGTTGCATGGAAGAAAGCTCAAGGGTGTCACTAAGACAGTGAGATAGTTCTGGGCAGATCCAACCACAGTCGCTCACTTAGATTGCTTCGGAGGTGACTGGGAAGACTCAGTCACTTACATAACATATTTAAGGGTGTGACTATAATCTCCCAACCACCTGTAGGGAAGGCCTATGGGTGTGAATAAGGTTGGTCAACACAAAAATGTGCATGAAATCAGATGCTCACATGAAGGATGTCAATCCTACAGATGGGGAGTAAACAATATAAAGATCCATGAGAAGGAAATTTTGAATGTTTATTATAATATGAATATATAGGCTAAACTTGTGTTTGTAGGTGACCAAGACATGCATATAGATGTTTCATTATTTTTAAAGTTTGTGCTACAATAGTTTGACATGATTTGGATGTTTAATATAGATAAGTGTTTGGATTTTTGACATGATATCTGATAATGGCTTGATATGTTTTGGAATATAGATCTCTCTATGATATAAAATTTGGTATTTGAACTAATGATTTGATTTGATGACTGATGATTTTCCTTGATGACAATGCTATCATTCAATGGCTAATATTGTTACTCGATAATGGTTTTTTACTAGCCTCCTCATTCTTAGTAAAATGGTTGAAATATTGATAGTTTTGATTCACTATGAAGTAATCTATTGATAAATTGATGGAACTTGCATGAATTATCCTTAGTGTATGAATTTTCATTTAGTGACATATTATGACCATGAGGATGAATTGATTTGATATTTCTTCCCAAATGGAAACCTTTTGGCATGCCAATAGATGAAGTCATGACTTGAAGAGAACTATTCTTGTCACTTGGTCTAAAGAATCTAATACTGTGATATTGTGTTGATTTTGATATTGGTTATAATATGATATTTATACTTTGGTGAGCTAAATTAGTTGATTTGATTGTAAAATATTGATTTATGTGAGGTTGAGCATATTAGTTTGGAAAAGTATTATGTTTGCAAAGAGCACTGTATGAAGAAAACTCCTCAATCTTTATATGTTCACATTGCTAGTTATCTGGTGAAGTTAGGATGATGTGTTCATCCAAACCTCTACTTCATAACTGTTCCAATTTATGACTTTGATTTTGATTTTTTTTTTTATATACTAATGGTCTACTATTGACAGGTAATGAGCCTCGGATAATCTAAGTAAGAGAGAGATGGTTTCTGAAACTTGGAATGGTGAATAATGGCATGATGAATCTATTTTTGGAATTTAGAAATGAAAATCATTGGACACTCAAATTGAATTTCATGATGTTGTGAAGAAATATTGTTGAACTCATCTTGGAAATCAATATTTGAATGAAGAATTGATGTTTCATTTTGAACACCTATATATATATATATATATATATATATATATATATATACATACATACATATACATACACACACATATACATATATATATAGAGAGAGAGAGAGCGATGATGTGCATAGAACCTGAATAATGTCATGATTGAGCCGCTTCACTAACATATAGTTTCCACCGAGCATCCTTCAATATATTTGCATGGGATAATCAATTTTTGTTCTTAGACATTCCTCCTGTGATATGTGACTACTTGGATGTATTGATGGTGATTAGGATCATTATTAATAAGATGATAACATTTGGATGTTTCCTTAGTATGAGATCCACCATGATATCTTGGATGAGAGCTCTGTAGCGTTACCATGTGTTACAGGGAAAAGTGTCTACACAGAACTGCTTATACCACTAAGGTGTGATAGCTACCTTAGAAACAAACAAAGTAAAGCTACTTTTGCTTTTCCTTTATGAAGTATAGATGAGAGAAGAACAAAGAAGACCAACCTCTGTCTTGCGCTAATCTCCTAGTTCGATTCCTCTCTCTCTTGATAGTCTTTCTCTACTTGCTCCCTTGCACGCCCAGCTTCACAGAGTACCTGTAAGATCACAGTAGCATAGCACTATACAAGAGCATGGATCTATAATCATAAGCAATCTAGGATCAGATGTAAATTGACCACAAAAATGCAACAAACATAAATGACACAAGAGTATGGAGGAAAACTTGAATAGCTTTTATTGATAAACAAGAAAAAGCCAAGGGGAGTTACAACCAGTTGTTCTGGCCTAGCATCATCCTCTCCGCAAGGAAGCCCCTCTTCACCTCATACAAAGCTTAGATCACCCAACAATCTGATGTTGTCTCAAGAAACCAACAGTAATTCCTTACAATATGCAAAATTCCAGTCTCTGGATCTCTGGGATGAGGGATCCATATATAGATATCTGTAAGGGAGATGAGTCATCTTGTGATTTTATTAGTGTCTTCCCTCTGATACTTCTTTCTTCCACTTGGAGATTGATGATCTCTTACTCATCCTTGGTCGAATTTAGAGAGGCAAGTGTCACAGGAGAAGTCTCTGGAAGTTTCCATGCCTCTCCACCTCACGGAATGACACTACCATTTGTCACTTCTCGCCCATCTTACCCCATAGAAGGGCTTTTTGAAATGCAATGCACCCACACAGTGTGTTTAGGTGAGATGAAATGCACTTTGCCTATGGAGCAACTGAAATGATCCTCTTTTGACCAATTCTAAGCAGGTTTTCATGGAGAACTTCTCGGAGAAGCTGTAATCAATTGACCTTATTTCTTTAGGGGTTAGAACAACACTTTTAAGGACTTAGGAGCCCTTGGTTTATGGACATTTCATGCTTGGGGTTGTAGTGCCCAAAAATGTCTATAACAGTTGCCCCTTAAAGCATGAGGTCGTTAATCTTTTGATGTTGGGTGAAATGCTTTATTATGAGGATCCGAAGTTCTTTCAAGCTGGGAGGAGACCTGTAATAAGATACAATACAATACATTATCTTCATAATATTTTCATGATCTAGCTGAGGCGGGCATTCCCATGCTCAGCTTTATAAATTCATTTTCATGTACATAGGACAGACAATCGTTTGAGTGTAGACTAATGATTCTGGTAGAGCCATCATCCCTTTGATTGGATGATTATCTGTGCAGCAATGATGTACATTTGATGTCTTTATTTCCCTGAATATATATCGCAGCCCGGATGGATGAAACTAGATTCGAGGTCTTCAATCTCGTTTGATCTTCACTCGAAGTACAAGTCTATCCATGTGAGAGATGTTCTGGAGTCGAACATGGAAAGACATCACCTGATTACCAGCCAATGATGTAAGCTGTTAACAGGCACGAGAGGGATCACCGATAATGATAATGACCCTCAACGTACTATAGTACAATTCACATGGTGTGAATAAAGGACTTGGCATCGAACACCACGCAAAATCTTTCGGTCGAAGGCCATTGATGTAAACCTGTCGCCGGAAGTGAGAAACTTGCCATTGAGGCATGCAAGCTTCAAAGTACTAAATGGGGTGTTCCTAGATCGACTTCTTGAATAATGAGCTGATGTCGACAAGAAGCGATCCGTCACAGGAGGGCCTTAATGAATCCCACATCAATGACACGGAACGGAGCAAATGATTTTAATGGAGGTGAAAACGATCTGATGACATACGGTTCAGGGTGGCGGTCATGAAAGAATGGAGTGTAAATGTATTGTAGTGGGTGAGACACAGGTGAATCTCTGAATGACTTCTCTTGAACATATCGGTGACACTGACATGATGGATTGGTATCATTACCCCAAATGTGGATGGTGTGATGGGACCATGGTGATGTGACCGGTGAATGAAACAACCCAACCCGACTTTGATGCGGAGTGAAAGTGTCATGTTCAAGAGCGACTTGCTACCAACAAAGTTTCTTCAAGTTTTCTTCCCAATTTTCCCCAGTCATTGCTGACCAGTACCTCTTTATTTTTGTCAAGCTTGAGGAGGATAACATATGCGTGTTCTATAATTTTCCCTTCGGGCAAACCCATCGCTATGTTTTAACGAGCCTAGCGATAGTGAAACTCGTTCTTGTCTGCTATGGACAAGTTTGTCGCTATTAAGTTTTAATGATTTTAACGACAAAGATAACTCGGTCCTTTTCAATTTTAGAGAGTCTGAAAAGGAACTTAAAGGAAACTCCAAAATTCCTTTTTCGTCATCTAATCCCTTAAGTCCGAAAAAGTATAAAACAATACAGAAGGGATGAATTTTCGATTCTTTTAACGAGCTGAACAAAACAAGCGCTCGATATTTTTGTGTAATAATCCCTCAGGTCCAAAAAGATTAAAATTTAGAGGAGGGATAGCACTTTTGGTCCCTTTAACGAACTAGAGAGGCCAATGGCTCGACAATATTTTCATATTTTACGAGTTAGTTGAAAAGAGCTTAAAGGAGACTCGTCTTTTGAGGAACAAGTGATAAAATTGGGTAGCAGCTGATTCCAGTTAAGGTTTGGAATGTTCCAATCATGGCAGTGTTACAAGGATGGCTAGTGAGATCACTCTTCGCAGTTGTTCCTCAAAAAGGGATAAATAACCAAATGGAGGTGAATAATCAGCCAATACAGAGTGGAGGTGATGATGAGAACACGACCAAGGCTTTTAAAGGCTGAAGTACTAAATTCACGATGGTTATTTACCGGGAAATAGTTCATTTTTTAATGATCTTAAACGCGCGGGGAAACATTTGCTCATGGCTTATGTTTATTTTTTAACGAGCTTGAACTATGCACTAAAACTGTTGGATTAATCCAGTCGTATAATAAGAATGTCCCATTTAAAAATGGCAATTTTTAGAGTTTTGCCCCACATCCTCTCTTTGTGAAAGTTAAGAAACGACTAATCCTACGAGTTTAAAGGGTTAGAGGACCTACAAATTTAAAAAATAAATAGTCGCTCTTCGCTTGCATGCCAAAAGGTTTGCATGCCCCCAGGTATAAAATAAAGTTTCAAGGCCACCTTTTGTTCTACCGACAAAACATTTGTTTTATCAGGAAAGGTAATCCTCTTTCAGGTTACCAAAGATTGTTCTATTCACAGCGCAAACAAAACATTTCTTCGGCGATGTCTACCAAAATACACAAAGGTGAGACAATCCACTCACATAACTTTGACAAGAGAATCTTGTTCCAGTCTAACCCCCTCTTCCAATCACGGACGGGGGTACAGTCTAGTCATATATCTCTCATAGAAACCTATACTATACCCGAAGTTTTCCTGCCGAAGCAGACCAGGGTGCATGCCCCCTGGGTTTCAGTCATGTCTCCTGAATCACTCGCGCTCATCAGGTGGACGGAATGGAGACTGATGAGACATTCCTTGTGTGAAAACACCATTCAGGGATGGCATATGACTATTTACTTTGTGTGATCCGAGAAATGAAAGCTGGTCTACGAGCTTGACCACTCTTCCTTCGTGCGGAAAACACATCACTCTAAAGAGCGATGAGACAATGGCTCCCATGCAATAAATATAGTCTCGTCCAAGGAGTAGATTATAATCCAAGGGTCCTTAAACTACCATTACGTTCATGTGAACGGGTTTTCGTCTCAGTGTTATGGGCATATTGGGAAGGATCCCTAACGGTCGACTGGTTCCTTTGTCAAAGCCTGTTAGGTTTCTCATCTCAGGAAAAAGCGATGGCGAACCAAGCGCTTCCCAAGTAGTCGAGGAAAGGATACTCATAGAAGCCCCTTCATCTATGATGGTACCAACCATAACCATTCTATATACTTGAGCAATAATTCGGAATGGTACACTAGCCGGTAAACGGGGTCTGCCTAGTTGATTCCAGTCGAAGGAGACAACTAGGTTGCTTGGAGGTGGGACCGAATAGATGGCCGGGTACGACTCTGACGAACTGCCCTCCTGCTGTAAAGGAATGGGTAAATTGCCCCCATGTTCATCAAAGTCTGTGCTTACGAAAATAATTTGGACGGTGTCATCCTTATTCTCTTCTGTGATTGTATCATCTGAAGATGGAACCTTTGAAGGCAAGACCGGGTCAGCTGTCGCCTCGACCTTTTGACTTTCGTCTGGTATGGGTTCAGATGGTTTGTCTTCAATGGTAGATGCTTCAGCCGACCATCTGGGTGGGTCAGCTGGTTTTTCAACTAGTGACAGACTCGGCAAGAGTTTTTTATATCCAGGAGGAAGTCGTAACGGTGAAACTGAACGATCATCCAAAACTCTTTTAGCCTCATCTAAGAAGGGACAACGGTGGACGACATGATCGCTTTCGCACAGTTTACAAGGAAATATGTATTTTCCTTTTTGTCCTGGGGCTTCACTTTCACTAGTCAACGGTGTGTTTTCAACATGATCATCAGAGGTTGATGACACCGGGTTGTGCAAACGAGGAGACCAATCCCTTAAGATCCGAGGGATGCAAGGACAATCTCTATGATAGTGGTCTCCTTTGCAAATGACACATGGTGATTTAGGCCTGGTCGGTGCAGTGTGTGGATTTTCGCTAGATGACGCTTGGTTGCCCCCTTTCGCTTTTGGATCCTTCTTCTTCTTCTCTTTCTTCTTCTTTTCCTTCTTCTTCTCAGGTACTTGATTTTTGGCTTTACCAACCCCATCAAGCGAAGAAGGAGGAGAGAAAGAATTGGAGGAAGTAGAAGGTTGGTGGGTAACTCTGGGTTCGTCTAGTTGCTGACTCGACTGTTCAAGAATTGCAGTGTTCTGAACGACAGAGGTTGAGAAGAGCCATACCGGCAAGCCGATTGTCAATCCTAGAAGCGACAATGTGGCCATATGGGGTGCTCCAACATCTCTCCAAGACGAGAAGGGACTGGGATTTCCTCCAAGGGGAATTCCTTGGTTGGTGGGTTCCATTTTCTCAACCTAAGATCAACGTAGGAAAGGGTGATGATTATTCCATTTAAAATAAATTTTAGATGCTTTGACACAACTTGTTTTTTCAATTTTTAAGACTCGAGAAAAAACAAAAGATGACTCTAGTTGCCTTCGATTTTTAATGAGCCTGAAGTGACAAGTGCTCAGATGGACCTTTTCCGTTAAGGAGTCTGAAAAGGAACGAAAGGGACTGATCTGGAAATCTAGGTAGAGGGACTACCAAACCAATCGCAAAACTGCAGAATATTTTTTACGGTACGACAGTCAATCTTCCCAAATGTTGTGTTCAGTGCATTGCGATCGATAGGGCGGCAGACATGGCTTCCTATGGATAAATGATTAAGCCTATTGTGGTCTCCCAAAATATACTCGACGGTATGTGGGAGCACAAGTCCGTACTGGCACTTATCGTCTCAAAGTGGAGGAATCACCCAACCATCAGTGAGAACAACAGTTACTAGGATTTTCGACACCAGAATACATCTCTAGCCTAGATTTCTAAATGTTGTGCGTTAGGTTCCAAAGCATTCTTAGATTCATTGAATTTATTTTATAGTTGATCTTGTTTATGAAGTTTTCCTTTCAGGTTCACCGCGAGATGTAGATGTCTAATTCCTAAAATGCAATCTAAGATGATAAATAGTCTTTTATCTTTTTTGTGCAATGAAAATCCTAACTACTAAGGAAAGAGAGACAGTATTCTTTCACAAAGAGCAAAGAGCACACTCTAAATGCACTTTCCTAAATCAAACCAATCAAACAGTCTAAATGCAAATGCACATGCATGTATTTGTTTTCGGCTTTCTTAGTATGTGAATAGAAAAAGAAAGCTAATGCACAAATCTGAATTACTTTTCAAGCGACAATTATCAACAAGTTTCTTTTCAAAATAAAAAATGGAGACAATCACAACACTTTACGATTTGGAAGTGAATACTTGCTTTCGACACAAGAAAAATTATAAATTTAGACCAAATACAATAGTAATAGGATGATCAACTATCTACAGCAACCAAACTCTTTCTTATGATGGAAAATGGCACTTTCGATGCTTTCAAATCAAAGGACGACAGTACGATTACGTTACTTTTGCAAAGGAGAATTGAAAATGACTCAACAAATACACAAAAACATTTACAATTCTTTTGTACAAAGGAGGCAGAATAACAACAAGGAAAAGGGGTTTCAAACAGAGATATACTAATCACAGGCAACAAAATTCATGAATAGAACTGGAAAGAATGAATCACAGGAACCAAAACTGAACAATGCCTAGTCTGATCAGCACACCTGTAACACAGGGAATTTGAAATGCAGCGCACCTACTACACTTGGGAAGTGCGCCGAATTTCAGATTCACAGAATAGTACCTGCGTTGGGCCAGAGATGAGACTTGGCTTGGGTTCCGGGTCACAGTTTGCAGTTCAGTTCATGGGTTTTAGCAGAGCAAATGGTAATCATTAATGCAACAATCAGGGGTAGATCTAAGGAGGATCTAGGAGCTACCACAAAGGGAAATCAGAGTGTTTGTAAATTAGTTGTTTAATTTATAAACAAATCCCGGAGATTGACTGAAGCGGCATTTATCTACTTTGCATTTGCATAGCAAATGCAGTTCGAAAGCTACCTGGCTCGACTTCAGGCTCTGTCTATAAGTTTATAAAATAGACAACAAGGAACAAAAACAAACAAACTAATTCATCCCCAGCGAAGTCACCATTTTGTTACAGGGAAAAGTGTCTACACATAACTGCTTATCCCACTAAGGTGTGATAGCTACCTTAGAAACAAACAAAGTAAAGCTACTTTCATTTTTCCTTTATGAAGTATAGATGAGAGAAGATCAAAGAAGACCAACCTCTGTCTTGCGCTAATCTCCTAGTTCGATTCCTCTCTCTCTTGATAGTCTTTCGCTACTTGTTCCCTTGCACGCCCATCTTCACAGAGTACCTGTAAGATCACAGTAGCATAGCACTATACAAGAACATGGATCTATAATCATAAACAATCTAGGATCAGATGTAAATTGACCACACAAATGCAGCAAACATAAATGACACAAGAGTATGGAGGCAAACTTGAATAGCTTTTATTGATAAACAAGAAAGAGCCAAGGGGAGTTACAACCAGTTGTTCTGACCCAACATCATCCTCTCAGCAAGGAGGCCCCTCTTCACCTCATACAAAGCTTAGATCACCCAACAATCTGATGTTGTCTCAAGAAACCAACAACAATTCCTTACAATCCACAAAATTCCAGCCTCTGGATCTCTGGGATGAGGGATCCATATATAGATATCTGTAAGGGAGATGAGTCAGCTTGTGATTTGATTAGTGTCTTCCCTCTGATAGTTCTTGCTTCCACTTGTAGATTGATGACCTCTTACTCATCCTTGGTCAAATTCAGAGAGGCAAGTGTCACAGGAGAAGTTTCTAGAAGTTTCCATGCCTCTCCACCTCGCGAAATGACACTTCCATTTGTCACTTCTCGCCCATCGCACCCCATATAAGGGCTTTTTGAAATGCAATGCACCCACACAGTGTGTTTAGGTGAGATGCAACGCACTTTGCCTATGGAGCAGCTGAAATGATCCTGTTTTGACCAGTTCTGAGTAGTTTTTCATGGAGAACTTCTGGGAGAAGCTGTAATCAGTTGACCTTGTTCCTTTAGGGGTTAGAACAACACTTTTAGGGAATTAGGAGCCCTTGGTTTATGGACATTTCGTGCTTGGGGTTGTAGTGCCCAAAAATGTCTATAACAACATGGTTCAGTACGATTTTGCTAGCATGGCCAGCTATGTGGAAATATGGAGAATCTAATTGGAGATCCATCTGAGAAGGATCTAGATATGACATGGATAAATTGTGATGAAAAAAAGTGGGAAGTGATTGGTAGAGAATCCTGCATATAGCTTGGACTGATTTACCTTCATATATTAAGCTAGTGTTGTTGTATGATACAAGATCAGACTTGTGGTTGGCACCTCCTTGAGAGGGAGGATGAATATGGTATCCTTTAGTGATATATATATATATATATATATATATATATGATGGTTTATGTTCTAATATGACAGTTGATTTGATGTGTTATATGAACAAGAGACATCAATTATTGAGACATGATAATTACCAAATATCAGTATGATGATATGTTGTTGATCTATAGAGAGCATTGTTGATCGAGGACACTGAGCCATATCTTCCTCCCCTATTTGACCTCCCAGGGTGAGTATTTGAGATAAAGGGCTCCTAGGGTTGAGGGAGCTTTGAACAATAGGGTATCACCCTTATCTATCACACGTACGGTTGGAGTAGTATTTCACCCTATCTTGGTCTTTGTAGAGTATACCCTAGTTGGCATCATACCCACAAGCTAGGATTGTTGGGAATATCGCTCCCTATCTGGCAAACGAGTTGAGAGTTTACTTTGGGTGTACAGCCCAGGTTGATTATGGTGCAGGTTTTCTACCACATCACTTCTTAGAGTCATCGATGGGAAGATCAGTAGGAAGTAGGATTAAGTTGATATTTTCTCCCCTATGCAGTTATGAGTTGAGATTGAGCTCCTCGATGTGATTTCAGGGTTGAGATGTGCTCCACTATGTGTTTGGATATCCTATTTCTCAATATGGGGTCATAGTAGTAGCTCCCCCATGAGATTCTGGGTTAATATGTGCTCCCCAATGTGGTTATAGGTTGACACATGCTCCCTAATGATATGCTCTCAATAAAGATGTGGGTCGTAGATCTAACTCCCTGGTGATATTCCTGGGTAGTATGTTGTTGATAGATATTTTGGGTAGTATCCCGCTGACAGGGATTCCACGTAGTAACCTGCTAGAAGAGATTCTGGGTAGTACCCTGATGGATAGAGCATGGTAGGTTGAGCTCCCATCCGATATGAAAATTCTTCTTCTTTTAGATTTGATAATTTTTAGCATATGAACATGGAAAATAAAGAGTTAAGTAGGAATAAGCAAGATATGAAATGAGATGAACATTGATGATTCGAGATGATGAGATACTTGAGCCTAGATGGGATATGATGACAAGATGACATGATGATTGATGGTCTGATATTGGCAGGTGGAATTCTCCCTATTTGAGAGGAAATGTTAAAAATATGTAATTGCAATTAAATTCCACTTTGTATAGCTCCCTTAATGTCAATAATGATTTCGTTCAATTTTTCCTTTTAAGATGACCAAAATCAACCTAACGATCACTCAACTTGGATATGGGAAGGTGTACTTATGAAGAAAATACCACATGCATATTTGGTAAGGTCGACCCTAAATTAAAGTGGACCACCTTAAAAAGCTATAAATACAAGTGCCCTCTAACTCATTTAGAAATAATGATGACACACTCTTCTATATTATTTTTGGCTCACATAGGTCTGAGGCTCATCCATAGAAGATTGAGCTCACTCTGAGGTGAAATTGTAGGGTCTGAAACTCGCATTTTAGATATAGGATTTTGGACAATAGTCGCAAGCACATCACTGAAGGATCTTGACTATAGTTGCTCTCTCAAAGGCTCATGCATGTGACTAGAGACTTCTGGTCACATGAAAAACTCACTATGCATGTTACTAGGAGTTAGGGTTTCCGTAGTCCAGGTATGACCCCAGTCACTCGCTCACCAGGCTTAAGGGAGAAACTGGGCTACCATAGTCGTTCACATATCTCCTCCTTCATGCAACTAGGAACTAAAAGATGAAGCCTTCTGAGGATTTTTCTTAGTGACCACAAGGTTTAGTTTTTGAATATAGAAAGTGACATTTCATTATATACTCTAGAATCATGGTTTTGAGTATATACATTTTTCTGTTCAGTTCAAGGATATTGTAGTTGTTTTGCTCGTTAGTTGCATAGATGAAGATATGGATAATTGTACTCTCTTTTTCTAAATCATTTGATGACAATATATTAAGAAGAAGAATTTGAAAGGGTTTTCCCCATAGTGGGTTTTTCCCTAGTCTTTGACCAACCCTGGTGTCTTTATGTGTGAATTCTTTTCTTTTATTGTTGCTTTATGTTCCGATGCATTGATGATGATGATATTGTTCTTTCTACATAGTTGCATATGATGATGAATAGTGTTGTAAATATGAATAATGTTATGATGTTATGGGGTGAAATAATTTTTTAATGAAGAAATGAAATTATCAAAGTAGATAATAACATAGCCCTATGAAAAATTAACATCAATAATGCAATGATTAAAGTTAACCCACTAATGGGATTTATGATAAATTAAGTAAAATGGGTATACATTATTTTCCTTTACTGAATTTTCTTACAAACATTGGTTGCATAAAGAATAGTAGCATAAAAAATATAGAATATGAAATGAAAAGTTTAAGTGAATTAAAATACTCATTCACACCCCCCCATCTTAGTATTTTTCCTAACAAAAGAATGATACCAAAATTATTTCATAGCCAAATTACTTTTGCTTCCTTGTTTTACATTGGGTGAGTTAGTCATTCATGTTAGCCAGCAAGACCTAATGATATTTGAACATGGTAATTTGTATACATCATATGGCTAAATCCATATGGTCCCTGGAGGCCAAATGAGGCCCCACGGAACCTAATACCTAGGAAATCATTAAGAGGATGGTGTAAAAAGTAAGGTCAATCACCTCTTTGATTGATATATTATTGTTGACCTTGGAAGTATGTGATCCATATTGTTTGGCTACATTGTCATAATCACTCCCCTTTTACATTATTTTCCCATAGGACACTACCGTTAACATAGGAAAATTGTACACCTGCTAGTACAATCTAGAAGACATTAAAAGTGTCGACCAAAATGCATAGGTGGGCAATTTTCCAACCAAAAACATTACAAATATTCAAAAATCAAAGGTTCTCCTAAGGTCAAAAGTTTATAAAGGAAATTAATTGAGGTCACACATATATTTCTTCGATAAACATGTGCATGTGGTGTATCACAAAAAAATCTACTCAATTGCAAAAAAGGTGACTCAGCAGTCCGAGACCACTCCACACACTTGGAGCCAATTTCTTGATATGAGGTCAGCCTACTACAGTTGAATTCGAGTTGCCTTGGAGAAGTGAAGCCCTCAATGGAATCATCTTACCTGACTCATGTTTATTTATCATACATGTACCAAGAGAGGGAAGAGGGATTAAAAAAACACTATATAAACAAGCCATGGGAGAGACAAAAAGAAGACACATTGTTATGATATCCAAATGGCTTGTAAGAAAACCACCATTTCATTGTTGAACCAAGTAAGTGAAGAGCACTAGCATGTTTGACGAATTACTTCTAAGCAACCCAACATCTTATTGAGTGAAGAAAAATCCACCCTTTGGAGAGTCTTCAAACGTATTTGAGAGAGAGGAGAAACTTGCAAAGAGATTGAGGAAAAGAAACAACCTTCATGAGGATTATTGATCTCCCTAGCTCAAGGAATTCTCTTCAAGTGTTCTAGTATTCTAACTGTATTCAACCTCTACCACCAGCCATCAATAAAGGGGGATTTTCCATATATTATTGATGTTTTTGCTCCATTTGAGAATTATTATGTTCATCCACCTCTTTGTTTAAGTTTATGTTTTTTGTATGCATTGTATCCATTGTTTACAATGTTGTGTTTATTTAAGTCTATCCACTAATAGCACCAAATCTGACTGTGATCCTTTACATGTAATAATCAACTACTAAAGGGGTGTTTTTTGGTACACTTGTGCTCCAACAAAAATACAACAGGAATGGAAACTCCATTGATATCTTTTCATTAATATAGATATTGTTTACAGGACCTCCTCTATTCACAAACATCCGTCAAGGTGCTCCTCACCTCCTTGGAATTTTTACAGTCCCCTTGGACCTATTTTGAGCCTGTGGAAGTGAAGAAATTTTTGAATTTTCTTGCTCACATGCTTTCTTCCCTGATAGATGAAAAGTGTGTGTCTATATCTTCGAGAACCGTGAAGCCCATGTCTTTTTTTATAGAACACACACAACAAATAGAAAAACAACAAAAAAGCCTTGTATTTTTCAGTTTTCGCAGGTGATTGACAGCCTCTAGTGAATTTCCTTCACCTTTGCATTTTGTATTTACTATTCAATACCCGTGATTTCTTGAATGAACCTGAGTTCATCAAGCAACTATATTTTTTTTATTGTTTTTTTTTTTCATTTTAGTTGCAATAAAATACCCACATAGCTTAATTAGGGAGAAACGTAAGTGGCCATAATCCAAATATGTTTTCAACCTATTTTTCTTAATTTTCTGCAAATCACATTAGCTTAATTAGTAAAGGAAGTAAGTTGCCATTATCCACGAATCTTATTACTAATGAAAGCATAATTTTTTGGGACTAGGATAAAATTTTAGTAAATAAAGTGAGTAATCGTTACTTCCCATGCGTCTCTTAGACAAACTTGGGCTTGCATATGAAAAAATTCTCAAAAATATTTGAATTTCCATCTCCCTCATTAAACACCACATAGTTTAATAGGAAAAAGTATTTGGCCCATAATCCACAAAGAAATTTATTTTTCCATGGAAGAAACAACCAACACCTACTCTAATTAAAGGAATATTGAAAAGGATCATCTCATATCCCAAATCTTATCACACTTGGATATTCACATTGCATCACACACTAATCCGCCATCCACTTTGTACTCAAAGACCATCCATTTTTGGATCTTTGGTTACTTAGTCTATTTTGGCTGAACAAGTCACCTAATAAGTCAAATAAGCCTCTTTTAAAACAACTATAACCTAAACAAATTAAGTTTCCTAACAAGGGCCAAAAGACAAACAAATTAGTTTAGGTTAGGACCATTGGGGGTAGGAATCCCATAAGCTGCCATGGTCATGATTCACCATTGAAACATAGTTTTTTACTTTCTAGGGAGATTAAAAATCCTTCAGCAATTCCAGGGAAAAGAAAACCCGAGCTTGCTAGAGGCCTAATTCAGAGGGTATTCGGCTTAGGCCCAATGTGTGTGGTACTCTTTAGGGTTACCTGACTCATCTAGTGCTCAGTAATGGTAACCAACTACAAAGAATCTAAAGACTCAAATTCTGACGTGGAATGAAAGTACTTAGTGGCAACAACTAGGGAATCCTTCCATATAGGTGAGGGTGCAGGAAACACTCGATCCTCAGTACCATTGCCTTGGTGTATTCCTTGGTTGCTAGAAGGTGTCACCAGTTCTTTTAGGATGTTTCCTTAGGAACCATAAGAGGCTATCTCCACAAGGCCCAGTTACTTTGGGAGTGAACAAGAAAATTATGTCTTCATAGGACTATTTATCATACGCAACAAACAAAAACCCTTTTTTTGTTTGCTTGGTCACATATTTTAATTAAAGGGAAATAAACCATTCATATTTTCTCTTTTCTTTATGTATGTGATTCATTTTACATTGATATATATATATATATATATATATATATATATATATATATATATATATATACACACACACACACACACACACACACACACACACACACACACACACACACACATATATATATATCTTCGACCATCACTAAAATCAACGTAGCGTGCAATCTAAATCGACACCATATGGGGGACCCCATGACTCCCCATAGATCTAGGCATTTCTTAAACATCCCCCCATTACCCAGAGGCGTAGCAGGATTCTCACCATTTAGGCGGAGAAGACGTCTTTCAACCACCATTATCAGATCCTTGTTTATTGGTAGAAATTTTCTTGGAACTCATCCACAGTAAGTGTCAGGCAGAAAGAGTCGTTAGTGCGGACACAACCGACCTCCCTAGAAGTCTAAGACTTTCTAGTGACAAACAAGACAAATAAGAGCAATCCTTCCCTAAATATGCTTTTACAATATGAGAAATCAAGTGTTTAGATCCTACCTGTAACCCAACGCTGTTGTAGTAGTCCAGCTTCGTTGATCCGGATGAGCTCCTCCTTCCCTTCGAAACCTGCATTCACTAACAATCAAACGATTAAATAGCACCTGAATATCACATAAAATAAAACATATTTAACATATAGACCAAGGAGTATATGAAACAACTCATAAATAACAAATTGTTGAGAAGAATGGACTAATTTGTATTAAAAGGTAACAAAAGGAACCATTACAACCTGAGCCTTGGTGTTGTGCAAGTCCCTCCCAGGGTCCACAAGAGTTCTCCTTTACTCTGATCAGCTCACCCACTTCCAAATAGAACAAGCAAAGATGGTAATCTCTCCTCACAAGCTTCTACAAGGAAGTCCTAATTCCAGCAACATCTACCCTTAGGAATGTTCAGCTTTCAACCTCCCCTCCCTTTGGCCCAATGCCTGTATTTATAGTGCTCTAGAGGAAGTTATTCAGGTCCACCATCAATGGGATAAGCCCCTCTTTGGATGGGATAGCTCCCCTCTTGATGGGATAAGTTCCTCTTTGGTAGGGATACATGAACCATCTGGAGGCGCTTCATACACGTCAAACAAGCTTCTAGAATACTCTAGAAATGACCACAAGTAACTTTTTTAGAGTGAAACT
Source organism: Pinus tabuliformis (assembly GCA_031772625.1). Lineage (NCBI taxonomy): Eukaryota > Viridiplantae > Streptophyta > Pinopsida > Pinales > Pinaceae > Pinus > Pinus tabuliformis. The sequence goes on from CM062819.1 coordinate 1,033,502,295, forward strand.
TGCGCCTTTTGACCTTTACAGGAGTACGCACCCACCCCTTTACATACAGAGCATACAAGTACGCAGGTATTGTGAACTTGGGTTGCGTACACGCAGGTAAGGCTAAGAGAAACTGCGTACCAGAGATAATTGACTTTAAATGACTTTTCTCTCTTTCTTGAAGTTTGACATGAAGAGCAGAGGCATGAGACTTGCCAAGGAGGATAGTATGACAGTGGATGGAGTCATACTAACTGCAAATACTCATGGTGACATTTTTTAGTGTAACAGATTGCCCCCTAAAGTGCGAAGCTTGTAGTAGATTAGGGTTTTATATGATCTAGGAAGGGTGAAGTACTTTATCATTTCAAGGAGTATCTTGCGGAGAGCCCGGTCAGAACCTGCAAATATTCAACACAAAATACATATATAAGATGATATCATTGCTGAAGTAGGCATTCCCATACTCAGATTGAAAACTTTAACTAACAATCTAACTACTGCTCTGATACAAGAATGATTTTGCAGTACATCACAATGGTAGACTTTTGTAGACACAGTATGGACGCAACCATCTATTTATGGTTAGTCTACTATATAATGAATACAAAACTCCTCGCAGCCTAGATGGTGGAAACTAGATCCAGGGTCTTCATCTCTACTTCCTGAATTGGTACGATTCTATCCATGCGAATAAATGAGTTGATGTCGAACATGGGAGAAACCACTTGATTACTAGTTGATGATGTAAATTGTTAACAAGTGTGAGAGAGACCACCAGTGATGTCAATGGTTCTCAAAGTACCCAGTACAATCCATGAAATGTGAATGAATGGGTTGATGTCGAACATGTCACAGAATCCTTTGATCGAAAGTCAATGATGTAAACTGTCGTCAAAGGCGAGAAACCTGCCATTGATGCATGCAGACTTCAAGGTACTGACGATTTCTAAGTCATCTTTCTAGATAATGTGTTGATGTCGATAGAAAGTGACCCATCGTAGGCAAGCCCACAACACGAAATCATTGTTCAAGTTGAAGAAATGTTGTTGTAAGGACTGACTCAAGGATGGTCAAATGGATGACAAGTATTTTGCATATGAATGGTTTATTTGCATAGACCTCTTGAACACATAACGACACGACAGATGGCTTGGTGACAATTGACCCAAAGTTGATACCCAGAAATGGTTGAAGACTTTCAGAGTGATTTTATCAGCTTTAAGGCAAAGGATTTCCCAACCCAGGTGAATGAAATGTGTCATGTTCAAGAGCGGTGATAAGGTTCTTCTGTAACAAAGGATAACAAATAGGTTCATTCTTCTCTCTTTCCCCCACCATTTCTGGCAAGTACCTCTTTATTTTTTACAAGCTTGAGGAGGATAACATATGCTTGATTATAAGCTCATCCTTCGGATGAGTCCAACTTAGTTTAGATTCAGACCCTAAGAAGGAGTGGTCCGTTCCTGTTTGTAATCGAACAGGTCCTTTACTGTGAAATTTTAACGAGTCCAGTATAGGAGAAACTCGACGTTTTTCAATTTTAGAGAGTCTGAAAAAACTAAAGAAGACTCCAAGGTGAACTTTTTCGTAAATTTGTGTCTCCCAAGCCCGAAAAAGTATAAAATAATACCTGAGAGAACCGCTTGATCTTGCGACTAAGGAGTACTTTCATGATTAATGCCTTTGACCTGAAAAGTAAAAAGCGATCAGAGGCATGTCGTTTTATTTCCAGTATCGAATTTGAAACGACAAAAATCCGGCAATCTTTTCGTGTTTTTACGGTCAGAAAAGGGCTGTAAGAGGACCGTCTTTTAATTCCATTTTAACGAGTGTAAAAGAAACGCTCGGCAATCGTTTCATGTTTTTAGGAGTCAAAAAAGGGCTTAAAAGATGACTCTGATGTCTTGGTTCGTGAAAAATGATGATTTTACCCTAAAGTCCTTTTGTCCTGCCCAAAAACAACACATTACTCATACCTGTTTAAGATGGACAAAAATACATTGAAAAATATCCTTTCACGGTGAAAAATAAAAAAACTTAGCATTCATTTATCCAAAAAACCTATAAAAAGACTTTTTACCATGTCATTTTTACCATTTTACTGTTGAGGGTGAGAAAAGGGCTTTTGGCAAGAAACTTCCCATGGACTTTGCAGAGAATCCAACCGTCGGAATCGAGCGCCGTCTCTTTCAGGTATTTCACAACATCCTCCTCTTCAATTTCATCCGTTTAGAATTCCATTTTAAGTTCTAGTTTGATTTTTTGGAGGGTTTGGGGCTTTAGGGTCTGCTTTTCGGGGGACGCAGGTGTCCCATGGGTGACCTGTGTACCCCGACATTTTCGTATATGGGAAATTGGTCGGAGTACGCAGCCCACCTTCAGAACAGCTGCGTACCCACGCTCTATTTTCTGAACGCGGGGTGTGTACTCCGCGCAAAGCGGATTTTCAAAACCCAAACTCAAAACCTAACCATCAAAATTTGATTTAATGAATTCTAATCAATGTTATTTGGTGTGTAGATTGCCCACCATGCTAGATTGGCGTGAAAGAGAACACGAAGATGTCGATTTGGCCGCAATAGGTCATCAAACTTCCATTGATGCTTTAAAGGCATGCGGTCTCTACAAGTACTGGGTCATACCTGGCATGAGGGCCCAGGTGCCATTCTTAGAGTGGCTGGTTGAAAGGTGGAACATTCAGGATCAATGTTTTAACATCGGAGAACACCAGCTCGAGATAGAGTCCTCTGACATATATTTTCTCACTGGCTTGCCTAACAGGGGCGAGCAACTCTCTCTATTTGGGACTAGGCCGGGTGGCCAATCCCTTGCTAGTCTCCGGCTAGAGTGGTGCAACGATCAAAACCAGGATAAGGGGATAGAAATCAAATACATATCCCGACTTGAACTTATGGTAATTGCCTTTACAGTTACCAGACTTTGCGGTGCTGCCACTTTGCACATAGCCACTGGTTCCCAAATGCGGATGGCTATAGATTGCTTCCGAGGCACCATTTTCAACTGGTGCGATGCTGTGCTGGCCAATATGAAAGGCTAACTGACTAGGGCAAAGAACGGACAACTGAAGACCTTTGGATATGGGCCTTTAGTTGTGAGTTTTGCCCTAGAGAGAGTTCCAATGCTAATCCCCCAGCATCTTACTATTCCAGTTGGGCCTCCTCGGGAGCCTAAGTTGACGCGATGGGTTTCGGTAATGGCCCGGCATCCTGATGAGGGAGCGGGAGTTGTCTGATTTCCTGCGGGTTACTTTCACTGGTTGGAGAGACAGGTCTTTGCGATTCAAGATTTTCCTTATGCCAGAGTAGATTTTCACAATGATCCAGACATGGTTCTTCCACAGGGAGAACAATGGGACAACAGAGGTACTTCATTTTTCACAAGTTTTTAAATTATCTATTTTTTTTTGTTTTTTATATATCGTCTCAAAACTGACAGCAAAAAATTTTCAAAATGCAGATGTAGGTCCACGGCGTCCGGCCAATCTCCGAGCTTTTGAGAGAAGAGTACCAGCACCAGCCCCATAGGATGCGGCCGCAGAGACCTTAGCCGAGCTGGAACAGGACTTAGAGCGTCTCACGGCAGGCATACCAGAGACGACTATAGAAGATATTCCTATCCGACTTCAGCGCTATGTGGTCGCAGTCCCAGGACCTTTCAGGAGGTTCTTGTGTAGGGTAGTGCGGGCAGTGGTCTCATATAGAGAGCACCACCAGTGATTGGCTAGTCACTTTTTGTAGACACATGTGAGATTTTGGTTTTTTGTACTTATCATTTTTGCCAATCATAAGGTGTTTTTCAACCTATGATCGAAGACGATGTATATTTTTTGACACACTCTTATCTATATATATCATTATTACTGGCTTATTTTGTTAAACATGTGTGATGAAATGTTTATGAATTTACATTTATGATTGTTACAAATGTCTATTTAACATTCGAGACGCCATTGCATCTGCTAATGTATTTAAAGACCTTGGAATATGCTGATATTCAATGTAATCAAATTCACGTTCCAAGAGACGCACCCTCAAAAACAATCTTAATAACACTGGATTTCTAATGGCATAGACTCTATTAAGTTGTAATACAACGAGTTCAGAATCTAACCTCACTATCAAACTCCGAATGCCAAATGAAATAGATTCAGATAATAATTCAATCACTGCACTGTATTCTGCAATGTTGTTTGTTGTTTGACCGAGGCTCACCCCATGCATAGAAACTAACTCGTCAGAGGGCGAATAGATAACCCAAGCTACGGAAGAGATATTCTGTGTACTACGACAAGCACCATCAACAAATCCAATGTACGTTTGGAGAGGCGTTGACATCTGCAATATCAAGAGTAAAACCAAGATAAGCCAGAATAACGACGAAAAACACACTTTCTAAGCTAAGCACACTGTCTAAACTAAGCAAAACATACCAGCTAGAAAGAAAAATTATCCTAACTAACCTAACTGAATCTCCATACCCACCATTTAAGCATAATACCTCTTTAGGTAAAGTCCATTTCTGGGCTTACCCAAAGAGTCCCCATCAAAATCTACCAGCTCATAGGCCCCTTTTGCTAGCTTTCGCTTGACAATGTAGGGCCCATGCCACATGGGAACGAATTTTCCAGCACTTAATTTATTGTTAGCTTGATCATATAATAGCACTAGGTCTCCTTCCGAAAAATTACGAGGGGTCACGTTACGATCATACTGAGCTTTCATCCTTTTTGCGTGAGTCTCGATTGCCAAAGCAGCGTCACGTCGAGTCTCATCTAATTTAGCTAAGTATAACAGACGCTTCTCCTCTTCGGAAGTAGCTGGGAGTAATTCGATAGCCATTTGAAGTGATGGGATTTCTCATTCAATGGACAACACTGCTTCCAAACCATAAACTAGTTGGAAAGGAGTGAACCCTGTTGATGTTTTCACTGAGGTTCGGTACGCCCAAAGCGCTGAAAATAACATGTTATGCCAATTCGACCGATGAATACCAATGATTCGTCAGATCATGATAACTATAACTTTGTTGATGGATTCAACCAAACCGTTTGCTTGAGGATAATAAGGAGTAGAACTATCATGGCGTAAACCAAGCTGGCTTGTAAGTTCTGTCATCATAATGTTTCGAAAATGGTGCCCATGGTCAATGATTATTGCTTGTGGGACACCAAACCTAGTAATAATATGATTGAATACAAAAATCGCAGCTGTCTTGCCATCTGCCTCGAATGTAGGCATCGCCTCGGCCCACTTAGTAAAATAATCAACCGCAAGGATGATATACGCATGCCCCCCCAGCCGAGTGAGGGTTACATGTAATAAAATCGATACCCCATTTAGCAAAAGGACCAACGGCAATTATAGGGTGGATAGGAGCAGGTGGTGCACGCATCTTGCGATCAAACACTTGACAGTTGTGGCATTTTCGGACCGCAATGATACAATATTTAAACATGGATGGCCAGAAATAGCGAGCACGCAACACCTTCTGAGCTGTGGCATACCCAGACATATGGCCGCCACATGCTCTAGAATGGCAGTCATTCATAACCCTTTCTGCCTCTTCATGAGTTAACCAACGACGAAAAACCACGTCCGCCCCACGACGATAAAGAGTATCTCCAATAATTTTGTACTGTTGGGACTGGAATCAAATTTTCCAACGTTCCGACTTTGAAGCTTCAGGCCGAAAGGATTGGATTTGGAGATAGACGATTATATCCCCATACCACGGATCTAAAGTGCTGATGAGAAACAAAGATTCGTCCGCAATGGGTTCCTCTGCCACAGTTTCTGTGTCAGCACGTGGGAAGTCACACATTAATTCCGCAAAAACTAAGGATTTCTTAGACTTAGACTTTTCGAATTCCAAATCGAACTCCTGCAGGATAACAATCCATTTGGAGTACTTGCCCCCTAGCAATTGTTTAGTCAGAATATAAATCATAGGGTTGCAATCCGAAATCACTGTAGTTTTACGGAGAAGAATGTAATGACGAAAACGCTGGACAACCTGAACAGCTGCCAGGGCCAATTTCTCCACATGCGAATATTTTAGCTCAGTGGGATTTAACGTCCTACTAAGACAATATATCACATGTTCCATTCCAAATTCGTCTTCCTGAACTAAGACCATTCCAATGGTGGAGTGGGAGGCGGCGAGATACAAAAAGTAGTCCTGGTTGTAGTTGGGAGGATGCAGCAACGGTGCATGGGTCAACGCGTGCTTAAGCGCATCAAAAGATTTCTGAGCTATCTCATCCCAAGAGAATTGTGCATTTTGTTTCAACAACCGGGTGAAACCCTTTGTAACCTCGGCGTAGTTAGGAATGAATCGACGTAAAAAGTTTGCTTTCCCCTGCAAACTTTGGAGTTGGCGCAAACTCGAAGGAGGAGGCAATTTGATGATAGCTTCGACCTTCGAGGGATCGACGCGGATACCGGCTTTTGAAACGACAAATCCTAGCAATCGTCCCACTTCTATACAGAAGACACATTTGTGTGGGTTCAACCAAATTCGATAATGCCGACACCTCATAAAAATAGCGCGTAAGTGGACAAGGTGATCAGCTCGATGTAAAGAATGAGCAGGAAAATCATCGAGATACGGTTGCACAATGTGTTTGATGTCATGAAACGCGTAAAACATTGCCCGTTGGAAAGTGGCTCCGGCATTCTTAAGTCCAAAAGGTAATTTGCAGTAAGAAAATGTCCCCCAGGGACAAATGAAAGCCGTTTTTGGTTGATCGGCAGGTAGAATATTGATTTGGTTGTAACCGGAAAAACCATCCATAAAGGAAAATATTTCACTGCCGGCACAATCATCAATTATTTGATCGATATAGGGCGTGGGATAGTTGTCTTTTGGACAAGCATGATTTATATCCCTATAGTCGATGCATATTCTTATTGTTCCTTGTTTCTTGTTAACCGGAACAATATTCGATACCCAATCCGTTAACGGGATCGGATAAATGAAACCTGCTTTCAACAGCTTTTCGACTTCTACTTTAATTGTTGCCGCTTTCCTAGGGTGTATCTGACGCAAACGTTGCCGAACGGGTTTAGCGTCCGGGTAGGTCTTGATTTCATGAAAAACAATGGAGGGATCAATTCCTGGCATTTCCTCATAGGACCAGGCAAACACGTCGCGGAATTCTTGAAATAGGACCTTGTTTGTTTGAATTTCATCATCTGTACATGAGGCACCTATATGAATGTTCTCAATAATTCCGGTTTTGACTGAAATGTCAATGGCAATAGTTTGGGAAATGTTTCCCAAATTCAACTCTGAATCAGGATGTTTCATGGGATTCTGAGCGTCCTTGACGTATTCAGCTGTAAAAATTGATGAAAAATCATTTTCAAAGTCATCACCCTCAGGTAAAAACGAAGATCTATGATGAAGATCTTCCCATGGTAGATCATCTACACTTAGGATTTCGCGAAGTTGTTCGTCAGATGACACAACTTCAGGAAACGTTATCCGTTCTGAGGTTGATGTGAAAAGTGATTCCTCACGGACCACATTCATTTCGTCGATTTGGGTTGAACTGGAGTCGGAAAAAGAATGCACGGCCTCATAAGCAATTTCATATGGACTCAAAGGCATTGCATTACCAAATGAGTCTATCTCAGATTCAGATGGGACAATCCAAGGATCATCATAGATAATAGTGTCTGAAGTAATCATATGAATGGTTGCGAATGAAGGGTCTGCATTGATTGGAGGGAAAGGAAAAGTTCCCAGTAAACCGGAATCTTTAACTAATCCTACACCAACATCCTTGTAAGGGATAGTCGTTTTACCGACATGCTGGATACTCTCTGAAGAGGCTGGGTCGGATGAAAAGTAAGCCAGCTGATCTATCGTCACGATCTTACCATTGTGTGGAAACTTTATAACTCTAAAGACCGATGACACGACCGCTGTCATAGCATAAGACCAACTGCGACCCAAAAGAAGGTTGTAGTCTAGAGGGGCATCAACCACCTCCACATCCAGACTAACGGTTTTTCCTTCAACCCCTATAGGAAAATCCTGTAGAATGCCAAACGGATGGAACCCACGGCCATCAAAGGCCTTAAGAATCATCGGGGATTGGTTCAGTGAAGGAGAACCAAGCGATCTCCAACACTGAATCGACATAATACATGTAGAATCTCCTTCATCAATTACAGTCCGATGAATTGGCCTGTTTTTGACTATCACTGGAATCTGGAAAGCCATCTGATGAGGGAGACGCGGTGTACTATTTTCTAGATCAAAGATTATCAGGTTCGGGTCTTGAACATCAACAGCTCCTATAACCGACAAAAGTAATTTTCTCTGTGCTGGGCATGATTGCAGCACTTCCAAAGCCGACATTGCTGAGGGTGAAACAGCTAAATCCTCGACAATGTTGTAATTCTGGGCTACTCTCGCATGTGGATTGAAAGCAGACCTTCGAAGTACACCCTTGGCGGGTGGTTTTATTACTAAGTCCGGGTTAGGTTTCTCGATTTGTAGTGGATCGGAACTGGGAGCTGAGGTTGATGGATTTGAACGAGAAGATTCTGCTTCTTTCGATCCATCAACAGGACTTTTACTACCATAATCTTGTGATCGAGTCGCAATCCGTACATGAGACATCATCAATATGGGTTCTTCACTGGCACTCGAGGAAGAACCTATCATTTTACTCTCCTACTTTGGAAATGGATCTTTCAAAACAGCAGGAGTTGGGGAACCTTTAACGATTTTCACAACCTCCGCCCGATGAGGGCAATCTCTTGTGAAATGATCTTCTTCACAAATTAAACAAGGATAGCGAGGTTTGTGCTTTTCGTCGTTAGATTCCAACTTCTCTTTTTTCTCCTTTGGAGCCTTGTCTACTTTATCCTTCTTCTTGCCTTTCTTCTTACCACCGTTTTTTGATTTAGCCGTAGATGACTCTACAGCGTGAATGTCGGCGGTAATTTCAGGAGAAGACTCTCCTGTCGGGGAGTCTGGTAAGGTTATTATTGGAGAAGAATTCTTTGAGGATTTCTTCTTACTTTTAGTATTCACCGTACCAATCATGCCATCAGCAGCATGAGACCCCGAAGGAACAGCAGCAATTTGATTCGACTTAGGAAGATCTGAGATCTTCTCGTGCAACGTACCCGACTGAGTGTAAACTAAGTCAAGGTACTGGGCTTGAGAAATGACTTGCTCCTCAGTAACTACTCCGGCCTTAGCTACATCTTCAGTAATCTTTGGTAATAATGATTTTACAAACCATTCAGCTAAGATTTGGTCCGGGATAAAAACTTTCACTAATCGCCGTCGACATCTCCATTCATGAATATGATCGAAAATATAAGTGGAGGTCGACTGTTTAATGAAGTTAATAGTTTGATGTCGTTATCGTATCTGACCGGCAACTGAAAATGAGTTAGGAACGAGGTAGCTAACTGACTGAAATTGTAAAAAGAGGCCCGTGGTAACTCAATGTACCACTTGGCCGCGAGACCAATGAGCGTACGCTGGAAAAGACGTAAGCGGATCGAATCATCCGAGATGGAATTTGAAGCACACCAGAGGTGGTAAGTCATCACGTGATTGGACGGATCCTCTCCTGACTTACCTTCGAACTTGGGTATATCACTGGGCAACTTATTTGGCATTGGCGGCCAGAACGGAAGATATTGTATTGGATCGTTCGTTAGGCCCATCAAGTCGGGTAAATCCAAAGTTGCCATAAACGGTAATTGCCGATTAGGATCCCTAAAACTTTGGGTCACAAGACCAGTCCCAGGAGGAGGATATCCAGGATAACTTGGAACAGGAATCGCATTCGGGATATTATATCCTCCTGGAAAACCAGGATTAACCAGACCGTACTGGGGTTGTTGAGGTTGTTGATAAGTGTACCCAGGATACGGTTGATACTGGTAAACTGGTTGTTGGACAACAGGACCGAATTGGTACTGTCCCTAGTACTGTTGATAGGTAAATTTAGGTTGACTTGTTACAACGGTACTTAAACTAGGCTGCCCTACAGGCATATGGACCGTGGTTTGAATCGTAGATCCGGACAACGGTAAAGATGTCTGAGGAGTGGTTGCAGAGACAGTAGAAACCGGAGCTGTCGATACTCCAGAAGTAAGTGCGGTAGATGTTGCGGTAGTTGCAGCAGTCGTTTGAGATGGAGTACTAGGTGAAATTGACGGTTGAGTAACTACCGAAGTTACAGAAGTTTGAATATTTGACTGGATAGGTTGCGGTTGCTGGGGTGAACCAGAAACTCCAGTTTGAGGTACCAACTGTATACTTGGCTGCAACACCTGTTGACCTTGTGATGGATCCCACACTATCATTCCGGGGTATTGACCCGTAACAAGTTGAGGATACTGAGATCCATAACCGGATTGAGGATAGGATTGATAACTGAAAGGCACAGTTCCCATACCTTGAACATATGACTGACCTTGAGGTGGTTGATAACCTTGACTCGAGTATTGACCTTCAGGTTGATAACCTTGGGGTAAATACTGATACTGAGGTTGACCTTGACCTTGAGGTTGATACCCTTGAGGTAAATATTGATACTGATGTTGACCCTGGGGTACATATTGAGGCTGGGGTTGACCTTGAGGCATGTATTGTACTATGGGTACATACTGTCCTTGAGGTTGCCTGTTGTAGGGAAAAGTATCCGATTCGGATGGCCCTATCCCACTCTAAGGGTGATAGTACCTCAGCAACAACTGTAAAGAAAACTACTCAAGGTTTACTTCTTTACGAAAGCAAGAGAGAATGAGGAAATGCACTAACCGTTGCCTTGCGCTTAATGTCGAATCCAAACTCTTCTCTTCGCTGCTTGCTCCCAACTCCTTGCTCTTTTTCTGGCCCAGCTACAATGAGATCCTGCAAAATAACAAAGAAGGAAACTACAAGAAGCATGCAATCATAACTGATTCAAGGATTAGCATAAATCAAATATACAATTATCACAACACATCATTGAAACAAATGCATATAGAAGAACCTCAATAGCTTTTATTAATGAAGAAGTAAAGTTCTGAGAAGGTTACAACCATTGAAGGCCCCAATCCAGCAACACCTCCCAGCAGAAATAATTTCTCCTCTTCACCTCCTTCAAGCAATCACCCAATAGCTCTATAGTGAAACCAACAGCATATAATTACTTTGCACAAAATTCCAGCCTCCTGAGCTCATAGGAGAGAGCTCAATATATAGATGAATTGAGAAAGGATGAGTCAGCTTGCAACTGATGTGTAGCTGCCTTGTGTCCTCTCTCTCTTCAGTTGATCTTCAGTTCTTGAGTCCACTTGGAGAACCTTGCTTCCACTTGGAGAAACAGAGCCTCTGACTCATCACAAGGCGAAATCCCTGATCCAAGTGTCATTTTTGGAAGATTCCAGAGCAATGACTCAGTGTGCCACTTGTCCCATCTCGCTCAGCACAGGTGGCCTTTGTTCCACTTGCTTTGCAACGCAGGTACACCATGGAGGAGTTGAGTTTCAGCGCAGAAGCCTAGTGGAGCACCTGCTTTGATTTCAGGATTGCTTGTTTTTGAGTGTTTTCAGGTGGAGAACTGATCTGAGAGCTGTTGGTTTGCTGACCTTGTTCCTCTAGGGGTAGGAACATCATGTTTAGGGACTTTGGATCCCTTGGATTATTGACAATTCATGCAAGGCACAAAATTGTCTATAACAGATGCCCCCTAAAGTATGAGGTCATTTATCGGGTGAAATGCTTTATTAGGAGGATCTGAAGTTCATTCAATCTGCTGAGAAGTGTCCTGTAATAAGATACAATACAATACATTATTTTTCATACTTTTTCATGATCTAGCTGAGGCGGGCATTCCCATGCTCAGCTTTTATAAATACATTTTGGTACATAGAACAGACGATCGTCTGATGATAGACTGATAATTCTCTGCTGAAATTATCATCCTTTGAGAAGGATGATCATCTGCTGTAATGATGTACATATCAAATGTCTTTATATCCTGAATATATATCACAGCCCGGATGGATGAAACTAGATCCGGGGTCTTCAATCTCTTCCGATCTTCACTCGATGTACAAGTCGATCCATGTGAGAATTTCTTGAAGTCGAACATGGGAAGACATCGCTTGATTACCGGTCAATGATGTAAACCGTTAACAAGCGCGAGAGGAATCACCGATAAGGATGATGACCCTCAAGGTACGGCAGTACAATCCACATGGTGGGAATAAAGGACTTGGCGTCGACCACCATGCAAAATCTTCTGGTCGAAGGTCATTGATGTATACCTGTCGCCGGAAGTGAGAAACTTGCCATTGAGGCATGCAAGCTTCAAAGTACTGAAGGGGTTGTTCCTAGATCAACTCCTTGGATAATGAGCTGATGTCGACAAGGAGTGATCCGTCAAAGGAGGGCCTTAATGAATCCCACATCAGTGACACGGAACGGAGCTAGTGATTGTGATGAGGTGAAAACAAACTGTGATGTATGATTCAGGGTGGCGGTCATGAAATGGATGAAGGACAATGTATGGCAGTGGATGGGACACGGTTGACTCTCTGCAGAACAACATCTCTTGAACATATAACGACACTGATGTGATGGATTGGTAGCATTACCCCAAATGTGGATGGTGTGGCGAGGACCATGGTGATGAGACCGGTGAATGAAACAACCCAACCCGATGTGATACGGAGGACAAAGTGTCATGTTCAAGAGCGACTTGCTACCATTAAAGCTGTGAGGTTCTCCCAATTTTTCCCCAGTCATTGCTGACCAGTACCTCTTTATTTTTATCAAGCTTGAGGAGGATAACATATGCTTGTTCTATAACCTGCCCTTCGGGCAAGCCCATCGCTATGTTTTAACGAGCCTAGCGATAGGGAAACTCGTTCTCGTCTAAAGACAAGTTTGTCGCTATTTAATGAATTTAACGAGTCTAACGACAAGGATAACTCGGTCCTTTTCATTTTTAGAGAGTCTGAAAAGGTACATAAAGTCAACTCCAGAATTCCTTTTTCGTCATCTAATCCCTTAAGTCCGAAAAAGTATAAAACAATACAGAAGGGATGAATTTTCGATTGCTTTAACGAGCCGAACAAAACAAGCGCTCGATCTTTTTGTGCAATAATCCCTCAGGTCCAAAAAGATTAAAATCTAGAGGAGGGATAGCTCTTCCGGTCGTTTAACGAGCTGGAAGGCCAAAACTCGGCAAACTTTTCATATTTTACGAGTCAGTGAAAAGAGCTCAAAGAAGACTCGTCTTTTGAGGAACGAGTGATAAACAGGGATAGCAGCAGATTCCAGGTACAGGTTGGAATATTCCAATCACGGCAGTGTCACAAGGATGGCTAAGTGAAATCACTCTTCGCAGCTGTTCCTCAAAATGGGTAAACAAACATATGGAGATGAACGATTGGCCAAATGAACGGATGGAGGTGATGGCATATAAACACGACCAATGGCTTTTAATATGGCAGTCAAAGGTTACATTTCTCAAGGTTATTTACCGGTTCATTTTTTCTGGGTGAGCTTGAACTCTAGGGGAAGATTGCTCACAACTTATGTTTATTTTTTAACGAGCATGAACTATGTATTAAAACTGCTCGGATCTTGCGTTTATTTTTTAACGAGCATGAACATTGCTAAAACTGCTCGAATATACCAGTCTTAATACAAGAAACGCCTCAGGTGAGATAGCTATTTTTTAAGGAGCTTTATCTCACGAAGCTATGCTCCTATTTGGCAAGTTTTAACTTTTGCCCCACATCCTTTCTTTATGCAAGCTGGAAACGGCTAATCCTACGAGTTTAACGGGTTAGACCTACAGGTTTAAAGGGAGGACCTAAAAATTTAAAAAAATAAATAGTCGTCCCGTGCTTGCACTCCAAAAGGTTCGCATGCCCCCAGGTATAAAGTATAATTTCAAGGCTACCCCTCCTCTGTCCCACCTCTCTTTTTCTACTTGTCGTCTTGCTATATTTTTAACGATACTTGTCTTCTCGTTATTTTTCGGTGCCGACGGTACTTGTCTTCCCATCAGTTCACTTTTTTATTTTTGCAAGATCGCAACAGATAAAACATTGGCGTTACGGAGGGAGGTTTGCCTCTTACTTATTATCCGAAAAATGGTTTTGTTCGCTGCCGCAAACTAAACTCTTTTTCCGGCGATGTCTATTATTAGGTTGCTAAGGATGGTGACTACTTGTTGCAACAATTTCATCTCTTTCTTTGGAGACTGCCCCTACTTATCCTTCAAAACATATGTTTTAATGGGTGAGGCTTGACTTCAAAGATGGTGGCTACTTGCCGCCACAAATGGATCTCCTTCCTCAGGAGAGCCTAATTTCTAGACAAAGGGAGCCAATTATTTTGCTCACATAACTTTGACAAAAGAACTTTATCCTAGAACAACCCTCTCTTCCTTCCTTCGGACGGGGTACGGACTAGTCCCATTCTTCTGCGGAAATTAACTTTATACCCAAGGTTTTCTCTGCCCAAGGCAGGCCAGGGTGCATGCCCCCTGGGTCCCAGTTCTTTCTTCCGAATCACTCGCATTCATCGGGAAGTAGAACCGGGGGTGGAGGCATTCCTTGAGTGAATAAACCATTAAGGGATGGTATTTGACTATTTGCGATGCGTGATCCTAGAAATGAAAGTTGGTCTACGAGCTTGACCATTCTTCCTTCGTGCGGAAAACACATAACTCTAAAGAGTGAGGACACTATCGCCTCCATGCAATATATATAGTCTCGTCCAAGGAGTAGGTTATAAACCAAGGGTCCCTGGACGACCATGACGTTCATATGAACTGTCTTCCCCTTCAATGTAACTAGAACATTGGGGAGAATCCCTAACGGGCGACTGGTTCCTTTATCAAAACCCGATAGATTTCTCATCTCAGGTAAAAGCGCCGGGGAACCCAGTGTTTTCCAAGCAATAGAGGAAAGGATACTCACAGATGCCCCTTCATCAATGATAGTTCCAGCCATCACCATTCTGTAGATTTGGACGATGATTCTGAATGGGATACTGGCTGGTAACCGGGGTCTGCCTATTTGATTCCAATCAAAGGATACAACTAGGTTTCTTGGTGGTGGGACCGAATACACGGCCGGATACGACCCTGACGATGTTCCTTCCTGCGATAAAGGAATGGGCGCATTGCCCTGATGCTCATCAGAGTCTGTGTTGATGAAAAGAATATGGACGGTGTCATCCCTGTCCTCTTCAGTGAGGGTGTCATTTGAAGATGGGTCTTCAATGACAGAGTCATTTGAGGATGAAACCTCTGAAGGGAGAACCGGGTCAACTGCCGTTTCGACCTTTAGACTTTCGTCTGGTCTGGATTCAGCAGGTTCACTCTCAATGACTGACACTTCAGCTGACCACTTGAGCGGGCCAGCTGGATTTTCAACTATCGAGGGATTAGGCACGAGTTTTTGGTATCCAGGAGGAAGTCGTAACGGTGATACCGGACGATCTTCCAAAACTCTCTTCGCCTCATCTAAGAATGGACATCGGTGGATGGCGTGATCGCCTTCACACAACATACAGGGTGATCTTGGTCTCCCTTTTCGTCCTTCACTCTCGCTAGTTGACGGACTGCAATCAACATGACTACCAGAGGTTGATGCTACCGGATTGTGCAACCTGGGGGACCAGTCCCTTAGTATCCGGGGAATACAAGGACAATCACGATGGAAGTGGGTCCCTTTGCAAATGACACATGGCGATTTAGGCCCGGTCGGTGCAGTGTGTGGATTTTTGTTAGATGTCTTTTGCTTGCCCCCAGTCGCCTTCGCCATAGGCCCCTTCTGCTTCTTTTCTCTCTTCTTCTTTTCCTTCTTCTCCGTGGGAGGCTGACTTTTGCCGGCTCTACCTTGCGAAGATGAAGGAACAGAGGAAGAATTGTAAGAAGTGGAAGGCTGGTGGGTAGCTCTAGACTGGTCTGACTGTTGATTCGACTGCTTAGGATTAGTGGCGATCTGAACTACATTAGTTGAAAAGAGCCATGCAGGTAGGCCAATTGTCAATCCTGGAAGTGACAATGTGGCCATATGAGGCGCACCAACATCTCCCCAAGAGGAGAAGGGATCGGGACTTCCACCAAGGTGACTTCCTTGGTTGGTGGGCTCCATACTTTTCAACTGAAAGATCAACGTGGGAATAACAGGTGATTATGTTCCGATTAAAATAAATTTTATTAACGACGCTTTTAGACACAACTTTGCTTTTTCATGTTTTAAGAGTCGAGAAAAAGCTAAAGATGACTCTAGTCTCCTTCGATGTTTTAACGAGCCCGAAGTGACAAATGCTCGAATGGACTTTTTCAGTTATAGAGTTTGAAAAAGGCCAAAAGAAACTTCTCTTGAGTTCTAGGCAGAGGGTGTGCCAAACTTTTCGTGAAACCACAGAATACGTTTTACGGTACGGGTGGTCGATCTTCGTGAATGCTGTGTTCACTGCATCGCGATCAGTAGGGCGGCCGACACGGCTTCCTATGGATAAAGGCTTTGTTCCTATAGGGGTCTCCCAATATATACGCGACGGTACGTGGGAGCACAAGTCCGTATTAGTGCCACCGACTCTCAGGAGGAATCACCCACCTTCGTAGAGATCGACAGTCACTATGTTTAACGACGCCGGAACACGTCTCTACCTAGACCTCTATGTGTTTGCGTTATGTTTCAAAGCGTTGTTATGTAACTTGAATTTATTTTAATGTTGATCTTGCTTAGCAGTTTGCCTTTAAGGATCACCACGAGATGTATGTAACAAATTCCTGAATGCAGTCTAAGATGAGAAGCAAACTTTTCAATCTTTCAACTTTGAAAATCTTAACTACTGAGGGAAAAGAAAGGCAAATCTTTTCACACAGATCATAGAGCACACACTAATGCAAAATTTCCTAAATCGTCATGCAAACAGTCAAATGCAAAATGCACAATGCATGTATTTTCTTTTCCCTTTCTTAATGTTGATGGGTTACAAAAAGAAAGTTGTTATATAACTTTGATTTCGATTTAAAGCGAAAGTAAACAAGCTTGTCCAAAATCAAAAGACACCTTAAGATTTACTTGTTTTA
Organism: Pinus tabuliformis; assembly: GCA_031772625.1. Classification (NCBI taxonomy): domain Eukaryota; kingdom Viridiplantae; phylum Streptophyta; class Pinopsida; order Pinales; family Pinaceae; genus Pinus; species Pinus tabuliformis. The sequence continues at coordinate 1,033,519,387 of CM062819.1, forward strand.
ATCACTGGAAATACATGAAATCAAACCATAATGACGAAAGTAAAAAGACTAATCAGCTATGGACAGCCAACAAGCTAACTCTTTAGACCAGCAAAATGCCTAACACAGGTTCAGATCTAAGAGGCCAAAGCAAGACTAGTTTACTCTTCGTTATGGGAAATTGTAAATGAAGTAAGAAATACAAAAGAACAAATACAATTTCGTTATATAACAGAGGCGGAATGATGGCAAGTAAGGTTGGTTTCAGAACAGGTACAAGACTGGTAACTGGCTGCAAAATCTATAGTGAAAACAGACAAGAAAAAGGGAGGAAACCCCAACTGCTCAAGGCAAAATTGGGCCAACGCAGGTGCTGCTCAGCCAGTCTGGCTCTCAGCGCAGGTAGCCCCTTCGGGACCTGCGTTGCAAAGCAGGTAGCCTGTGTACTACCTGCTTTGGAAAACGAAAGTTGCGTTTTCACAGTTTCCGGGTCACAATTTTCTCAAAAATGCACAGTTTTTGCTCAAATCAGAAGCAATCAGTCAAGCACACACAAAGGGATGATTAGGAGGATGAAAAGCTATCACTAAGAGCTTACAAGGATCCTTGTAGATCAGCTCTTCAAATCATGAACATGCTCAGAAATGAGCTAGAATAACTGCCCTCTACTTCGCTTTTGATATAGTCAAAAGCTTTTCGATTTGGTACTCTTTTGTTCAGGAAATGAATAGCAAAATACTACAAACAATCAAACAGATACGATCCCCAGCGGAGTCGCCAGTTTGTTGTAGGGAAAAGTATCCGATTCGGATGACCCTATCCCACTCTAAGGGTGATAGTACCTCAGCAACAACTGTAAATAAAACTACTTAAGGTTTACTTCTTTACGAAAGCAAGAGAGAATGAGGAAATGCACTAACCGTTGCCTTGCGCTTAATGTCGAATCCAAACTCTTCTCTTCGCTGCTTGCTCCCAACTCCTTGCTCTTTTGCTGGCCCAGCTACAATGAGATCCTGCAAAATAACAAAGAAGGAAACTACAAGAAGCATGCAATCATAACTGATTCAAGGATTAGCATAAATCAAATATACAATTATCACAACACATCATTGAAACAAATGCATATAGAAGAACCTCAATAGCTTTTATTAATGAAGAAGTAAAGTTCTGAGAAGGTTACAACCATTGAAGGCCCCAATCCAGCAACACCTCCCAGCAGAAAGAATTTCTCCTCTTCACCTCCTTCAAGCAATCACCCAATAGCTCTATAGTGAAACCAACAGCATATAATTACTTTGCACAAAATTCCAGCCTCCTGAGCTCATAGGAGAGAGCTCAATATATAGATGAATTGAGAAAGGATGAGTCAGCTTGCAACTGATGTGTAGCTACCTTGTGTCCTCTCTCTCTTCAGTTGATCTTCAGTTCTTGAGTCCACTTGGAGAACCTTGCTTCCACTTGGAGAAACAGAGCCTCTGACTCATCACAAGGCGAAATCCCTGATCCAAGTGTCATTTTTGGAAGATTCCAGAGCAATGACTCAGTGTGCCACTTGTCCCATCTCGCTCAGCGCAGGTGGCCTTTGTTCCACTTGCTTTGCAACGCAGGTACACCATGGAGGAGTTGAGTTTCAGCGCAGAAGCCTAGTGGAGCACCTGCTTTGATTTCAGGATTGCTTGTTTTTGAGTGTTTTCAGGTGGAGAACTGATCTGAGAGCTGTTGGTTTGCTGACCTTGTTCCTCTAGGGGTAGGAACATCATGTTTAGGGACTTTGGATCCCTTGGATTATTGACAATTCATGCAAGGCACAAAATTGTCTATAACATTGCCCCCAGACACGATTTGTGTACCTTGAGGTTGCCCCCCAGGTGTTAATTGAGGCTGCCCCCCAGGCGGTAATTGGCCACCTTAAGGTTGAGAACTGGGAACTGAACCTGACATCATGTAAATGTCCCCTACACCCAACGGTTTATTACCATTGTTTCCAGCTAATAACCCATGATCAATGGGTTGAGGAGATGCCCCCGCAAAGGTACCAGAAAATGACTGATACCCGGCGGGAACAGAAGGACCGCCGTGCAAGAAAGATTCAGGAGATTGAGTGAACACGGACGACTGACCAGACATATTTACAGGAGTTTAAATACCTCCAGGTGGAAAAGGAGTACGAGGTGGAGAAAAACTTATCCCTGAGTTGTCTAAATAATTGGTTAACGAAAGGTACCAAGTAGTACTTCTAGGAGGACTGTAAAAGATAGATTCACGCTCCCTTAGATCAATAATAGGTTGATCTTCAAGGATAGATACGCCTAATTCTTCCTCTGGAGCAAGTTCTTCAATAGCTATCAAACCAGTAGGAAGATTTTCGGTGATGACTCTTTCTACCCTAGGTGAATCTGGTGCACTAGAAGTTGGAGTAACAGGTTCAGATACTTCAGGTTCTTTGCCTATATCACTAGTAGATGAAAAACTACCAGCAAGCTCAGAAACTGCAACAACTTCAGGATTGTAACCTGTTTCTAGACCTTGGTAATCTGGATGGACTACCAATGATGATTCTCCTTCTTCAGGTGAACCTACTTTACTGCCACTAGGAGTTACAAGGACCTTTAAACCTTCATAATGACTTGGGACGTCTTGAGGAGGCTCACCCCGAAGTCTACGGGATTTCCTCAACAATTCGGCCACAGAAACAACCTCAGGAGACTTGCCCCGAAGTCGACGGGACTGTCTCGGTAATTCCGCCACAGTTAAAAACTTTTAACTACTGCACACGCAAACAAAGTAAAATCTCAAAGAAAACCACCTAAAGTCCCTAAAGAACCAAACAAATTTGAATCACATGCCTAAAGAATCTAGGGCGTCAAACCAAGCACAAACAGTAGCCTTCCGGACCAAAAACGCTAGTTGGAGATGAAACCCAACATCGCCGGATTCAGTACAGAAGTGGCGGGTGGAACAGTTACCCCGGCAACCTGCTTAATGAATAGACCGGCACAAGTTCCTCCACTTTAACCGTCTCGAGTGAAGTGAACCCCTCGGAAAATCCAAGTGAGTCTAGCCGACGTCTGCTCCAGGTACAGTGGGATCTTCCCTCCACCGTCACCTCGGTAGAATCCTAAAGATAATGGTCACTAAGGTTACCAATAGCAACAAATGCACCTGGGGGAACAGTCTACACTCCGACAGCACACAAGGGCAGAGTATCAAGCTCAATCCCCTTGCCGGCTCCTTGACAATAATCGAAGGTTTACCGACAAGTGACCCCTGGCTCCTCGACAATGGTTAATCCAAGGTTTACCATTTGTAATACGTGCGTGTCTGGCGTCATTCCCAACGAGGGAGGATTGATCCCCTCACTGGTTCGGACACGAGCTCGTGCTTCTCCTTTAAGAGGAGCTTTCCCATAGTACAAATGAAACAATTGGATTTATTCTATCACAAGATAAGCTACTTGTTTGGTTTTGTTGTCTTGGAGAGTTAATTACTCTCCTACTCCAAGACACTAACCTGATCTAAATTGGTGTTTCAGAGCCCTAGTAAATAAAAGTTACTAAGTTAATTTTACTTTAAGCGTTAATTTTATGGTTTTTCTTAAAGACAAAAAGGTAGTGGAGATGAAACTGGTGGTGTGTAGACTCGACTCGCAACCACTACAAAGATGAACCTAAGATGATTTACACTACTTTTCTTTTTCAATGAATCTCCTAACTAAGAGAGTTGGAAAATGCAAATTTTATAGAAAACAACTTTCTTAGTAAAGACAATCAAAGAAACAATTTCTTTATCTTTTCAAAACACACAACTCATGACCACTAATTACTTCACGAAATTTCCTTTTTCTCCCAAAAGACTACAAATGCTACCAAAGCAAACTTTTTCCAAAAGAATTTTTTGTGTTTTTTCTATATTAATAAAGCATGTAAAAAACTATTTATCAAATGAAATTTAACAAACCTAAGACAATCAAATCAAATTCACTCAAAAGCAAATTAAAAGGAAATTTACCTAAAAGCAAAAAATAATGAGGACAAAAGCCTACAAGGATAATTCCCGGATGTTTTACTCAGTCAAAATGCAACTAAGGATCAGTTCATGCAGAATCATAAACTAATCAAAAAACAAAATCGAAATCTTTTTGTTCTTTTTTCTCAAGAATGGAATTCAAGGCTTTAACAAACAAACTTTTCGAGATTCGCAAAGAGAAGACACAAAGGTAGGTCTCTCACAAGGGTGACTTCTATGACAGGCCCGACTCCTAAGAGGACTGATCAAAACCAAGGAGATCCAAAGTTTGACAACCTCTAATGCCAAAGTCACTACAGGACCAGTTAAAAATCAAACCCTAAGGCAAAATCCCTATGAATTCCACCAAAACCCTCGACACTAACGGGACAAGTTCAGGTGAAGATCTCTGACAGTAAACTAATGGATCGGGGCAGTAAAACAAATTAAAAACAAAATCTAAAGAGCAAAACGAGGAAAAATGAAATTTTCTCAAATTTGACGGGGGTACGCAGGTGATCTGTTGACACAGGCGCGGGTACGCCCTGTGCACAAAGACGCAGTGCGTACAAGTACGCACTGTGCCTAACTCAGAGACTGCGTACTGCTGGCAAAACTAAAAAAAATAAAAATCTAAATTGACTCTAAGCTAACCCACCCAAATACACAGTTAGACAGCCAAAAATCAGAAAACAAGCGATTTTTCTCAGACCAAAATATCAAATCAAAAGAACTCAAACACATTCATGGAGTCCCCAGCGGAGTCGCCATTTTGTCAGGCGGAAAGAGTCATTAGTGCGGACACAACCGACCTCCCTAGAAGTCTAAGACTTTCTAGTGACAAACAAGACAAATAAGAGCAACCATTCCCTAAATATGCTTTTACAATATGAGAAATCAAGTGTTTAGATCCTACCTGTAACCCAACGCTGTTGTAGTAGTCCAGCTTCGTTGATCCGGATGAGCTCCTCCTTCCCTTCGAAACCTGCATTCACTAACAATCAAACGATTAAATAGCACCTGAATATCACATAAAATAAAACACATTTAACATATAGACCAAGGAGTATATGAAACAACTCATAAATAACAAATTGTTGAGAAGAATGGACTAATTTGTATTAAAAGGTAACAAAAGGAACCATTACAACCTGAGCCTTGATGTTGTGCAAGTCCCTCCCAGGGTCCACAAGAGTTCTCCTTTACTCTGATTAGCTCACCCACTTCCAAATAGAACAAGCAAAGATGGTAATCTCTCCTCACAAGCTTCTACAAGGAAGTCCTAATTCCAGCAGCATCTACCCTTAGGAATGTTCAGCTTTCAACCTCCCCTCCCTTTGGCCCAATGCCTGTATTTATAGTGCTCTAGAGGAAGTTATTCAGGTCCACCTTCAATGGGATAAGACCCTCTTTGGATGGGATAGCTCCCCTCTTGATGGGATAAGTTCCTCTTTGGTAGGGATACATGAACCATCTGGAGGCACTTCATACACGTCAAACAAGCTTCTAGAATACGCTAGAAATGACCACAAGTAACTTTTTTAGAGTGAAACTTGCGCCTTTTGACCTTTACAGGAGTACGCACCCACCCCTTTACACACAGAGCGTACAAGTACGCAGGTATTGTGAACTTGGGTTGCGTACACGCAGGTAAGGCTAAGAGAAACTGCGTACCAGAGATAATTGACTTTAAATGACTTTTCTCTCTTTCTTGAAGTTTGACATGAAGAGCAGAGGCATGAGACTTGCCAAGGAGGATAGTATGACAGTGGATGGAGTCATACTAACTACAAATACTCATGGTGACATTTGTTAGTGTAACAATAAGGGACACCTTTCACCACTCTTGAAGGATCCCTACATGCTACCCCCTTTGGGAGCACACACACTTCTCCTCCAAATAGTCCCCGAGCTACCCATTAGGGTAATCCTCTCATCACATCCCCATATTGGGCTCCACTGCACATAGATATCCATAATTGATTTTCTATGGAAGCAAATGCACAGATCCCATTTTTAGCTTCTTTAAATCTCCTAGATTTAAGAAAGCTCACAAATGACCGATTGGACATGGACAAAATTGGTCAGCCATTACCACAAAGCTCCCTTCATATATTTAAAAGTTTGAGGGAAAGTAGGGTGAAGACCCAGGGAACCATGTCATGACATTTCACCTATGGTGTTCTTCTAACAATATCACGAAAGATACTATTACATTAAGGCTATTTCAATGCACCCTGATAGGGCCTACTGTGAAGTCGTATATATACTAGCCCTCTACATCTCACGAAACCTTTAACTCATTAGCTAAATCATTCCTTACTTTCTTCCAAATCCCAATCTGCCATATTCTAGGTTGGAGCTTCTAACCAATTTCAAGAAAACGCATGCTACACACATCTTGGACCACATCCATGAGTGGCAGAAACACCGCAACCTGTGAAAAACTAATTTTGAATATGAAGTCGTCCTAGAAATTTTCTTGAGATCCCTCATCTCTGAATTCTCAAAAAATGTGACAAAAACATTTCCGAAAACCGAGGAAGAAGCCATCAGTAAATCTTAGAAACTAGAGATGATGTACAACTAGTCAGGGTACATTTACCACGTACTCCCAGAAGCCCCACACTTAGAATCTTATCGCGAAATAGCTGGCGTGTCCAATAATACTAACGGATTAATTGGGGCCATATCCCGAAGACATCACAATAGTAGTAGCTAATACCCTATCTATCCAATGAATGGCCCATATTACAATGTTGCACCACCATTACAAACAACTGGGTATTATAATGGTCAACCCTCACCTATGCAAAACATAGGTAATAGGGTTAACCAGTACCAGCCCCTGCAAGAGGCTCATATCATCCCCCAGACGGAAATCAATACTCCTCCTAGAGTACAGAGAAAACGTCTGCTCCTCTGAACCAATATGTTAACTAGGGACATGAGAACCAATATTCTCCTTTCCCAACTTTGCAATAGAACAACCCGCTAAAGAAAAACAATGCATGGGTAAATCTAGTGCAACCATATATCAATCTATCAAATCAATCATAAGAACAACCAAATTCAGTTAATTATTCTAACGGTGCTAGAAAAAATCCAAAAAATAAGCTAAAGGGAGAGCCCGAGCAGGGAGGTAGCAATCAGTAGAAACCCCCAAGGGTACCAGCAAGGCATAACCCCAGCCAAAACCAATACTAGGGTACAACCAATAACAAATCCCAAAAATAGGGTAAGAACACTAGTCGTTGGACTAATCATGCATGCACCATATGCAAGGAATATGGCCATTATACCCATCACTATCTTCAGCTTCTAGATTTAAAAAGGATATATGATAGTTGTGCGTAAAGTGGTCAGCTAACTGCAGTCATGCAGGAACCATTTCCCCACAAGGGAATTTTTAAGGCCCAACAAAAAGGCCCATGTATAGGGAACCTCAATAAAGCTCCTAACTATGATATCTTCATGACAGGAGAGGACATCCTCTTGTAAACAATAAATCATACTTATGAGGCTCCCCCAAATCCTCGTCCATCCACCTTGGCTAAGGCTATACCTACTGGACCATTCACCATTATGAAGCCTCCCATAGATGTTATTCCTAAAATGGTTAAAGGACCTTTACAATGTGCAGGGCCCAATCCAAGAGTTGTTGTTACACAGGATAATGACCTCCTCATTAGCTCAGAGGAGAAGGGTAACATGACTAAAATATTGACCAAGTTCACAAGCCTATTTGTCAAGCTAATGCTATTTAGGAACTAGAAAGGTGCTTTATAAAGCTTCCTAGCCATGAAACATGTGTGTTAGTCCCTAGGGTAACTCTCTGTGTTGCCTTAGGGGATGCGTTAGCCAACTTTAGTGAGTTTTCGGAGGTCAAAGAAGTGGGTTGACCAAATAATATCCCTATATTCACTCATATGTTAGCCCATAAAGCAAGGAAACATCTAGATTTGACCTATTTGAGGAATTTATATTCCTAACAGAGTCTACAAATAGGGAAAGAGTGATAAAGCATGGAAACATCTCAACTTTTTCCCAAAATAAGTCATGAAAGAATTGGCAACGTTTATCCTCTCATGCTATATATTTGAGGCTAGGGCCATTATGAAAGAGGTTGAAAGTATTGAAATGGTTTCCTATTGACTGTTGAAGCTTGTATTAGACATTAGCTCTTCAATAGGTTAAGAAGAGAGAGAGAGAGGAGCCAGAGGAGTAAGGGAAGCTTGATGCAACTGATGGTTTAAATCACTCTTTCCTATCCTTACTATAGACCCATAGTTGTGTTTTCCACACCATGGCGTTGGTATTGTGATTTATTACATGTTTATGCAACACTAATGATTATGAGTAACTTAGATATATGTAGTTAGATATCCCTCTGTACTCTTGTATTGATTGTCAAAGTTAGATGTTGTAATATTACGCCTAGTCTTTTTTATGTGCAGGTATTGATATAGGAGCTAGCTGAGGGGTCTTCCACTCCGCCACTTTGCATTCTCCAGCAACACCTCACCAAGATCTGAGGTAACAATCTTCCTTCTTATGTTGATTATTATTTCACTAATATGGATATGTGCATGTATCTCTGGGCCAGCTGCAACTAACCTGACTATCTTCCAAGGATCCCGAGAAGATCCTTGAGTGCATCTCGACCACAATCACTCATGAATTAATCCCTGTAGCAGAATTGGGAACTCCATTGGGGACTACACTTAGTTCCCAATTTTCTCCCAGAAAGTTCCCAGATCTCTCTTTCTTCGAGGCCCTCCTGTACTTCTAGATTCCCTTTCTGATGACAAACGGACTATACAACACCCTTCTTACAGTGCTCATCCTTTGATCTGATCCCAACAACCTTGTTTTAGAGCCTATTCCACACTAATGCACCCGACCAGTGAAACCAATCCTTTATAAAGTATTGTTTCCTTGCAAACAGAGTGTTAATGCAACCACTAACTCTTTGTGTCCTCTGTTGAAGTGCATCAGCTAGCCAAGTCTTGATAAACAACCAGTTCTATGAACTCATGGGTTGGGAAATTTGCTTGTAGGCTTATCAGGGATCTGCAATTGTGCATGTTTGTTTGGATGTCCTTCTCCTCAACAATTTTTAGGAAAATAACTTTACTGCTTAAGTTTTTCATAAAAAAGTAAAGTACAAAATAATTTTATAGTTTTTTCTGCATAGTTGGTTAGATCTTGCATTTATTTTGTTTTAAAATTTGTTAGAGAGCATTGTATTTCTCATGGTTGTTCTTTTGTTTTATTGTACTGGATGCATGGCATATATTGATGTATAAATGACCCTTTCCTTGTAGAAGCTACTCATTCATCGAAGTGAAATTTAAAGTGTTTTTGTGCATGGTTTGTGTCAGAGTGCCACATATCTCCATATGTCAACACCCCCACCGAAGACATTAACAAAGTATATTTAAAATTTACATCGTAACAAAATTAATCAGCAACTCTTTTATGAGTAAACACACATATTAGTCTAGGCTGGGATCTTGGGTTAGGCAATTATAAGTGAACTTCCCAATATCATACATCGAGACTAGTGTCATTAACGAGGCAAATCCTTCAAAACTCATACTATCTACGACCACTCCAGTCAAAGCGAAGCTAAATGTGAGACAACATTGGACTATAAACGAAGGTACCCTGCCTTCAATTACATCTCCTTTGGGTATTCTATGTATCGGGGATATCAGAGCTGGGTCGGGGACTCATGTATCTTGCCCACACAGCATACTATCTGCGACGATGTCCCCCCTGGTAGTGTCTGTGATTTGAGGTAACCATAGTGGCCATATTTTTTAGGGACAAAAACAAGGTGACTGGGGTGAGCTGCCCTGGTACCTAAACAGATGAACCTACTCTGTCTTCAGTTTTTGGGAGGGTGCTCATATTCACAAGAGTACATGACCCCTTCATCTGAGGTTCGAGCAAAGAACAAGGGTAATTGTAACTGTACATTTGGCCAACTCTATGTTTTATCCATTATGATACTAGGTTTCATCTCCAAAAAATGGTGGTTATCAGACAGGGTCATACCCTTGCTTGTTCATTGACTTATTTAGAGTATTTTGTATTTTTTAAGTGTCAGTTTATTATCAATGAGACTATAATAAATATCATTGTAAAATATTTGAATAAAATTTATCTGTCGTCGTGGCTACATACAACCCTCGTCATCAATCTAGACAGCTATAAGATATTCCTCCACTAACTGTAGAGGATTCATCAAGCCCCAGTGAGATAGATTACGCATCTTCGGGTAATTAGTCTCCAAGATCTAACACTAAATTGGTCTATAAATCCCATGACTCAAGTTTACTAGAATATTTCTTTACTAAAGGTTTCATCCCTCTTTATAATCTTCCAATCATGAATCCAATGGGACTGCTACCGATTCAAGTTTCACCTATACCTCTTATATCTTTCATTGTACCTATACCCACCATCCCATTGATGACTAATGGGTCATGGGATTTTGTAGACACTTTTGGTCCACCCTCACTTCCCAGTCGGCAATTAGTACCACACCGCTGATGGAAAACCCCACTATCCCAACTGTGCCAAATCCGAGCACCATAGTTATACCCAACACGAGTGGAACCCAGTACATACTAGTTTCCACCCCTTTTATGTTGACTACTGGACCTTCGACAAGCGCTCCATATAGTGGTCCTTCTAGTGCTCAATATAGCGCAGTTAGCACAAGTCCCTTTAGCGACCCTTTTGTTTGGAATCATTTTTTTAGTTCCAACCCCTAGGTTCAAATGCATGGGGCCACTATTCCCAATATCCACATATTGGTGAGGAACATTATAGTTCCACCTCTATTTACAGTACAAATATGATAGTCACTGATTGACATGAACCCTCCATATGTCAGTCAAGGGCCAATGGCTAATTACATGGCTAGCAGGATCCCTCAACAAGGTCTCGCTCAATCCATATGGGCACCCCATTCTCAACCTCAAATGAGTCAAGGGGGCACTCCTTATCCTCGAGGAACTTATATCCCACAACCTAACAACCCCCATGGATAGCCACAATATATGACTATTCCCCAAGGAAATTATTATTCCATAAATCTCGTGTATAATATTGGGAACAATATGATGGGAGGACCGCAAGGACCCTCAAGTCATTTGTCATCACCTTGGTCTGAATCGGGGGCATCAAATACTTTTCCTTTCTTGGAAACACTTGACATCACTGATTTCAACAAACTCACCAATGAGCCCATCTTTCACAACTTACTATGGCCTCCAATCCCACACAAAATTCCCATCGACATCCCAAACTTCCAATGGAAACAAGGGGATGATCCGGGTACACACATCATGACCTACCATTTATGGTGTGTCTCTAACTCCATGGTGGAGGATAGTATCTAGCTTTGGCTCTTTCCTCGCACCCTTACCAACAATGTAGCCAAGTGGTAGATTGAGTTACCATGCGCGTTAGTCAATACCTTTGGCACTTTAGCAATGGAATTTTTAAAGCACTTTAAGCTACCCATCCGTTATGAAACTGGGATGGGACTTCTTACTGCTTTACGCCAAGACATCTCCACCAACATCTCCGATCACGTCCATGAATGGTGACATAGGTGGAGGCTACTCAAAGCACCCCTCTCAGATTATCTATTAGTAGATTAGTTCTACAAATCTCTTCTTCCTCAAATCGCTAAGGATGTTGCCTTAGGTGGTGCGGTCACTGAAGAACAATCCATTCATCATGCCAAACACTTAGATTTTCTTTATTCGTAGTCTGGCACATTATACAATGTCATTCCCAATGCCCCCATAACTTCCAATGCTCCCACTACTCGACAACCTGGTGTGCACGTTGATGTTATTATCGGCGTTACCTATTGAGTTGCCATAAAACAACTTAAGAGACACATTTCCCAGTTTCCAGTTGACCCTACTACCTAATTGACTGCTCTTCCTACCATCATGATAATCTTTGTGGAGTCTACACAAAAACCTGACCGTAAGAATAAGAAGAACAAGATAAGGACCACTCCTTCTGAAGAGTAGTGATCCAAGCAGTTCAACCCAAAGCAGAAAGATGTCGTGCCACATGACAGTGGAAATGACAAAGCTGTCAATCTCCCTTACAAGATCTATGCAAAAGATCGTATGACACATTGTAATCTATGCCTCCATGAATGCATAGAGCTCCTTTCTCAAAAGTACGTTGGCCAGACCCTGCGGTCCTAAACAACCCTTTCTCTCCTTAGCAGTAGCAAAATCTTATTACGAAGCAGCCTCAACCCTCGCAAGTGGGAAATGACGGTTCACATCATCCTTCAGCTAGTGAAGGACCATCCACTATTTACACCTTTCAAACGATCGATCTTCAAATGAGAGCCAAAACTTATGGAGCCCCAGTCGGTAATGCTAAGGAAGCTTCCTTGAGTTCAAACCCACTGCCACCCAACAATCTTCATATCAAACGATTAGTTTTTGATCTTTTGATTCGCCCCCCAAAAGGGGCACTTCTTCGCACAAAAAATAATACATATGCATGTGTTGCCAAGAACTACAGTATTGTAGAATATTTGGCGCAAGCACTATCAACAATGTCGGCGTTTGAAGTATTGCAAACTTGTCCAACATAAATGAAATCTATGCTTTCGGCAATTGGTGGGGTCGACCCTCAAGATTCCATGCTGGAAATATTTGACATGGACAAATGTAAACATCCCATTTCACACCATATTGCATTTTAGGTGCAAATTTTTTCGAAAGGATGAAGAGTAGATAGACCTTTCATCGACGACGGTGCTTCAACCTGTGTCATGTCGACTTCATGTTGGCTCACCTTATGTTCTCCAACCCTCTCACCTCCAATGAATTTGTTAGGTCCCTATACTACTAGTGTAGCCCCTATTTTTATTAGTGCAACCCCCTTATTATATTGTTGTGCCCACGTAGTCCCCATATTTTTATTATTGTGCCCCATAGAAGCCCACTATTGTTATTGTTGTGCCCTTACATTATTATTGTTATGTCGGCTCTGAATATATTATGACTGCTTAGACTCCTATATATAGAAAGGAGGTCTTGTAATTTGAATCATCCAAGAATTGTTCATTTGTGTAATGTAAAGGAGGTTTCCCCCTAGAAGACGTTGATTTTTAAGGTGTTGATATTTCTTTTATATATTTTTGTGAGCTGGTTTCATAACATTTGGTATCAGAGCTTTGGATTCTAGGGTTTCGTTGCTCCAAACAAGTCATCATGGAATTTTCGCTATAACTTTTTTGCTATGAAGTTTAAGAATCTAAAAAATAAACCCATTTGAGAAGCAGTCGGTCTAAACCTCGGGTCCAAATTGCAGATCTTGTCCCACTATAGTTTCAAAGATATGATCTGAGGAAGTTAGGGTTTTGGAAAGCTCCATAATTTCATCTCAAACAGGTCATCATGAATTTTTTGCTATAATTTTGTTTCTATGAAGGGTCAGCCTCTGAAATTAAAACCCATTTGATCCACAAACTTGGTGAAACTCGAGTCAAAATTTCACATCTTGTGTCTCTATATTTTCAGAGATATAATCTGAGTACATTAGGGTTTTTGTAGAATCCCGAATTACATTCTAAATAGGTGACCTTGGGAAAACAGCATAACTTTCTCTCTAAGCATCATATTGAAATTTTGTAGGAAGTTACAGAAAGGGGACGAATTGTTTTTTTGTGTGTATATTTTATAGATCTGAAGCTCGAAATAGTGACACATGGCACGCCGTACAAGTTTTCACTACTGAAACATTATATAATCAGGTCATATTAGGAGATTGGGAATAACTCTTTCTTGGAGAATCCAATTTTGATCAAACTGGTGGCACTGGAAAGAGGAATTAGAGGACAACCGTAGGAATTAATTTCAGATCCTGCAGAGCCGAAATTAGAGAGATACAACAAATTCAATATCGAGCTCTTACAAAGTGAAAAAAGAGGAATAAATGCAACATGATATATCAAAATTACGAGACCAAGTGCAACAAAATTCACTCCCACAAAAAGTAACAGAAGCTAAGATAGATAGTTTAAAGAAAAACATGGAAGATAAAATGGATGGTTTAAAGAAAGACATGGAAGCTAAGATGAATGTCATGGAAGCTAAGATGGAAGGAGACATGGATGAGTTGAAGACGAATTTGACAAAGTTGCTACAAGAAATGTTTACAAATGGAGAAAAGATAGTAAAGGAAACTCATGATGAGAAAAAAATAAATGTTAATCATGATTTCATAGATTCTAATGTTGTATTGAAGACCCACCATGTTCCAAAGATCGATATGAGGAAGTTTGACAACAAGGATCTTGGAACATGGATACTACAGATGGAGCAACTTTTCGATCTCCATAATGTGAAAAGCACACAAAAGGTACGTATTGAAACTTTATAGTTCGAACCAAATCAGTTTGTATGGTATTGATGTCTTTGCTCTCATAAAGAAATTGTCACTTGGGCAATTTTTATGAAGAAATGGTAGTACATTATGAGGATACAAAAGGCAACACCTTTTTTAGCCAATCGATAAATCTCAAACAAAAGGGTTCAATGATGGAGCACATTAAGGACTTCCAAAAATTGAACATAAGGGTAAAAGATATTCCAGAGGAGCATAGGATTGATGTGTTCATAGGGACTTTAAAGGATAACATCCAACATGAGGTTCACCTTTGGGAACTTTATTCATTGGAGAAGGCATTCAGGTTGGCAAGAAAAATGGAAAGAAAAATTATGGCAACAAGGAAGCCTACCACTCACAACTATGGAAGTGTTGTTGCCCCTAGCCTTCCACAACCTACAAGGTTGACACCAGAACAATTGGAAGAAAAAGAGAAAAGGGGATTTGTTATAGTTGTGATAGAAAATACTCTAAAGATCATAAGTGTGCTAAGAAGTAATTACTTTACATAGATTGTGAGGAGGAGGAAGAAAAGGAACAAGAAACGTAAAAAAAAAAAGGAATATACACTAGGAACAAACCCTAGAGAAAAACAAAATGAATCCGACCATATCTTGTAATGCATTGGCTGGAATTACCACTCCTCAAACTATCAAGATATAAGGACATATCAAGAATAAAAAGCTAATAATGTTGATTGATTCGGGTCATACCCATAATTTTATTCATTGTAAGATAGCCAAGGGATTGAATTTCTTCCTATATCCAGCACCAGAGTGCCAAGTGATGGTTGTAGGTGGAGGAACCACAAATTGCTCTAGAAAGTGCCATGATATCAAGCTATCCATCGGATAATATGTATTGAATATCCCAATTCTTTCCATTCCAATGGGTGGTGTTGATGTTGTACTAGGAGTCCAATGGCTACAATCCTTGGGTACAATAGCTTTTAATTTTCAAGAAATTTCCATGAAATGTTATTCAGAAGGAAAGGAAGTTGAATTAAGGGGTATCGTAGGTAAATCGGGAAAGATAATAAGCTCTAATGGAATGATAAAGCTTCTAAATAAAAAACAAAGAGGCGTAATTGCACAATTATGTTCACTAGAGGTTCCCACATCAAAATCATCTATTTCTCTAGATCTCCAAAAAGTCTTGGACAATCATTCCAAGGTATTTGAGACTCCCAAAGGCATCCCACCTATTTGTGATCATGATCATGCTATTCATTTGATTCCAGGAAGTGTTCCTCCAAAAAATCAGGCCTTACAGATATCCATATGCCCAAAGGAGTGAAATTGAATGTATGGTTGCCGAAATGCTAGAGGTTGGTATAATTATCCAACCAAATTCGATAAACGAAGAAGGGATGAATGGAAGAATGACGAAACATGGTGGGAACTCATTCAAAAGTTTCTAAAGATCGCAGTTCAAACATATTTCCAAAACTTGACAAGGAAGGAAACATCATATTGGAAGTTGAAGCAGCCATAGAATTGAGAAATCAAAAGCTATGAAGTCTATCAATTTCATAGTATCTTATCAAGTGGAAGAACTTACCCGCTGAAGATTCCACATGGATGGATGATAAATTTATACAGAAGAATCCAGAACTACTCAAGCATTGAGGACAACACTTTTTGAAGGAGAGGGGCATGTTAGGTCACTATACTAATAGTGTAACCCCTATTTTTATTAGTGCAACCCCCTTATTATATTGTTTTGCCCATGTAGTCCCCATATTGTTATTATTGTGCCCCATAGATGCCCACTATTGTTTGTTGTGCGCTTACATTATTATTGTTATGTCGGATCGGATTATATTATGACCCCTTAGACTTCTATATATAGAGAGGATGTCTTTTCATTTGAGTCATCCAAGAATTGTTCATTTGTGTAATTTAAAGGAGGTTGCCCACTCGAAGAGGGTGATTTCTAAGGAATTGATCTTTCTTTTCTATCTTTTTGTGAGTTGGTTTCATAACAGAATTCCCTTAAAGCTTTCAAGGTCCAAACTTTCATCCCAAAAGGTTACCTTGCCAACTACCTCATCACTCTGAGTGGTAAAACGATAATGGTGGTAATCAAAGTCATGGATAGAAAACTCATCTATAATTTGTTGTTGGGTCGTAGTTGGAGTTATGCCATGACTACAATTGTGTCTGATAGCTTTTGTATCATCCTATTTCTAGTGGATGGAAGGATAGTCACAGTGGATATCTTTCCTTTTGCACCATAGATTACTCCCCGTTACCTAGCACCTCTGTACCTTTAGTGGGTGGCATACCTGACTCTTATGTTAGTATCAGTATCAGTCTTTCGAATAGTTCTTCTCTGATGGGTAGTTTTCCTCTCTCGCCACCCACGATTCCACAAAAGTTTTCCATGCTATCATCTATTATGTGTGATCAACTGATCCTTCGATCTCCCTGTCCCCTTCAGACACTGACTCTTATGGAGAACAAATGCCGTTGTCACTAGCCGAAATGGCCTATGAAGCCATACAATCTATATCTGATTCTTCGGTCACTTTAGTAATGACCAATGGTACCATCTCCTCTCCCACAAATTCTCCCTCTAATGATCTCCTCAATTAAGTCCTACCTTCAGACGAAGCTATTTGAGAGATCATGTGTTTAGAGGAGAGACCTTTGGAAAACTCACACCATCACGTTTCAATGTCTGGTTCAGATGTGACACTTATACAAATCTAGTCCTTTAAAACACCTGAGATCATTCCCTCGAGTTATACAACCGTCCAAACTATGGATTCGGAAGGGAACTTGGGAAATCTTTCAAAAATGATTCCCATCGCTATCTCGGGAAAAACAGGTTTCGTGGAAAGCATTCAGATTCGAGCTAAATGCAATCCTGAGGAAATTGCAAGCTTCACCTACCCTTTTAAGGACTTCCATGATGTTTTCCCTTGGTCTTATGAGGAAATGCATGGCATAGAACCTTCTATTGTCAAGCATGAGATCAAGTATAGAGAATTATTTATATGGTATTTTTCTTTCTCGTTAATCTGAAAAAACCTCGAGTCTCCTTCTTCGGTCTCGTTAAAATACCATGATGAAGATCAAGCATTATTTTTATGGTATTTTTCTTGCTTGTTAATCTGCAAAACCTTGAGTCGACTTATTTGGGATCGTTAAACTACTAAAAATAAGATATGAGAACTTTCTTTTTTGGGACCTTTTCTCACTCTTAAAATGACCCCCAATTACTTCTTCAAGATCATTAAAATCTTATGAAGAAGATCTGAGCAACTGTTTTTCTCTCTTTTTCTAGCTTATTAAACTGAAAAACATAGTCTGAGCATTCTTTTTAGAGACTTTTTCTTGCTCATAAAATTGAAAAAAAACCCCAAGTTAATTCCTTAAGATCATTAAGAACTTACGAATAAGCTCCGATCATTCTCTTTAAGAAGATTTTATTGCTCGTAAAATTGAAAAAAGCTCGAGTTACTTTTTCAAGCTCGTTAAAAACTTATGAAGAAGCTCTGACCATTCTTTCTAGGAAGTTTTTCTCGCTTGTAAAATTGAAAAAACCTTGATTTTTTCATCATTAGGCTTGTAAAACTCATAAAAAAACAATATGAGTGCTTTATTTTTTGGGACTCTTTCTCATTCTTAAATTGAAAAATCCCTGAGTTTTTCCCTTCTTTGGGCTCATTAAATCTACGAAGAAGGCATGAGAAGTTCTTTTCTCTCTTTTTCGTCGCTCATTAAACTGAAAAAGATACTTAGAGTTTTCTTCATTTGACTCATTAAAATTTGATGAAGATTTATTGAGTTTGTCATCACGTAACTCATTAAAATTTCACAACGAATATCAAGTTTACTTCATCCCCTCATACTCGTAACAAATTGACGCAAATGTCTATTGAGCATATCTTTATCGCTTGATTTGAAATCGGTAGAATAAGTTACGAAAAAGGAACCATATTGGCTATACTATTAAGCCTCTGTCACACCCGGTTAACAACTATGACAAAGGAACCCCCTAGAGTCTCTCTTTGCGATCTTTTCAGACTCTTGAAATATGAGAAGACCACCACGTTTACCCATTTGGACTCATTAAATTAATTAGATGGGGAAATTGGACAATACAATTGCTTTATGTCATTATTTTGGAAAGAGTTTTTTGGCAGCATTCATTCCCTTGAACATGGCACTACCTCAGCAAAACCTTCTTTATGATGGCCTCTCAAAATAAACCTTACCATCATATGAATTTAGCCTATATACTGCGACGTTATTTCATCTTCGTATCCTAACACTCTTTGGTGTTCATGAGTTTAGTGTTGCATGGTTAAAACCTTTGTGTCATGCCTTCTATTGTTCAAGTGATCCCTTTATCTTTTGTTTCCTTCATCAAACCATCAAACATATTCTTCCATCATTCCTCTACCGATTTGACCCAATGCTCAAACTATTCTTCAAAAAACACCAATGATTCTTGTCCTGTTTCGTGTCGACTGACGTAGGACACATTATTGCGTACCTTTTGATAGGTCTTTTCCTATCAACTTAAACACTCTATCTAGGAATCAAACCCAAAAACACTTCAATGCCTTGGAACTCATCATTGGTAGGTTACTTTGTGTTTGATTATGGGTTTTCATTATTGGCTCTTGGTTAAACGCTTCTGTGAGTGTTCGAAAACAAAAACATTATTCACACTGGTTAGATTGTACTGTGAATCTTGGAGACCATCATCATTATCAGTGGCCATCCTTGCATCTATTAACAATCTTCATTATTGATTGGTAATCAGATGATTTCATACATGTTCAACCTCAACACCTTTATTCACATGTATCAAATTATGTTGTTAAGATGAAGTAGCGATCAAGACCTTAGGTAGAGGCTTACATCACTCAGACCTGTTTCCTCTCCCAAGTTGTGTATATTATGTTTTGGAGACAACTCATCAAGATGATTTTATTATGACACAAGTTCCACATTGTTTTTATCAATGGATGTAGTTGTCATATCTCTTTGTTGATAAATCACTCTGACATAGCTACTTAGCATGGGAATGCCTGACTCAAAACATGATTTTATATTTTTTATATATGTGTTGTATCAAGTTTCTTGTAGTTTAAAGGCTTTAATCCTCTCTCTCTTTTTTCTAGAACATGACAGTTACAAAGTATTTCAGCCATCGTCTCTACCTCTAATCTCACACTTTAGGTGGCATCTGTTACACAAGGAAAATGATTGCATCATCTGCTTAGAGGAGAATAGCAAGATGACTGAGAAATTGACTAAGTTCACAGGCCTATTTTCCAAGATAACACTCTCCAATAACTACCAAGGTGCTTTATAAAGCTTCTTATCCATGAAACAAGTGCATTAGTCCCTAGGGTAACTCTCCGCATTGCCTTAGGGGGTGCATTAGTCAAATTTAGTGAGTTTCTGGAGGTCAAAGGAGTGGGTTGACAGAATAGTATCCCTATATTCACTCATATGTCAGCCCATAAAGTAGGGAAACATCGAGATTCAGCCTGTTTGAGGAATTTATATTCCTAATGGATCCTATAAACAAAGAAAGAGTGATAAAGCATGGAAACATATCATCATTTTCCCAAAAGAACTCATGAAAGAATTGGCAAGGCTTATCCTCTCATGTTATATATTTGAGGCTAGGGCCATTGTGAAAGAGGTCAAAAGTATTGAAAGGATTTCCTATTGATTGTCGAAGCTTGTATTAGACATTGGCTCTTCAAGAGGTTAAAAAGAGAGAGAGAGAGAGGAGATGGAGGAGTAAGGGAAGCTTGATGCAACTGATGGTTGTAATCACTATTTCCTATCATTAATATAGAGCGTCCAGTTGTGTTGTCCACTACATGGCATCAGCATTGTGATTTATTTACATATTTATGCAACACTAATGATTACGAGTAGCTTAGATATATGTAGTTAGATATGCCTATGTATTCTTGTATTGATTGTTAAAGTTATTGTTGTGATATTACGTCTCATCTTGTTTATGTGCAGGTATTGATCTAGGAGATAGCTGAGGGGTCTTCCACTCTGCTACTTTGCGTTCTCTAGCAACACCTCACCAAGATCTAAGGTAACAATATTCCTTCTTACTTTGATTATTATTTCACTAATACGAATATGTGCATGTATATCTAGGCTAGTTGTAGTTAATATGACTGTCTACGAGGGATCCTGGGAAGATCCTTGAGGGTATCTCCACCACAATCACCCATGCATTACTCCCTATAGTAGTTGCCCAAACTTACAACATATTAGATGACTTAGCCCAATCTTCATTAGCTATGTCAGCACTTGAAGTCCTGCAGACATACCTAACCCAATGGAAATCCCTACTTTCTGCCTTAGGCACAATCGACCCATATAATTCCTGTCTCATAGTATTTGACTTGGACAAAGCTACTCTTGGTAAACCTCAACCATCGCTTTGCAAATCCCTGTCTCAATCCAGAATATCAATATCCATCGCTGCATCATCGAGGAAGGGGCTTCCACATGCATCATGTCCAAATCTGTTTGGAAAAAATTAGGATCCCATGAACTTAATCCTTCTAACATAATTCTTAGAGTGTACAATGGGTGCCCTTCTCCCCCCATTGGCCTATAACCTAGCGTTACAGTTAATTTGGATGGAAAAATTATGCTAGTAGACATTGAAGTACTCGACACCCAATTGGATTATAATATCCTCCTAGGTCAAAGCTATATGTATGAAATGCTTGTAGTCACCTCATCAGTGTTCATAATCATGTTGTTCCCCCATTAGGGAAAGGTCATTACCATTGATCAACTCACATACTATGAGAAGACAACTTCACACACACCAGATGGTGGGTTTCCCTTAGTATCCCAAGAAGTGGTCACTACTTACACTGAGCTCATTCCATGCTAGTTTAAGCCATCAAGTCTCCTAGGAACATTCCCAGGAGACCCTCCAGTAATACTAGAGATTGTTCTAAGTATCAGAGCACCAGTTTTCATGATGAATTCATCTAACATCGCCCAAACACTGGAATCAATTCCAGAAAATTCAACACCCGTTACTGAACAATTCAGGACTTTACCTTCCGCAATTACGCAAAAATCCTTCTTATATACATCACTGGGTTTTGTTTTGCACCAAGTCATCGCAACAATCATGTTTCCTGACCTAGCCCTTGCAATACTGGTATGGTATTTATCCCACAAAACCACACTAACTAGTACCAGTTACACTGTGACAGGGGTGTTCCCTATCCGTCCTAAGGGAAATAAGACACCACATATGGCACCTACCCAGGTTTCAACTATGCCACAAGTAGTCACGATACCAGCACTAGCTAAACCAAAGCCAGTGGATAATAAGAAAGGAAAAAAGATGGAAGCCCTAGTGCTTCCTCCTCTAAGACCCCTCAACCCTGCTCTTTATGTGAAGCCATAGGGAACCCCACTGATAATTTCCCCACATTAAAGAGGCTAAAATATCCGCTAGATGCCACAGAATAGCCTATAAACAATCTAACCTCTAGCGAGAAGAAGAATTTACCCATGCATTATAAAGCATTATGCACCAATCATGCATGTGCCGTTTGTGCCGAGTATGGGAATTATACCCATAGTTTCCCCGAAGTGCGTCAATAGAAATATGTGTTAGTGAAATTCACTCAACCAAGTTCCCCATTACTTTGTATAGAGTATGGCTCCAAAAAAAAAATTATGTCGTAAGTGTTGGGATGGGGTCCCCTGGGTCATTTTTGGGGTTAAAATAACCAAGCTTTGATATATTTTTGTAACTAATGTAAAGTCTTCACAATTTGGGGAGGCAGAGTGCGTAGATGATTAGGATTCAAAGGAGTTTTATCCCCTTGTTTATGAAAAGTTTGAGTCAGTTTTGAGATCCACCCATGGTCCGCAAACCATTGCATTATATGTAAAAGGCTATAAATATCTGTGTCTGAGAGAGTCTAAGGCATATCTTGGATGTAATGGGTCAATAGAAGATAAGTGATAGCACAAATAAGTGGATCATATAGGACAAGAAAATATCTGCAGCTGAGTGCATAGAGGCCTAGGTAGAGTCCGCAGCTGAGTGCACGGACCCCTGCAGTTGAGTGCGTAGGGTAGTTTTGGGTCTGTAAATATGAACTGAATATCAATAAAGAAAGTTACTGAAGAATTCCTATGTATATATGTTTATCTCTGTTTACTTATTTTTATGATATATGTTGTTGATGAAAAATGTGTTTATGGAATATTGATCTGATGATGAACAATTCTCTTGAATACGTCTTAAATAATATACTCAATGCATGTTCAGTACTTTTGCGAAGACTGTAATGAATTTTGTTATGGTTACTAATTAACTTAAGTAGATTTTCACGAGCACTAATTAAGGGCTATTATCCAATGCACATAAGTGGATAGATAGATTGTTAAGGGTTCACAAAGGCTGATCGTAGACCTTCACAAATGTTTGAAGACTATTTTGATAGAGTTGCATTACCAAGCCCTACAGGCTTATCGATCTGCACAAAGGCAAATCTGAGGTGCTAAAAGACATCAAACTCCTCTCTAGATGCAAAAACTTGGTTCTTGCATCCCCCCATACTACTTCAAGTGATACTGCAGCCTGCGCTACGTGGGTTGTTGCCGAAAGGGCCAATAGTGTAGGGATTTGTTGGTTGGCACAACTAACTCTAAACCTGGGTAAGGACCCTCTAATCCAAAAAATGGTTCCATTTTTGGGACTGAGATCTATCTGAAAGAGATGTTTGATGTCGCATCACTAGAATCTAACCAAGAAAGAAATTGAAAATTCGTTGGATCAGAATATTCATGAGTTCGTAGGGCAAGAAAACAAGAATCTGTGCATGTCGAAAGAAGAGAGGTTGAACATGGATCTATATACACAGATACATGAAATATTCTTCTGCACTTTTCCCATTGAACTATACAAGTGGTTAGCCAAATTCAAAGCCAACCAAGAAAGGTGGAAGCTTGATAATCCTATACTATGGACTTGTGAATTAGCGCGATGATTACAAGCCTCTGAAAATTAGATCGTGTGGGCTGTTGACCATTGGCTTGATCAAATTCTGGGAGGATTTGTCATAGAATTCACAGTTGATACCTCAGTCAGCTACAGTGAAGCAGAGTAGTGATTTTTCAAAGGACTGTGAGGTAAGTATTTAATATCTTTGAATACTTGGATTAAAAAGTTGTTGTGTGAAAAATGGGTTATGCAATTGCCTTGATGTTCGGAGCTATGTGAAGTGGAAGACTCTTTAGAGATCGAGAGAGATCAGGTCCTAAATATAGCCCATTGATTTGACCTCCTTCGAGTGATGACAAGGGAGCAGTACATGCCTCACTGCGGAGTGTTGTCCAGTTGATAACATGGTGTTTTCCATGGACACATCATCCATCCACTCCACCTCCACCGCATACACCTTTGCCCACACCTCCACCACCACTACCACCATTCAACATGTCGAATACAATGAAGTTGTCAATTTTCATAGGCATAAGGAGTGAAGATACAAAGCAATTCTAGTTTGTTGCAAATGCTATGTGGATAGCACAACAGATTACTAATGATAATATAAATAAGGCACAATTGGTTACCTCTATGCAGGATCACGCGTTGACTTGGTATATTAAGTATTGTTTTGATAATCCTTTGGCATCACTAGCAGAAACTAAGGCTGCTTTAAACAAGGAATTCAGTAAGCCTGATTCTGACTCACAATGAGTACTTGGATTTAAGGAGATCATGATGAAGGTTGATGAGATGCCTTGGGAATTATATAAAACATTAAAATGTTAGATTCGAGAAGCTAACATGCAGCTCGCATATGGTCAGCATTACGGGTGGTTTATAGCTTCTCTTCTGCCCCACATGAGGATTGATCTGTCGCACAAGGAGATAGGAACATAAGAAGAAGCCCTGGAAATCGCGATGAGGTTGCATGCAATTCCTATTTAGGATGCGACCTTGGAAGTACAATAGATTCACTCTTAGTTACAAAGCCTCTTCTTAGAATTTCATAGCTTGAAGAAAGGCAAGGAGACTAAACCAGAGGTACACACAAAGGTCTACTGTCCGAAGTGCAAGAGCCAAGGGCACAATAAAGACCACTATCCCATATTCACAAATTATATTACAGGAGGGGGGGGAATTCCCCTGAGGCTGGAAGCTCCAACAGGGCTGAGTGTGGGGGCTATGTTATGGTGTAGTATTTTTCAAGTTGCTAGAAAACACATGATAGACAAATGCCATTTACTTCAAAAGTTTGTCCAGACACCCCAGCAGTTGTTCTGTAATTTCTGAAAATCGATGGGCCATGATGAGTGCCACTGACGTAGCTATGATTTGATGATGGAAAGAACACTTACATACCTAATGTAAGAAAAAACTTGGCCTCTAGAGCAGGGCAGTAGGGGAGCACATGGAGAATATCAGGGATGAGGATAAGGTCAAGGAGGAGGACGACCTGGTAGAGGCTGGGGTCAGGTTATCTATTACAACTATGGAACACCATGGCACTATGTGCGAGAGTGTCAGAATCAGACACATCCATCATGTCAATACTGCATCCAGTTTTACCACACTATAGAATAATGCCCGAAGTTGATAGCTATCATGCAGGAGAAGAAGGTGCAACATCAAAAACCTACGCAAAACTTACAAATGATGAGATTTCAGCCCCACAAGGAAGATCAAAGCGTGAATATAGTACTGAGAAGCGGAATAATGACCGACGAAGGTAAACAAATTGAAGGGGATGGATGGGTTCGTATGGCCTCCGATAAGGAACTGGGTTTTGATCTGGTGCATGCTAAGGAAACATTTTTTGAGGCCAAGAAAAGCTTCGCTGAGGCATCTACCTCAAGAAGTCTAGACAAGGTGTAAGAAACCAACACATCGGCAGAAGTTGATCCCTCAGTTCTTACTACATTTTTAGAGACCTACATAAAACTTTTACATGATAGCAAAGTTGTGGAAGGCCTATAGGAGTTAATAAAAAAATGCACCAATAAAGAAAAGGTCCTTGATGGACATTGGGTGGTTAGACAAATTGGCAAACATAAGGCAATAACAAGGCGAAAGATGAGGCTCACCGTACATATAGGAGATTATGAGATGTACTAGGTCATCTTGGATCTAGGGTTCGATGTGAATGTACTACCAAATCAAACATGGGAAAGAATGGGGAGACCTATGCTACAATGGTCTTCTATCTAGCTTAGAATGGCAAACCAACAGAAAATTATCCCTATGGGACAATTAGACAAAGTTGATATAGAAGGTGCAAGAGCGATGGCTGACTTTGAGGTGATAGAGATTGTTGATGGAAGTAATTCATACCCTGCACTCCTAGGAATTCACTGGGCCATTGACATGAATGAGGTCATCAACTTGCAAAATAGGACAATGTTGTTTGAAAATAAATCACTTCGAGTTGTAGTACCATTGGATCCTGCGGAAGGGGAGCGCTACACTGAACTAGTCCGCGATTATGAAGAAAGTGAGGATGAACTAGATCAAATATACAAAATGACAGTGCGAGACCAGGACTGGATAAATCCAACATCATATGGACGGATTTCATGGGATCGAGAGAGTTCCTACACCTTTGATTCAGAAGAAGAGTTGGAATAGTGGCATAATCGTTTGCATGAAGTATCTACGCTAGGTTGGAATATGACGACGAAATCGCTACGTTGTGTTTCATCGGAGGTAAGGAACTTACCTTATTATGATGGTTTAACTAACATGGATAAGTTTTTGGATGCATTTGAGTGCTAAGCCCCTGAGGATCACCACTTCTAAGGATTAGATTTGGCACTGCGCACTACGCCCGCACAATGCTGGGGTATGCACAGGGATAGCTTTGATGGATGGCGGGAATATGAAAGAATGATGAGGTTAGGTTTGGGCATCCTAACACTAGATTGACTGAGAAATATAGTAGGAAGGATGATCTACGTGATCACCTAGAAAAATGGACTAAAGCATGGGGGACAAAACCACAACCGGAGTGGGTACACACATTTTTCCATACTTTCGATACAATTCCCATGAACTAGTATCTTGCAACGGAGCTCCGCCATGGTAGCGCAAAGTGGGATATATTAAGGGAAGGGTTATACTAAAGATTAATGCAGTTATCTCTAGAACGGTGCAAGAACCTATGGAGTGGGTCCAACGAAATTGGAGCACCTAGATGCGCCACGCGCTGGAATGCTATAATGTAACTGTTGAAAGGGAGAATGAAGATCCAAGAAATATTAACATTCCAGAGGCAGCAGGGGATTGCGAAGTCAAGGTCCAGAAAATATATAACCGAGACATCACCGTGTCATTGAAAACAAAGCAAGTAAATATTGGCACTGAAGTAGAATGGAAATTTGTAAAAATTGAAGATTATTGTGATGTTGCTACTGTGGATAAAGTTGATGAGTTACTCCATGAATATCAAGACCTCTTCCCTACCAATTTTTCAAATTTGAAGGGCATAATTGGTGATTTTGGCATTATGAAAGTTACTCTGAAGCCATACGCAAAGCCTATTAAACAGAGGCCATATTACCTTAATCCTAAATACAAGGAAAAGGTTCGCTAGGAGTTAGATAAGATGTTGGAGGCAGGCATTATAGAACGAGTTGAAGAATATAATTGGGTGAGCCCGATGGTTGTTCAAGAAAAGAAGTAGAAGGATGAGATAAGGATTTTCATAGATCTGCGAAAGCTTAATGATCACTATGTCCATAACCCATTCCAAACATCATCTACCGATGAAGTATTAGACAATGTTGGAGCGCAGGAGGCCTAGTCATTCACTGATGGGTTTTCGATGTATCATCAGATTAATATCGTGCCTGAGGTTAGGAGGAAAAAAAACTTCACGATGGAATGGGGTTTTCTTCAATACAGTATGATGTCATTTGGACTCAAGAATGCGTCTGTGATATTTTCTCATGTAGTTGTCATCGCAACATTCAAGCAGTTCATTCATAAGTTCCTGGAAGTGCACTTTGATGACTGGACAGTGTTTGGATTAGTAAAGCACCATGTGGCAAGTCTGCGGTTGATGTTGGATACATGTCGTAGATACCATATTGTGCTGAATTTGAAGAAATGCATATTCTGTGTTCCATTTGGAATCTTATTGGGTCACATTGTGTGCAAGGAAGGATTGATGGTGGACCCTACCAAGATTGTGGTGATAGTGAATCTAGAGGCCCCGAGGAATGTTAAGAAGTTGCGCACAACACTGGGACCTATGAGATATTATAGAAAATTTATCAAAGCATACGCTCAAATTTCCATGCCCATGGAGAAGCTACTAAAGAAGGATGCAACATTCTATTGGGATGATGAATGTCAGCGCAACTTAGATGTCTTGAAACAAAACATGGTCACCATGTCGATCTTGGTATTCAAGGAATGGAGAAAGTAATTTCACGTGCATGTGGATGCCTCTTGCATTGCGTTGGGTGCAGTGTTAATGCAATATGGTGAAGGAGAAGGACCATCCTATAGCCTTCGTGTGTAGGAAATTATTGAATTTTGAAACAAATTACCCAAATATTGAGCACGAAGGATTGCCCATGTTGTAGGCACTGCAAAAATTAAGGCACTATATATTAGGAGGGCACTTCAATATGTACATGGATCATTCTACCTTGAAATACCTAGTCAATAACCCTGTGTTGGGGGGGAAGATCTGCAAATGGTTGCTACTATTCCAAGAGTATGACTTGGAAGTAATTATGAAGCTAGGGAGGTTGAATGTAGGACATGACCATCTATCATGGATCAAAATAGGAGAGGAGCCTAATAATATGAAGGGTTTCCAAATGTGTAGCTCTTTGTGGTGTGCGTAGTAGATAATCACTTTGCAGAAATTATTCACTTCTTGACTATGGGGATGGCACCAGAAGGATATACAAGTTAGCAAAAGAAGGAACTTGTAGTGTTTGTGGAAGACTTCTCCATTATTGTGGGACATTTGTATAAGATGGGTGCTGATGAAATATTGCGAAGATATGTGCCAGACTTTGAGAGGGATAGCATTCTCATTGAAGCTCATGGAGGGGTTGTGGGAGGCCATTATGCAGGAAAAGTGACTGCGTAGAATATTTTGCGTGCAGGTCTATGGTGGCTAACACTACACAAGGATTCCAAGCCATATTGTAAGGCATGTGATGCATATCAAAGAACGGACAGACCATCGCAAAGGGATGAATTTCCATTATAACCTCAAGTATCGTTGTAGCCATTTGAGAAATGGGCAATTGATTTCATTGGGCCAATCCAGCCCCTAGGGAAGAAAACTGGTGTGTGCTATATTATCACCACAATAGAATCTATAACTAGATATGCAGAGGTGCAACCGGTTAAGGATTGTACATACAAAAGATAAACAACCTGCCATGAAAGAGAAGAAACCTGTAGCAAAGGAAAAGAAGAAAAATTGGGTGCAAGTACGCACTTCCACAAGGAAGCATACTGCTACACCAACATAGAAGAACGACAAGTAACCAACAAAAGATAAGTAGAAGTTAGTGGACCTATAGGCAGAAGAGGGCTAGGGAACCGAAGACATTGATGCCGAAGGAGTGGAACCTATAATGAAGCTACTTGGGTATATCCCTCAGAGGAAGGGAAAGGTGAAGATCACTAAGGACCTGGTTTCTGAGAAATTCACCATCTCTATGCCCCTGCTATTTGAGCAGGTCCCATTCGAAGGTTCGCGGCTGATGTGGATCCCACTATTGAAGATGAAGGATTGTGAGCTCACGGATCACGCTAAGCTCTCACACTTGGTGATGGAAAAATATATGAAGAGAGTTTATTATGAAGAGACAAGTGTTACAACACTAGAAATGGAGGAATGGGTCCGCGGTGTCAAGCAATCCAGGTTGCTCAACTTGATATGGGTGCCACATTACCACTTCACCCCTATTAACACAATTTGTGTACGCCAACTGCTTACATTGGTGCATGATGGGTGCCTATAGCTAGGAGGGGCTATACCCATCACACATATGCTCATTCATAGGATTACGCACCTATCATATGAAGGTCTAAACCCGGCTAAGGAGTTTGGCAGAAATATGGGGTAGAAGGACCTTGCAGAAAGAATGAAGGAAGAGTACGAACTAATAAAGAAGTCGCGTGGGTATCAAATTTTATCTATCTCAGACCCCACAGTTCAATTGGCCATGCAGATCTTAGTAGGGAAGGTGATGAGGAAATGTCACACGGATGAAGTTCTAGCGCCTGTAGCTTCCCTAGATGCCTAGTGCATGAAGGGCGTACATTTCAATTGCTCCAGATACCTCTATCAGGAGTTCCTCGCAAACTATCGATAGGTCCAGGATGAAACCAAGTCATTCCACTATGCTTGGTTATTACTATCCATTATGCATGTCACGTGGGAATTGACGAAGGACAACTAGTTTCCTCCGCTTGAGGAAGGATTGCCAGAGGCAGCGAAATTCGCCTCCTTATGGGCTACCAAGGACCCCGCATGGATCACATAGACAAAAATATTTTTGGTCCTAATGGAATCGAGTCTCTGCATGGCTATTAACCAACATCCAAGGTTGTCCCCAACCTTGTACACACAGCTGTCAGCCTACGCAACATTCAAGGTTGACTGCCACAGGGTCTATATCCAGGTCTGGAAGGATCTAGTGCAATAGTGGCATGAATTTCCATATTTGGTAAAAGAAACAGATGCACAAGAGGTGGTAGCAAGATGGCTCACAGAGTGTCACCCCTTTAGACATCACTGTTGGGCCAAGCACGGGTGTGAAGAGTGTTGTCACGAAGAAAAGGAAGGAGGTAGCTAAGCAGGATGTGAAAAACCTGGTTACACAGAAAAAGAAGGATGTTGTAGAGAAGGCTCGTGTTGAGAAGGAACACACTACTAAGGAGAAGGCAGAATAGGAGCACCATGAGTCATAGAAAGGTTACAAGTCACCTTCACAGGAAACAGAAATAGAAGAGCTTATGGGACAAGGCGGGTGGAGGCGAGGAATGGCAACGCACCCCCTTCATGCTGAAAAGGCATGAACTGGAGCAGCAAGGTGGATTGCGGAAGAAGTAGAAAGCTTATAAAACACAGGTTGATCCCATGCTACTCATAGAAAGCGATCTGGATGAGATCAGTCATAAAGTCAGGTACACTATAATAAAAATACTGCAATAGTTTGAGTTGCATTACATGTAGACATTGGGAGGAGTTGAGAAAGACCTCCGAGAGTTGCAGCTCCAAGAAAACAAGATCCAAGAAGATTTCGAGAAGGTGATTGGTGCACAAGGCAGTTTGGCACAGGGTAAAAGTACAATCATGGAGATGGCCTGACCACAAGATGTGTGAGCCTTTCCCTTGCCTGAAGGTTCAGTCTATGATGACACCAAGGAGCAGTGTGCCCTCATTGAAAAGGTCACAAAAATGGGCCTAAACCTTGCCGTGATATCACTTGAGTCATTGCATGCATTACTAGAGGGAGTTTTGGAAGAGCTTCACATTAGGGAACAATGAGCACTCATTGTTGTCAGTGAAATCAAGTCTATAATCAATAATTGTTCGTTGAAAAGACACAGGTTCTTAAGGAGAAGGAGATGCTACAGGCACTTAGTTCACGAATAGAACCAGTAGTTGCAGAGGCACGCAGGACAGTGCCTGAGCTTCATATCCCTGAGGATGCACAACCAGAAGAAAAGATTAGAAAACTATTTTTTGTTGTGTACGAAGCCAAATCCGAGGTTAACTGAGTTCAGTTTGAACTCAACATGAAGATCACCAAGCTATAATTAAAGTTGCAGCCCATGACTCCACTAGAGGTCCGAGAGTAGTGCAGAGCCACGATCGAGGAAGGAATGGCAACTCTGGATGCCATAGTTTCTGACTGCACAACATTATTTGAGCAATTCATGGGGTTGGTAACAAATCAGTAGGAGGATTCGAACTTGTAGATGTTGAATACGAAAATAAGGGAGCTACAGTGATAGTATGATGAGGTTAGGGTAAATGTGTACTCCATTACACCAGCGTAGCGCCTAGCTAAATTATAGGAGGGAAAGCTGCTCCTAGCACAGGTAGAGGAAGAACAAAAGAAGGAAGCCTTGCTAAAGGCCAAGTTGCATCCATGGTTGAAAGAGGCTTATCAAGTCATGACCACCATCCGGGACAAGCTTAAAGGCTTGCAGTAGAAGCAACAGACAATGAGGTTGGCCACAGAAGGACCAACTACAAAGAAGTTAGTTGAGGGAGTCAAGCAAGCACCCACTCAGAGCACTATTGAAGTCGTTGTGATCCAAGTAGATCTGAGGGATCTTCATAGCAATATCACAACGCTAGCTGAGTGACTCGAGGGCAAGTCATGATCTTTGTGTTGGGGGCCTATTGGAATGGGGTCCCCTCAGTCAGTTTTGGGGTTAAAATAACCCACGTTTTGATATATTCTTGTAAGTAATGTAAAGTCTCCACAATTTTTGGATGCGGAGCATGTAGATAATTAGGAGTCAAAGGGGTCTTAGCCCATTTTTTATGTAAAGTTCAAATCAGTTTTGAGATTCACCCATGGTCCGTGGACCATGGCATTGTATGAAAAAGGTTATAAATAGGTGTGTCTTAGAGAGTCTAAGGCATATCTTGGATGTAATGAGTCAATAGAAGAGAAGTGATAGCGTAGAGAAGTGGGTCAGATAACAGAAGAAAGGCTCTACAGCTGAGTGCATAAAGGCATAGGTAGAGTCTGCAGTTGAGTGCGGAGGGTAGTTCTGGGTCTACAAATCTAAACTGAAGATCAATAAAGAAAGTTACAGAAGAATTCCTGTGCATATTTGTTTATCTCTGTTTACTTCTGTTTATGATATATGTTGTTGATGAATAATGTGTTTATGGAATATTTATCTAATGATGCGTGATTGTCTTGAATAAGTCTTAAATAATGTACGCAATTCATGTTAAGTACTTTCATGAAGACTGTGATGAATTCTATTATCGTTACTAATTAACTTAAGTAGATATGCACGAGGACTAATTAAGGGTTGTTCTCTAATGCATGTAATTTGATAGATCAACTGCTAAGGGTCCCCAAAGGTTGACCGTAGACCTTCGCAAAGGTCTGAATATTGTTTTAATAGAGTTGCAGTACCAAGCCCTAAGCGCTTTTCAATCTACATGAAGGCAGATCTGAAGCGCTAAAATACATCACACTTGTCTCTCGATGCAGAAACTTGGTTATTGCACCCCCCCCATACTGTTTGGGGTGAGATTGCAACCTACGTTACGTGGGTTGTTGCCGAAAGGGCCAATAGTGTAGGGATTTGTTGGTTGGCACAACTAACTCTGAACCTGGACCAGGATATCCTAAGCCAATAGTAAGCAAAGAGGCCTCTTACTGCTCTCATCCAGCTGGTCCATCAACCACCACCCACGATCCAAGGTGCCCTCAGTAAGAACATACCTCACCATAACTAACATGGACTCTGTGTGATGCATCAGAACATTTAATCAACCAATGCCTTGAGTTACAAGAATTTAAGTGATTGTATTCAATTCCTCACATCATCCAACTAGTAAGATCAGGGTATATGTGTCACACTTGCCAAATTTGTGCCAGAAAACATCATGTGCCACACTTTCCACATCTTACTCGATTCCATCCAATGTTAGGATTCAACGATGATTTATCGCATAGAATCCATATTTGCTTGAAATACAAACCCAACCATCAAGGCATTCACCACCCCTTGGGAATGAAGCATCAAGGTCCATTTTATGTGTATTTGAGGAAAGGTGGCTCCTAACAACAAGGCCTAACCATCAATATGTCATCCCCCCTATAAATAATATCTTTAGAACTTGATTCAGTCCTGTTTTCTTGACACTTGACCCCATAACCCCAATGGTAAAGGACATCCCTCTATCCATCTAAGTCAGTGATTCCACCACCAAATCAAAATCAAAAGCTTAAATAACTAGCCTATATTCAATTAACTCGACAAAGTCAAATCATAAAGAGAGAGCCCTCTCTGAGCATCAGGAAGGATAGATCTTGATCTCAAAAGTAGGTTTGTGGTTACCTCTAATATTTCTTTTGACACAAGATAACAATTCTAGGGAAATTTTAGAGTGATAACATAGTGGCAACCATACTGGGGAATAGTCCTCAGTCTGATAAACCATAAATATAATCTTAAAATATAATCTCTTCACCTTAAGGTCAATTTAGGGTTGTTAAAAGGCTTCATTAAAAATAAAAATAATAAAAGAAAAAAAATTCTAGCTTCCAAACGAACACATTATACCACGACACATCCAAATCCAAACCCTGCTATAATAGTTGATGATCCTGATAGAATTTTAAGAAAACCAAAAAAGATAGAAACTCAAGGAAGTAGTAGTCAGTTAATTAAAGCAAATTCACTCCCTAAAGGGTTTTCAAGTTTAGAGGATATTCAATTTGGTTTATCATTTGATCTTTCTTTGTTTCGTACCAAATCTGAAAATTCAATTCATGATACTGTAATAGACTCCATTTTTATTCAATTTATTGAATCAAATAAGGTTCCTATACATCTTGATTTAGATCAACATGTTTTGTATACTTTTGACAAAATATAAGCTTTAACCTCAACTTTGATAAGTTATACAGAGCAAGCCTATCTTCAACAATTAGTTGAATTAGCTGCCATAATTGTTGCTACCCCTGAAATTTCTACAGAGTCTTCAAAAAATGTAAATACAACTTCATTTACTACCACCTCACCTATAATATCCTCTATAGTTCATTCCACAGAACCATTCATACTTTAACTTCCTCTCCAACCAAACATCTCAAGTTCATCTAGTTCATCTACAACCATTTCAAGTTCTTCTTCAAGCACTACCACTTTACCTCCTAGCCAAGCTAGAATCTCAGCCATGTCAGGCAGATATGCACCTTTGGTTTTACCACCTAAACTACATGCCATGCCCCAAGACTACCAAAGTAAAATCTTTCTGTTTGATGCTACTTTTTTGAGTTACATGAGATTGATGAGTCTGGTGTGCAAATGAGACTATTTTCCCAAACATTAGCAGGAGATGTCAAAATATGGTTTAAAGTTTTACATGCTAATCATATTGTTGATTTAGCTGCTTTCCATAGATTGTTTATCAATAGATGGGAGAGAAAGAAAAACCCTTTACAAATATTGTTTGAATATGAAAACATTAGAAGATATCTTAATGGGTATGTTCAGGACTATTGTACTAGGTTCAACAGTATCTATAATGCAATCCCTGAAAATATCAAACCTCCACCATACTTGGCACTAATCAAATTTC
Source organism: Pinus tabuliformis (assembly GCA_031772625.1). Taxonomy (NCBI): domain Eukaryota; kingdom Viridiplantae; phylum Streptophyta; class Pinopsida; order Pinales; family Pinaceae; genus Pinus; species Pinus tabuliformis. Next base: position 1,033,554,161 of record CM062819.1, read on the forward strand.
CTGAGGGTTTTGACACTGATATGTCTTACCAATTGAGAGAAAGAAACCCTAAAACATTGGAACAGATGCAAAGTAATGTTGTTAGTGTAGAAGCCAATTTATTAGCTAAGAGAGCTAGAATGAGAAATGAGAAAAGAGTTACCATTAAACAAGAACCATCCACTTCAAATGGTAAGATAGACAGTTTATCTAAAAGTGTAGAAAGGATAATGGATAGATTAGAAAATATGGAAAGAAAATCTCAGTGGGAAAATCAACAAGGACCCAAAATAAGAAACCCTAACTTTAGGAAAAATCCTAATACTAGAGAAACAAGAGATGCTATATGTGATCAACAGGTTAACCACCTTTCTAGGAAAATTATGCTATTGGTTCACAAAGCCATGAAGAAGAGGAGGAGACCCAGATAAACCTATTGGGGATTAAAAACGAAGATGTTGTTTTTCTCACTCGGGAAGAACAAGAATGATACATGTTACAACAATTACAATTAGAATCTGAAGAGTCCTTTGACTACAAACAAGGCTATGAATTTATTATCTATGAAGTTCACAAGCAGTATAGCTTTAGAAGAAAAAAGAATATAGAAGTTCCCACTAAGAAATTAGTCCAAACCTAAACTAAAAAAATAGCAGAAGCTCCTATGACCAAAGTTCTACAAATTCTCCCTAGAGGAACTCAGGATACTTCCAGCCAAAAAATTGTAGATATAACTCCAGCTAAAACTCAAACTTCAACTGTTACTCAAACTATTCCAAATACGAAAATTCAAAACAAAGTTGTTGGTACACAAGCTGAGTTACCAAGTGCTGATAAAGAAGGCAAAAGTACACATACCATAATTGTTAAGGAAGAACTCATTCAATTAGGCAAAACTCAATTGCCATTCAACGTTAACACTGAGATATCCAAATTGAAAATATCAGTTCCTATGACAGAGCTAGTGAAAAATGAATCATACAAAGCACAAATCACTGAAACACTGAACATAGGTGAAGGCGAAGATGTTGTAAACCTTAATGATGATCAACCTATGTTATTATTTGGTCCAGAAGTAAATGGAAAACATCAACAAGGGGGTATCCTTCCTTTCTACATTAGCTTAAATGTTCATGACAACGTCTTACATAATGCTATGCTAGATTCAGGGGCATCCCATAACCTAATGCCTAAAGCAATCATGGAAAGATTAAATTTAGATGTCACTAGACCCTATGAGGACCTGTTTTCCTTTTATTCTAGCCAAGTCAAATGCCTTGGCCTAATTAAAGATTTGTGTGTGACTCTAGTCTCGTGCTCAACAAAGAGTATTGTTATGGACATAGTAGTTGTTGATATCGCACCAAAGTATGGAATGTTATTATCTCGCTCATGGGGAGCAAAATTGCAGGGATATCTGCAGTTAGACATGTCATATGCTACCATATCTGTATTTGGTCAGCAAAGAAAGCTTTACAGAGAAACCTTGATGAAATGCATGGTAAGTAGTTCAGTAAAACCTCAGAATTACCCTATAGACTCCATGCATTCTAATATGGACTCATTTATCTTGTATAATTTAGACAATGGCAAAAACGAAATCATAGTTGTAGAAGAAAAATACAAAGCACCTTATAGTGAAAACATAACACATGAGTCTCTATGGAATTTGGATTTTGATGGCTCTGTAAATAGATTAGGGGTAGGTGCAGGAGTTTGGATTCATAACATGGAAAATAATCATTCTGAAGGTCATGCATTTAGATTAAAATTTAAAAGCACAAACAACATGGCAGGGTATGAAGCTTTAATCTTAGGACTGTAAATTGTAAGAAAACTTGGAGCCAAGAGAGTTTCTATCATGGGAGACTTGGAATTGACCATAAAAAAAATTAAAGGAGAATATTCTGTGAATAATCCTAGACTTAGCCAATATAGAGAGATTGTTCTAGATCTGATTAAGGAACTTCTTGAAACTGATTTTGCTACTATTCCTAGGAAACAGAACATACAAGCTCACATTTTGGCTACTTTTTCTAGCACTTGCAAATTACCTTTTCAGTCCAACCACCAGTACACTGCAGAAGTAAGACATACACCTGTTATACCTGATAATTTGAAATATTGGTAGATTTTTTCACAAGATTCTCAAATCTATGATTTCATGAATGATGAGGGAGAATTCCAAAACTATAACATAGATACTGATTGTACAGTAGATAACATCATAAATAGTGAGATAGATATAAATTTTTTAGATGTAGATAAACCCACTAAATTCACTGAAGTAGAAATAGATAACTTAGAAAAAGTAGAAATATAAGAAATAATCTATGATGATTATGAGATTTTAAACCTTAAAAATAACATTTTGCCTAAGGGATTAGTCCCATTAGAAGATTTGTTTGATTCAAATGATGTAGCCAAAAAACCAAAAATGGAACCTTTAAGATCAGACATAGAAGAATGTAACATAGGAACAGAATAAAAACACAAGCTTGTCAAAATATCCAAAGCATTACATCCACATGAAAAGATGAAATACATAAGTTTGTTTAAAGAATTTCAAGATGTCTTTTCCTGGAGTTATGAAGACCTCAATTCTTATGATACCAGCATTATTCAACATAAGATACCCATTAAAGAAGATCAGAAACCCTTTAACCAAAATCTTAGGAGAAGTCATCAAGTTCTTATGGCATTAATTGAAAAAGAAGTAAAAAGGATGCATGATGCGCAAATCATAACACCAATTAGATATTCATATTAGGTCTATAATTTAGTCACCACAAGAAAGAAAACAGGAAAAATCAGACTCTGTGCTGATTTCATAAACTTGAACAAAGTATCACTAAAAGATAACTATCCCCTCCTTAAAATGGACCACATTCTCCAAAGGATAGTAGCATCATCCAGAATTTCATTGCTTGATGGATTCTCTAGATACAACCAAATCTTAGTTCAACCAGAGGATTAAGAAAAGACTGCATTTACCACTCCTTGGGGTACTTTCATGTATTTAAAGATTCCTTTTAGATTAATGAAAGCTGAAGCAACATTCCAAAGAGAAATGGACATAGCTTTTGCTAAAGAAATCCATGAACTTCTAGTTGTTTACCAGGATGACATTATAGTGTTTTCCAAATCAGATAATGAACATCTAGATTACCTAAGAAGAGTTTTTATTAAATGTAGAAAATTTGGCATTTCCTTGAATCCCAAAAAGACACTCTTTGGGCTACAAGAAGGTGAAATCTTGGGACACATAATATCAAAATATGGAATTAGAATAGATCTGGCTAGAATAGAGGCAATCCTAAACATCAGTGATCCTAGGAACATTAAATAATTGCAATCGTTTTTAGGTAAAATAATTTTTCTTAGAAGATTCATTTCTAATTTGGCAAAATTAAACAGAGAATTAAATAACATGTTAAAGAAAGATTCGGCACTTAAGTGGATAGTAGAGGCTAAATAGTCTTTTGAGGCAATCAAATAAGCCCTTACTAAAACTCCAATCCTCATAAGTCCTAATTTCAAAAAAGATTTTATAATTTTTTCTTTTGATTTAGAACATACTATTGCGGTAGTCTTGTTGCAAAAGAATGATCAAGGTTATGAGCATCCTATTGCATTTTTTAGCAAATCTTTGAGAGTTTCTACACTAAATTACAACATAATGGAAAAACAAGCACTTGTTTTAGTGAAAGCTATTAAAGATTTCAGAGTGAAAGAAGAAAGATCTAGCCAAACCGTTTAATCTTGGTAGATCAGTAGTTAGGTAGAAAATAATAATGAGCTCATCAGTTTAATCTGAGCCATTGGAAGTTATAAGGTTAGAATTAGATAGTTTACTTACCAAAGAAAAATAAGTAAAGGGTCAGCAAGCTCAAATGCACCCAATGAATGAAGATAAAATGCTCGGGTAAATAAAGGGTAGGTAGAAGAAGTCTTGCAAGTGCACAAGGTTGCTAAGTCAAAATCAACTTCAACATGCTTAATCCTATGTTTCATGTGTAGGAGGAATTGTCAAAGAGAAAGGACATTCACTAAAGGTTATTTATTCATTTCCCCTCATTTCACTAGACCCCCCCACATACTTGATTTATTAATTTCCTCTCATTATCCCTTCATTACTTTCATCCCCTAATGTTGTCCCCTTCTTGGCTCCAAAGCATCCATTCCCTTTTCATTTCCCCTTGTAAAAACTCGTTCCCTTCATTTTGACCTTCTTTCCCTTTGTTTCACACATTTTACTAGATTACCCTTTAAAAATCATCCCCCCTTCCGAAATCCCCTTTCCCTTGTGTGAAACCCATTCCCATCACAAATAATACGTTCCCGACTTATTAATTTCCCTTTTTTCCCATAAAAACCCACTAAATCCTTTATCCTAAGTTATTTCCTAAAGTCTCGCTCTATATATTTAAACCCCCACTATAATTTCCCCACCCTCACTAAACCTTAGAAAGTATTAAACCTGTCGTATTATTTAACCCCTAGCCCCACCAACCACATCCCAACTCCATCCGTGCAACTTCGCCACGTGATAGCCCTATGATCTCCCACCTCCAAATCCAATGACGCATATCCATATCACATAGTTTCATCATCTGACAGTTAAAGGTCCAAAAGCATGTGAGATTCACAATTTTGGCTGAGCATTATATCGTTACGTGGCGGCACCAGGTTATATCGTGTGCTCGCGAAAAATACTGCCCTCCACCCAAAAGCGGTGCGATATGGCATGAAGTTGCCTCCCCGTGTAAAAAAAAACTACTCACTATTCATTTACCAAATCTCATGCCAAAATGTAACCATTGTTGGTTAAAAATCTGAAAAATCCCCCTTTCACTCTTTTCACTCATTTTCACTGCAAAAAAACTATGTTAACTAATTCTAAAACCTTGAACCTCTACGCAACCATTTTAACCACCTTTTGCAATAAGAAGATGTTGCAGACACCAAATTGAAGTAGCAAATAGACTTGAAGCCTCAGAAACATTTTCTGCTACCATGGAACCCTGTTTACGCACCAAATCACCATTTTCTAGGTATTCTTGAAAGAACCAGAATGGCCCTGTAATTTAAGCTATGCACAATAATTATCAAAAGGATAATTAATTAAATTAATTAAGAAACCTTGATAGACTAAAGAAAACCTTACTGTCCATCCAAAATCCCTTTTCTACAGATTGTAATTACCCTCCCCATTGTTCCATAGATTTTGGCCTTACTCCTAAAGCTAGAGAAAAAGTAATTCAGTTGAATAAACCAAATTATGGCTTCCTAAAGAAATCTGGATGTAAGACCATTGCAAACCCCTCACCTGGATATTGACCGCCTCCTGTTGGCCGAAAGATATTTTCAAATTAAAGACATTGTTTCCTCTAGCAATCTACTGAAACTCCACTGCTGGAGTAAAGATAAATTCCTAAACCAGAATGATGACATTCACCTATGGGAATCAATTTTTCCCAAATACTTGTTCCCACAGGTATACCTATTCCTAGAAATCATCCACTTCTGCCAAGCTTGCTATGTCCCAAGTCAAAGAGCCATAGTCTCTCCTGATGAATAGATTTTATTTACAATCACTACTAAGTCCATAAATCAAATGCTGCAGATCCAGCCAAGCCCAACTGAGACACCATTTTCCATTGAAGCCTTATTTGAAATCTACACAAAGCTAGACCTTCCCAAGGGAGCTCAAATCTTTTAGACGTTCATCATAGAAGAGTCTCATACTCCTACAAATATTCCTCCATATGCTGCCACCATTTTCTCTGAGAGAGCTAGACAAATTATAACCATGCTCTCTTGTATTATAGGATATACCACTGATGAGAATTTAGATGAGGCAATACTTTCTTTCCTTTCTATTTTTTGCCCATACAAGCCTCCAGCTACATTTTTTAACTTTGCATAGTTCTTGGCAGACAAAATCCATGAGTAGTTTAATAGATTTCCAAATGAAAGAGTATTCAAATACTCTTTAGTATTTTTTCACATGTTCCTATATTTTCAGTCAAATAGGTTTCCAATCAACATCCAAAATTTAGACACTAAGGGCCATCCAAGATCTATCATCTTTTGGACACCATTAATCCAAAGACATTCCACAATTTTTAGTTATAAAGAGTTCATTGATTCCTTTGTTCATCTAGTTGTAAACATGATAACCAATAGCAATCAACCCAGGATCAATGATGCAATTAAGATAGTTTTACAGTTGTCTAAAAACAATAGATTGGGAGACTGGTATATATACCAGTACCACACTGAAATCAGGATATATGGATGCCAACTCACTCCCTACAAGCTACCCAAATACCTCACCATGAGCATATTTTCATTACAGTATTTCAGGCAGATCATAAACTTAGATGAGGTCAATTTTCTGTTAGCTAGGAAGAAAACTCAGTTCAAGATCAAAAACTAATTGGGCTCTTTTTTTTGTAATAATACAGAAGCTAGACAAGAAGCAGAGAAAAATTTACAGCAAATGAAGTTCAGTAGTAGTTTTATGTGGAAGCATGACCATAATGGATTCATAAACAAGTTAAGACTCAAGTTCAAATTAAGCCCTTTTATTCATGAGTCCAGGCCAAATATTGAAGGATATGCCAACCAGTCAGAGTGGTTGGAAAAGACCTTAATAGATGTAGAAAATACCTTAATAGATGTGGAAAGGCACACAGATACTAGTTCCTTTCTACAGGTTCCAAGCTTACAGGAACAAATGGGTATTAGTCCCATTCTACAGACTCCAGCCATACATGATAGAAATTTAAAAGGAACCAGGGAAGAAGGTTTTAGCTCTAGAATGGATACTACAGATGACAGGCTTGAAATCAATTACAGGAGGAAGCCCAAGCTTAATCCTGTAACTGAGCAAGAGGAAACCATTGAGATAGTTGAAATCATTAATACTGATGCAATGGTTGAAAAGAGTACATGTCCAATAGTTTCAGAGGAAACTCATCAACCTTCTACCTCAAATACTAAACTTATTGAAAAACAACTTAGTATTGAAGTCTCTTCATCCAACAAACCAGTGGATAAAGAGAAAGATATAAAAGAGACGTACAGAGAAGCCAAGTTGAGGAATGAGGCATTAAAGGCTGAAACGTATGCTCAGTACTTGGAACAGACACCTACCAATCAGAATAGATTAATGTCAGCCTTTAACATTAAAATGGGAAAAATTCAAATGACCTTTACGCAACCTACAGTTCAGTAGCTCAGATCGTCAGCATATTACATGAAAACAGAGTTTGAAGTTTTGGTCAAAGAAGTTCACCCTATTGATTAAATTGAATTCCATAAGCAGGCAGGTGAAATTATATACTCAACAATGACCAACAAGGGCATGAGTGTTCAGAAGATTCAAAACCTTCTAGACAAAATCACAGCAAAATTTAAGCTAGAGAAGGCATCAACACAGGCAAAAGATAACAAATTCAAGTCATTAGAAGACTTGGTAATTGAAATTGGATAGAATCCAAATGATATCAAGGCTGCAGAGAAACTAATAAAGAAGAAAAATGAGGATATTTCTGCTTTAAAGAAGCAACTGAATTTTCCTCCTTTTGAACATCCACAGACCAAGGAGGTCCTAGAGAGCCAAACCCAACAGGAGGAAATGATGGATCTCATTCTTTAATTAAATTCTCAATTGAAAGAAATGGAGAATGAATTGGAAAATTTAATATAGCTGAAACAAGCCAGCCTTGAGACAGTTACTACCACTACTATCCCTACAGTTACTACAACATTTCCTTCAACTTTGGTAGCTTCTTTGACCCTGACAGCTCCACTAGCTACAACACTTCCAGCTACAACAACAACTACATCAACAACAGGTTCAACAATAGCAACAACTCATCCAAGTGATGAAGTAGGAAAAATGGTCAAAGCCATGGAAGACATGTCCATTCAAACCACTGAAATAAATAGACTTAAAGAAAAGATAAGAAGTCTAGAGGATGAGAAGAAACTAGCTCAAATAATGCATAAAAATGAAGTACATAAGTCAAATAGGTTGATTGACAGGATCAAGAACTTGGAAAAGGAATTAACATTAAAGGAGTCGCTTGCCCACGCAAAAGAGTAGCTATGGGGCAATATGATTGACTCTATCAATGATATTTGGCCATCTATAGAAGTTATCTTTGAACAAAATGATTTAGTCAAAGAGGCTGGTGAAGTAATTCAAAGAGTTAAGGCCGAACTTGGAAATATGCCAGAATAAGCCTCAAGAATAATCCAATTCATTAACTCAAAGAATAAATATGAATTGCAGGAGCCTAAAATAGCTGACAGGACTGGCACTATACTAGAGGTGAAGAAAGTAATCACCAAGAGGAACTTGATGATGCAACTTGAGGACAAATGCCAAACCATGGAGCTAGCTATAGGCAGGTTCATGGTCAAATATGATGCTTTGAGGTAGAAAGGTCTTCCAAATCCATTAGTAATAAATGATAGGTTAATTGCACATGAAGACTATAACAAGAAAATTAGGGAAGTGGCAAGGGAGCAAGCCAATCGTTCCTATATGAAAGGTATGCCTATAAGAAAGGTTCTTTACCATACTATTGAGAACCTTTTTTACCTCTAGCATGAGGTAAAACATATTTTTGTAAATAAGTCCACCTTTGAAAAATAAAAAGAAGCTGATGAAGTCTACAAAAGAATGGTGAATATTAAATTACTAGATATAGAGACTTGCGAAAAATAAATGATTTATTATGAAAATGCAAGGTAAATAGTGGATATAGAGCAGTGAAAGAAAAGCAGCAGATCAACTAAGTCAAAGAGTATCAAATGAAGGAGTATCAGTCAAAAGGAAAAGTAAAATAATAGTCAACGTGGAAGATAAAAAAAAAAGGAGAAAAGGTAGCAAAAGATCTGACAACAAAGCCAAATAAACAAGGACAACTTACAATAGTTACATATCTGTCTCTATCTTCTTGCATGAAGATATTCCTCTTTCCTTGAATAAATCCTAAAAAGTAGTTTAGGATATTTTGTAACTATTTTTGTATAAATACTTCATAATTTGAAGTATAGAGTGTGGATTTCTTAACATTTCTATAGTTGTATTGATTTGAAACCTAAGGGCCCATTGTACCATTTTTTCAAGTCAGTAGACTGGACTGAGTAATAAAGGCATTGCATTATAGGATTCATGTGTTGGGCCACTTCAGTGAAGTATTTTCTATTTGTCAAATTGTTATCTACTTAAGTGTTTCAAATACTTGCATGTTATCTAAATTGAATGATATAACTGGAATATTATTATAGAATTTGTTTAAGTACACTTTGTCCTGAACAGTTATTCATTTTAATGTTTTATTCTGATGTCTAGAGTAGGGAATCCTTCATTTCTCTCTAGTTTCGATTGACCTCTATCATTTCCCTAACTTCTCCTTGACCCTGATTGAAAACCACTTCACCCTCTAGCCTAAAAGATCTGAATTTACTCAGCTACCTTGCCCTATAAATATTATCTTTAGAACTTGATTCAGTCCTGTTTTCCTGACACTTGACCCCATAAGCCCAATGGTAAAGGACATCCCTTTATCCATCTAAGTCAATTATTCCACCACCAAATCAAAATCAAAACCCAATCAAAAGCTTAAATAACTAGCCTAAAATCAATTAACTCAACAAAGTTAAATCATAAAGAGGGAGCCCTCTCTAAGCATTAGGAAGGCTAGATCCTGATCTCAAAAGTAGGTTTGTGGTTACCTCTAATATTTATTTTAACACAAGATAACAACTCGAGGGAAATTTTAGAGTGATACCATTTCCTAAATAGGCACACAGTGCATGTGGTTGTTCTTTGGAATAGCTCACAGTGTGCATGCCTGTATCCCATAGAGGTGTGCACCCAGCGCGCATTCGCTGGGGATAGACGCGATAAACCTCAATCAGGTTTCTTCGTGCAATGTCTTAACTCAGACACACACAACACACATCTAAGTATTCACTATATGTAGGTTCTTCATGGATAAACCCAGTTATGCATGAAGACTGTGCGGCTCAAGCTCAGTCACCTACATGGTCCTCAAAAATGGACCCAAAAATCCATACAGGGGAGCCCTTTATGACATATCTAATCTATTGCACTGAAAATTATATAGGTATGGGCTGAGGCTCCTAACTTTCCCTGACGGTGCGAATCATGGGTACACAGGCTAACTGCGACGGCAAGAAACACTCCAGGAAAGCTCTCTGATCTCCACAACTCAACAATGCAAATGATTTATATTTGGATCCCACAGCCCTCTCTATCACCCTGTCTTCCATATTTGAGGGAACATTGCAGAAGCCTAGGATCTCCATTAACAAAACCGAAATATACGCAAGGATCAGTCCCGCATCATCTTCATCATAGAATCATTTGTTCTCGAAAACAAAAAAAAAACATTTTTAGAGCTACTGCACATGTCAGGTACTTCTCTAGCTCTCTAATTCCATAACATTGATTACATATTTATGTCTTCAATGATGCTTTCACTTCGGGTGTTTGTTGTATCCATTACAGGAATATCACACATGGGCAGTGTCAACCAATGCCTCGATAAGAAAAAAAGAGTAGGTATAATTCTCCACTCAGCATGATAGGCTTCATTTCTCCTAAATGCACCATAAGTTCCAACATCTAGACCATGTTTATCACCATATCACACTTGTACATGTCGATAGACGCCCCTTCATCATTGTCGATCCTTCTTCACATAAAGGAGCCATGACCACTCACTTCAGCACAAGAGAAATATCACATACATATATGAAATTTTAGCCTCATTACGTGACACTCATTTATGCATTCACCCCATTCTCTTGGGCCTTGATACAAATACTAACAGATGCACCTATACGTCTTACATTTGGCCTATCGTTCATTTGCATCACATAGCCCATTTGTACCACCTCACCCACCCACCCAACATGGAGACCATCCAATAGGGCCCCCACCCTCAACAAATACATTACACCTTACAAGTTACTATGAACATGGGGCACCTGTCACCGTGGTTGTACATCCAAACCAAACCTTATTCTTTTGTCAAGCATCCAAATATTATTTCAAAAAAAAATATCTCCCATCCATAATTTATTTTTACAATCTAGGTCCCTTGCCCACCTTCAATATTTGATCATATTTGGTCAAAAATCATCAGCAAACCACCTCCATTTTTCACGTCCATAAAAAATTACTTTCACCCATCCTGGAAATTCCTACTGACTCCAAGATCATCATAAATCATGTTTTCATTGCCGCCATTTACATCTTGATCTCTAACCTCATAAGAGCTATATGTATCCTCCAATATCGATATCCCTTGCTATCATGACAATCTGACCCAAGTTATTACCATTTGTTTATATCTATTTCCCGACTCCCCACAGTGGGTGGATGACATCCCTTTCTTGTCGACTTCAACAAATATATTCCAGGAAAGAGGTAGTACCTTGGATACTCCCTCCCTTAATAGGGATATCCTTGGATGGCACAGTGGGAACCATTATTTCCCAATAATGTCATCAGTTCCCTTGACATTCGAAATCAACTAAAAATTTCGTGTTAATGTGGTGTCTTACTTAGTTACTATTGTAGCCCTTTCACATAGTCTAAGACCCCCACATCACTAAGCACCTCATCCAACAATGATTATATTATGAGGTGGCAGAGGTATGTATTGCCAAATATCTATGCATACCATAGCACCCATCCAAAGTTCTTGACCAAGATATGCATAGGGAAAGAATATTTTGCCTATTTGACTAGGAAGGACCCCCGAGGGCATCAACAAGACTCATCATCAACTATCAACAGGACAACAACCAAAAAATTTGACTGGGCACAAATCAGTTGTTGTCCAATTGGAATCAGTTCCAATTAGCCATCATAACAAGCATGACACATACTTGCCTCGTATAGAACAAACCATGATTGAATTTTTTTCCACCAAATCATGGGCATCAGTTATACTCAGTCAAGGATTTTTCTCTACTCATCTCAAAAACAAGCTACCTTCTCTCCCAAAAGGATAATCAGACTCTCCAAAGAAAGTTAAATCATGATGAATTTTGGCTATATGTCTGATCCTAACCTCATACATCAAGGGGCACATTTTAAAATAGGAGAACCGTACACCTACTAGTACAATCCAGAAGACATTAAAAGTGTCCAACAAAATGTAGAGGTAGGAAATTTTCCAGGAAAATACATTACAAAGATTCAAAATTCAAAGGTTATCCTAAGGCCTAAAGTTTATAAAGGAAATTAATTGAGGCCACGCATATATTTCTTCGATAAACACATGCACACGGCATATCACCAAAAAATTTGTGTGGTTGCAGAAAAGGTGATTGAGCAGACTGGGACCACTCCACACACTTGGAGCCGATTTCTCGATATGAGGTCCCCCTAGTACAACTTAATTCAAGTCGCCTTGGAGAAGTGGAGCCCCCAATGGAATCATCTTGTCCTACTCGTGTGTCTTTATCATACATGTACCAAGAGATGGACGAGGGATTCAAAGAAAATCTATATACATAGGCCATGGGAGAGCCAAAAATAAGAGACATTGTTATGCTAGCCAAATTTCTTGTAAGAAAACCACCATTTCATTGTTGAACCAAGGATGTGAATAGCACTAGCATGTTGGCCAAATTTATTCTAAGCAACCCAACATCTTAGTGAGTGAAGAAAAATCCACACTTTGGAGAGATTTCACACTTCTTTGAGAGAGAGGAGAAACTTTCAAAGAGATTGCGGAAAATAAACATCCTTTCTGAGGATTATTGAGCTCCCTAGCTCAAGGAATTCTCTTCAAGTGTTCTAGTATTCAAATTGTATCCATATATTATTGATGTGTTTGCCCCATTTGAGCATTTTTATGTTCATTCGCCTTTTTTTTTAAGTTTATGTTTTTTGTATGCATTTTATCCATTTTTTACAATGTTGTGTTTATTTAAGTTTGTCAATTAACAACACCAAATTTGATTGTGATCCTTTCCAGGTAACAATCCACTGCTAAGGGGGTGTTTTTTGGTACACTTGTGCTCCAAAAACACTACAACAACTACTACTAGGGCACCTTTCCTCAATAATATAATGAGAAAGTAAATTTCCTCAGCCTCCAATTGTAACACTAAATCATTAACCAAAAATTGTTAGCCTTGGGGATTCCACATCTACTAGATGCTAAAGAAGTTTAACCTAGTGATTCATGATTTTTATCTTAAATAACTTTAGTATGTCGTTGTAAAAACAACGGTTAAAATTACATGTAATAAATTTAATAAACACAAAATAAAACCAAGCTCATGGGACACGTGTTCAAAGCTGAATGTTGGGAAAATCATCCTAGTGGGTGTTCATTTCGGTTAATTATGGATAAGGAAATTTGCAAAGCCATTGGAAAAGGAAACGAGGCATTAACTGGCATTCTATTTATGAAAATAAAGGAAAATAGGAGAAAAAAGATATGAAAGCTCATGAGTTTTCATGTGAAGGAAATTGAAGGAAAAATAGAGGAAATTGAAGAAAATAGAGGTCCCAATGATAAAAAGGCTTCTGAGGATCAGTTGGCATATTTTGTTGGCTAACAATTTTTTAGTTTTAACTTGGAGCTCTCTCTCTATTCTCTCATACTACCACACACTTATAGCATTCTTGGAGCACTCTATCATTGGAGAGATGAAGGCAAAGGAAGGACATGAAAGTAAAGGAAAGAAAGGTACACGTAAGGAATATTTGGATCAAGCAACTTCAATAGGAATACTTGTAGGTAACAGGTTGGATGTGTGATTTCCTAATTGGTTTGTGAATGCATGGTACATGCATGTGTGTATTTGGTCCTGTTGTTGTCAATGCCATGGGTTTTGTCAGGTGTGAGAGTGGTTTTAGCCTTGCCTTTCCATTTTTGGAAATACATGGTATGATGGGGTTCTTTCATTCGGTTAAGCTTTGGATTTCTAGATGGTTTTGGAACTAGGTAATGTGGTCTTAGGAAAATTCGCAAGGGCTTAGGAATAACTTAACTGGCTTGAACGAGATTGCGGTAAATCCTAAGGGTGGAGATGGGAAAATTCTTCAAGACATTGGTGAAGAAATTATGATGCATCCATGCTTGTTTTGGGCATAGTGATTCCTTGACCGGTTTTGGTGGGATTGAGGTAAAGCATAGTTTTTTATGTCTTTTTTTGGGCCTAGTCACCCCTTGACTGGTTTTGAAGGGATTGTGATAAAGCCTCGTTGTTTATGTGCTTGTTTTGGGCCTTATGAACCCTTGACTGATTTTGGTGGGATTGCGGTAAATCTAGGTTATTTATGTTCTTGTTTTGGGCCTAATGATCCCTTGATTATTTTGGCTAGATTGCGCTACAGCATGAGGGTGGAGGTGGTTAATTCTTTGGGATGCCTTAGTTGTTTTGGCTTTTATTTCCAAATTCATGATTAGAATATGGCACGAGGGTGATTGGCTGAAATAAATATTTGGTTCAACCCAATCTATGGTCGGGTGGTATGTGGAAGTCTCCAACTTGGTTCGATTTTTCACATATTAAAAAGGGATGTTTCCTCTTATATTCATGAGTAATTGTACTTGTAATTATGTGGATTTTGTTAGTTTCAGTCTTGTTCTCCTGTCACTGGTAATAAAATATGATTTTACCAAGTCTGTCAGAGGTCTCAAGGTCAAATTTTATCATGTCACTAGGTTTTCAGAGTAAAATTTGGTCACTGGCTAGTTTGTCTAGGAAGGTCTTCATTCGTTTGGAAAAATCACACATGCTGGTCGCCTACCTCACTTAGATGAAAGAATAATAATAAAAATAATGTTTTCATTGTATCAGTGATCATCATTAACATTCCACTCAGTCTCATTTCTTCATTAAGTCATTAGGGTTTCAAGGTCCATCATCATCATCTGTAAATTGAGCATTTAATGAATCATGATAAGCATCTCTCTTGCATAAGTTTGATGAATTTTCATAAGTTTTTCATGGTTTCAATTCCAAAGGTTATAGAAGAAGAAGTCTTACTATTTAAAAAGGTAAAAAGTAACTTAGGTTTCAGCTCTCCAAAGTGGCTCAGTTCTAAAGTTGAAAAATCAGGTTTTGGAATGGTATGTGGGGCCCATTTCTATTCAAAAGGTATCATACTTGCCTATAAAAACTCAAAAGGTCCCAAAATCATTACATTTTCCTTATATTCTCCTTTATTCATCAAGATATCCCCTTCATTAGTGAAAAAATATGGGTTTCTAGGCAAATTTTGTCAAAAATTGTCGGTGATGCGCTTCCAAAGACTACGCTGCGCTTCTAAGGCCAGAGCTACGCTTCTTGACACTGCATTGTGCTTTTGTGTTGTGATTCTAGACATTGTGCTCTGCTTGTGCCAAAGCAGACTGAAACCTTTAAAAGCTCACCCAAATTCAACTTTGGATCTTGCAATCTAATTTTTTTTGCTAATTTAAGCTTGTCTACAAAGTAAGTATAGCACTTTCCTTACCTTTTTCCCTTAGCAAGATGAGTTCAAATGCAAGTTCTTTTCATCTAGTGTTTTAGGTGAAATTTTCATGCTGTAAGCTAGGGTAACTAATGGTTTGTCTAGTTTTGATATTCTAAACGTGTAAATCTTCCACCTCACACCTCTGCACATGTTTAAAATACACTTTGATTTAGTAAACAACATAGAAATTATCAAATTTCCTTACCTTAAACTCAACCCTAGCTCATACCTAGCAATTTGAGCAGATTTCCTAGAAGCTCCTTTTTACAATTTATCATAAGCATTCATTTCCCTCATTTCACTTCATTTAGGCTTCATAAGTTGCTTGCAGTCCCTATCCATCTCCTAAAAATTTCCATACCATCATTTTCGTTCCTCAAACCCCTCATTTTATCTTTTCACTCATTCCTCACTGTTTTTTTCCATTTTCCCGATTCTAGGTCTTCTACCATCATGGAGAGATATTCTTCACCAGTGAGGAAAAAGCACCATAAAGGAGGCAAAATCCTCAGATATGAGCCTACCAACTACAATGAAATAAACTCATCATCCTTCATCAAGCAGTGTTTTGAAGGTGTAAATTATCTAGAGTTTTGCAAAAGGGTATGTGAAGTAGGTTTTCATGAATAATTGAAAGATTAAATCACCACCCATCTGAAAGGTGAAAGGGCCATCATAGTTGGGGTTAATTTTACATTTTCAGTGGCTTCTATTTCACTTGCTACGGGGATACTTGATCATGGAGAATATTGATTTAAGGGTATGAATTTGGATCCTAAAAATTACATGTCCTTCTTGAAAACACCCTATAGGGAGACCCATACACACATCATCCCATTTAGGTACCTATTGGAGAGGGATGCTCCATTAATGAAGGTTGTCATGAAAATTTTCACTTGTGAGGGAAGGGTTTCTAGATTGTATGCCTATCACATCCGGCTTCTAATGCACTTCACAACTAAAAACCCTCTCAACATGTGCAATTATCTATGTAGAAGCCTTGTCAAAATGTCTGAGAAGGTACAGGTGAAAAACAAAGAACACTACCCTAGTATTTTTTATAATAGCTTGATAAAGACTATAGTTCTCCATCATCTTATAGAGAAAAACATGACATCAGATTCTTTCATAGAAACAACTTTGAAATAGCATGAGACTAATGTTTCAGTTCAACATCCAAACATACCAACACAACAAATGGAAGTAGGATCATCAAGCCAATCAGTGGAAGTTCCCGAGGCACCTAGACATGAGGTGACTAGAATGTATCAAAGATGAAAAAGGCTTGTGTTTACTTCTCATCTTGAGGGATCATAGGTATCACAGGTATAGGATGAAGACTTGATTGAGCATGAATTTCAATTGGTGGACTTGGAAACAGAAAATGAGCCTTCAAACATGCAACATACTATCAAAGAGAAATATTTTCAGACCTGAGAACTCATGGACAACATGGCCAGAGCAAGGTTTATTATCTCATTCCTTGAACAATAAAACAATCAGCTCAAAGATAGACAAGTCATCACGGAGGAAGAGAAAAATAAATTGTTGCAGCAAGTAGGAAAAGGAAAAGTAGTTTTGGAGCCTACTAAACCTGAGGAAACTGAAAAACAAGGTAGGACAAAGAGGCCAAGGACCAAGGGACTCAAGAAGGCATTGAAGGAGGAGAAAGAACACATTTTTCTAGATTCAAACCTAGACATGTAGGATAAAATTTCCTTACATATCAATGACAACAGAGAGTATTGGTTAGATAAGGTCAATGACCACTTGGAAAAGATTCTTGAAAAATCCAACAGAGATAACCAGTTACTAAGGCACATCGCACATAACTATCAAACCAGGAACATGATATGTAACATCAAGCTCAAACAGTTGGAAAAGAAGCTCAAGGAAACCCTAAAAGAAAAAAATGAGAGGGTTAAGATAGAGATGCTTGCTGAAGCATCCATGAGGACTTTTTACATACATCAGTTTTTAGCTCATGACCAATTTTGAAGGAATTTTGAGCATTTTTGGTTTTTTGGTTATTTTGGTGCCAAATTTAGAAAACTGGCTAGTCACATAAGCGCAGTGTCTTGGTGCTACACTTATTGCTCAGTCATCCAAATGACAAATGGTTTGCAATTTTGTAAAGCTCATGGCATCCTCTCAAAACCCATTTCATCATACTTCTCAGAGAGGGCCTAAATTTTGAGAAAAATGAGAAAAATCGGTCAAAAATCATCATTCTGCCCCTCTTTTTGATAAGTGTTGCACTTCTGGAGACACCTTGGGATAATTGATATTTGAAGGCATTCCAATGGGTCATTTTGAAAAATTGAAGGTGTTGTGGAAACTAGACTTGAAAATGTAGTTAAAATTTCTTTAAGATCTTCATTTGGACCTCAATAAGGAACCTTAAAGTGGTTTCAAAGTCGGTGCTGCGCTCCTACAAATTTCTTTGCTTTGCATTTAAATTTCGCTATGTAAATTTCCTAGTTTTCAGTCTCACTAGGTCAAAGTCAAAACGCTTGATGTAATTGAATTTAGTTCGAGGTTAGATGATTTAATCATGAAATAAGTATACATGATAGGTTGTTTTTATGATTAATATGCCTCATTAAGGAAGAAAAATCTAAAACAAAATCTAAAATAAGTGTTTGTATTTGACCTTCTCACTCTCACCTGTTGGTTGAGAGAATCTTGGAAACAGTTCCACCACCTAGGAATTCAACTTTTGAAGGGGAGGAAGTGGTTCATTTGAGTCTATATGTATCATTTCTCATTCATAGAGAGGGGTTGGAATTTTGTGGAGAAGGTTTGTATCTTATGTTCTCTTTAGCTAATACAAGAGTAGTTGCAACTATATTTTAGGAACTCTAGTTCAGTGCATCTATGGCGTTGTCTCCTTTCCTATTAGTTTCTAATGGATTAATCATCTCTCTTTACATGCTTTATCTTCTTCCTATGAAATTCCTTTCATTTATATAGACAAAAATCTTGAATTTAAGCTCTGTTTGTGTGTAATTCATACTTCTATTTCTTTTTCTTCTAAAGCTAATGAATTCATGCTTTCACATGATCATTAGGTTCTTTGAAACCCACAAATATATACTACATTGACAAACACTCTAAGTGCACCATAACATACTGATATCTAGCTCCTATTTATACTTGTCTCTGCATACTTGAGGCCCTGACCTAATTACCTGTTCTAAACCCTAGCCTAGCAAACCTAAAAGACCTAAATTGACAAATACTAAAAACAAACTTATACATCTGTTGTGGGGAAAAATGCCTATTTAGGACGATCCTATCCACCTAAGGTGTGACAGCGCCTTAGCAACAAACGAGTACAGCTATCATGATTTCTTCCTTTATGAAATATGAAAGAGAGGAGATCGGTAGACTTACCGTTATCTTCTGGTTGTCCCTCGAGCTAGATCCTCTTCTCTTTGTGTGTCCACAGCTACTTGCCTCCTCGCTCGATCAAGAGAGCAGCTACTTCAATCCCACGAGATCACAAGAGAACAGCTACCTGTGACAAGAGAACAACTACTTGCAACAAGAGAAGAACACCATACAAAGGCAAATATACATATTCATAAATGATTCAGGATTAGAAGTAAATCAAATATACTAATGCAATTACATAAACTACACCAGCATATAGGAAAGAATCAAGATAGCTTTATTGAAAGTAACAGGGTTCAGGAAGAGATACAACCCATAGGGCTCCAACCCAGCATCTCCTTCCCAGCAGAATGGAATCCCTTCTTCAGCTCCTTTCAAAGCATAACACACCCAATATTTCTAGCCACAAACCAACAGCAATTCTTTGCAAATACCAAATTCCAGCCTCCCTTGACCTCATGGAGAGAGATCTATATATAGGGATAATTGAGACAGGATGAGTCAGCTTGAGGCTGGTCTGAGACTGACTAGTGTCCTCTCCCACTTCAGTTCTTGAGTCCACTTGGAGGTTCTTGCTTCCACTTGGAGATTTGGAACCTCTTACTCATCACCAGTCGAATTCACTGATCCAAGTGTCATTTTGGAAGCTTCCTGGGCATTGACACCTTGAGGAATGACTCTGCCACTTGTCCAAACTCGCTCAGCGCAGGTAGCCTTCTTTGTAGTTGACATTCAACGCAGGTAGATAGTGGAGCAGTTGACGTTCAGCGCAGATGCTTAGTGGAGCAGTTGACATGATCCAGAATTGCCTTGTTTTTGAGTGTTTTCAGGTGGAGAACTTTTGTTAAGTGCTGTGGTTTGCTGGCCTTGTTCCTCTAGGGGTAGGAACAACATGTTTAGGGACTTTGGATCCCTTGATTATTGACATTTCATGCTCAGTGATGGAAGGCACAAAAATGTCTATAACAGTTGCCCCCTAAAGTATGAGGCCGTTTATCGGGTGAAATGCTTTATCCAGGAGGGTCCGAAGTTCATCCATCTGCTGGGAGGAGACCTGTAATAAAATACAATACAATACATTATGATTCATACTGCTTTCATGATCTAGCTGAGGCGGGCATTCCCATGGTCAGCTTTATAAATTCATTTTTGTACATAGAACAGACGATCGTCTGATGGTAGACTGATAATTTTGGTGAAAATTATCATCCTTTGAGTAGGATGATCATCTGCCGCAATGATGTACATGTCAAATGTCTTTATCTTTCCTGAATATATATCGCAGCCCGGATGGATGAAACTAGATCCGGGGTCTTCAAACTCGTTCGATCTTCACTCTAAGTACAAGTCGATCCATTTGAGAATTGCGCTGAAGTCGAACATGGAAAGACATCGCTTGATTACCGGTCAATGATGTAAACCGTTAACGAGCGCGAGTGGAATCACCGATAATGATAATGACTCTCAAGGTACTGCAGCACAATTCACGTGGTGTGAATAAAGGAATTTTGGAGTTAACTTTATGTACCTTTTCAGACTCTCTAAAAGTGAAAAGGACCGAGTTATCCTTGTCGTTAGACTCGTTAAAATTATTAAATAGCGACAAACTTGTCTTTAGACGAGAACGAGTTTCACTATCGCTAGGCTCGTTAAAACATAGCGATGGGCTTGCCCGAAGGGCAGGTTATAGAACAAGCCTATGTTATCCTCCTCAAGCTTGACAAAAATAAAGAGGTACTGGTCAGCAATGACTGCGGAAAAATTTGGAAAAAATCAAGAAAAATTTGATGGTAGCAGGTCGCTCTTGAACATGACACTTTTCCTCCATATCACATTCGGGTTGGGTTGTTTCATTCACTGGTCACATCACCATGGTCTTGCCATAACATCCATATTTTGGGTAATGCTACTGATCCATCGCATCAGTGTCGCCATATGTTCAAGAGAATTCGTTCAGAAAGAGTCAACCGGGTCCCATCCACTGCCATACATTATCCTTCATCCATTCATGACCGCCACCCTGAATTATGTGCCACAGATTGTGTTCACCTCCATTAAAATCATTAGCTCCGTTCTGTGTCACTGATGTGGGATTCATTAAGGCCCTCCTTTGACGGATCGCTCCTTGTCGACATCAGCTCATTATCCAAGGAGTTGATCTAGGAACAACCCCTTCAGTACTTTGAAGCTTGCATGCCTCAATGGAAAGTTTCTCACTTCCGGCGACAGGTATACATCAATGACCTTCGACCAGAAGATTTTGCGTGGTGTTCGACGCCAAGTCCTTTATTCACACCACGTGAATTGTACTGCAGTACCTTGAGGATCATTATCATTATCGGTGATTCCTCTCGCGCTTGTTAACGGTTTACATCATTGACCGGTAATCAAGCGATATCTTTCCATGTTCGACTTCAGCGCAATTCTCAAATGGATTGACTTGTACTTAGAGTGAAGATCGAACGAGTTTGAAGACCCCGGATCTAGTTTCATCCATCTGGGCTGCGATATATATTCAGGAAAGATAAAGACATTTGACATGTACATCATTGCGGCAGATGATCATCCTACTCAAAGGATGATAATTTTCACCAAAATTATCAGTCTACCATCAGACGATCGTCTGTTCTATGTACAAAAATGAATTTATAAAGATGAGCATGGGAATGCCCGCCTCAGCTAGATCATGAAAGCAGAATGAATCATAATGTATTGTATTGTATTTTATTACAGGTCTCTTCCCAGCAGATGGATGAACTTCGGACCCTCCTGGATAAAGCATTTCACCCAATAAACGGCCTCATACTTTAGGGGGCAACTGTTATAGACATTTTTGTGCCTTGCATCACTGAGCATGAAATGTCAATAATCAAGGGAAAAGTCCCTAAACATGTTGTTCCTACCCCTAGAGGAACAAGGCCAACAAACCACAGCACTTAACAAAAGTTCTCCACCTGAAAACACTCAAAACAAGGCAATTCTGGATCATGTCAACTGCTCCACTGAGCATCTGCGCTGAATGTCAACTGCTCCACTGTCTACCTGCGTTGAATGTCAACTGCAAAGAAGGCTACCTGCGCTGAGCGTAACTGGACTAGTGGCAGGCTCATTTCTCAAGGTGTCAATGCCCAGGAAGCTTCCAAAATGACACTTGGATTAGGGAATTCGACTGGTGATGAGTAAGAGGTTCCAAATCTCCAAGTGGAAGCAAGAACCTCCAAGTGGACTCAAGAACTGAAGTGGGAGAGGACACTAGTCAGTTTCATACCAGCCTCAAGCTGACTCATCCTCTCTCCAAAACTCCTATATATAGATCTCTCTCCATGAGGTCAAGGGAGGCTGGAATTTGGTATTTGCAAAGAATTGATGTTGGTTTGTGGCTAGAAATATTGGGTGTGTTATGCTTTGAAAGGAGCTAAAGAAGGGATTCCATTCTGCTGGGAAGGAGATGCTGGGTTGGAGCCCTATGGGTTGTATCTCTTCCTGAACCCTGTTACTTTCAATAAAGCTATCTTGATTCTTCCCTATATGCTGGTGTATTTTGTGTAATTGCATTAGTATATTTGATTTACTTCTAATCCTGAATCATTTATGAATATGTATATTTGCCTTTGTATGGTGTTCTTCTCTTGTTGCAAGTAGCTGTTCTCTTGTCACAGGTAGCTGTTCTCTTGTGATCTCGTGGGATTCAAGTAGCTTTTCTCTTGATCGAGCGAGGAGGTAAGTAGCTGTGGACACACAAAGAGAAGAGGATCTAGTTCGAGGGACAACCGGAAGATAATGGTAAGTCTGCCGATCTCCTCTCTTTCATATTTCATAAAGGAAGAAATCATGATAGCTGTATTCGTTTGTTGCTAAGGCGCTGTCACACCTTAGGTGGATAGGATCGTCCTAAATAGGCATTTTTCCCCACAACAAATTGGCGACTCCAGAACTCTCGAAACTGGCGAAATTTCATCAAAAAATGTGTTGGAAACTCAGTTTTTTGAGCCCAGCGCAGGCAGGTAGTGTCCTACCTGCGTTGAAGGTCAGGCTGCCTTAAGGCAGCTTGACATTCAACGCAGGTTTCGAATGGGCAACCTGCACTGAAGTTAGGGCACCCTAGCAAAACCCCTGAGGCTCAGAAAGACTGGAAAACAGGCACAGAATGAATAAAGGAAACCATGAAAAGAAAGAGCTAAGGTTTAGCTCCTACCTGGTCCAGATGGCGCCGAGAATCGTCCACAGAATCTCCCGAAATCAGCTGGTGAAAATCAAGGGGGAAGACGAACCTCCAAAGCTCCAACAAACCAAATGCAAATGAAATGGTAAAATGAGAGGTAAAAACACTTTTTAATAGCTTTTTACGTAGTTCAAAGTAAAATATTAGGGTTTTCATCTCATGATTATGTATTTCTAACTAAGTTTGATGCAACAATTGAAAATACAGTACTATTCTTGGAAAGAGAAAAGCTAGTAATCGTACAAAATCAAAATTTGACCATATAATCGAGCAGTTTTAGCATAAAGTTCATGCTCGTTAAAAAATAAACGCAAGATCCGAGCAGTTTTAACGCGGTCTTCATGCTCGTTAAAAAATAAACATAAGCAGTGAGCAATGTTTCCTCCAAAGTTTAAGCTCATTTTTATCTAAAAAATGAACCTATTACAGTAAATAACCACTGTGATCGTAAATTTATCAGCCATAAAAACCTTGGTCGTGTTTGCACCTGCCACCTCCATCTTTCATTTGGTCGATCGTTCACCACCATATGATTGTTTACCCATTTTGAGGAACAGCTGCGAAGAGTGATTTCACCTAGCCATCCTTCTGACGCTGCCATGATTGGAAAATTCCAACCTGTACCTGGAATCAGTTGCTATCCCTGTTTATCACTCGTTCCTCAAAAGACGAGTCTTCTTTAAGCTCTTTTCAACTGACTCGTAAAATATGAAAAGATTGCCAAGTTTTGGCCTTCCAGCTCATTAAAAGGACAGGAAGAGCTATCCCTCCTCTAAATTTTAATCTTTTTGGACCTGAGGGATTATTGCACAAAAAGGTCGAGTGCTTGTTTTATTCGGCTCGTTAAAGTTATCGAAAACTCATCCCTTCTGTATTGTTTTATACTTTTTCGGACTTAAGGGATTAGATGACGAAAAAGGAATTTTGGAGTTGACTTTATGTACCTTTTCAGACTCTCTAAAAATGAAAAGGACCGAGTTATCCTTGTCGTTAGACTCGTTAAAATGATTAAATAGCGACAAACTTGTCTTTAGACGAGAACGAGTTTCCCTATCGCTAGGCTCGTTAAAACATAGCGATGGGCTTGCCCAAAGGGTAGGTTATAGAACAAGCATATGTTATCCTCCTCAAGATTGACAAAAATAAAGAGGTACTGGTCAGCAATGACTGGGGAAAAATTGGGAAAAATCAAGAAAACTTTGATGGTAGCAGGTCGCTCTTGAACATGACACTTTTCCTCCGTATCACATTCGGGTTGGGTTGTTTCATTCACCGGTCACATCACCATGGTCTTGCCATACCATCCATATTTGGGGTAATGCTACCGATCCATCACATCAGTGTCGCCATATGTTCAAGAGAAGTCGTTCAGAAAGAGTCAACCGGGTCCCATCCACTGCCATACATTATCCTTCATCCATTCATGACCACCACCCTGAATCATATGTCACAGATTGTTTTCACCTCCATTAAAATCATTAGCTTCGTTCCATGTCAATGATGTGGGATTCATTAAGGCCCTCCTTTGACGGATCGCTCCTTGTCGACATCAGCTCATTATCCAAGGAGTTGATCTAGGAACAACCCCTTCAGTACTTTGAAGCTTGCATGCCTCAATGGCAAGTTTCTCACTTCCGGCGACAGGTATACATCAATGACCTTCGACCAGAAGATTTTGCGTGGTGTTCGACACCAAGTCCTTTATTCACACCACGTGAATTGTACTGCAGTACCTTGAGGGTCATTATCATTATCGGTGATTCCTCTCGCGCTTGTTGACGGTTTACATCATTGACCGGTAATCAAGCGATGTCTTTCCATGTTCGACTTCAGAGCAATTCTCACATGGATCGACTTGTACTTAGAGTGAAGATCAAACGAGTTTGAAGACCCCAGATCTAGTTTCATCCATCCGGGCTGCGATATATATATTCAGGAAAAATAAAGACATTTGACATGTACATCATTGCAGCAGATGATCATCCTACTCAAAGGATGATAATTTCACTAAAATTATCAGTCTACCATCAGACGATTGTCTGTTCTATGTACAAAAATGAATTTATAAAGCTGACCATGGGAATGCCCACCTCAGCTAGATCATGAAAGCAGTATGAATCATAATGTATTGTATTGTATTTTATTACAGGTCTCCTCCCAGCAGATGGATGAACTTCGAACCCTCCTGGATAAAGCATTTCACCCGATAAACCGCCTCATACTTTAGGGGGCAACTGTTATAGACATTTTTGTGCCTTGCATCTCTGAGCATGAAGTGTCAATAATCAAGGGATCCAAAGTCCCTAAACATGTTGTTCCTACCCCTAGAGGAACAAGGCCAAGTAACCACAGCAATTCACAAAAGTTCTCCACCTGAAAACACTCAAAAACAAGGCAATTCTGGATCATGTCAACTGCTCCACTGATTCATAAATATACATATTCATAAATGATTCAGGATTAGAAGTAAATCAAATATACTAATGCAATTACACAAAATACACCAGCATATAGGAAAGAATCAAGATAGCTTTATTGAAAGTAACAGGGTTCAGGAAGAGGTACAACCCATAGGGCTCCAACCCAGCATCTCCTTCCCAGCAGAATGGAATCCCTTCTTCAGCTCCTTTCAAAGCATAACACACCCAATATTTCTAGCCGCAAACCAACAGCAATTCTTTGCAAATACCAAATTCCAGCCTCCCTTGACCTCATGGAGAGAGATCTATATATAGGGATAATGGAGAGAGGAAAAAATGCCTATTTAGGACGATCCTATCCACCTAAGGTGTGACAGCGCCTTAGCAACAAACGAGTACAGCTATCATGATTTCTTCCTTTATGAAATATGAAAGAGAGGAGATCGGTAGACTTACCGTTATCTTCCGGTTGTCCCTCGAGCTAGAGCCTCTTCTCTTTGTGTGTCCACAGCTACTTGCCTCCTCGCTCGATCAAGAGAACAGCTACTTGAATCCCACGAGATCACAAGAGAACATCTACCTGTGACAAGAGAACAGCTACTTGCAACAAGAGAAGAACACCATACAAAGGCAAATATACATATTCATAAATGATTCAAGATTAGAAGTAAATCAAATATACTAATGCAATTACACAAAATACACCAGCATATAGGAAAGAATCAAGATAGCTTTATTGAAAGTAACAGGGTTCAGGAAGAGATACAACCCATAGGGCTCCAACCCAGCATCTCCTTCCCAGCAGAATGGAATCCCTTCTTCAGCTCCTTTCAAAGCATAACACACCCAATATTTCTAGCCACAAACCAACATCAATTCTTTGCAAATACCAAATTCCAGCCTCCCTTGACCTGATGGAGAGAGATCTATATATAAGGATAATGGAGAGAGGATGAGTCAGCTTGAGGCTGGTCTAAGACTGACTAGTGTCCTCTCCCACTTCAGTTCTTGAGTCCACTTGGAGGTTCTTGCTTCCACTTGGATATTTCGAACCTCTTACTCATCACCAGTCGAATTCACTGATCCAAGTGTCATTTTGGAAGCTTCCTGGGCATTGACACCTTGAGGAATGACTCTGCCACTTGTCCAAACTCGCTCAGCACAGGTAGCCTTCTTTGCAGTTGACAATCAACGCAGGTAGACAGTGGAGCAGTTGACATTCAGCGCAGATGCTTAGTGGAGCAGTTGACATGATCCAGAATTGCCTTGTTTTTGAGTGTTTTCAGGTGGAGAACTTTTGTTAAGTGCTGTGGTTTGTTGGCCTTGTTCCTATACGGGTAGGAACAACATGTTTAGGGACTTTGGATCCCTTGATTATTGACATTTCATGCTCAGTGATGCAAGGCACAAAAATGTCTATAACAACATCTAGCCTAGAACTTGTTTCTTTACATATATTCATTGACAAATCCTTTGAGAGATCCCTCTCTGGTTCAGTAGGGCTTGCTACTGAGCTGAAAGTGGTTCAAGGTTACCTCTTTAGATCTCCTCCTCAGCCTAGGAAATTGTAGGGGATAACATTTTGGTGCCGTTGCTGGGGAAATGACTGATAAATCAATCCTGGGAGTTATTTTAGATCTTTCAAGAGAACTAGTTCTATAGTTGACAGTTTCCAGTATCTAAAGATAGGTTGATTTTACAAATTTCATCAATCTTAACGTGTGAAAAAAAAATCTAGATCTAAAATACATACCAAGTGAAATCCTGACCCAAATCCACCTTTTATTGTTGAAGACCTAGAAAAATGGCTTAGAAAACACAAGCTACCTATCTCTAAAAGTGCACTTCTTTGTGTAAAAAATTATTTTCTTTCGAACAACTTCCTTTTGATATTCAGTTAGAATTGTCTCTTTCAAGGTCAAAATCTGAGTCTTGCATTTCTGAAGTGATATCTGAACCTCTTCAATTTGAATCTCATTCCCATTCTTCAAAATCTTTATATGTTAGAGTTCATCATGAGTTGTGGTTGAATTTCGACAAAATTCAAAGTCTTGCTAACCAACTCCAAATCACTACTGAAAAAGCTTATATCCAAAATCAGCTTGAATACTTAACTGATGTTTCATCCTGTACTACACCTCAAAATACATCTACTACCTCAACTACCTCATCCCTTCTTCCACCACCTCCATTAGTGTCATGATATTTACCTACATAACCCATTGTAGTACCTCCACCACCTCCAACGGTCATGGCACGATTCACCTCTTATGCTACCTGCTCAACTTACTGCTTTACCTCATAACTATGGTCAATACTCCCTCTATTTGATGGAAGCTCAGAAATCACAACCCAACATCAGGTTGATAAATTGATAGAATTTATCGATTTGGAAGAAATTGATGAAGATGATGCTAAGATTGAGAATAATAGCTCAGAGTTTTTCCTAAGATGTGAAGAAATTGTTTCCCAATTTTCCTGCTAATTATATCAATAATTCTCATAGACTGATAGAATTATTCTTAGCACATTGGCAAGAAAAGAAAAAATCCACTACATATTTTGGTTGCGTACAATACTATGAAAAGGAATCAAAATGAGACATTCCAAGAGTTCACAGTAAGATTCAATTTGGTATACAATTCTATTCCTGATGATATGAATCCTCCGCCTCGTTTAGCACTTCTCGATTATCCTAATGCTTTCGACCCAGACATGGCATATTAGCTCAGGGAGAGAGACCCTGCAACTCTTGAAGAAATTCAACAAAATATAGTAAGTGTCGAAGCTAATCTTCTCATCAAGAAATCCAAATCAAAGCCTGAGAGGACTGAGAAGAAATTTGTTTTTAAAGAAGAACCCTCATCATCTTCATATGTGAAGCTTGACACTGATCAACACCATGGAGAGAATGATGGATATAATTTCCATAACTTATCAAAAAGTGGAGCCTTCAGTGAGGAATCTGAGCTTTCGTGGCCATCAACAACAACAATCCAGAAATAGATAGAAAGAGCAGCGAAATCAAGATCCTCAAGGACAAGTAAGAGCTCCATTTTAGAAACATTATACCGAAGGAAAGGAAGAAGATGAAGAAGATATTGTAGAAGTAAATCATTTCTTTGAAGAAAATGAACTGCCTACCTTTTTAATAGAGGAAGATCAATTTTCTAAAGAATCTTCCATACCAAGTGATCAACAACTTGTACTTGCAAGTGATGATCTATGCGCTGTGCAAATGAAGAATACCAAAGAGGATATCAGAATGCTCATAGTCATTTGTGAAAACAATACAACTTGAGGAACAAAAATGTACCTATTACATTGAACCAGAAGAGGGAAAATGCACAGAAAGACACACAAAGCAAAGAAGCAACTCCTGCAAATAAGAATAAAGAAAAAGAGATTTCCATACTGAGTCGGGATAAAACTAATGAGGCCTCTACTAGCAATGTGACAAAAGATAAGGAGTTTTAAGTTGAAATTCATCATAAGGAATCTCAAGATAAAGGAGAGATTGAAAAGAAGGAAATCACTGCAAAAGAGGTAGAAAAGAAATCTAATTTAATTAGTTTGGAAAATGAAATTTCTAAGTTGAAAGTTTCAATTCCTCTCACTGAATTAATGAAGAATGATAAGTATAAGTTTCAGATTGAAAAAATGCTTAAGGTTGACCAAATGTTAGATACAGTAAATGTGGTTGATGATGAGCCAACAATTGTTTTTGGTCCAGCCTTAGAAGGAAGTCTTGAGGATAGTGAAATTCCACCTTTTTATCTTAGTCTCAAACTTCATGACTTTATCGCCTCACATAATCTTATGCCTAAAGTCATCATAGGTAAACTAGGACTAAGTATTACCTGAACTTATCATGGCCTCTACTCTTTTTATTCAGGTAGAGTGAAATGTCGTGGCCTCATCAAAGATTTAGTAGTGTCCTTGGACCAAATTCCCGCCAAGAATGTCTTGATGGATGTAGTGGTCACTGATATTCCTCCTTAGTTTGGTATGTTGCTTTCAAGGTCTTGGGGAGAAAAACTAAAAGGCACTTTACATATTGACTTTTCATATGCTACTATCCTAGTGTTTGGGAAACTCAGAAAACTCTATCAGGAAATGAGGATGAAATTCATGATCACTAGTAAGGAAAAACCAATAAATCACCCTATATATGTTGTGCATACTGACCTTGATTCTTTCATTTTGAATTCAGTCGATGATGAAAGTCAGTTTGTAGAAATTTCAAAAGTTCCAGATGTTATAACCAGTGTGCAGAAAGTTATGATTGTTGAAGGGAAAGAGATGAATGAAGAGTGTTTGAAGCCAGTAAACCCTCTTGAAAAGATTGCCAAGATAGTGTAGAAAATAGAGTGTCTTGAGAGAGCTATCCATCCTTGAAAAGATCAAACAGTTCAGTGTTCCAAAATTCTTTTTTTGGATAAAGAAAATGGTTGTTGGACCATGGAGTTTGATGGTGCATTGGGAAAAGAAGGAGCTGGGATTGGTGTTTGGATCCATGGTCCATTACATCAGTCATGTAAAATTTCAAGCAATGTAAGAATGAGTTCTTACAAGTTAGCTTTTGATTACTGAAACAATAAGGCAGAGTATGAGGCATTGATTGCTAGCCTCAAGATTCTGAAGAAGTTGCAAGCAAAGAAAATTTATGTTTATGGAAAATTCAAGTTGGTAACAAAAGTAGTAAAAGGGGAATACCAGGCCAAGCATCCAAGAATGAGAGCTTATCACAATGTTGTACTTGAAATCCTCAAAACTTTTGCAGAATACACTTTGTCTCTTATTCTTAGAACTCAGAATGTTATAGCTGACTCTCTTACTACTGCCTCTAGTATGGTGAAAATTCCCATTCACTCCAATCAAAAGTATTCTATCCATGTTAAACACCGCACAGTTGTTCCCGATAATATGAGATTTTGGAAAGTGTTTTTGGATGACAAACAAATCAACAATTTTCTGCAATTGGAAGGTGAATTCCAGAATTCTCACATTGATGATACATCCAATATGAATGATCCAGAGATTCAATCAGCTGAGATTGAAATATTGGAGCTGAAGGAAAACAAAATTCCAAGAGGTCTTGTACCTTTTGAAGAGTTGTTTAATCGTGACGATGTTGCCAAAAATCCCACCATGGTCCCCACAGAAAAGGTGCTGAATATGTAAACATTGGTGCAGCTAACAAGCCTAAGATGGTTAAACTATCAAAGTCCATATCTCCTGAAATGAAAAGTAAGTACATAGCATTAATGACAGAATTTTCTGATGTATTTGCTTGGGAATATTCAGATATGAAGGTTTATGACAAGAATATCATTCATCACACCATTCTGGTCAAGCCTAATCAAAATCCATTTCGCTAGAAACTGAGGAGGATTATTCCTAAGCTACTACCATCAATTGTAAAAGAGGTAAATAGGCTTTATAAGTCTAGTATCATAGTTCCTATTCAATTTTCTGAATGGATGTCTAATCTAGTGCTAGTAAGAAAGAAGACTGGGAAGATTCGTCTTTGCATTGATTTTAGAAATTTAAAAAAAGTGTCCCGAAAAGATAATTATCCACTACCAAAGATGTATCATATACTTCAGAGGGTAGTTGGGTCTTCCAGTATGTCATTTCTAGATGGATTTTTCTAGTACAATCAGATTTTAGTGCATAAAGATGATCAACTGAAAACAACCTTCACAACACCATGGGGTACACTCATGTATGCTAAGATGCCATTTGGATTAAAGAATGCATGAGTGAATTTTCAGCGGGCTATGGACATAGATTTCTGATCTGATAATGAGATCTAAGATAATTATGAAGGTATTATAGACTCATGTGCATGGATATTCCTATGTTACTTTGTACAATGGATCGATAAGATTGTGAAATACATAGGCAATGAAGCAATTAAAGAAGATAATAGACAACCTACATAAACACAACAGTTTAATAATGAGTTTACCCAGCACTATTAGGCTACATCTCCTGGTCCAGCCTTCAGTGGTGACCTCTCTATTATGTCTTCAAAAATAGAGTTTTACAAAAGTATGAGCTCAATTTGAGTCTCAACGCACAAAATTTACAACAGCAAGAGTTTTGCATGAACCCCTCAAGCCTCTCTGAGTACACAGACTCTCTCTATCACTCTCTGTCTCAGTACTGCCTACCTTTGTCTTCTATCTTCTATGGCTTTAAAGCCAAACTGCATTGTCTCTTCATTTCTCCTTCTCGGGCTCTCTAGCTTCCTTACATCTGTCCGCTCAGATCCCCCCCTGAGTGTTACCAATCATTGCTAAACGCTTTCAGGGATGGTGGCCACCTATTCTGTAATGGAATGGGTCATCGACCCTTTGAAATCCCAAAAACAGTTTGTTAGCGCTTGGAATTCACCTAGGCTGAGATAGACAAACTCTCAAGGCTACATCAAACCATTTCACCTCGTAGCTAGCCCTACGAGGTATGAGAAGGCTCTCTCAGGTCAGATTCGGTAGATCTTTCAATAGGATAAACTGACCAATTAGGAATAAATATTTTAGGCTAGTAAATTGATAAGGGAGGTTGATTTAAAGATTTTTGGGGTTTTTGGTGGCAATTTGGAGGGAGTGCAATTCAGGGTGCGGGGATTGGGCTCAGTTTTTGCAGGGGGATCTTTGGGGCAAGGTAGGAATGAGTGCTGATGCCTTAATCTGAGATGGATGATCAGGAATGATAGAGGAGGAGCTAAAGAGGGAAAACAAAAACTTTGAATCCTCTTTAGGCAGTGGAAAACATAGATATTGAACAAAATTAAAAGCTGAGCATGGCATGCATGAATTCAAACTTTATCACTTCATCTGTTCAATTAGCAGCAAAGAAAGAGATGGAACACATAAACACACTTACAATAACATGTAGAGAACACACCATCAACACAACAATCCACAAGAATCCACAATGATGTCTGCAAAACCCTGGCCTTCCTTTTCCTTAAATTGCAGTAATAGATGTACAATATGCAATAATACTTCTCCCACAAGAGTCCAACCATGAAAATGAGCAAGAGAAGGCATAATATAGACCATATAACTCCTTTCCCCACCTCTAGGGGTCGAGCTCAGCTTCCTAGGAGCAGTTTGAACTGATTCTAAACTAAGCACTAGATAATAGGTAGTCAAACAACTTGCCTCTATTACTTAGCTAACTCATCCATGCATTAATTATTCACTTTTTACATCAAGGAAGCTTCTAGAAGGGTAAAGAGAGATAAAATCTATCAATGTGCCATGAAAATTATACATTCATCCATCATCTACAAGTAAAAATCATCAACCAAGGTGAAAACAGTGTTTTCTGGCCTGAAAAGTCAAAACTGCCAAATTCAGCTCGAGTGGTCGCGCCCCCTGCTCGAGTGGTCGCGCCCATTTGTAGCAACTTTTGAGTGGGTTCCACTGGTCCAAATCAGGTGCAAGATGGCTCATTGGAAAGCGTGGTCTGTCTACTTTCCATCCCAAGTGGAATTTCTGGATTTGGAGTTGATTTGACCCCTCAAACGTCAATTCTCCCAAGGTCACTTTCTGCAACTCAAAAAGTGGGCAGAAAGTCATTATTTTGATGTATTTTGAGCTTTTGGAGGCTCAAATCTCAAAATCAGGCTTCTCCCAAGTATAGGTAATTTTAGTCTTTGCATACCCTTTCCAAAAATGTCAACTTTTTGCAATTCCGAGCAATCCTCACGAGTGGTCGCGTGGGGGGTGAGACCACTCCACAGGCAAAAACCTGTAAATTTCCAAAAATTTCCAAAATGCTCCAAAACTCTCAAAATTTTTTGATTTTGCTGCTGGATGAAGGCTAATGAGTACCATGGTGAGTGAGGGATGCCTCAGCCAAGATACGGAGTGGGTTTGTCCTTTTCTTCTTCTTCTGGGCCTCTGACAGCTTCCTTCGAAGAATTTTCATTTTAATAATAGAGTTTAGGCTTCTGTGATCCATATTAGGTTAGATAAAGATTTCGGCGTAAATCACATGAAAAGTCATTTGTCGACGCGTTTCGAACCAACCAGTGTGGTTCATCGTCAGGACAAGATGAAGAAAACAGATCTAGCTAAGCATGCTATATAGACCGAGCAGAGCCTCCAACGGCTAGTTTGACCTAACCGCTAATATTGACCAGAGGACCAGGATCAAAGTCAAGATAACCAATAAATAATAAAAAACTAAAGGTCAAATTACTAATAAAAGAAAATTAGTTGCAAAGGACCGCTTTTAGCCTTGCAAACATGCAATCTTGCCCAATAGTGTGTTTTCATGTTGCGTAGCAGCTCTTTGTCACGATTTGCCTTCTCCAACAATCTCTCCAAGTGTGCATTCACACGGATAAGCATGGACTCCCAGTCAGCAGGCAATGGGTCACCGGGCCTCCTACGGTTCAAAGTTCGATCATTGCGGATCCTCCATAGCTCATCAAGTTCTTTTTCTTCTTCTAATTGTTTGGTGCGCTGTTCTAGATAAGTGATGGTCCATTGAGCCATTTGGAGCTTTTGCTACAACACGAGGTTCTCCTCCTCTCTCTGCCTGATAATCTCATAAAAATCTGAAGAAGGAGAGCGGGCATCACGACCAATGAAATCATCATGTGTATCACCAGCTCTCTCATCCTCAATCATGGGCTGCTTGCCCTCCCGTACTGCCTCTGCTGATGAAGAATGCGAGGCCCCTTCCACCTGGTGCGGAGATAACACTCGCTGATATGAAGAAGATGACGAGACCCCTTCTACCTGCTGTGGAGAAAATACTCGTCGAGCTGCTGCAAATAAGGTCCTAGGACCTCTCTGATAGGTGACCCGAGGTGAAGAAGCCACATGTCTCGGAACAATAATCTCGGGCTGGTGTGATGGACCTCCCACCTCATGAATGACCTCTGGCTGTGGCTGTGGCTGTGTGAAGAACTCACGGGAGATAAAATCTGCCCAAGAAATGCCCTGCTGACTCAGCTGATGGGAAACAACCAGCTGGATGAGACCATGATGACACAAGCTCCTGAGCTGCTGAGCTGGGGACTGCCTCTGAAACATAGAGACTATCCTCTGAATGTCATGAAAGAGATAAGGCGGGATGTTCATCATCCTCACCCTGGTGAAGTGCATCAGCATGCGGATGTGACAAGCAAATACCCGTGAGAATCTCCCCTCGCATGTGAAATAGTGCATGATAAGCCGCATGATAGGAGCATACTCCTCTCGGAGGAATCTGAAAGGAAAGTTCCCTGACAAGTTGTGTATGTATGTTGGCCTGACATATGGCTCAAAGTAAACAAAATCCAGCCACTTGCGCTTTGACCACACCTCACCCACATTGGGTATCCCGGTAGCCTGTGAGATGGCCTCTGGAGAAAGCACAAAATTCACCCCTGCAAGGGTGACCTACCCGTCATGAAGGTGTAGGACAAATAGCCGGGCCAGCTCTCTATGATGCTGAATCCGTGACAGCCTCTCGCAAAACTGATAGCAAGCCATGTGCTGAAAACAAGCCACTGCCAATGGGCAAGCCTGCAACTCTGCCAATGATGTGGGCTCTTCCCTCTTGTGATGACCACCCTTACCTCCTTTGTGAGGCCTCCGCTGTGTCTCAATCTCAGTGGATGAAGATCGGTCATCACCTTGCTCATTAGTCTCAGTGGTTGACATGGTGTTATTGAGCAAGGTGGAATAAATAAGTCAAGATGACTGCTGCCCCGCCTGCAAAATGCTATGAAGTATGCTGTTTTCAAGGGGAAAAATCATGAGGGAAATGTTAGGGGAGGGAATTTACATAAGGAAAGGGAAAATATATATATAAACAACAGGGAATTTCGAAGGAAACAATCACACAATGTTAAACATGTCATTCTATCTCTCATCATTTGCAAATTAATACTTTATTAGGGTAAATTTGTATTTTGAGCACCAAGGGAAAGGACAATAAAAATCTCCATCATGGAGGAAATAATGGCATGGGCACAGGGGAATAGGGTAGCATCAATGATGTACAAGTAACAGGCTGCTCCTTTGCTTATTTTGTCTTTTAATGCCTTTCATAAGCATACTCTGTTTTTTCACATGTAAAAATGGCCATTTGATGCTAATGGAAAACAGGGGTTTTGGGTATTTGATTACAAGGGGAAGAGAAGGGTTGCTGTGATTATTTTGCAATGGAAGGGAGAGGGATTGTATCAAGGGAATTAGGGGAATGAGGGGATATAGGGAATTAGGGTTAGGGAGTAATGAAACCTATTAACAAAGTCTGCCAACCAATTTTCACAACAGCAGTCTTTCAATAGTGCTGGCAGCTTCATAATTGCATTTGTCATGAGTGAATTAAGGTTTCATTGCATGTTTTGACAATAGGGAAGGAGATTCAATTGCATAGGGATTTTGAAGAAGGGATAGGCAATTGAATTGGGTTTTTCATGAGGGGAATAGGTAGGAAAACAGAGTCTAGGGAAAGGGAGATGATACCATGTTAATGCACAAACCCTAGCACAGCAAAACTGCTCCTTTTTGATAGCTAGCAGCTGGTACATTTGATAAACTTTGTCATGATTTTCACACAGCTTCTAACCTTTGATATTTACAGCAAGATGACATTTTTCTTTTGTTTTTTATAAGGCTATGCAAGTTATATTTTTTACTCTGTTTTTGTGTGATTATAAGCATGCCTTGTCATCATTTTCTTTTCTTTTTACTATATTTGTTTTCATTCTTCTGCTGTGCAATTTACACATATAATTTGCTGTGTGTAATAGTGTAGGGTTTGAGCATGATGCATGGTAGAAAACTAGGGTTCGAAATAAGGTTTAGGAGGGGTTAGGGTTTCATGGAATTTGGGGTAGGGTTTTAGCGCTTCTTTGCAAATGAGATTAATGAAAATGACACTCTAACACATGTGAATTTATAATGGGAAAATAATGGAAGGGAATAAAGGAAAAATTACCTTGAAAAACAAACAATACAACCTAACATAAGCTTGCAAATACATCAAGTCACTTAACCTATTTCTCATTAATTTATTGCATGATATTTATGACCATAACCCTCCTTTGGATCCATGACACAATTCAAAACTTGATAAAGGAGGCATACCTTGTAGAATCCACGAGCGAATTTGAGAGAAAATTGAAGTTTGGGTGAGTTTTTGTGAAGGCGGAACGAGTGGTCGCGCCCCTCCTTGGAGTGGTCGCGCACCCTTGGAGTGGTCGCGCGCGACCAAAAATACACTGCGAAAATTGGATGGAGTGGTCGCGCACCACCCAGGTGGTCGCGCACCCCTGTGGAGTGGTCGCGCACCCTCCAAAGCCTGGAATTTGCTGGAAATCGCCCAAATTCGCCCTCTTTGCCTCTTGCTTGTAATTTTTCGCTCTCAAATTCACAATGAAACTTTGCAAGGAGGGAATTTACCTTTATAGGGTCGTTTTTAAAAAAAAAAAATTGACTTTAGAAACCCACTTTATAATGTTTTCATTTTGCATTCTCTTTTAACACTGTTTTGGAGTTCATTTTGTCCTGAAATTAGCTCTTTGAGGCGTTTGACTTCGTTCTTTTTGCAGGTTGACCATCTGATGGGCTGTGGCGAAAGAACCAGGGTTGTTGCCGGCACTTTTGAAAACTTTTGAAAATCTCTTTATTTTTACAAATTTCTCATGGCCTTGAACTTAAAAACAGGGTTTTTAAATCCAAGGCATTAAATGACCTATAGCTGATGAAAATAACATTGAAACAGATGTACATACCTCCTTCTAGCTTGCTGGGCACTCACTGGGTTTGGACTCATGACCTTACAGTGATTTTTGACTTAAAACCCTAGACCTAAGACCTGGGACCTCAAGACAAAAATAAAAACAAACATGACTCAATTTCATTGTGGTATGACCTGATCCAGCAAAGCCAAGAAGGGAACAAAGACTAGCCCTCCATTCAGTTTTATGGCATGCCTAGCGGGATGCAAAACTGACACTAATGAGACACCTACCTATGCATATGCAAAGAGCTATTGATCACCGATGGAGGGCTCAAGAACGACACTAACACAGTTGTTTTCTATTTACACAGAGAAATGCTGCAAAATATGGAAAAATCCGCCAAATCACTGTTCATAAGATTTGAAGTATTATAAATTCTGCCTTATAACTTCTATAGGGTCTGCCTTTATAGCGCTTATCACATCTCCATCGTTGATCTGGGAGATCTAAATCCAAAGGCTGTGGTTCATTTTGGGTGGCTCTTTCGTATAGAGGTTAACCTCCCGATGAGGGTGGTTTTCTCTCTCCTTAGCCTAGACATGTGGCAGTCAATGTATGGGATTACGTGGAGCCTGACCCAAACCACTTACTTCCTTTGGCCCACCCGAAATCTCGCTCATATCATGATTTCCCTTTGTATTTAAAAATGCATTAAAACATTGAAAAACCCATTAAAAATGGCTTTATCGGACTTGAAATCATATATAACAGAATTAATA
Source organism: Pinus tabuliformis (assembly GCA_031772625.1). NCBI lineage: Eukaryota > Viridiplantae > Streptophyta > Pinopsida > Pinales > Pinaceae > Pinus > Pinus tabuliformis. Next base: position 1,033,592,196 of record CM062819.1, read on the forward strand.
AACCCTTCTGGGTCCAATTCATCGCATCAATGCTTTATCCTTTGTATTTCGTTTATTTAATGAAAGACACAAATACGAAGGAAAACGTTGTTTTCTAGATCTCAAATTATATCAAACATCGTTTATAATGTTATCAGTTCCGGCCATTGCATCGCATATATGTAATGACCCTGCTCATATTTGTCGATTGTGATATTGAGATTCAACTTGAGTCATCAATCTGCGCGGTTGATTGACAGTCCTCGTTGACCCCACTGATCGCTATCACATATACCATGTGGTCTTTGCCAATAGCCTCTGCTTGCCACCGCCAATTGCGATTTGCCGATCGGATCTGGACCGTTGATCGGCCAGATTCGACGGCTCTGATGCAAAGTTGCTTTAAGCCTCTGATAAGCCTTATTTCATTGATTTCTTCATGTTTTTGCCTCCCAATAATGTAATTTGAATTTTTAATAGGTTCTTCTTTTGCGATAGTTTTGAATGTTTGAAGACTTAGAGGGTTTTCTAGGATCCATTTGGATCACGCCTTCCCATTGAAAAATATTTTGGACCACCAAAAGTTGGTTTTTGAGCATCAATCAAGTGAGGATACAACTTCCTCACTTGTCCAATCTCTATCCATCTTGCACTACTTGGTTTTGAACCTTTGAGTCTGATTCTGAGGTACTCAACATCCCCTCTGCACGTAGTTCTCACCTTCCTGTCTGGGACTGTATCTTCCTACAACCCATTGAGATATGTAGGCAACAGATCATCAATAGAAGGAAATTGACTTTGCTCAAACAACCTCAAGTTCTCTGTATTAACTACTAAATAAATGTGCATGTAAGCTAGTAAATCAAGGCGAAAAGCATTCTCACCAATTTTCACAAGTATCTTCAAAGGTCCATACCTTATTGGCTTCAGCTTCTTATATTCACCTTGTATTTTGTCTTTACTGTTGTACAGTCAGACTTTATCACCAACTTGGAAGCTATGCTCAATTTGATGCTCATCATGCCTTGCCTTGTACTTGGCCTGGCTCTTTTCTAGCTGTTCCTGCACTGCCTGGTGAATTTCTTGGATTTGTTCAATGAACTTGGTTGCTTTGTCCACATCACAATGTCCATCAACTACTATGTCTTTTCCAAAGACAAAATCCAAGGGAGACCTTGGTGTAAAACCAAAACAAGTCTCAAAAGGAGATCTTTGTGTAGAAGAATGTTTAGCACGCTTGTAAGCATGTTGCACATAACACAAATGTTCATCCCAAAGCTTGGGATGCTTGCTGCAATAGACCCTGAGCAACTGGATCACTGTCCTATTGACCACCTCTATTTGGCCATCTATTTGTGGATGAAAAGTTGTGCTTTTCCTCAGTCTAGTGTCCATCAACTCCCATAGACTTGACCAAAACTTCCCAACAAATCGTGAATCTCGATTAGATACAATAGAAGTGGGTAACCCAAAATGAACCCATACATGCTGAAAGAACAACATTGCTATTTGTTCAGCTGTAATATTCTTGTTACAAGGTATTGAAATACACATCTTGCTGAACCTGTCCACAATAACATATAAATAATCATGACCTTTTCTAGATTTTGGCAGTCCCCCAACAAAGTCCATGGAAACACTTTCCCAAGGATGAGAAGGAACTGGAAGTGGAGTGTACAAGCCTAGTTTTCTATTGTTGGGCTTGCTTTTAGCACACATGGTACACCCTTTAATATATCTTGAAACTGTTTTATGCATTCTTGGCCAATAACAAAATCTTTGCAGCTGTGCAACTGTTTTACTTACAACAAAATGACCTGATATTAGAGGAGTATGTGCTTCTCAGATTATGTTAACTCTTTTAGTTTGAGGAATGCATAACTTTCCCAAATGATACAAGAGTTGGTCCTCAACATGCTAATCCAATTCTTCTACTTGTTTTCCATGACTTAAAGTTGCATATACATCTTTAAAATCTACATCTTGAGCATATTGTTGAATTATGCTTTAGTATAGTAGATGCATTTATGATTGGTATGGATAACATATCTGCAACCTTATTGTGTATGTCTTTCTTATATCTTATGAAAAGATGAAACTGTTGTAGAAAACCCATCCACCTATAGTGTCTTGATTGCTGCAATTTAGTTTGTGAGTGAAAATATTAAAGTGGTTGATGATCAGTATGTATAACTGTTTCTTTTCAAAATAGGTAATGTTTCCACTTTTTCACACTCTGCACTAATGAATAAAACTCTTTACCATATGTGGGATAATTAACTACTGCAAAATTAAATTTCTCAGAATGATAACATATGGGTTTACCATGTTGCATCAACACTGCTCCCATGGCATAGTCACTGGCATCTGTTTCAATCTCAAATGGTCTTTGAATATTTGGCAATGCTAACACTGGTGTTGTACTAATTTTTTCTTTCAAGGTGTCGAAGGATTTTTGTTGTTTTCCTCCCCACTGAAACACCTTGTTCAATCCTGTTAAAGCATGTAAGGTAGCTACAATCAAGGAAAAGTTAGCAATAAACTTTCTCCAATATTGTGCTGCTCCTAGGAAGCTCCTAACTCTTGTAGCAGATTTGGGTTTAGGCCAGTTCAAAATGACATCAAACTTAGAGGGATCTATCTTCAATTCACCACCCCCTACAATATGACCCAAATAATTCAAAGATGTTTTACCAAATTCACATTTTGATAATATAACATAGAGATTTTGTTTCTTCAAAACATCTAGAGTCTACTTTACATGCTTCAAATGTTCTTCCCATGTTTTACTGAAAACAAGAATGTCATCTAAATATAAAATTACAAAATCATCAATAAAAGGTCGGAGTACATCATTCACAACTCTCATGAAAGTGGCAAGAGCATTAGTTAAGCCAAAAGGCAGAACTAGCCATTCATACAACCCTAGCTTTGTTTTGCAAGTAGTCTTTCATGCATCTATTCTGCAACTCTGACCTAATCGTAGCCACTACGTAAGTCCAACTTCTAAAAGTAAACAGCTTCTTTCAACTGATCTAATATATCATCTATGCGAGGAAGAGGATAACGATTCTTGATCGTTATTTTATTCAATGCTTTGTAATCAATACACATCCTCCACGAACCATCCTTCTTTCTCACCAACACGATTGGAGATCCGCATGGTGATGTGCTTGGTCTTATGAACCCTTTCTCGAGTAGCTCCTGTACCTACTTCTTGATCTCTGCATTCTCTAAAGCGGATAACATGTACATTCCGATGTCAGGAAATGGAGCATCTTGCTACAAATGAATATCATGTACTATTTCCCTGTTGGGTGGTAGACCTTTAGGTTCTTGAAATAGGATATCATATTTTGAAACAACCTTTTCTAAATCAGCTTTTTGTTTAGCATCACAACCTTCAAATACATTAGTTTTATCAGGGTTCTTTTCCTTTACAACCATTAGTAAAAATTGCTTGCATGAATTTACAATTCTTTTCATCTGCCCTGAGTTAATGAGAGTGTAGTTATCTTTGAGTTGATGAGCTCTTACAATATATTCTATTCCATCATTTGTGAGTTGATACTTATTTTAAGCTCTATAGAAAATGGATTTTCTGTCATACAAGTAAGGACTTCCTAAGACAATACCTCATATATCCAAGGGAACTATGTCTAACTCAACCTGATCTACAAATGTTAACCCAAAAGAAAACCTAAGTTTACATTGTCTAGTCACTTGTAGCTTTGCTTTATCACAGACCCAACCTAATGGATATGGCTTCTTGTGAGGTGTTGTTATTAGTCCCAACTTCTTTACAGTTGCTTCAGAAATCATGTTTACTTGTGATCCACTATCAAATAAAGTATCAACCTTTTGATGCTTGGAAATAACTCTAATATGAAAAAGCTCATGTCTTTTCCTCTCATTTTCTTCATTATCAATAGTTTGTGCAGAATTACTAGTAGATGCTTCAGAATTTTTACCTTTTATACCTATGGCTATGATTTTGTTTCATCACCTAAGTCTAACCCCAAATCTTTCTGTATAGTAGCAGCAGTCTTCTTCTTCTTTCCATCGAACTTCTTGGGTTTCAGATCCAGATGCAAAGACCAGTAGTGTTCATCATCGTGTCCACCCTTCTTGCAGTAAGTGCATGAAGGTTTGTCTTTCTATACAACGTTTTCCTTCCTCTCTTTCCATTTCTGCTTCCTATTTTCCTTGTTCTTGCTTGCAGTGGTTTTTGATGATCCCCTAATCTTTGGGTTCACATTCTTGCCTCTAGCCTCTAGATGTGTAGCCTGAACTGATACCTCATGGATGCTACTAGGGTTAAGCATGAGAATGGTGTGCCTCAAATAGCTATGCAGACCACCTATATACTTCAACAAAGTTTCAGGTGAGTCTAGAGAAATGCCTAGAATTAAAGCTCTTTTTCTAAATTCCTGGGTATGGCTTTGTACACTTTGCCCCTTTAATTGGTGAAGAGTTTTCCAACTCATCATTGCTTGCTGCGTATAAGCTAGTGGATCGAATATTTTTCAATGGCAGAAACAAATTCACTCCATGTAGAAATAATTTACCATGCTTCTTCAAATCATCTTGTGTCTTGCCTTCCCACCACACTAGGGTAGTTCCTCCAAGGCGAAGACTAGCCAACTGAATCTTTCTCCTTTCTGAATCGATGTTTTGCACACTGCAATATACATCAATCTGTCTAATCCATTTATCTAGCTTTTCTGCATTTAATTCTCCATCATATATTGGAAAATCAATTTTTACATTTAATTTAATCAAAGGGCTAGAAGGAGGTGTTGATAGAGGAGGCTCTTTGCCTTTCCCTTTGCCTTCTGAATGGCCATCTAGAAGAGGTTCCTCTATTCCTTTGTCTTGTTTGGAGGTTGAAGTATCTTCACCTCGACCTTTCTTAAATTCTTGATACATCTCTTCTACCATGGCTCTCATGGTCATGAAACTTTCCATGAATTGAGAGTCTGATTCTAAGGGAATTTCTTCTGCCATTTTCCTCCTAGGATAGACCCTTCCTATTTCTGGGTTACTCTCAACCAGTTCTCCTTCTCCTAATTTTACCTTTGACCTAGTTAGCATTCAACAATCCAGCACAAGCTTGTCTAACCTTAGCAAACCTAAAGCTATGATACCACATGATCTAATAATTAGATCTAAGACAATTATTAAGGTATTACAGACTCATGTGCATGGATATTCTATGTTACTTTGTGCGATGGATTAATAAGAATGCGAAATACATATGAAATGAAGCAGTTAAAGAACATAATAGACAACACACATAAACATAACAGTTTAATGAGGAGTTCACCCAACACTCATGGGTTATGTCTCCTGGTCTAACCTTCAGTGGTGACCTCTCTATTATGTCTTCAAAAATGGAGTACAAAAGTATGAGCATAATTTGAGTTTCAACACACAACAGTTACAACAACAACAATTTTGCTTGAACCCCTTAAGCCTTTCTAAGTACACAGACACTCTCTATCACTCTTTGTCTCTGTCTTGGCTCTGTCTCAGCACTGCCTACCTCTTTCTTCTATCTTCTATGGCTTTAAAGCCAATCTTTGATGTCTATTCGTTTCTCTTTCTTGGCCTCTCTAGCTTCCTGACCTCTGTCCTCTCAGATCCCCCTCTGAGCATTAGCAATCATTGGGAAACACTTTTAGGGATGGTGGCCACCTGTTCTGTAATGGAATGGGTCATTGGGCCTTTGAAATCCCAAAAATGGTCATTTTATGTTTACATAGAGAAACGCTGCAAAATATGGATAAATCTACCAAATCATTGTTCATCGGATTTGAAATATTATAAATTCTACCTTATAACTCCTATCGGGTCTGCCTTTATAGCGCTTATCACATCTCCACCGTTGATCTAGGAGATCTAGATCCAACGATTGTGGTTCATTTTGGGCGGCTCTTTCATATAGATGTTAACCACCAGATGAGGGTGGTCTTCTCTCTCCTTAGTCTAGAAACGTGGTAGCCAATGCATGGGATTGGGCGGAGCCCGGCCCAAACCACTTACCGCCTTTGGCCCGCTCGAAATCCCGCTTATATTGTGATTTCCCTTTGTATTTAAAAATGCCTTAAAACATTGAAAAACCCCATAAAAACGGCTTTATCGGACTTGAAATCATATATAACAACATTAACAAACCCTTTCGGGCCCGGTTCATAGCATTGACGCTTTATCCTTTATATTTTGTTTATTTAACGAAAAACACAAATACAAAGGAAAACCCTGTTTTCCAGATCTCAAACTATATCAGACATCATTTATAATGTTATCAACTCCGGCCATTGCATCACATATATGTAATGACCCTGATCCTTGTATTTGTCGATTGTGATATCATGATTCAACTTGGGTTGTCGATATGCGCACTTGATCGACGGTTGTCGTTGACCCCGCTGATCGCTATCACATATACCATGTGGTCTCCGTCAATAGCCTCTACTTGCCACCGCAAATTGCGATTTTCTGATTGGATCTGGATTGTTGATCGGCCAGATCAAACGGCTCCGATGCAAAGTTGCTTTAAGCATCAAATAAGCCTTATTTCACTTATTTCTTCATGTTTTTGCCTCCCTATAGTGTAATCTGACTTTTTAATAGGTTCTTCTTTTGCGATAGTTTTGAATGTTTGAAGACTTAGAGAGTTTTATAGGATCCATTTGGATCACTTTCGCTAATGAAAATGATGTATTTCTAGTTATATATTTAGATGATCTCACAGTTTTTTCCAAGTCGGATGAAGATCATTTACATCATTTGAGAATTGTTTTTCAGAAATGCAGAAAATTTGGTATTTCACTCAATCCAAATAAGAGCCTATTTTCCATGGAATAAGGTAAGTTGTTGGGACACATCATCTCCAAGGATGGCATTGACATTGATCCTTCAAGAGTTCAATCCATTTAGCAACTAGATTTCCCAAGGAACAAGAAATAAATTCAATATTTTAATGGGAAAATCAATTTTTTGAGAAGATTCATCCCCAATCTCATTAAACATTTAAAAGAGATGAAAGACATGCTGAAGAAGGACAATGAGGTGATGTGGTCTTTAGAGGCCAAGAAATATTTCCATGTAGTCAAACTTGCACTATCTACTTCTCCTATTTTCATTAGTCCAGATTATACTTCAGATTTCATCATTTTTTCATTTCCCTCTGAGCATACATTAGCAGCATTCCTAATTCAAAAGAAATATCAGAAAAATGAGAAACCTATAGAATTCTTCAGTCTCATAATAAGAGATGCAGCACTAAGATACAACATCATTGAGAAGCAGCCCTTGACATTAGTAAAATCTCTCAATTTTTTTTGAGTTTATATTCTACATTCTCACACCATTGCTTATGCTCCCACAGTAGCGGTAAAAGAAATTCTTGTGCAAACAGATCCTGAAGGAAGAAGGGGAAAATGGATTGCAACCATGCTAGATTATGATTTGGAGATAAATCCCACAAATTTCATCAAGGGACAAGGTTTAGCTAAGCTCATGGCTGAATCTAATTTGCATGAACTAGACGTCAATTTGATTGTAGCACTTTCTAAATAAGAAGAATAAGAAGACTCATACTTACAAGTGTCCTATATGTTTATTTCATCTCCATGGTATTCCAACATTGTTTATGTCTTGCAGCATTTAAATCCTCCACCAGAAGTTCCCAAAGGTAAAATTAGATTTTTAAAGTTGAAAGCTTCAAAGTATTGTGTTATTGATGGTGTGTTGTACTAGAAAGACCCTGGTGGTGTGCTCCTAAACTATTTGGTAGAAAATGAAGCAAAGGATGTGATGAACGATTTTCACAAAGGTGGTTGTGGTGGCCATCACTTTTGGAAGAATACAACAAATAAGATTTTGATGGTTGGTTTCCATTGGACCACTCTTTTTTTTTATGTGTATAAAACAATTATGAGTTATCACGAATGTCAGATTTTCTAAGGAAAAAGAAAAAAATTTCCATTACCCTTGCAGACCATTTCAATTTCAACTCATTTTTAGTAGTGGGTTCTTGACTTCATTGGCGAGATCCATCCTTCATCATTAGCACAGCACAAATGGATCTTGACAACCATGGACTACTTTACAAAATGGATTGAGGCAATCCCAACCAGGCAAGCTATTGATTCTGTTATCATTCAATTGATTGAATCTAATATATTGTATAGATTTGGTTGCCCGCAGAAAATAATCACTGATAATGTTGTCGCCTTCAAGTCAAAAAGGATGGTGGAGTTCTGTGCTAAGTACCATATGGTATTTGGACACTCCACTGCTTATCATCCATAAGGGAATGGTCTAGTGGAATCTTCCAACAAATATTTGATCAACATCATCAAGAAAGTTTTTGAAATGAAAGAGAAGAATTGGCACAAAAATCTCATTAATGCTTTATGGTCGGATAGATGTAGTACTAAGAAATCAAAGGTATGTCTTATTTTTATTTGGTGTATGGGATTGACACAATTTTTCCTTCATCTCTTGTTGTCCCAGTCATGAAAACTCTACAAGGATTGGACAGCGAAACCAATGATATGCAAAGAACGATAAACCAGGTGATCCATCTATAGTAGACTAGAGAGGAAGTTTTTCAAAACACCTCTAAACTTCAGGAAAGAATAAAAAAGATCTATGGTTGCAAGACAAAGGAAGACAATTTAAATTTCGGAGATGCAGTTCTTCATTGGGATGCTAGAAATGAAGAAAAAGGAAAATATGGCAAATTTGAAAATTTGTGGAATGGACCCTAGATATTTTCAGCTTTTAGAGGGAATAATGCTTTGCTATTGGAGGAAATGAATGGAGAATATTATTCACAAGGAGAAATCAATGGTAGGCTTCGCAAGCACTACCATGTTTGAAACAATTTTTGCAAATTCTCACCACTATCGTACATACCGATGTGTTTTTTTTTCATGTTCCAGCAGCTAAGTGGCCATCGTAGGAGTTTGAAGCCTGAGTAGAAGGAAATAAGTCTTCTTTCATAATATGCTTCTTTTATTTTACTTTTATAGTCCTGCCATGTCAAATAGTCAGTCAATTTTCAGTCACAGTTCAGTTTTTTGCATTTTGACTCCATTTCCCAATGAATAAGGCTACTTGGTCTACGGTGTTCTTGACAACTCCAAGGAGATTCCATCCCCATCGGGAGCCAATGTTAGCATGAGTTTTCTTTTCCTATCACCAGTAATCAAATATGCTTTTAGCAAGTCTATTTGATCCGGATTTAAACAGAAACGCAACAAATTACAGAGATAACCATATACACAAAGATGCAATGGAAATAATACTTCATTTCATTAACGGAAAATACTGAAATATGCTTACAACCAGAAATGGAAATAAACCAGCTAGGCGATGGTAGCTTATCTCTGAGAAGAGATGTGATGGCTACATGCCTCTGAACCGTATTACAATGAGGTTCGAAGGCCTATTTATTGTTGAGAAACAATGGAAAAACCCTTAACATTCCAAAACCTAACCCTAGGAGATGAAACGCCAAACTGTGGGCCCTGTTTGGGATAAATTGGTACATCAACTTCCCGGGGTCATAACTTTGGCATATGATCTCCGTTTGACGCGTACAATAGCTCATTAGAAAGATCTATCCGAGCACTATCATTGTTGGAACGGGAAACATCAGTCCATTCCATGGACCCATGTTGCCCCCGGATTCCCCAAAAAACGTCGTTTAGGGCCTCAAAACGGCTCCGGAAGTTCAAGACCCGAAAAACTGCTAAAAATAGTAAGTTGTGCTACAATTAAGGAAACTGAAAATGCTGAGAAAGACAATGGTGGGGGTCCAGATGGACTTGGCAGGTGGCCACCAATATCCACCTGGATCATTCCTCCCCCCTTAGGAAGCAATGGTCCCCATTGCGTTGAGCTCCTCCATGAGATGAGGGAACTTCTGCTGAACTTGTTCCCTGGTGAGCCACTTGCCCTGCTAAAGGATTTTGCCTGCTTTGACAACTCGATACAGTTGGATATTCTGTTGGCGAGTGTTCTTGATCTGTGTGTCCATGATTCGATCAGTTGCAGCTTGTTCCATGCAATCTGGATTTAATTCTGTGGGTTTGAGCTGTTCTGCAATGTCGGATGTGTCTAGCAATGGTGGAAAGTATGGCCGAAGGCGGTCCACATTGAACACTAGGTGCAGGCCAAGGAATGGGGGAATGCTGAGCTCAAATGCATTGTCTCCCATAGCCTTAGTAATGGTGTAAGGACCATATCGGAGTGGTCTCAATTTCCGATAGGCTCCAGTAAGGCGTTCCTTTTGCAAATGCAACTAGACTTTGTCGCCCACCTGAAACTTGTGTGGCACCCGATGTTGATCATGTCGCTGCTTGTACTTGGCATTTGATTTCTCAAGAATGTCATGGACCTGCTGGCGAATATGTTGGATGCGCTCAATGAAGCTGGTGGCCTTATCTGTTTCGGACTGGACATGAGCTGAATTCATGTGAGTAGCTGCAAGTGGCATGGCCACATCAATGGGGCATAGTGGCTGGAATCCCAAACCCACCTGAAAAGGGCTATGGCCAGTGGAGCTGTGAAGAGCTCGGTTGTAGCTGTGCTGAACATAGGGGAGGCTCTCGTCCCATGTGCGTGGATGCTTTGAGTTATACATGCGCAGGATGTGCACAATCATCCTATTGACAACCTCTGTCTGGCCATCAGTTTGAGGATGGAAGACTGTGGACTTCGTGAGTTTGGTGTCCAGCATTGACCAGAGATTGGACCAAAATGTGCTGAGAAGCCGACTGTCCTGATCTGAGATGATAGACTGTGGGATCCCAAAGTGCACCCACACTCGTTCAAAGAAGACTTTAGCAGTGGCTTCTGCTGTGATATTCTTCTTGCAGGCCACCATAATGGCCATCTTCGAGAACCTGTCGACGACCACAAGAACACAGTCATTTCCATGCTTAGTGGAAGGAAGGCCTGACATGTAATCCATGGAGATGGATTCCCAAGGTCGACTAGGGGTAGGCAACGGGGTATAGAGGCCTTGCTTCTTAATGGTCGGTTTGGCAATGGCACAGGCAGTACATGATCAGATGTACTTCCCAACATCCTGTCGAAGATTCGGCCAATAGAAATAATTTTGCAGTACTGCCACTGTTTTCTCGACCCCGAAATGCCCAGCAGCCTGACTATAGTGTGCTTCCCAAATCATCTTGGCACGCTCTCTTGAAGGAACACAAAGGTGACCGAGGTGGCATAATAGGGCATCCTGGAGGTGAAAATCTGCAACATGCCGACCCTCCAAGAGTGTCTGCTATGTGTGGCCGAATTCTGGGTCGCTTTTGTAGAGAAGTGGCCAATCAGAAGTCTCATGCCCACAAGAGTTGAGCACGGTGGTCAGCGCCATGATCGGTGGTCGACTGAGGCAATCTGCAACATTATTGGTGCTGCCCTTTTTATACTTGATATTCAAGTGAAACTGTTGCAGGTATGTAGACCACTTCTGATGGCGATCATTCTGCAATTTCCCTTGGGTCTGTATGAACTGCAGGGGTCGGTGGTCTGTGTGGATGACCATTTCCTTCCCCAAAATGTAATGCTTCCATTGTCGGCAGGCCTGTACAATGGAATACATCTCTTTATCATAATTGGGGTACTTCTGGACTGTGTCTGAGAGCGTTTCACTGTGATATGCCACTGGATGTCCATGTTGAGTAAGGACTGCCCCAATAGCATAGTCAGAGGCATCTGTCTCGACCTCAAATGGTTGTTGTAAATCTGGTAACGCGAGCACTGGTGCTGTGCAGAGGCAATCCTTCAACTCCCTGAATGCCTTCTGTTGAGATTCAGACCAAAATAATTTGGCTTTCGCCCCTCCCTTGGTGACTTGACTCAAGGGCCAAGAAATATGAGAAAACCCCAGCACAAACCTGCGGTAGAAGTTGGCAAGACCTAGAAAGCTGCGGAGCTCTGTTAGAGTGGTTGGAGAGGGCCAATCCCGAATGACTTGGACCTTGGCTGGATCGACATGCACCCCTTGTTCATCAATGATGTATCCGAGATACTGAACCTTGGTCATGCCAAAAGTGCATTTCTCCAAATTGGCAGATAGCTTGTGTTGCCGCAGTGTTTGGAGAACCTGTCGGATGTGGTGGAGGTGCTCTTCCCAACTCTGGCTGAAGATCAGAATGTCATCCAAGTATACTACTACAAAGGAGTTGGTGAATGGCCGCAAGATGTCATCGATTAGCCTCATAAAGGTTGCAGGAGCATTCGTCAATCCGAAAGGCATGACCAACCATCCGAGGAGGCCCTCCTTGGATTTGAAGGCAGTCTTCCACACATTTGAGGGTTTGATTGGTACCTGGTGATATCCTGACTTCAGATCGATCTTGCTGAAATATTTCGCCCCCTTTAGTTGGTCTAGGAGGTCATCAATCCGCGAGATCGGATACCTATTACGGACAGTGATCTTGTTCAGCGCCCGATAGTCAATACAGAGTCTCCACGTCCCATCCTTCTTCTGTACCAGCACGATCAGGCTCCCACAGGGCGATGAACTCGGACAGATGTGACCTTTCTGTAGGAGCTCCTGAATCTACCTCTTGATTTCATTGTTCTCTAGAACGGAGCGCCGATAAATTGGTCCATTGGGTAGCGGCGCACCTGGGGTCAGATCGATGGAGTGCTTGACTTGACAGTGCAGAGGAACCCCTGTCGGGGAGGTGAAGATGTCTTTGTACTCCTCCACAATCTTGTCCATCTGTAGCTGTCGTGTAGAGGGACCCCGTTTGGAGGCCGCGACCACTGTCTTCTTCTTCCCTTGAGGGCGTATCATCAGGAAAACAAATTTCCTGGTTTTGGAAATGATCTTACTGCATTGTTTTGCAGTAATCAAAGAGATGGCGGCAGGTGGTGCTACCTCTGGTATCCTGAACAACCTTTTTCCCAATGTAATAATAATAGCACGAGGCCTTGATTCATACACAGCATGTCGCTTCCACAAGTATGGTTGTCCTAGTAATACATCACAAACTTCAAGGGGAGCAATGTCACACAATACCTCATCCGTGAAGGGCTTGATGTTGTATGGAAGGCGACACTGCTGGCTCACGCGAAGATCTCGCCCTTGGTGAAGCCACCCAATGGTGTATGGTTGTGGATGTGCTGTGGTCGGTAAGCCCAACCGCTTCACGACCTCTGCCGAAATGAGGTTCTTTTGACTCCCGCTATCAACAATGAACTGTATCGGGGAGACCTTTACCCACATCTGGGAGTGGAAGAGACGCTCCTCCTCCTCTGGATCTTCGGGTTCATTTTTCTGGATCTTTGCGGTAGCAACAGTGGCGCTGGGATCCGCATCAATGATCTGCTTCCCTTTTTCATATGCCTTATCGGGTTCTGACTCAGAGTCGGAACATGCATCTGATTCTAAAACCTTTAGCTTAGCCACCAGTGACTGCTTGGCCCGACACTCACTTGTGTTGTGAGTGGAGCTCTTATGGAACTCGCACCATTTCCCAGTGTCCTTTCTCGGCTTCGCGGCGTTGTTCTTTGCTTGCAGCTTCGGCTGGTTGACTTGGGTTGTCCCGCCTTGGCTCTGTCCTTTGTTCTGTGGTTTAGGGGCACCTTTCCCCTGCTTTGAATTCACAGATCCAAAGTCTCGCTTCTTTTGTTTAAACTTCTACTCGACCTTGACGGCATATCGGTATGCTACGCCGAGCGAGGGGATGTTTAGGAATTGTATTTCTTCCTGGATGTACTTGTGCAGGCAGCCACGGTATTTGAGTATTAAATGTTGCTCCGAATCCTTGATACCCAACTTTGTGCGAAGGGTATGGAAAAGATTGGTGAACTCTGGTACGTCTTGGTCCCTTCCCTGGCACAGCGTGGTCCACTTTATGTATTCATCCTCATAGCTTCTGACAGGGTAGTACTACTCCTTGATGGCATCCCGGAACGAATCCCAGGTGGGTGCGACTGAAAATAGTGAGCCAGTACTTTCATCCTTCTGCTCGCAGTAGGTTTCCCACCAATCCTTGATGTGGGGGGCTGCTTTGAGAAGAGCAAAAACAATCTTTTCCTGACTCGAAAATTCATGAAAAGAAAAATAACCCTCTAGAATATTTAACCATTTATCTACGGCATCGGCGTCTATCTGACCCTCGAATATGGGGATTTCAAAATTAACTTGTACCTTAAAGGGTGTGGCATTTCCAGAGGAGCTGCTGGAAGCCGATGTGTCGCTTCTGGGTAGCCGCTGAAGGATCTGGGCAAAGCTGTCCATCATCGCGTTCCGTTGTCGCTCGAGGGCTTCTTCGAGCAAGATTTTGATGGGATCTCCTGCCCCCTCGTCTTTCTTCTCGTCCACCATGGGAGGCCGTCGGGATTTGCAAGGCTGGTCTTGCAAAGGTTCAACCAGTTCAAGCCCTAACTCCTTATATCCCGACCTTGTTGGGGACATGCAAAGAAAAACAGAGACAAAGCAGACCGCTCTGATACCACTGATCCGGATTTAAACAGGAACGCAACAAATTACAGAGATAACCATATACACAAAGATGCAGTGGAAATAATACTTCATTTCATTAACGGAAAATACTGAAATATGCTTACAACCAAAAATGGAAATAAACCAGCTAGGGCGATGGTAGCTTATCTCTGAGAAGAGATGTGATGGCTACATGCCTCTGAACCATATTACAATGAGGCTCGAAGGCCTATTTATTGTTGAAAAACAATGGAAAAACCCTTAACATTCCAAAACCTAACCCTAGGAGATGAAACGCCAAACTGTGGGCCCCGTTTGGGATAAATTGGTACATCAACTTCCCGGGGTCGTAACTTTGGCATATGATCTCCGTTTGACGCGTACAATAGCTCATTAGAAATATCTATCCGAGCACTATCATTGTTGGAACGGGCAACATGGGTCCATTCCATGGACCCATGTTGCCCTCGGATTCCCCAAAAAACGTCGTTTAGGGCCTCAAAACGGCTCCGGAAGTTCAGGACCCGAAAAACTGCTAAAAATAGTAAGTTGTCCTACAATTAAGGAAACTGAAAATGCTGAGAAAGACAATGGTGGGGGTCCAGGTGGACTTGGCAGGTGGCCACCAATATCCACCTGGATCACTATTAGAAGTCTCAAGGTCAAATTTTATCATGTCACTAGGTTTTGAGAGTAAAATTTTGTCACTGGCTAGTTTGTCTAGGAAGGTCTTAATTTTTTTCGAAAATTCACACATGTTGGTCGCCTACCTCACTCAGATGAAGAAATCATAACAAAAGGGATGTTTTCATTATATCATTCATCATCATTAACATTCCACTTAGTCACATGTCTTCATTAAGTCATTAGGGTTTCAAGGTCCATCATCATCATGTGTAAATCCAGCATTAAATAAATCATGATAAGAATCTCTTTTGCATAAGTTTTATGAATTTTCATAAGTTCTTCATGGTTTCAATCTCAAAGGTTCCAGAAGAAGAATTCTTACTTTTCAAAAAGATAAATGGAAACTCAGGTTTCATCTCTCCAAAGTGGCTTATTTCTAAAGGAGAAAAATCAAGTTTTGGAAAGGTATGTGGGGCCCATTTCTGTTCAAAAGGGAATCATACTTGCCTATAAAAACTCAAAAGGTCCCAAACTCATTTCATTTTCCTTCTATTATCCTTTATTCATCGAGATCTCCCCTCCATTGGCAAAAAAAACACAAGTTTCTAGGAAAAATTGGTCAAAAATTGTCGGTGCTACGCTTCCAGAGACTTCGCTGCGCTTTTGAGGCCGGCGCTACGCTTCTGGACACTACGTTGCACTTCCAGAAACTGTGCTACTTTCAAAACTCACCCAAATTCAACTTTAGAGCTTGTAATCTATTTTTTTTTGCTAATTCAAGCTTGTCTACAAAGTGAGTATAACACGTTGCTTACCTTTTTCCTTTAGCAAGATGAATTCAAATGCAAGTTCTCTTCATCTAGGGTTTTAGGTGAAATTTTAATGTTGTATGCTAGGGTAACTGGATGTTTGTCTATTTTTTCTATTCTAAACATGTAAATCTTACAACTCACACCTCTGTACATGATTAAAATACACTTTGATTCACTAAACAACCTATAAATCATCAAATTGTCTTACATTTTTAGCTAAAACCTATCTCATACCTAACAATTTCAGCAGATTTCCTAGAAGCTTTGTTTTTCAATTTCTCATAAGCATTCCTTTCCCTAATTTCACTTCATTTAGGCTTCATAAGTTTCTTTTAGTCCCTATCTGTTACAGGGAAAAGTGTCTATATAGAACTGCTCTATCCCACTAAGCTGTGACAGCTGCCTTAGAAACAAACAGAGAAAAGCTACTTTCGTTTTTCCTTTATGAATTATAGATAGAGAGGACCAGAAAGACCAAACTCTGTCTTTCGCTAATCTCCTGATTTGATTCCTCTCTTCTTTGATAGTCTTCAGCTACCTGCTCCCTTGCACGCCCAGCTTCACAAAGTACCTGTAAGATCACAGAAGCATAGCACTATACAAAGACATGGATCTATAATCATAAACAATCTAGGATCAGATGTAAATTGACCATACAAATGTAGCAAGCATCAATAACACAAAAGCATGGAGGAAAACTTGAATAGCTTTTATTGATAAACAAGAAAAGAGCCAAGAGGAGTTACAACCAGTTGTTCTGACCCAGCATCAACCTCCCAGCAAAGAAGCCCCTCTTCACCTCAAACAAAGCTTAGATCACCCAACAATCTGATGTTTGTCTCAAGAAACCAACAGTAATTCCTTACAATATGCAAAATTCCAGCCCCTGGATCTCTAGGATGAGGGATCCATATATAGATATTTGTAAGGGGGATGAGTCAGCTTGTGATTTGATTAGTTTCTTCCCTTTGATAGTTCTTGCTTCCACTTGGAGATTGATGGTCTCTTACTCATCCTTGGTCGAATTCAGTGAGCAAGTGTCACAGGAGAAGATTCTGGAAGCTTCCATTGCCTCTCCATCTCGCGGAATGACACTGCCATTTGTCATTTCTCACCCATCGCACCCCACAGAAGGGATTTTTGAAATGCAACACACTCACACAGCGTATTTAGGTGAGATGCAACGCACTTAGCCAGTGGAGCAGCTGAAATGATCCTGTTTTGACCAATTCTGAGCAGTTTTTCATGGAGAACTTCTGGGAGAAGTTGTAATCTGTTGACCTTGTTCCTTTAGGGGTTAGAACAATACTTTTAGGGACTTAGGAGCCCTTGGTTTATGGACATTTCATGCTTGGGGTTGTAGGGCCCAAAAATGTCTATAACAGTTACCCCCTAAAGCATGAGGTCGTTAATCTTTTGATGTCGGGTGAAATGCTTTATTATGAGGATCCAAATTTCTTTCAATGCTGGGAGGAGACCTGTAATAAGATACAATACAATACATTATCTTCATAATATTTTCATGATCTAGCTGAGGTGGGCATTCCCATGCTCAGCTTTATAAATTCATTTTCATGTACATAGGACAGACAATCTTCTGAGTGTAGACTGATGATTCTGATAGAGCCATCATCCTTTTGGTTGGATGATTATCTGTGGAGCAATGATGTACATTTGATGTCTTTATTTCCCTGAATATATATCGCAGCCCGGATAGAGGAAACTAGATCCAGGGTCTTCAATCTCGTTTGATCTTCACTCGAAGTACAAGTCGATCCATGTGAAAGCTATTTGGAGTCGAACATGGAAAGACATCGCCTGATTACCAGCCAATGATGTAAGCTGTTATCAGGCGCGAGAGGAGTCATCGATAATGATAATGACCCTCAAGGTATTGCAGTACAATTCACGTGGTGTGAATAAAGGACTTGGCGTCGAACACCACGCAAAATCTTTCGGTCGAAGGTCATTGATGTAAACCTATCGTCGGAAGTGAGAAACTTGCCATTGAGGCATGCAAGCTTCAAAGTACTTAATGGGGTGTTCCTAGATCAACTTCTTGGATAATGAGCTGATGTCGACAAGAAGTGATCCGTCACATGAGGGCCTTAATGAATCCCACATCAATGACATGGAACGGAGCAAATGATTTTAATGGAGGTGAAAACGATCTGGTGGTATAAGGTTCAGGGTGGCGGTCATGAAAGAATGGAGTATAAATGTATGGTAGTGGGTGAGACCAGGGAAAATTTTAAGAACCCCCCTAAATTTATAAATATAATAAATGGGCGAATCTCCATGGTATATAGGAAAAATGGAAGGCGATTTTATCAATAATATAATATGTATATATAATTTTTTGGCGAATCTCTCACCAGGCATGGCGAATATTTTACTGAATTATAAAATATTCTAAGATCTTGGTGAGTCTTTCACTAAATAATAAAACTTTGTAAATTCCTAGTGAATCTTAGCATAGGCTACATGTTGGTTTAATTCCCTCATTTAAATAGGCTACATTCCAAGTGAATACCATGGGTCAATACCATGTGCCATTTTGGTGAATACCATGGGTCAATACCATGTGCCATTTTTATTTTTATTAATTCTAATATTAGGGTTAATAATGGTTTTTCGCATGGTATTAATAACAATCTAGTCCATGGTATTTGTCCCATAGTATTTTGGCCATAGGTTTCACCTAAATATAACCCCTTTTTTGAGTGTTCGTAAATATAAGGTGACTTATGGAGTAAATATAAAAAATGTTTTATTTTTTTACCATACCTCTCGTTTATTTATATTTTTATTAATTTACCATACCTCTTTTACAAATATGGTATTTGGCCCATAGGATTCACTTAAATAAAACCTCTTCTTCAGCCTTCATAAATAGAACGAGGGTTATGGACTAAATATAAAAAGAGGTTGTATTTATTTACGATACGTCTAGTTTATTTATATTTTTATTTATTTACCATACCTCCACTTTACTTATATTTTTATTTGTTTACACCCTTACATGTATATAAGGTGACTTATGGAGTAAATATAAAAAATGTTTTATTTATTTACCATACCTCTCATTTATTTATACTTTTATTAATTTACCATACCTCTTTTATAAATATGGTATTTGGCCCATAGGATTCACTTAAATAAAACCTATTCTTGAAAATGGGCGAATGGAAGGTTGTAAGTCCTAATTTCAAGGGCTAAATTTACTTTTTTTACCCTGTCCCTTAAAATAAGGTGGGCTATTTGAGGTGATTTGTAAAAATGTACTATGATACAAAATATTCGCCCACTAAAAATTTAAAACCCCTTAATTTCGCCAAAGGGCGAACATTCGCCCCTAAAATTATCCTTGGGTGAGACACAGGTGAATTCTCTGAATGACTTCTCTTGAACATATCGGCGACACTGATGTGATGGATTGGTAGCATTAACCCCAAATGTGGATGGTATGATGGGACCATGGTGATGTGACCGGTGAATGAAACAACCCAACCCGACTCGGATACGGAGTGGAAGTGTCATGTTCAAAAGCGACTTGCTACCAACAAAGTTTCTTCAAGTTTTCTTCCCAATTTTCCCCAGTCATTGCTGACCAGTACCTCTTTATTTTTTTCAAGCTTGAGGAGGATAACATATGCTTCTTCTATAATTTTCCCTTCGGGCAAACCCATCGCTATGTTTTAACGAGCCTAGTGATAGTGAAACTCGTTCTCGTCTATATACAAGTTTGTCGCTATTAAAATTTTAACAAGTTTAATGACAAAGATAACTCGGTCCTTTTCAATTTTAGAGAGTCTAAAAAGGAACATAAAGGTAACTCCAAAATTCCTTTTTCATCATCTAATCCCTTAAGTCCGAAAAAGTATAAAACAATATAGAAGGGATGAATTTTCGATACTTTTAACGAGCTGAACAAAACAAGCGCTCGATCTTTTTGTGTAATAATCCCTCAGGTCCAAAAAGATTAAAATCTAGAGGAGGGATAGCACTTCCTGTCCCTTTAACGAGCTGGAGAGGCCAATGGCTCGGCAATCTTTTCATATTTTACGAGTCAGTTGAAAAGAGCTCAAAGGAGACTCGTCTTTTGAGGAAAAAGTGATAAAATGGGTAGCAACTGATTCCAGGTAAGGTTTGGAATTTTCCAATCACGAAAGTGTTACAGGGATGGCTAGTGAGATCACTCTTCGCAGTTTTTCCTCAAAATGGGTAAACAATCAAATGGGGGTGAATGATCGGCCAATGCAAAAGTGGAGGTGACGGTGCAAATACAACCAAGGCTTTAATGGCTGAAGTACTACATTCACGATGGTTATTTACCGGGGAATAGTTCATTTTTTAACGAGCTTAAACGCGGGAGGAAACATTTGCTCATGGCTTATGTTTATTTTTTAACGAGCTTGAACTATGTGCTAAAACTGCTCGATTAATCCAGTCGTGTGATAAGAATGTCTCATATAAAACGGCAATTTTTAGAGTTTTGCTCCACATCCTTTCTTTATGCAAGTTAGGAAACAACCAATCCTATGAGTTTAAAGGGTTAGAGGACCTACAAATTTAAAAAATAAATAGTCGCTCTTCGCTTGCAAGCCAAAAGGTTTGCATGCCCCCAAGCATAAAACAGAGTTTCAAGGTTACCCCTACTTTAGTCCGTTAAAACATTTGTTTTACCGAGAGAGGCCTACCTCTTACAGGTTACCCAAAGATCGTTCTATTTACAGCGCAAACAAAACACTTCTTCGGCGATGTCTACCGAAATCGACAAAGGTGAGTGAAGAAGGCTACTCCACTCACATAACTTTGACAAGAGAATCTTGTTCTAGAATAACCCCCTCTTCCAATCACGGACGGGAGTACAGACTAGTCATATTCTCTCGCAGAAACCTACCCTATACTCGAAGTTTTCCTGCCGAAGCAGACCAGGGTGCATGCCCCCTAGGTTTCAGTCATGTCCCCCCGAATCACTCGCACTCATCGGGTGGACATACTGGAGATTGAGACATTTCTTGTGTGAAGAGACCATTCAGGGATGGTATATGACTATTTGCTCTGTATGATCCGGGAAATGAAAGCTGGTCTATGAGCTTGACCACTCTTCCTTCGTGCGGAAAACACATTACTCTAAATAGTGAGGAGATAATTGCTCCCATGCAATAAATATAGTCTCGTCCAAGGAGTATATGGTAATCTAGGGGTCCTTGGACTACCGTTATGTTCATGTGAACGGTTTTCCCTCTCAAAGTTATGGGCACATCGGGAAGGATCCCTAACGGTCGACTGGTTCCTTTATCAAAACCTGTTAGATTTCTCATCTCAGGAAAAAGCGATGGTGAACCAAGCGCTTTCCAAGCAATTAAGGAAAGGATACTCACAGAAGCCCCCTCATCTATAATGGTACCAGCCCTAACCATTCTATATATTTGAACAATGATTCAGAATGGTACACTAGCTGGTAAATGGGGTCTGCCTAGTTGATTCTAGTCGAAGGAGACAACTAGGTTGCTTGGAGGTGGGACCGAATAGACGGTCGGGTACGACTATGACGAACTTCCTTCCTGTGGTAAAGGAACGGGTAAATTGTCCCCATGTTTGTTGGAGTCTGTGCTTATGAAAGGAATTTGGACGGTGTCATCCTTGTTCTCTTCAGTGACTGCATAATTTGAAGATGGAACCTCTGAAGGCAAGACCGGGTCAACTGCCGCCTCGACCTTTTGACTTTCTTCTGGTATGGGCTCAGATGGTTTATCTTCAATGATAGATGCTTCGACTGACCACCTGAACGGGCCAGCCGGATTTTCAACTAGTGACGGACTCGGCAAGAGTTTTTTATATCCAGGAGGAAGTCGTAACGGTGAAACCGGACGATCATCCAAAACTATTTTAGCTTCGTCTAAGAAGGGACAACGGTGGACGGCATGGTCGCCTTCGCACAGTTTACAAGGAAATCTATATTTTCCTTTTTGTCCTGGGGCTTCACTTTCACTAGTTGACGGTGTGTTTTCAACATGACCATCAGAGGTTCACGACACCGGGTTGTACAAACGAGGAGACCAGTCCCTTAAGATCCGAGGGATGTAAGGACAATCTCTGTGATAGTGGTCTCCTTTGCAAATGACACATGGCGATTTAGGCCTAGTCGGTGCAGTGTGTGGACTTTCGCTAGACGACACTCGTTTGCCCCCATTCGCTATTGGCTCCTTCTTCTTCTTCTCTTTCTTCTTCTTCTCTTTCTTCTTCTTTTCCTTCTTCTCCTTAGGTACTTGAATTTTGGCTTTACCAACCCCATCAAGCGAAGAGGAAGGAGGAGAGGAAGAATTCGAGGAAGTAGAAGGTTGGTGGGTAACTCTGGACTCGTCTAGTTGCTGATTCGATTGTTCAGGAATTGCGGTGTTCTGAACGACAAAGGTTGAGAAGAGCCATACAGGCAAACCAATTGCCAGTCCTGGAAGCGACAATGTGGCCATATGGGGTGCACCAAAATCTCCCCAAGAGGAGAAGGGACTAGGATTTCCTCCAAGGGGAATTCCTTGGTTGGTGGATTCCATTTTCTCAACCCAAGATCAACGTAGGAAAGGGTAATGAATATTCCGTTTAAAATAAATTTTAGACGCTTTGACACAACTTGTTTTTTCAATTTTTAAGAGTCGAGAAAAAACAAAAGATGACTCTAGTCTCCTTCGATTTTTAATGAGCCTGAAGTGACAAGTGCTCAGATGGACCTTTTCTGTTAAGGAGTCTAAAAAGGAATGAAAGGGACTGCTCTAGAAATCTAGGTATAGGGATTACCAAACCAATCACAAAACTGCAGAATACTTTTTACGGTATGGCAGTCAATCTTCCCGAATGCTGTGTTCAGTGCATTACGATCGATAGGGCGGTAGACACGGCTTCCTATGGATAAAGGATTAAGCCTATTGGGGTCTCCCAAAATATACTCGACGGTACATGGGAGCACAAGTCCGTATTGGCACTTATCGTCTCAAAGTGGAGGAATCACCCAACCATCAGTGAGAACAACAGTTACCAGGCTTTACGACGCCGGGATATGTCTCTAGCCTAGACTTCTAAATGTTGTGCGTTAAGTTCCAAAGCGTTGTTAGATTCATTGAATTTATTTTATGTTGATCTTGTTTATGAAGTTTTCCTTTCAGGTTCATCGCGATATGTAGATGTAATTCCTAAAATTCAATCTAAGATGATAAACAAACTTTTTATCTTCTTTATGCAATGAAAATCCCAGCTACTAGGGAAAAGAAAGACAGAATCTTTTCACAAAGAGCAAAGAGCACACTCTAAATGCACTTTCCTAAATCAAGACAAACAGACTGTCTATATGCAAATGCACATGCATGTATTTTTTCGACTTTCTTAGTATATGAATGCTAAAAAGAAAGTTGATGCACAAATCTAAATTTCTTTTCAAGCGACAAATATCAACAAATTTCTTTTCGAAATCAAAAATGGAGACGAACACAACACCTTATGATTTTGAAATGAATACTTGTTCTTGACACTAGAAAATTACAAATTTAGACAAAAAGAAATAGTAACAGGATAATCGACCATCAACAACAATCAAATTCTTTCCTACGATTGAAATCGACACTTGCGACAGTTTCAAATCAAAGGACGATAGTACGATTATGCTACTTTCGCAAAGGAGAACTAAAAATGACTCAACAAACACACAAAAACATCTGCAGTTCTTTTGTACAAAGGAGGCAGAATAACAACAAGGAAAAGGGGTTTCAAACAGACATATACTGATCACAAGCAGCAAAATTCAGGAATAGAACTGGAAAGAATGAATCACAGAAGCCAAAACTGCACAAAGCTAGTCTGATCAACGCACCTGTAACACAGAGAATTTGAAATGCAGCACAGCTTGTCCACTCGAGAAGTGCGCTGAAGTTCAGATTCTTTGAACAGTACCTACGTTGGGCCAGAAACGAGACTCTGTTCGGGTTCCGGGTCACAATTTGCAGTTCAGTTCTTGGGTTTTGGCCGAGCAAAAAGAAATCAGTAATGCAACAATCAGGGGTAGACCTAAGGAGGATCTAAGAGCTATCACAAGGGCAATCAGATAGTTTGTGAATCAGTTGTTTAAATCATAAACAGATCCAGTAGATGGATTGAAGTAGTAGTTATCTACTTTGCATTTGCTATGGCAAATGCAGTTCAAATGCTACCTGTAAGTTTATGAAATAGACAACAAAGAATGATAAAAAAACAAACTAATTATCTCCCCAGCAGAGTCACCATTTTGTTACAAGGAAAAGTATCTATATAGAACTTCTCTATCCCACTAAGGTGTGACAGCTGCCTTAGAAACAAACAGAGAAAAGCTACTTTCGTTTTTCCTTTATGAATTATAGATAGAGAGGAACAGAAAGACCAACCTCTGTCTTTCGCTAATCTCCTGATTTGATTCCTCTCTTCTTTGATAGTCTTCACCTACCTGCTCCCTTGCATGCCCAGCTTCACAAAGTACCTGTAAGATCACAGAAGCATAGCACTATACAAAGACATGGATCTATAATCATAAACAATCTAGGATCAGATGTAAATTGACCATACAAATGTAGCAAGCATCAATGACACAAAAGCATGGAGGAAAACTTGAATAGATTTTATTGATAAACAAGAAAAGAGCCAAGAGGAGTTACAACCAGTTGTTCTGACCCAGCATCAACCTCCCAACAAATAAGCCCCTCTTCACCTCAAACAAAGCTTAGATCACCCAACAATCTGATGTTTGTCTCAAGAAACTAATAACAATTCCTTACGATATGCAAAATTCCAACCCCTGGATCTCTGGGATGAGCGATCCATATATAGATATCTATAAGGGGGATGAGTCAGCTTGTGATTTGATTAGTGTCTTCCCTCTGATAGTTCTTGCTTCCACTTGGAGATTGATGGTCTCTTACTCATCCTTGGTCGAATTCAGTGAGGCAAGTGTCACAAGAGAAGATTCTGGAAGCTTCCATTGCCTCTCCACCTCACGGAATGACACTGCCATTTGTCATTTCTCGCCCATCGCACCCCACAGAAGGGATTTTTGAAATTCAACGCACCCACACAGTGTATTTAGGTCAGATGCAACGCTCTTAGCCAGTGGAGCAGCTGAAATGATCCTGTTTTGACCAATTCTGAGAAGTTTTTCATGGAGAACTTCTGGGAGAAGTTGTAATCTATTGACCTTGTTCCTTTAGGGGTTAGAACAACACTTTTAGGGACTTAGGAGCCCTTGGTTTATGGAAATTTCATGCTTGGGGTTGTAGGGCCCAAAAATGTCTATAACACTATCCATCTCTTAAAAGTTTCCCTACCATCATTTCCATTCATCAAACCCCTCATTTCATCTTTTCACTCATTCCTCACTATTTTTTCCATTTTCTTGATTTTAGGGTTTCTACCATAATGGAGGGAGATTCTTCATCGGAGAGGAAAAAACACCATAAAGTAGGAAAAATCCTCAAATATGAGCCTACCAACTGCAATGAAATCAACTCATCACCCTTCATCAAGCAATGTTTTGAAGATGTAAATTGTCTACAGTTATGCAAAAGGGTATGTGAAATAGGTTTTCATGAATAGTTGAAATATTGGATTGCCACTCATTTGAAAGGGGAAAGGGCCATCATAGTTGGGGTTGAGTTTACATTTTCAGTGGTTGCTAAATTTCACTTGATATAGGAATACCTGATCATGGAGAATACTGGTTTAAGGGTACGAATTTGGATCTTGAACATTACATGTCCTTCTTGAAAAGACCCTACAGGGAGACCCATACGCACATCATCCCCTTTAGGTACCTGTTGGAGAAGCATGATCCATTAATGAAGGTTGTCATGAAATTTTTCACCTGTGAGGGAAGGTTTTCTATATTGTATGTCTATCACGTCCAGCTTCTAATGCACTTCACAGCTCAAAAACCTCTCAACACGTGCAATTATCTATGTAGAAGCCTTGTCAAAATGTCTGAGAAGGTACAAGTGAATAAAAGAACACTACCCTAGTCCTTTTCATCATAGATTGATAAAGACTATAGTTCATCATCATCTTGCAGAGAAAAACATGACATGGGATTTTATCATAGAAACAACTTTGAAATGGCATGAGACTAATGTTTCAGTTCAACATCCAAACATACCAACACAACATATGGAAGTAGGATCATCCAACCAATCATTAGAGGTTCCTAAGGCACCTAGACCTGAGTGACTAGAATATATCAAAGAGGAAAAAGGCTTGTGTTTACTTCCCATCTTGAGAAAGGGGTCAACCCTTCTACATCGGAAATAGGGATCACGAGTACATGATGAAGACTTGATTGAGCATGAATTTCAATTGGTGGACTTGGAGACAAAAAATGACCCTTCAAAGATGCAATAGACTATGAAAGAGAAATATTCTTAGATCAGAGAACTCATGGACAACATGGCTAGAGCAAGGTTTATTATCTCATTCCTTGAACAAGAAAACAATCAGCTCAAATCTAGACAACTCATCATGGAGAAAGAGAAAAATAAATTGTTGCACCAAGCAGGAAAAGGAAAAGTAGTTTTGGAGCCTAGTGAACCTGAGGAAACTGAAAAACAAGGCAGGAAAAAGAGGCCAAGGACCAAGGGACTCAAGAAGGCATTGAAGGAGGAGAAAGAACACATTTTGCTAGATGAAAACCTAGACATGGAGGACAGAATTGCCTTAGAGATCAATGAGGACAGAGAGTATTGGTTAGATAAGTTTAATGAACACTTCGAAAATCTTCTGGACAAATCCAAGAGAGATAACCAACTACTAAGACACATGGCACATCACTATCAAACCACAAACATGATATGTAACATTGAGCTCAAACAGTTGGAATACAAGCCCAAGGAAATCCTAAAAGACAAAAATGAGAGGGGTAACTTAGAGATGCTTGTTGAAGCATCCATGAGGACTTGAAATACATAAATTTTCAGCTCATGACCAATTTCAAAGGAATTTTGAGCAATTTTTGTTTTTGTTATTTTGGTGCCAAATTGAGAAAATTGGTTAGTCACAGAAGCGCAATGCCTTGGCACTAAACTTTTTCCTCGGGCATCCAAATGACAAATGGTTTGAAGTTTTGGAAATATCATGGAATCCTCTCAAAACGCATTTCATCATATTTCTTAGAGACAGCCTAAATTTTGAGAAAAAGGAGAAAAATGGGTCAACTATCAGCATTTTGCCCCTCATTTTGACAGGTGTTGCGCTTCTGGGGACACCTTCGGAGAATGAATTTTTGAAGGCCTTCCCATGGGTAATTTTCCAAACTTCAAGGTGTTCTGTAGTTTAGACTTGAAAATATAGTTGAACTTTCTTTAATATCTTCATTTTGACCTCAGGAAGACACCTTAAAGTGGGCCTAGAGTCATCGCTGCTCTCCTACAAATTTCTGTGTTTTTCATTTAAATTTCACTGTATAAATTTCCTAGTTTTCAGTTTGACTTGGTCAAAGTCAAAAATATTGATGTAATTGAAGTTAGTTCGAGGTTATATGATTTAATCATGAAATAAATAGATATGATATGTTGTTTTTATGGTTTAATAGGCCTCATTAAGGAATAAAAATCCAAAACAAATTCTAGAAGAAGTGTTTGTATTTGACCTTCTCACTCTCACCTGTTGGTTGATAGATTTTTTGAAACAGTTCCACCACCTAAGAATTAAAATCCTCAAGGTGGGGAATTGGTTCATTTGAGTCTATATGTATCATTTCTCATTCAGAGAGAGGGGTTGAACTTTTGTGGAAAATGCTTGTATCTTATGTTCTCTTCAGCTAATAACGGAGCATTTGCAGCTATATTTTAGGAACTCTAGTTCATTGAGTCTATGGTGTTGTTTCATTTTCCTATCAGTTTCTAATTGATTAATCATCTCCCTTTACATGATTTATCTTCTTCCTATGAAATTCCTTGCAGTCATATAGACATAAATCTTGAATTTAAGCTCTATTTATGTGCAATTCATACTTTTGTTTCTTTTTCTTCTAAAGCTAATGAATTCATGCTTTCACAGGATCATTAGGTTCTTTGAAACTCACAAATTTATACTAAATTGACAAACACTCTAAGTACACCATAACATACTGATATCTAGCTCCTATTTATACTTGTCTCTGCATACTTGAGGTCATGATGTAATTACCTGTTCTAAACCCTAGTCGAGCAAACCTAGAAAACCTAAATTCACAAATACTCAAAACAAACTTATATATCTAGCCTAGAACCTGTTTCTTTACATATATTCATTGACAAATCCTTTGATATATCCCTCTCTAGTTTAGTACAGCTAGCTAATATATGTTATTGCAACTATTATGAGAGGGCATTAGAAGTTATTGATGATTCTCAAATAAGTGTCAAGCCCTTATGTTCGGATATGCATTCATGACCTGTAGATTACATGTTATCAATATGTTTGACGAAATGACTATGATGGTTAGGCCTTGTTAGGTCAACTCTCTAGCTCAAATTTGATTGTTTAGCTTTGTTTTCATGTCATTTATGCATCTAAGAAGTTATAGGAATTTTCGGGTAGTGGTCTTGAGGTTGACATAGAAATTAGGCTCAGATCTCGGACTACATGCTCCTCACTACAAAGTTTGGGTTGCAACCACATGGATGTAGGGTTGTGCATGTGATTGGAGGCTTCCAATCGCATGGAGGCCTTGTTATGGGTGCGGTTGAGGGTGTAGGGTGTAGAAGGAGGGGTCTAGC
Organism: Pinus tabuliformis; assembly: GCA_031772625.1. Classification (NCBI taxonomy): domain Eukaryota; kingdom Viridiplantae; phylum Streptophyta; class Pinopsida; order Pinales; family Pinaceae; genus Pinus; species Pinus tabuliformis. The sequence goes on from CM062819.1 coordinate 1,033,620,869, forward strand.
TCATGGTTTGGCCACCTAGGATGGTTTCTTAGCCCCTTAGTGTCCTATAACACTTGTAGGATGTTGTGGAAGGTCATTTTTCATCAATTGTCGGTCCCACTTCCTTAATGGGACCTAGGAGATTATTAATGTCATAATAGCCCTTCGCTCATATTTACACTTGTTAGTGTGAAATTTCTTGGAACGTGTACCAAAAACACTTCACCTAAGTCACTAGGTGACAAGTGACCCTAACAACAAGTTGATGGCTTCTTAAGATTTAGATCTAGAATAAAAATGGAAAACCCGCAACAAAAGTATATACGATCTTGAATAGAAAGAAATAGTGAAAAATATTCAATGCAATAAACCAAATAGAAATAATTTAATTGAATAAATATTTTATTAAAAACACCTGGTGAAGGAGATCTACAGATGGGTCTCTAAGTCCCCCTCTATGGGATGGGTCCTTTGATGTCCTTCATGCTTCAAAAAATGATCTTCTCTCTCAAAATGCGAAAAAACCCAGACAAAATGTGAAGAAATCGAATGGGAACTCAAAAGAAAAAAGATGATAATGATGATGATGATTATGATCATGGTGAAGAATGAATGAAAACCCCTCCTATTTATAACAAAGTATTGAGTTAATCTCGAAAATGGAGAATAATAAAATAATATTAACCAAATGAAGATCTAACTTGGAATACTTTATTATATTTATTAGAGAGGGAAAATACATTTAAAATGGTTAAATATATTTATTTAAAAACAATTAACAAATAAAATGATTTATTAATTATTTCGCGGGAATTAAGGATGGTGTGAAATTGAAATAATTATTAAATAGTGATTTAACAATTATTCCAATAACATAAATAAGAAAAATTAAATAAATAGTGATTTATTTAATTATTCCTAAGGGATTTAGTCAAATGTGACAAGGGATAATTTTTTAAAATATTGATTTAATAATTATTCATAGAGGAAATTAAATAAATAATGATTATTCAAATTATTCTCATGGGCTTTTTTATTTAAATCAGAAAATAATTTAATCAAAGTGGTTTACTAAATGATTTTCCATGGTGAAAGTGATTTTACTATGGTAAATTTAAATCTACATGGTGTATTTCGACCCACCTAGTTAGAAATGGTTAGGTGATCATTTTTTGGTGATAAAAAATTACCCCCACAATTATGAGTGTTAGGAGAAAATCGTATGACCGAAATATGTTGTAGGTTACACTTCCACGAGACACCAAAAGGGGAGTCAAAGAGAGAGAGAAAGAACTGAAGCAAGTCAAGGACGAAAAAATAATGGAGGGGGCGAGACCTACTAAACTGATAGAAGTATCCTTTTATGTGGGAGTACATGATCTTAAATGAGGTGGGGGAGGCATACCCATACCCATCAAGTTAACTGCATACAAAGAATAATGATGAGCCCAACAATGTGGGATTGAGCTACAAAGTACATGATACATGATACGTGATACACTGGAATCAATGGGCCAAAAAATAATACAATGGATCCCATATACATAATGTGTCTAGAAAAAACATAGCCCAAGACTGAAATAACATCTTAGTACATGAGACATAATTCCCCTCAAGCTAACCTAGTGAGGGGGGATCACAACCAAAGAAGTCGCGATGAATAGGAAAGGGATCTGAATATATGAATGGATCGTCTCAAGGAGACATGTGTGTTGTGGGCACTGCAACCAGCGGAAACCAAACCCATCACATCTTTGGAACTGCATCTAAGGCTAGATCAACATTTGTGGTCATCTAGGCATGTAGGGGGATACTTGAAGGGTCACCCCCTCATGAGGTTTGGAACATCTCACACACACTTGGGAATCACTGGGATAATTTTTTGGATCACTGAATCGTCAAGTGTATGAATCTCAATCGTGGGATAAGGAGTTGATGTCAAGCACGTAACAAACAACCAAGTCAAAGGGAAATAATGAGTCCCTTTTCTTGATCTGAGGCACCAAACAAAGATGAAATATGGAACCAAGGCACACCACCCTCTAGACCACTCTTCTGGAATAAATGTGCTAAGGTCACTAGAAGAGGCCCTATTAGAGTTAATGCAATAAGGAATCCTTAACAATGGGGTGAGGGAATATAGTAGAGTTACTGATGGACTGACATCATGGATGATGGTGGAAGGAAAGAGTATGGGTGATGGACTGATGACTTCCCTTGTCAAAGCTTAATAAGGATGGTTGACTTGGCAACAACTGACTTGATTCTAGAGGGGATGGTCAATGATTCAAATGGGGGTTCATAAAAGATGAAGTAGTAGAGTTGGAAGCCAAATATCAGTGAAATGGGAGGTATGTGACACAACGACGTATGAAACACTATAACGGGACACAAGGGGACTTGAAATAGACTCCATAAATATAAGGGTGACTCATCCCCAATGCTCTGAACAAGGTTGACTCGATGATGCTACCACATGGGGGAGGCCCAAGGGGACCATGAAAACATGAGTAAATGATGGCTACTCATGACGAAAATTGACACATAAGTCAACTAGTGCAAAGGTAAAGTGGCACCACAGTACGAGTGGCTCAAATGAATAGATTTGGTTTTAAGAGGTGGCAAATTGAGACCTCATGGAAAAAATGGCTTCGTGTTGAAGTGTTAAACTACAAAAAACACAAAGAGACCCATTAACAAACTCGGTGATAGATTTCAAATGTTTCTAACAGTTCGTCAAATAGAGTTATGATTTTATTGCAATGGGCGATGGAAAAACTAGGTTTTTTCCTATAAAATGGCTTTTTTCCTCCAAATATAATCCATTTGCATAGTGAGCTATGGAGACTTTGGAGAGGAGGAGAAGACCCTAAATCTTGTGGAGATCGTAGCAAACAAACTAATCATCAGTATCAGGATCTACAAGTTGGAGGTAGGTGGCCTTACCTTACTCATCATTTTTGGTGGATTACATTTTCAGAGTAGGGCTTTAACTCTCTACAAGGTACCCCTACTCATCACCACCATTGCAACACACTTTTGGGGGCCTGATCTGTGCTCTAGAGTGTAGGATGGCACCCAAAAGTGCAACCAACGTAGATTTGAGTGAAAAAATTGTGTTTTGGGCTAAGAGGCTGGAGAGGACTGATGGTCTGCTAGAAGTTGAAGCTAAGTACTAGACACCTGTTCCTTTAACTATGGACAAACAAAACATAATGGTATTTTGCAGGTATGGAAGAGCTAAATGTATCATGGTGAGAATGTGATTTCAAGTCTCTCCATGCTGAGATTCAAGGGAATCAAGTAGTGAGAGGGGTGTTGAGATGATATCGTGTGTTGAAGTTCTTAGAGAACCCAATGATGAGGGTTGGTGAGCCTGTTCTGTCGAGGATAGTGAGCTACTAGGACTCGAATTGTGAAGCCTTTGCAGTACAAGGCCACAGGAATTGAGATCACAATCCAAGACATATATTTTCTTACAGGACTTCCCCTTTTGGGGGTGGTAGGGGAGTGTTGTCTAGGTAAATCCTCCCTGTGCACATAGATGATCCCTCTAGCCCAATGAGTGGGACTAGAAACCTAAGTGACAATATACAAGACACTTTCCTAAGTTACAATTGAAATGAGAGACGAATAATATGGCCTACCTCGTTCTGATGTTATCTCGATTTCCTTTGTTGAAGAACTTGAATCACTTGCATCACAGGCTCGTTCCTTCTACTCACAGCATTTACGCACCTGCACAAGAGATCAAGACACAACAAGGCATGTGAATAAAAATGGCATATTCAAAAGAAACCTACTTAACTGATCAAGGAATGTTAAGATGGATGATACATGAGCATACACATCAATGGAAAATGAACCAACAGTTGTACATTACTAGAAAATAAGGGGAAGCATACAACCAAGCCTTGATGTTTATAGGATCTCCTTTAATGAATTTCCAAGTCCAAGCTAGGCTCTCCAAGAACTCTTTCTCCAAGCCAATTGAGTAACATATAGGCACAATCTTAGCATAAGGGTGCAAATAGACATAGACCAACCATTTGGGAATTGGAGAGGATGAATATAGAGGATGGGAAAGAGAGTTAGGATCTCTCGAAATATAGGAGTAGGACCTCATCTCAAGGATGTAGCTCAAAGGGATTAGACCAAGAGGCCATGTTGGAGAAATTAACCTCATCTATGCTGAGCAAACTCCAGCTCGTTGCTCTGGAAGCTTCTAGATCAAGAATCTTCTCATCCTCTTTGGAAAAAATTCATTTTTTGGATCATCACAGGTATAGAAGTAAACAGAGAGATTCCATCATGGGTCAAGCATAATACAAAATGCGACTACCATGGTTTTTAGTCTCATAAGAGTGATGATTCTCAAATTAGGGTTTAAGAGTTATTTCTTTCAAGGGAAGCTCAAGGCATTTTCCAATCAATGTATTAAGGAGGATCTAAGATTCATATAAGCATGACTACATTGCATAATGGTCATGTTTCATGCACTTCGGGGTATGTCATAGGGAATTGTAGGAGATGTGACAAAATATTGTGTAACAGATGCCCCATAAAGCAAGAAGGTAGAATGAGGAGTGATGGTTGATATGCTTTATGAGCTTTTGCAAGGACGAGGACAAAAATTGTCAAGAGACCTGCAAATCAAGGATGCATACACATATACATATCTGATATCAAAATATGAATCCATAGTATGGACGCAGCCATCGGGATGATAAGGACTCTATGAAAGGATCCATGGCATGGGCATAGCCATCCAAATGAGAAGGACCATCTGTAAATTTAAGATCCAAGGTATGGACACGACCATCCAATAAATAAGGATCACTATAAATGTAAAGTCCCATGGTATGGTCACAGCCATCCGTATAGCAGAAACATGAGTACAATCATGAGTAACACATAACTCCACGTAGCCTGAGTCATATCAGCCAGGACTCGGGGCCTTGCACTCCATACCGACCTAATCAATGTACGGATTCTAACATGTGAATGAATGTGTTGAAGTCGAACGTGCCAGAAAACCACCTGATTATTGGCTAGTAATGTGGACCATTAATAGGCATGAGAGAAACCACCAATAATGAAAATGGATCTCAAGGTACGACAGTACAATCCATGTATGTTATAATGAAGTTGAAGTTGAACACTTGTGAAATCACCCGATTGAAGGCCAATGATGAAAACCTGTCGTTAGATGTGAAGAAATTTCTGTTAAGGCATGCAAGCTCTAAGGTACTGAAAGGAAGTTTCTAAGTCATCTTCCTAGATAATGAGCTGAAGTTGATAGGAAGTGACCCGTCGAAGGAGGGCCATGATGTGTCCCTCATCATCAACATGAAACAAGGAATGAAATGTAATGAAATGAATAAGATCGAAGACTGTAATAATGGTTCAGACAATGTATAGGTAAACAATTGCAGATAGGACTTCTCTTGAACATTGGCGACATGATTCCGGAGAGGGGTAGCACTAGAGTCAACATAGGACTAAAGGTCATGATGAAAAACTAAAATAGTAAGATGAGAGGCAAAAATTGATCACACAAACCCAGAAGGAGAATTCACTGAGTGAGGATATCCCAAACCCGACACGAAAGCAGAAGAGTGTCATGTTCAAGACTGACATGCTACCTATATAATGGATGTCCCATAATCCTTTTTCCTTGCTATTTCTAGTGAGTACCACAATTATTTTTTATCACAAGCTTGAATGGGATAGCATATGCTTGTCATGCAAGTTCATTCTTCGAATGAATCCATCCTAGTAAGTTTTACGAGTCCTTGGAAGGAGAAACTTAGTCTCATCATGGTGACGAGTCTTTCATCATAAAATTTCTATGAGTTTGATGTAATAATAACTCAATTTATTTTTCACATTTGGAGAGTTTGAAAAAGAGACAAAAAAGAAAACTCCATCATGTCCCTTTTCGTAATTTTTCCCTTGAACTCGAAAAGGTAGAAAATATTGACCAAGGTGTACATCTTTCGTAAATAGTCAATCTCAACCGGAAAAAGGGGTAAACGTATACTAAGATGACGTCGATTCATTTAATTTAATGAGTTCGAAATGAAATTTACTCGATGATCTTTTCATGTTTCAAGAGTCAGAAAAGAACTTAAAGATGAACCCAGGGGGGTTCCTTTTTCATTTATTTTTAACGAGTCTGGAAAAGAGATAAAACAAAAACTTGCCTTGAATCAATCAAAAGTAATCACATGTTCACCAGAGAGTACCTGTAACTACACAAGGAAATTCACCCATCATTGATATCGAGATATAATAATAAAATATGAATAAAATATTGGCAAAAATGAACTCAAAAGTTATAAATAGGCCACAAGTAAAAACAATTTTACCATTTCACCAAAGTAAGTTTTGAGAGTGCATTTGTGCCCTATTTTTCTCAATTTTCAAACTATCAGTGTGGGAGATCCAGTGCATCATTCCTCAAACTATCTTCAGCATGTAAGAGATTTGCTTGTACTCTTGCAATTCATTGTATTTTATGCTTTTTGATGCGTTTTTTGTTTGTCAGTAGGAGGATTTTTGTTTTTAAATCTCGTGGGTAGTCATCGCGGGTTTTCTCATCGGACCCACAATGATCGCTCTCGAGCCAAAAGTCCCTAGCGATGGCATCGCTCTATTAATAAAAATAGGTGTGATGGTCTCGAGATAGAATTGTTTGGAGGAAAAACCCTCTTTAAAGCAAAAATTTTGAGTTTTAATCCATGAAAAAATTGCTAACTTGCATTTAATGATGTTTTGCAAGATATTTCTACCACCATGGTGCTAGAATGGAAAGAATGGGGCCATGAAAAAAAATATCATCAGGCATCCCAATATCCTAAATGTATCAATGGTCTAAGGAATTGTGGATTTCTTAAGTTCTTCACAACTACGAGACTGAGAGCTCAAATGGAGCTGCAGCTTTATTTGATCATATTATGGGATGTTTATTGGGAACTATTCATAATCAGAGACTAGGAGCTAATGTTGGAATAAAAAGACATTTATTTCATCATAGGATTGTCTAGGAGGGGAGAGAGAGTCCAAATCTTTGGATCTCATCAAAGAGGTGAGAGTACTAGTAGTCTAGTCAGGAGACATTGCCTAGGTTTCGAGATGACGACAAGTGAGAAAGTTAAGATAGGAACAGTCACTAATATTCTTGTGAGAACTATCCTTTTCACCATAGCTCAAGTATTTGGAATGCAAGCTCTTCAAAAAACCTCATAGTAACAATTCTGATATGTAGTAGAATGTATGACTCCCAGAGTATTCAATTGGTGTGGAGGACTACTGGACAATATGAAGAGACAACTAACCAAGGGTAAATGAGGGAACCTGAAACAATTTGGTTTCAGTTCAATAATGATTTCTTTCTTCCCAGAGTGGGTGCCCTTGTTTTGGAACCAGTGTGTAGAGGTACTAGATCTTGGACCCCGGGATCCTCCACAATTTTTCCAGTTGGCTACGTCGCCAGTTACTTGTTGTGGACGATTATTATTATGCCAGCACAAATTTTAGATGGGATCCGAAGATACCTCTGCAACCAGGAGAATAATGGAGCAATGTAGGTAAACCTTGTTTTTGGATTTTTCCAAGTTTTATGATTTTTTTGTAAAAGTGTAACCAAGATTTAACTTGTGATAAACATGTAGATGTTTGACTTGAAAGACTGCCTGGCATGTCATCAATAGCATGGCGAGTGAACCATCATATAGTAGGTGCTGATTATGAATAAGGGACAGACCCCTTGGTAGAGATGGAGCACAACCTATATGTTATTACTCGAGTGATACCAAAGTATGCCAAGATAGATGAGGTGGCACTGTGATGGCAGAGGCACATTGTAGTAGTGTCAACGAGACTGCCTCGACTGTTAGCTTGAGTGATTAGAGCAATATCGTGCTACCATGAACATCATATGGGTTGATAGCCTTTCTAGTTTCTTTTACACATTTTGTAGGTTGTTCAAAGCCAAGTGTCTCAGAACATTTATTTTCTTTTGAGATTTTGACGTAAACACTCTGATAGAAGCTATATATATATATATATATATATATATATATATATATATATATACACACACACACACATATGCATGTTTTATTTTCTACTTATGTGTCCATATATCATGATGATGTGATTGGTTTTATAAATTACACAAATGTCTATCAAGAACATAGTTTTCTAATGCACCTCTTAATGTATTCAAATTGCATGGAATATGCTGATATGTGATAAAAAAAAAACAATTATTTCCAGTAATCGAATAGGTAGATACATATGCAATATCTGTGGATTTCTTACTGAATAATGATTTCTTAACTGTAACACAATGAGTTGTGAGTCTAAATTGACAACTAAATCTCTAATGCCAAGAAAAACTACTTCTAACAATAGTTCAATGACTACACTGTATTCAACAATATTATTAGTTGTTCAACCAAGGCATATACCTTGTAAGTCAATCAACTCGCCATCAGGGGGAAAAGAGTGCCCAAACTATGGAAGACAAATTCAGTGTGCTACTAAAAGCACCATCAGCAAAACTGACATAATGACTTGACAAATCTGCAAATTGATTGGAACAAAAGGTAAGAAAAAAACACATGTCTACAAAGCAAACCATCACACCAAAAATAAAAAAGCGCACACCAATGAATTCACACACTAATGTACAAAAAGTAATTACATGAATTTCATGGATAATACTTTTTCAAATACAACCCATTTCAGGGCTATGACAACGCATTTCCTTTGTAATAAAATAGCTCATAGGCACCTTTTTCAAGACACGTTTGACGATATATGGCCCATGCCACAAAAGTTTGAACTTTCCACCGCCTAACTTATCGTTAGCCTGATCATAAAGGAGGACCAAGTCACCTTCAAATTTTAATGTAAACACTCTCACAAACGTGATATATATATATATATATATATATATATATATATATATATATATATATATATATATATATATATATATTCATGTTTTATTTTCTACTTATGTGTCCATATATCATGATGATGTGATTGGTCTTATAAATTACGCAAATGTCTATCAAGAACATAGTTTTCTAATGCATCTATTAATGTATTCAAATTGTGTGGAATATGTTGATATGTGATAAAATCAAATTTTATTTCAAGTAATCAAACACATAGATACATACACAATATTTGTTGATTTCTTACTGAATAATGATTGTTTAACTATAACACAATGAGTTGTGAATCTAACTTGACGACTAAATCTCTAATGCCAAGAGCAAATCCTTCTAACATTATTTCAATGATTGCACTATATTCAACAATATTGTTAGTTTTTCGACCGAGGCATATACATTGTAAGTCAATCAACTCACCATCAGGGGAAAAGAGTGCCCAAGCTACAGAAGACAAATTCTGTGTGCTAGGAAAAGCACCATCAGCAAAACTGACATAATGACTTGACAACATATGCAAACCAAGTGGAACACAAGGTAAGAAGAAAAACACATGTCTACAAAGAAAACAAACACACCAAAAATCAAAAAGTGCACACAAATGAATTCACACACTAATGCACAAAAAGTAATTACATGAATTTCACGCATAATACATTTTCAAATACAACCCATTTCAGGGCTATGACAATGCATTTCCTTCATAATCAACTAGCTCATAAGCACCCTTTTGCAAGACATGTTTGATGTTCAATGGCCCATGCCACATCGGTTCAAACTTTCCAGTGCCTAACTTATCATTATCTTGATCATAAAGGATGACCAGGTCACCTTTAGAAAAAGTGCGAGGAGAAATGGTTTGATCAAAATGAGATTTGACACGTTTCTTTTGGGCTTCGATTATGATTGCAGCAATGCAACGTGTCTCGTCAAGCCTCTCAAGGTAGAGTAACCGCTCCTCTTCAGGTGAGGTATTAGGAAGAAGTTCGACAGCTAATTTTAGAGAAGAAATTTTGTGTTGTCGGGAAAGATGCCTCTAAACCATAAACTATCTAGAATGGAGTGAATACATTGGTCATCTTAGCAGAAGTTCTATAAACCCAAAGAGTTGAGAATAACATCAGATGTTAGTCCTTTTTGTCCTTCCCAATGGTGCGTTGAAGCATAGTGATCAAAACATTATTAATTTCTTCGACTTGGCCATTGGCCTATGGATAGTAAGGAGTTGAGCTATCATGACAAAGGCCCAACTGCGCAGTCAGCTCTGCCATCATATACTGATGAAAATGTGATCCATAGTTAGTTACAATGGCTTGAGGAATTCCAAAACACAATATGACATGGTTGAAGAGGAACTAAGCAGTAGTTATACTATAAACATTATGTGGGCATCGGCTAGGCCCATTTAGTGAAGTAGTGGAAGGTGACGATAATATAGCCATGCCCTGTGGTGAAGTAAAATTATGAGTGTAGACACAAACAATTCCTCTAGCTTGATAATTGGTCTAGCCACAACCGATACATTCTATGGAATATTTCCTTAGGTTAGAACCAATTAAGAGGGCCTACCTCTTAGTATTCTTATCTTGTTTGATGATGACCTTGCTTGCTCGCTCCAGTTATCTCTCATTTCCTTCTTGAAACACATGAAACAAGTAAACATCAACAAACAACAACTGTGATAATAGAAAAATTGTAATTCAACCTACTTAAAATGTCAAGAAACATTAAGCCATAAATGTGAGAGATGACACATTATGTAGGAAATAAATCAGTAGATGCATATGTATTGAATGAAGAAGAGATTACAACCATAGTCTTAACATTGTTGTTATCCTCTGATGAAACCAGGTTCCCGCACACTTTCATTAGCGTTCCATGATGGCCTCAACAATGATAGTTTTAAGGCTCTTCCCTTCAGGCTTCACACTAAACCAAATTCACACTTCTCCCTCACCCAACTAGAGAGCTACAACTATCAATAGCTTGTTGTTTACTCCAAACTTAATTAGCACTAGCACACCAACATTCACACTAAAACTAGCTTGTGCTTGGGAAAAATGGAGGTTTATATAGCATGAATGGATGGGAGATGGTTCCTCTTCTCATGGGAGAAGGTATTATCTCTTGAGGTAGTTCCATCCTTATAGGGGATAGGAGCCCAAACTGACATCCTTGACTCCATCTAGCCAAACCATTTACCAGAATTCCGTTACGAAGCTTTTAGAGCTAGAAGCTTCGGTTCCTTATTTAAAAAAATTTCCATAAGAGGATCGGCAAGACTGGAATAAAGCTCAGTCACTTCGATCAGTGCTAGGGACAATGTTAATCCTTGCATATTGGCATGAGGAGGACAAGGGTCATTAGCACCGGTCTTGTAAACTGGGAAAAGTAGAAGATTTTGGGGAAATGGTACAAAAGGGAATTTTTTTTCTCATGAAGAGGGACACAATAAGAGTTTCTTCATGAAGGAAAAGCATGTAGGGTTGACCCTAGAGGTCCTCTAGGATCAAGGAATGGGAAGTACAGGGAGAGTGAAAAAATTATATGTAACAGATACCCCCTAAAGCGTGAAGGCCAAACTAGAGTGAGGGATGAAATTGTTTATTAATCAGTGTGGGGAACTGGAGTCTATCGTTGGAAAACCTGCAAGAAAATACAGATACATATACATAACTGAAAACTCTATAAAATGATACATGAATCATGGCATGGATGCGGCTATATAGAGAATGATCATGTAAAGAGATCCAGGCATGGGCACAGCCATCCTATAAAGAGGATCATATCAAAACCAAGATATGGTCGCGGGCATCCAATAATGAGAAGGATCACATATGATAACTCATGGTATGGTCGTAGCCATCCATCTGAAAGAGACATGTGTATCAACATAACCATGTCACATCACTTTTCAACACAAAATTTTGTCATCTGAGCCCAGGTTCTTGTGCTCGAACACGACCCAATAAAAGTACAAATTCCAACATGTGAATAGATGCATTGACATCGAACATGCTAGAAAGTTGCTTAATTACCAGTCAATGATGTAAACTATGAAAAAGCATGAGAGAAACCACTAATAATGATAATGGTCCTCAAGGTACTATCAGCACAATCCATGAAATGTGAATAGAGGAACTGAAGTCGAACACTTGTGAAATCACTTGATGGAAAGCCAATGATGTGAACTTGTCATCGAGTGTGAAGAAATCACCATTAGGGCATGCAATCTCTAAGGTACTGGAAGGAAGTCTCTCAGTCAACTTCCTGGATAATGAGATGAAGTCGATAGGAAGCGACCATGTTGAAGGAGGGCCATAATGTATCCCACATCATCGACATGAGACAAAGGGATGAAAAATGATTTTGGATAATACAGAAAATCGAGGGTAAGTGTCACTACAGAAGGACAACTCTTGAACATATCGGTGATAAAACTACAAGTTTGGAAGCTTTTGGATCCACAGGATTGGTGGTCATGATGACATGTCAGATATAAAATGGAAGGAAAAAATGAATGACCCAACCGAAGGAGGTTAATGATAAAAAGGAGGATATCCCATCCCGACACAAAGCAGAAAGTGTCATGTTCAAGAGTGAGCTGCCGACACAACTGATTATATTTCCAAATTTTCCCCCACCATTTATGGTAGGTACCCCAATTATTTTTTATCGCAAGCTTGAAGGGGATAGCATATGGTTGCACTATAAGTTCATCCTTCAGACGATTCTGACCTAGTAAGTTTAATGAGCCCTATGAAGGAGAAGCTCATGTTTGTCATGGTGATGACTCTGATGTCGCTTAAAATTTTAACAAGTATGCTAAACGTGTAACTCGGTATATTTCTCATGTTTAGAGAGTTTGAAGAAGACATGGAAAAGAAAGATCCACATGGTCTTATTAGCTCTGAGATCCAGGGCTGCTAGTTTGAAGACTAAAGGAAGAAAATGGTTTGCTTTGTTGTCCTGGAAAGGGCCCCACACGAGCCATCAATCCACTTCCCTCCACCCCTCCACTTACATTCTATCCTACTCATATCTCGACCTGACCCTCACTTCATTAAAAAAAAACTCTTACACCTTAGCCTTAAATAACGTAACCCAAAAACCCCTGAAAAGCTTACCTTTCCGTCCATATGCACCCTCTGCACATTTCTCGAGGACATCTCATACCTCCATTTCCCTCCGCCATCAATCTTCCCCCGCCAATACAATGGCCCGCATTTCACCCGATCGACGAACATGCCCGATCGATCTCTCCCATTAGATCACTCCCGCTAGATCTAATGGTTGTTGCTCATATCATGTGGGCAACTAGTGAGAGGAGTACCCACCCGATAAAGGCAGTTCCTCTCTCTCCTCCTCTGCTACGTGGAGTGAAATAAGTGGCATCAGATAGACTCCACCATTTTCCGCTTACTTCATAATGAGCACCCGATAAAATCCATAACCACCCAAACCAAACCACTCCCCCGGGCGCTATCGTTCGAGCACTGCCTCCACCCAATAGCCACCTAATCTATCCAACCAAGATCTAATGGCTCAGACTTAACCCACTCTCGCCATGACTGCAAAGCCTCATGCAATCGATCTCCTCTTTCCATTCCTTCCAATCCATTAGCCCTCGTTCATGACTACTCCTGCTCGTCCTCCACCATCCCGCCATTACCTGTTCTTCCTAATTAGCACGTCTAGCCGCCAATGCACCTCATACTCTACTTCCTATCAGTTACACAAGGAGGAAGGTGGTTGACTTTGTCAGTATCGTGACAGTCAGGCCATTGAACTAAATTAACTGAAAGTATGGCCGAAAGAAGAAGGATGTAGCTTGATGAAGGCAAATAGAATTAAATAGTCATGAGCCCTCATTGGCACAATCAAGCCAACCACCTAATACGGAAGCGTGTTGTACTAGAATTAATTACCGCTTTCATGATGGAAGGAGAATTGTGTCCTTGTACACAATCAGGCAGTTAAAGAAAATAGAAATAGATTAAGACACATCAAGACCTAAAAAGCTTGAGAGCATTATAAAGAGCTATAAATAGCTGAGAGTAAGATGTAATTAGGGTTCAACTTCTGGAGACTATTAAGACTCTGCTACTCAAGCTTCTCATATTCATTCATCAGTAATACAAGCTTCTTTTGTTGTTATATGTTCAATATCCCAATTTCCCTTCTACTCTAAGCTTGCACTTGAACAGGTTGTTCAGGTTTCTTTGTGTCTAATGTCATATCACTATCATCTTATCTCTGTGTTGATGTATTAGATTTGCAAGTTTCATTTACTTTCTGTAGCTAGCCATCATATGTTTGCATATGTATCTGCTGGTATGGTTAGTATTCTCCATTCATTCTCTTAATCTACAAACTATTGAGCATTAGTGGTGTAAAGCCTTGTAGGCTAAGGGTGTTCATGCATGTCTTGATTTAAACATAGCCGAAATGGTTATCTGGCTCGATCCAAACCATCATCCATTCCGATAGTTCCAAGAACAATATCAAAGATTACATGTTACCAAGCATCCCCAAGCCAGAACCATAGGAGAGTTTCCTCGAGTGATAACATAAATTGGTGTTGTTGTCGGGCAAATGAGATTGAAGCTCAGCTTCCCTAGGAGACGACACAAATCCAGCTTTGATGATAGACAAAGTCTAGGCACTATTCTGGTTGTAATCATCTATCTGGCAACTCTATTGGAGAATGGACATCTTGGCGACTCCACTCCATAATTCTGGCTCAGTTTGGAAGGTATACTCGGAGAAATCCTCAGAAGTCACAAGCTGACCCAGTACCTGACCCTAAGAATATCATTAGAGAAAGAAATGATTTCTAGAAGGGAGCATTATGTTCAGGTAAACCTAAACAATATTCCATACATCTTCAAGAAAATCCTGCAATAGAACAAACTTGTGTTGAGAGTATAGTATCTAATACTAGCAGTGAAGAAAAGATCTCAGAGATACATAAAGCTCTTGATTCTTTAGGTTCTCCTTTTGTTGTAAGCCCAAAGGGAACCTCACCTCCTATCCATCATCCCCCTTTAATCTTATCAGTCACCCCTCATCCCTCTATCATTCAGACTTCTAGTACCCTTCTAGCCACCATAGCTATGGCATGTCCAGAAGCACCCACCAAAACGGAGAGAATTATAGCTGCTAGATATGGACCTCTAGTACTGCCTGTTCCTCTGAATGCTATGCCTAGTGGATAATATCAAAAATACATGCCTAATTTTACTGGGACAGAAGAGGTTACAGCTGAAGAACATCTTGAATCATTCTATAGCTATGCTGATAATCTAGACATTAGTGAAGATGATGTATGGATGAGAGTTTTTGTCCATAGCCTAGATGGAGAGGCTAGGAAATGGTTCGGAGAATTGACCCAAAGCTCTATAATAGATATTGAAGCATTAGATGATGTATTCTTGAAGCATTGGGGGGATAATAAATATCTTCTCTACTACCATACTGAGTTTGGAAACCTAAAAAGGGAAAATGGTGAGTCACTATCTAATTTCAATAAAAGGTTTAACCACATGTACAACAAGATACCAGCTGAAGTGAAACCCACCCCTACCTCTGCTAAACTCACCTATGCCAATGCTTTTGACTCTGACTTATGTCTACTATTAAGAGAGAGAAGTGCCTCTTTGGCCGAGATGTAGGATGCAGCCTTGGAGGTAGAATCCAACATCATGGCTATCGAGAAACTCAAGGGACATGTTGATCAAAGGAGGAAGAGGGGTGAATCTTCATTATCTTTAGATCCCAAGTTAGATAAGATGACCAAGATAATATAGTCATTAGCCTATAAAGTCTCTAAGCTAAAGATGGAACAACACTTTGGGAGAGGAAGAGCTCCTAATACCTTTGCTTTTAGAAATCTGAACCCATACAAAAGAACTAATGAGCAGTTGCAGGTTTGTCAAAGAAACAAAGATGCAAGTGAAGACCAAAGGAAGAAGACCCCCTTGCAGAATGTAGTCATGGATGAAGATCAGTGTGAGCAAGATGATGAGATCCATTATCTGGAAGACAAGGGTAGTGCCTCTTTTTTGACCATGGCTGCATATGAAGAGTCACTATCCGAGGACCAAAACAACAAAGGGTGGGATGGCAGAGCTGTTCTGCAAACTGACGACCAACACTGATACAATCTGAGGTCCAAGGTGAATACTACCTAGCAAGCCCCTGTTCAGATGGATACCGTCCCTACAATGCAGCAAAATAACAAGAAAAAATGACCACCAGATGATCCCATCATTCTCAAAGCTCCAACTCAAGAGGTAAGAGGCCCTGACAAGTTCCCTTCTCCTTTCAGTTTTGAATTAGAAATCTAGAAGTTGAAAATATCTATACCTTTGATTGAACTAGTGAGGAATGAATCCTTTAAAATACCTATCCTCGAGGCCCTTGAGCTTAAATCCACACAGGCATCTCATGACTATGTGAATTTTATAAGATGACAAGCCAACTGTTGTCCTCAGCCCAATGATTGAACATCCTGATGACAATTCCCCATCATTCTATGTCTAATTGACTATTAATGACAAAATCCTCCACAATTGTCTATTGGAGATAGGTGCCAACCATAATCTAATGCCCAAGGCTGTCATGGAAGAGTTAGGCCTAGACATCAGTAGGCCATATCATGACTTGTTTTCTTTTGACTCTAGAAAGGCGAAATGTTTGGGGTTGATAAAAGACCTAGCCATCACCTTGTCTCAGCTGCCCATGAAGAGCATGATGATGGATATTGTGGTAGCATATGTTGCCCCCAAGTTTTACATGTTACTTTCCAGAGGATGGATTAAAAGATTAGGTGGGACATTGCAGAATGACCTGTCTTATGCCACCGTCCTAGTCTTTGGAGGTGAAAGTAGGAGATTATATAAAGAGGCTCAGTTAGCTTATATCATCAGCGATGAAAGGAATTCTACTAATCACCCCACCTATGTTGTTGATACTAATTTCGGGTCTTGTATTCTTCAAGCAGAAAAATCACAGTTGGACTCCATGCAGCTTAGGAAGCTAGTTTGCCATAGTGAAGAGGAGGAAGGCCCAGAAATCTAGGAAATGTTCTTTGATGGAGCTTGCTCTAACGAAGCTGTAGGAGTAGGTGTAGTTCTTGTATCTCCCGCCCAAGAATACATACATTTGTCTTTCAAGCTAACTTTTCAGGTCACCAATAACATAGTAGAATACGAAGCCTTGATGTTAGGCTTAAATGTTGCTAAAGAGATGGGCATCAAATATCTGAAAGTGTTTGGAGATGCAGACCTTATTATTTAATAGGTGAACAAGAAATTCCAAGAAAAGCACCCTAGGCTAAAGGCATATAGAGATGAGGTATGGAAACTCAAGGATTCTTTAAATAACTTTAGTATTGAGTATATCCCTAGAGCTAAGAATCAGCTTGTTGATTCCCTTGTTGTGTCTGCTAGCACTTTTATCCCTCCTTTGCCTCCTAAGTTGACTTATGAAGTCCAAGTGAACTATAGACCATCTTTGTCTGACAATGTCAAGTACTAGAAAGTTTTTGAAGATGATGATGAAGTCAATAGGTTTCTACAAGTCATTAATGAATTCTCTGAAATGAAAATTGACCAAGAGAATGAAGCCATTAAGGAATGTAACCAGTCCAAGCTAAGAGACAAAATTGGCCAGGATAGTATTGTGCAGCTACCTAGTAGTCATATACGCAAAGGGTTGGTGCCCTTAGAGAGGTTGTTTGACCATAACAATGTATCTTATAAGCCTGCCAAAAAAGAAAGCGAGTCTGTAGTTCAGGAACACAATATAGGGATTCCAGCTCATCCAAAGTATATCAATTTATCTATTCACTTTTCCTTTGCCCAAAGCTTTGAGTATTGCACCCTCATGAAACAATTTGTTGATGTCTTCGCTTGGGAATACAGTGACCTTAAGACCTATGACACTAGCATTATTCAGCATAAGATTCCACTGGAGAAGAACACCATCCCCTTCAAGCAGAAATTGAGGCCGATCAATCCCCTCTTGTTACCTTTGATTGAAAAAGAGATCAAGAAGTTGCTAAATGCCAAAATCATAGTTCCCCTAAGGTACTTGAAGTGGATAGGTAACCTTGTGATAGTAAGGAAGAAGAACGGAGAAATTAGGCTGTGTGCTGATTTCAGGAATTTGAACAAGTGCTCTAAGAAAGACAACTACCCCCTGCCCAAGATGGAACATTTGCTACAAAAGGTTTCATGAGATAGAGTTATGTCCTTCTTGGATGGATTTTTAGGCTACAATCAGATTGTTGTACACCAAGAAGACCAAGAAAAGACTGCATTTACTACTCTCTGGGGCACTTTCATGTACTTTAAGATGCCCTTTCGACTAATGAATGCTGGGGCTACCTTTCAGAGGGCCATGGACAAAGCCTTCAGGGGAGAAAAGGACAAGTTTGTCCTCATTTATCTTGATGACATAACGGTTTTCTCCAACAGCCACAAGGATCATTTACAGCATCTGAGGAAGTTGTTCCTAAAGTGCAGAAGGTTTGGAATTTTAGTAAATCCAAAGAAGTTGTAGTTTGCTTTGGAAGAAGGCAAGCTTTTAGGGCATATTGTTTCTGCTGCAGGTGTCAACATTGATCCAGAAGGAGTCCAATCAATACAGACATTGCCCATCCCAAGGTCAAAAAGGGACATTCAATCCTTCATGGGTGGAATTAACTTTTTGAGGAGGTTTATTCCAAAATTTGCAGAGCTAGTGAAGCACATCACTTCCATGCTAAAAAAGGGGTCAAAGATAAAACGGATAGAGGCTACAAGAAGGTCTTTCGAAGCCATCAAAAGAGCTATCATGGAAGGTCCCACTTTAATCAACCTAGACTACACCAGGGAGTTTTATATATTCTCTTTTGCTTGTTATGACACACTTGCAACAGTCTTATTGCAAAAAAATGGTGAAGATGTAGAGCACCCAGTGGCCCTCTTCAGTAAAACATTGAGGGATGCTGAATTAAGGTATGACCTTATTGAAAAACAAGCATATGCTCTTATAAAGTCCTTAAAGGAATTCTGAATTTACATTCTGCACTCCAAGGTGGTTTCCTATGTGCCTTCAACTTCAATAAAGGATGTCCTAACCCAGCTAGATGCCGATGGAGGAAGACCCAAATGGATCACAAAACTCATAGAATTCGATATAGAAGTGAAGCCCACCAAGCTTGTCAAAGTCCAAGGCCTGGCTAAGCTTATGGTAGAGGAAAATTGCAGTCTGCTAGACATAAATTGCATGAGATTAAATTCAGATGGAGAACAAATAGAGGAAGCAGTGGGAAAGCATGAACAAAACCAGACCTTGGCTAAGAATTTGGCCACTTGTGAGTGGTATTCCAGTATAGTTCATTTATTATTGAAGCTATAAGTCCCTCGAGGGATTAGCTATAGTTAGGCTAGGATCATTAAGCTTAGATTAGCTAAGTTTTGTATTAATAAGAACATGCTTTATTGGAGGGACCCATCTGGAATCCTCTTGAGATGTCTAGACAAAGAAGAATCTATGGATGTTATGCACTAGTTTCATTCTAGCATCTGTGGAGGGAATCATTATTGGAAAACCACAACCCAAAAGATCCTGAGGGTTGGGTATCATTGGCCTACTCTGTTCTCTAATGTGTTTTCATTTGTGAGATCTTGTGACAAATTCCAGAGGTTTACAGGAAGACAATAGCTGAAATCGTTGCCCTTGAAGCCAATACACACTAATGGTCCCTTCCAGCAGTTGGGTTTAGATTTCATAGGGGAGATTAATCCACATTGCAATGGCCAACATAGGTGGATCTTAGTAGCCACTAACTATTTTACCAAATGGATTGAAGCTATACCAACTAAGAAGGTTGATCACCAGGTTTCCATGAAGTTCCTAACCGAGAATATTTTCACTAGGTTTGGCTGCCCAACCAAGCTAGTCACTGATAATGCAGCAACTTTCAAAGCAAAGGAATTGGTGGACATGTGTGAATCAATGGGCATTCAATTAGTGCATTCTACCTCATACTATCCTCAAGGAAATGGTTTGGCAGAATCATCCAATAAGAGCCTAGTAAGAATAATAACAAAACTGTTATAAGACAAAAAAGGAGTTGGGATTCCAAGCTGAAGTTTTCACAGTGGGATGACAGAGTTACCATGAAGAAATACATAGGTAACTCTCCATTCAAGTTAGTGTATGGTATTGATGCTATTTTTCTTATCCAATTGACCCTCCCTGTGGCCAAGTTCTTGCAAGTGGAGTTGGATGAAGGAGGTGACATGGCAAGGAGGATGAGTGGCTTGGTTGAAGTCTAGCAGATCAGGGAACAACTCAATGAGAAGTTAGCAATGCATCAAAAGAAGATCAAGGAATTTTTTGATAAAAAGGCAAAGTTGGACAGTTTTTAGGTTGGTGACTGGGTCCTCAAGTGGGATGCGTTGAAGGAGAAGAAGGGTAATCATGGAAAATTCAATGCCTTGTGGATAGGAACTTTATTCATCACTCAGGCCCACACAAACAACAACTTTCTCCTTCATAATCTGGAAGGGGAAAGTGTTTTCAATGTCCCAGTCAATGGGCAATTTCTCAAACTCTATTTTGTTTAAGGTTGTAAAGGCCTTAGCATTGTAAATATGTTTTTGTTTCAGATTTTATTTTTATGTAGAATAGACTCCATGCCCAATGGAACACTATCAGGAAGATTTGATTTTAATTTTACTGGAAGGGCAGTGGTATATAGTTCTTGAAACCTCACAGGGAGGCTTTCATCCCCAGAAGGAGCTAGTGTTAGCTCTCAAATCTAGCGCTGCTAGTTTGAAGACTAAAGGAAGAAGATGGTTTGCTTTACTGTCCTAAAAAGGGCCCCACATGGGTCATCACTCCACTTCCCTCCACCCCTCCACTTACATTCTATCCCGCTCATATCTCAACCTAACCCTCACTTCATAACAAAACCCTCTTCTACCTTACCCTTAAATAAATTAACCCAAAAAACCTCGAAAAGCTTACCTTTCTGTCCATACGTGCCCTCCACACATTTCTTGAGGACATCCCATACCTCCATTTCCCTCCACCATCAATCTTCCCCTGTCGATCCAATGGCTCACGTTTCACCCAATCAACAAACATGCTCGATCGGTCTCCACCATTAGATCACTCCCGCTAGATCTAACGGTTGTCGCTCATATCGCACGAGAAACTAACGAGAGGAGTGCCTTCTCGATAAAGGTGGTTTCTCTCTCTCCTCCTCCACTATGTGACGTGAAATGAGTGGCATCAGCAAACTCCACCCTTTACCACTTACCACCCCATAAGTGCCCAATAAAAACCATAACCACCCAAACGAAACTACCCCCCCAGGCGCTATCGTTCGGGTGCCTTCTTCGCCCAATAGCCTCCCGATCTATCCAACTGAGATCTAATGGCTCAGACTTAACCCATTCCCACCATGACTACAAAGCCTCATGCAATCAATCTCCTCCATCCATTCCTTCCGATACAGCAGCCCTCATTCATGACTTCTCCCACTTGTCCTCCGCCATCCTGCCATTACCCTGTTCTTCCTAATTAGCATGTCCAGCCGCACATGGACCTCATACTCTACTTCCTATCAGTTACCCAAGGAGGAAGGTGATTGACTCTATCAGTATTGTGACAGTCAGGCTGCTAAATTGAATTAACTGAAAGTATGGCTGAAAGAAGAAGGATGGAGCATGATGTAGGCAAGCATAATTAAACAGTTATGGGGCCTCACTGGCACAATCAAGCCAGCCACCTAACAGGGCAGCAATATACTAGGATTAACTACCACTTTCATGATGGAAGGAGAATTGTTTCCTTGTATGTAATTAGGCAGTTAAAGAAAATATAAATAGATTAAGACACCTCAAGACCTAAAAAATTTGAGAGCATTGTAAAGAGCTATAAATAGCTGAGAGTAAGTTGTAATCAGGGTTCAACTTCTGGAGACTGTTAAAACTCTACTACTCAAGCTTCTCATCTTCATTCATCAGTAATACAAGCTTCTTTTGCTGTTATATGTTCAATATCCCAATTTCCCTTCTGCTCTAAGCTTGCACTTGAACAGGTTGTTCAAGTTTCTCTGTTTCTAATGCCAGATAATTGTCATCTTTTCTCTACGTTGATGTATTAGATTTGCAAATTTCATTTACTTTCTATAGATGGCCATAATATGTTTGCATATGTATCTACTAGTATGGTTAGTATTCTCCATTCATTCACTTAATCTACAAAATATTGAGCATTAGTGGTCTAAAGCCTTGTAGGCTGAGGGTGTTCATGCATGTCTTGAGTTAAACATATCCGAAATGGTTATTTGGCTTGATCCAAACCATCATCCATTCTGATAGTTCCAAGAACAATATCAAAGATTACATGTTACCAAGTATCTCCGAGCCACAACCATAGGAGAGTTTCCTGGAGTGATAAGAGGTCCCTTTTCATACATTTGTGTCTCTCAAGCCCAAAAAGGTACAAAATGATACTTGAGAGAACCGCTTGACCATTTCAGTCAAGGAGTACCTTTTCATAAATAGTGCATCCTAGCCCGAGAAAGGAGTAAACTTATACTGGGTGCACAATGTTTCGCATCCATTAACGAGTTCAAAACAACAAGGGCTCAGCTATCTTTTCATTTTTAAAGGGTCAGAAAAGAGCTGAAATGTGACTTGGTATCATCGTCAAACATCCATCATCTGTCGCTGCAAAAAAAGGTAAAGTGTATTATCCAATTCTTGAGGAAAAACAAGTCAAAACATTTACAAAACCTAATATTTCATGAAAAACTGAATAAAAGGGAGGAAAAGTAAATATTTTCTACCATTTACTATTTTACCTTGATGTGAAAGACTTTTCACCCACTTTTTCCCTAATTGTTCCAGAGCAGATTGTGGAAGATCCGGGAGGTCATTTGCTGAGCCGCCAGTTACAAGTAAGAGCCAAAGCCCTAAGCTTCATTTTCATACCACTTATTCTTGTTTTCATCCATATTTGGGATTTTTGAGGGAGGTTTTTTCAAAACATTTTCTCCCTCGGCCAACGCAACTTTCGGGCACGGGATCACGCCGGCCAAGGGTGATTAAAATGACCTATCACGTCATCAACGTAAATATTTTTAAAACATGCACATTGGTGCCTGAATAGGGAAAAAATCAATTTACCCTCAAAACCACCATTGGAATCCGAATTTTATGGGCCAAAAATGATTATTGACTTAAATATATGGTTTTTGTAGGAGAGAAGCATCAAAAATGGTAGTCTGGAAAGAACTTGAGCATGAATATGTGGAAAATCAGGCACCGAATGATCCAAATTTCCTGAACACTTTGAGCAACTGTGGGCTCCTCAAGCTCTTTCTCACACCAGGGATGCGGGCCCAACCTCAGCTACTTAGATACCTGATTAGTCTTTGAGACATAAATTGGGAAATATTCGTCGTTGGTGACCAGGAGTTGGGGTTAGAAATTCCAGACATATATTTCATCACAAGAATGTCCCGGAGAGAGGAACTAGTCAGCTTATATGGGTCACGACCGATTGGGGTAAGCATATCCATGTTTCTTGCCGAACATTTCCCTAAGGCCCTCAAATCTAAGAGTGGAAAGATTGAGATTTCCATCATGCGAGATCTGACACTGTGAGTGCTACAATTGACTATCAATAGAGTGGTGGGGTCTCAAGCAGTGCATGAGACTAACAAGTCAAAATTCCTATATGCCATCGACTACATAGTGCCAACGATCTTCAATTGGGTGAAAGCCATGAATATCAACATAAAATGCCAGCTGATAAAAGATAAGGTGAGGAATCTGAATTTTTTTTGCTTCAGATCCATACTAGTGATATTTTTCTTGAACAGGTGTCGTTGTTCTAGTATCAATTGATTGAGGTAGATCCTCCGATGCCACATGACTCGCGGATGACCCACTAGAGTCATTTGATTCCTAGGATCACTGGGGGCTAGCATATGTCTTACAAGCCTGCCTTCTTTTCATGGCTACGATGATAGCTAATCGTCAAGGAGGATTGGACATATAGTGGCACTGACTTCCGTGGAGACCTGGACATGCTGCTACCATATGGAGAGGATTTTGATGATAAAGGTAAAAAATCAATTTTTTTATTTTGTGATTTTTTTAGTTGTTTTTGATATATATGTGATCATAACATTTCATTTTGTCAATGCATATGTTGGACTAGAGTGTCATGCTGGGATGTTTGCAATAGCTAGGTACGTTGCCCACTAGTTTGATGTTGTCTCTCCTTATCAGGAGGGGAGTGAAAACGAGGAGGAGATCATGAGGAACCTTGAGAGGTTGACTCGTGGTATCCTAGAGTATGCTCGGGTGGGAGACATTCATTTCTAGTATCAGAGACACACGGTGGGATTATCAGATCAGATCCGCTGATCTCTGACTCGTGTTGCACGAGCCATTTGATGCTACCACAATAACCATGCTGATTAGTTCCTAGGTCTAGCATTTTACATTTTTGAGGCCTATGTGTCACGGATATATGAGGCCTGTGAGCTGCTGATGTTATTTTGAACACACATATTTTTTTTTTTAGGTTTTGATGTATCAAACATTATCACCATATATATATATATATATATATATATATATATATATATATATATATATATATATATATATTTTGTATTTTCTTTCTTACTATGGTACAAATGATTTGTTTTATATTTTCACAAGTTTTGTAAATGTTTATCCAACACATAATTAGCTAATGCATCTATCAATGTATTCATGCGTCCAGTAATATGATGATATTTAATGTAATCGAAATGCATTTCTAGTAGATGAATATGGAGATACATTCTCATTATCTAAGGGTTTCTGAAGGAATATTTCTCGTTGAGTTGAAGGACAACAAGCTGTGATTCCAGTTTTATAACCAACTCTCGAATGTCAAGAGCAATGGTTTCTGACAACAGTTCATTGACTGCACTATATTCAACAATGTTATTAGTTGTGCGACCTAAAAAAATACCTTGAAGGTCAATCAACTCACTGTGAGGGTCATAAATATCCCATGTTGCGGAGGATAGATTCTGGGTACTACAGTAAGCACCATCAGCGAAGCCAATGTGAGGAGTCACAGACATCTGCAAAGCAAGGAAAAACATAGTAAATAGGAAAGCTGTTTGAAAACTAACACACCAAACCACACTACACAAAAATGAATGACACACTAATGTACACAAGTAACCATGCAAAATGACCTAAGCATAGTACTTCTTGAGGTAAAGCCCATTGCGGGGTTTGTCCAAAGGATTTCCTTCGTAATCGATAAGATCATATGCCCCTTTTTGCAAAACACATTTTACAATGTAGGGCCCATGCCACATTAGTTCGAACTTGCCTGTCCCCAACTTTTTGTTAGCTTGATCGTATAGTAAAACAAAACCACCTTCAGAGAATACGCGGGGGGAGATTGACTGATCAAAATGGGACTTGACTTGTTTCTTTTGTACTTCGATGACCAAAGCAACAAGGCGATGAGTCTCATCCAGTCGTCCTAAATATAGGAGGTGCTCTTCCTGAGGTGATGTTTCAGGAAGAAGTTTGACAGCTAGCTTGAGTGAAGGAATCTCGCATTCAATCGGTAACATTGCTTCCAGACCGTAGATAAGATGGAATGGTGTGAAATGAGTTGCGTCTTTGGTCAAGGTTCGGTAAGCCCACAACAGAGCTAAAAAGATCATGAGATTCCAATTTGACTTGTGCATCCCAATAGTACACTGAACCATTGTAACCAAAACTTTGCTCACATCTTCAACTTGATCGTTGGCTTCAGGGTCGTACGGGGTTGAACCATCGTGGCACAGACCCAACGTAGAGGTCAGATCAACCATCATGTAATCTCATAAATGGGATCCATCGTCTATGACAATGGCTTGAGGTATGTTGAACCTAGAAATAATGTGATTGAAAAGGAATTGAGTCGTCCCATCTACAGAGTATGTAGGCATCACTTTGGCCCATTTGGTGAAATAATCCACAACAACGATAATATAAACATGCCCCCTGACTAAACGAGGGTTACATGTCATATAGTCAATGTCACATTTGGCGAAAGGACCAACAGTAATGACAGGGTGTAGGTGAGCGGGTGAGGCGCGCATCTTGTGTTGGTAAATTTGGCATTGATGGCACTTGTGAATAGCAAGGATGCAGTCCTTGAGAATGGACAGCTAAAATAACCAGCATGAAGGATTTTTTGAGTGGTAGCATATCCAGACATATGACTACCACATGCCCTAGAATGGCAGTCATTGAGAACTCTCTCAGCCTCCTCGAGGGTAAGGCATCGACGAAGAACTGAATCAACACTGACATAGTATAAAGTATCGCCAATAATATGGTAGGGTTGGGATTGATGCTGAATCCGTCAGTGATCATCCTTAGTCAACACGGACCAGAACATGGACATCTGGAGATACACGATGATATCACTACACCATAGGTCAAGGGTGCTAATCAGGAAAAGAGTCTCGTCTAGAAATTGTTCATCTGCACTAGTAGGGAGAGACATAGAAGGAAGGGAACAAATCAACTCGGCGAAAACTAGCGACTTCTTAGATTTGGCAGTAGTAAATACCAAATCAAATTCTTGCAGGATGACAAACCATTTAGAATAATTTTCCCCCAACAACTGGCGAGTCAAAATGTAGGTCATGGGGTTGCATTGAGAAATCACAGTAGTAGTGCGTAAGAGGATGTAGTTTCGAAAGCACTGAACAACCTATATGGAAGCGAAAGCCAACTTCTCGACATGGGCATAATGCGTTTCAGTGTCAAGGAGGTTACGACTAAGGTATTAGATAACATGTTTGTTTCCTTCGTCATCATCTTGGACCAATACCATAACAATGGGGCTAGGGGCTGTATCTAGGTAAAGGAAGTAATATCAATGATAATCTGGGGGATGCAGAAAAGGAGCATTTGCGATGACATCGAAAGAATTTTGGGCAACCTCATCCCAGGCAAAGGGCATTCCTTGTTTGAGTAACTGGGTAAATCATGTAGCTAGCCCAACATAATTGGGTATGAAACAATGGAGGAAATTTTCCTTTCCTTGCAGGCTCTGGAGTTGGTGCAATGATGATGGAGGGGGTAAATTTACAATGGCCTCGACTTTAAGCAACTCAAGGAGGATACCATCCTTGGAAATGATAAAGTCGAGGAGTCATCTAGATTCTATGTAGAAAACACACTTATGTGGGTTTAACCGAATGTTTTAGTGTCTACAGCGGAGAAAAATCTGTCGAACATGGTCAAGGAGATCTTGGTGTTTATGAGAATGAGCGGGAAGCTTATCTAAGTAAGGCTGAACAATGTTTTGAATATCATGAAATTCATAGGACATCGCCCTCTGAAATGTAGCCCCAACATTTTTGAGGCTGAAAGGGAGCTTTTTGTACGTGAATGTACCCCATGGATAGATAAAAGCTGTCATTTCTTGATTAGCCAGTACAATGTTAATCTGGTTGTAACCAGAAAAACTGTCCATAAAGGAAAAAATTTCACTCCCAACACATTCATCAATGATCTGATCAATGAAGGGAGTAGGGTAGTTATCCTTAGGACAGGCACAGTTGAGATCACGGTAATCAACTCAAATGTGGATCATGCCTTGTTTCTTTGTCACCAGGACAATATTTGACACCCAATCTGTAAGAGGGATTAGATAGATGAATCCAGCTTTGAGAATTTTTTCAACTTCACCCTTGATAGTGACGACTTTCCTAGGGTGCACTGGGTGGAGCCATTGGCGAACAGGATTCGTGTGAGGATAAGTGGGTATTTCATGCACAACAATGCTAGGATCAATGCGAGGCATTTTTTCATAGGACCATTCAAACACATCACTAAATTCTTGAAACATACGAGTATAGGTCTTGATCTCATCCAAAGAATAGGTTACCCCAATATGGACATGTTCAATGGTACAAGGCTTGATATAAATATCAATTGGCATCATTTGGGTAATATTTCCCAAATTTCCTTCCAACCATACGTCATGAGTCAGGATCGGTGGCAGAAGTGGGAGGGAAGGTAACTGAGAAGAGAAATCTTCGAGACCAGTACACATGACCATCGAGCGAGGCGGGAACGAGGAATGATGATGAGGATCGTTCCAAGGTGGTTCCTTGAGAGACATTACTTCCATGATACTTTTGTTAGAAAGAAAGGTCTCGGCTAAGGGATAAGGAGATTCCAAAGTTCCAAGCCATTGGGATTGAGAATACATATCGAGAGAAGTCCTCGAAATAGGAGAATCAGAGGATACAGAACTCGAGGCCAAAACAATCTCCACATAATTGATTTCGGTAGGACTAAGTGGCATTACCTCACCCCAAGTATCAACAAGATCTGGTGATGGTCTGACCCAAGGATTAGATTTGACCAAGATCATGTTAACAGAGGCAATATGAGGAGGTGGGAGAAGAAAAATTCCCATCAAGGTAGAATCTTTGAAAAGACCTTCCCCCACACTCTCATAAGGAGCACAGTGTGCTTGACATATGAAACATTTCCATCTGAGGAGGACAAGGCAAAGAAGGAGATTTGGTCAATAGTGACAATCTTCCCTTGATTGGGGAAATGAATCACATGGAATAGGGAGGAGGCTATAGCATGCATGGCATGGCTCTAGCTCCGGCCAAGTAGAAGATTATAATTGAGATTAGCGTCAACAATCTCTACCTAGACTTGTACTATCTTTCTGTCCAAAGTAATGGTAAGGTAAGGTAATAAACTGAAGGGTCGAGAATCATGGCCATCGAAAGCTTCCAAAGTGTTTGGGGATTGGTTCAAAGTAGGAGAACCAATGGCCTTCCAGCAAGCGATCAACATGATGCAGGTGGAAGCACCTTCATCGATGACAGTCACGTGGATGGTCTTCTCATTGATGATTACTTGAATGAGAAAGGCAATCTGATGAGGTAGGTGCAAAACATGGTTCTCTAGATCAAAACATATCAAATTGGAATCGGTGGGATCAATAACCCCAATTGCTAACAACAAATATTTCTGCTGAGACAGACAACTTTGGAGCACCTCGAGAGCTGACATAGTAGATGGCGCTTGAGCCAAATCCTCAACAATATTATAGTGTTGAGTGGCTCAAACGTTGGGATTGTACGAGGATTTCCTTAGCACTCCTCGAGATGGTAGTCGAATAACGGAAACAAGGTTAGGGCGCTCGATATGAAGAGGGCCAGAAATTAGGGAGAAGAAGAAGGGGTGGCCTCTTTCTCTTTCCCGGTTGTCGGAGCAGGAGTTTGGTAATCTTTTGATCTAGTAGCCACGTTAATAGGCGTACTCATCATGAACACTTGAGATTCCGAGGAAGCAGATGATTGAGATTGGTCTACCATTTGAGTTTGCTGAAACAGAAATGACTCTGTCAAGACAGTTGGGGTCCCTTTGAGCAAACGACTAACTTCAGATCATCGGGGAGAATCTTTGGTATAGTGATCTTCCTCGCAAATGAAGCACAGATACTTAGGCTTCCATTATGAAGAATCACTAGTAGATGACTTAGGTGGACCCTATCTTGGGGCATCGTCTTTACCCTTGACTTTGCCTTTCTTCTTACCTTTTGAGGATTTGTCTGCTATGGTAGACTAGATAGCGCGGATCTAGGAGGTTTTACTAGGGCCAGGTGGATTTTGCGAGGAACTATTGGAAGTAGTGTTTGAGACTGACTTCTTTTTGGAAGAAGATTTAACAGGGGTCTGGGACACTAAACAAATTACTCTATCAACAAGAGGTGCAACTTGCGACTTCAATGCCATGGGATTGGATGATGGTTGTGGAGCATCAGGTAATAACTCATATAAAGTGCTAGACTAAGGGTAAATGAGATCTAAGTACTGGGAATGAGCAATGGCTTGTTCTTAAATAATGCATCCACCCATAGCTATATCATGAGCAATTAGAGCTACGAATCTCTTAGTGAACCATTCGCTAAGCAACTGATCAACAATCTCGAATTTGATCAGGTGACGTCTATGTCTCCATTCATGGATGTGATTAGAGATGTGTGTCGTAGTATCTTGCTTAAGCGATGTGAGCAAATAGGTTTTAGTTGCATAGCGAACCGGCAATTGGAAATGTGTGAGGAAATACATGGCTAAAGAGTTAAAGTCATGGTAAGTACTTTGAGGAAGCTCGATGTACCACTTGGCTGCAGTGCCTGGGAGGGTTCATTGGAAATGACGGAGATGAATAGAATTGTCAACGTAAGAATTCGAAGAGCACCATAGTGAGGGATTTTGGCCATATGGCATTTGATTTTGCCCCCATTATGGGTTACCTTGGCCATAGGGAGGATTTTTACCTTGAACACCTTAGACCTATCTGGTCATAGGTTGTTGATAAGCAACATATGGGTTAAGAGGTTGTTGAGCCTGTTGACCTTGGACATATGGATATTGTACCTATTGTCCGTGAACATATGGGTTTTGAACTTGTTGCCCCTGAACAAGATGATTTTGGACCTGCTACCCTTAGGCATAAGGATTGTATAGTTTTTGTCCTTGGACATAGGGATTCTATACTTGTTTCACTT
Organism: Pinus tabuliformis; assembly: GCA_031772625.1. Lineage (NCBI taxonomy): Eukaryota > Viridiplantae > Streptophyta > Pinopsida > Pinales > Pinaceae > Pinus > Pinus tabuliformis. The sequence goes on from CM062819.1 coordinate 1,033,651,447, forward strand.
GAACAAGAGGATTTTTGGCCTGTTGCTGCAAGACTTGACCCTATCCTTTTCCTTGCGAGGGTTGACCTTGTTGATATGTATATAAGGGTTGCTACTAGCTGGGTTGGCTCTACTACTGCAAGGGTTGACCTTGCCATTGCAAAAGCTCTCCCTAGGGCCCGATAGGTTGGCCCTAGGAAGACATAGGCTGGGAGGTATGCAGAGCGTACTGCATCTGCTGCTGCATGGGTGGCTGTAACTATTGCAAGGATTTTTCCCTGTGGTTGTTGCAGTTGACCTTGCTACAGTATCATCTGCCCTTGTTGTTGCATGGATGGCCCTTTCTGTGACAAAGGTTTCCCTTGTTACTGTAGAGGATGTCCTTGCTATTGTAAGGGTACCTAAATAGTGCCTGAAAAATTTCCGAACTGAATCTAGCCATAGACACCTTGAAAAGTGGATGCGCCACCTTGAACGTATTGCCCAAACTGAAGGAGGTAAGGCAGATTGACCATTCCTTAAGAACCATATGGAATGTAAGGAGTTTGGTAATGAACATGAGCCTCATAAGGTTGCTAATACTAGAAATTTCTTGACACAGATGGAACAATGGGATTCTGAACCTATTGGTACTAGACATTGCTCGATCTAGCACGACGAACAAGATTTTGAATAACGCAAGAAGAAGGTTGGTTCATACCAACCATGTGAGCCTGTGAGATACTCACATTGGTGGTGTTGGAAACCTTAGAAACATTCAGATTCTACCCCCCAAGTGGTGGCACATCTTGGCCACTTACTAGAGGGATTGAAGAATTGATAGAGACATTCTTCAAGACTACCAGTTGAACTAGATAGGTGACTAGGAAGGACACTACAAGAGGGTTTGGGATGGTGGGTTGCATTGAGACTGATGTAACAACATTTTGGAGGTTGAGTTTGCAATGAACAAACCTATAGTAGGCATGGTACCAAATGCCCAACAGGGTTATGGTAAAGTGATGAGGCACTAGGTGTACCTGAAACCACATATGCAAAGGATATATAATTAGGTGGCAATTCCTGATAAACACTGACGGCAATGCTCCCTGTATAGGGGAAAACTTCAGGAGGAAAAGGATGTTCTTCCTCCTCAACAGTGTGTGGAGTAGAAACTTCTGACTCATCCAGAGAGGTGACTTGAGTATCACCTTTTGGTTCCATAGCTGGGAACAAATGATGGCGAACAACCGAAGAGGTACGAGGGGATAATTTCAAATGAAAACCCGTTGATCGTATTGATAGTACAGATGTTGTGGTGATATCAAAACAGGGTCGAACAAAGGATTTAGAGGATAGATAACCAGCCCAAGTTGACTGTCAGTGGTCAACGAACTCTCAGGAGTTTGAATGGGATTGTCCAGAGCTTTCGGGCCAAAATCAGTTGGTGACCCAGTATTTGAAGTAAGTGGAGGACGAGATGACAAAGGTTGAATGCTCATGACTATTCTGAGTTGAACACCTTGGTCCTCGAGTGACTCTAGTAATTCATGAAAAGGATCCTTAGAAAATCTTTCAGATGAGGAGTGGAAGAGGAACTAGGTGAACAAGATGGTTCAACCATGATGACCTTGTCTTAGTTAATAGGAAAAGAGAGAGATAAACTTCAAGGCTTTAAAATGTTCTTTAGGGGAAACTCACAATTTTGTATAGAAAAGACTAAAAGGATGTTATAAGATCGTGGGCAATCAATTTATTAAGATGCATAAATAGACTGGTGCTCTTTCATGTTTTAAGAGTTGAGAAAGAAACAAAGATGACTCTATTGCTTTTGATTGGAAACGAGTTCGAAAGGACAAGTGCTCGAATGATATTTTAAGTTTAATGAGTCAAAAAGATCAAATGACTGCTCTAGATGATCTAGGTTAAAAGGATTACTAGGCAACCTTGAACTGCAGAACACCTCCTGGTGAACCGAGAAGTACGAGCAGGCAATCTCCACGAATGATGTGTTTAGTGTATCAAATTTGCAAGGTGGCTGGCTCGGCTTCTTATGGATAAAGGATTGCAGCCTAGAGGGGTCTCCCATTATATACTCGATGGTACGGAGAGAAAAAATCTGTACTGGCTTTGTCTAGTGTCGAAGCTAACAAAAGCTGCTAGGTTTAAAGACACCGGAACACATCTCTAGCCTAGACCTTCTAGATGTGATCATTAGATTTCAAACACACCTCAGGTTAATTGAGTTCATTTTAAAGTTGATCTTCAGTTATGTCTAAGTTTTCAGGCCTTAGTGATGTGACTCGAAAAACCTTAAATGTAGCTAAATGAGGCATGACCCTTTCAATTCGATGGATTGTCTACACTAGAGAGGGTATAAAACACACAATCAAATGCAAACAACCAAGCAACTCAAAGAAAAATGATCACTACTTCACTTTTTGACAAAATAAACTAATGAAAATACATTCCAATTCCTACTTTCCTGACAAATACATTTCTAACAGTGCTTTCAAAGAAAAGAGAGTTCTTTTTCTTTTCACATGCCAATGCAATCTTAGTCTTCAATCATGCCAAATAAGGTAGCATACTGATGTAGCAAACTAAAATTTTATACTTTTGATGAAATGACGAAATGAATTTTCTTATAAAACAATTCAATGATAAAGTTTTCGAGACAAACAATTCTCAAGCAAATGAAAAACACGAAAAGAGGATCTCTTTCAAAATAATGAAACAACGAATTTACCAAAAAAAAGACAGAAAATGTGACCCATGTCGGAAAAGAAACATTTAGACAAGCAAACGAAAACTTTTCAAACTTGTATAATGGAGGTCAAAGCCATGGAAGGACTATAAACAAAATGAAATGAGTAAATGCACCAACAAGTTGACTCACTGAGTTCACAATCAACTGAATGGATGAAAATCTAGATGCCCTAGTGCTACTAACCATCCAATGACCCAAGAAATCAAGTGGAAAGATGACAAATCAACAAGAAAACAAACCAAATGAAAAGCATCTTTCTAGTCAGGGAGAAGACGGTCTAAAAGGCTTTCAGGGTCGACATCATGAGAGAAAAACACACTGGCCAATATTTGGGGCAAACCATAATATTCACTTACAGGCATTGGTGTGACTGCCTAACTGACAATAAGTGCTAGAAGGGGGTTGGCATGAGTGTTTCCCATCATATTTCGTTGAATGGCACGACTGTTAGCAAATTAAGCATGCTGAGTGAGGAAGCTAAGAAAAAAAAAATTAGGACTGGACTTGCTACAACAAATTTCAAACTCATAATAGTAAGTGAAGGAAAACAAATAGAAACCAAGGGAAATGGCAGAATAGAAAATTTCACACAAAACCATGAAATTCCAAGCAAACAAACAGAAGGATGGCATACCCAGTGGAGTCGCTAATTTCTGGTGAAGTAAAATTATGAGTGCAGACACAAACAATTCCTCTAGCCCAATAATGGGTCTAGCCACATCTAATACATTCTATGGAAAATTTCCTTAGGCTAGAACCAATTAAGAGGGCCTAACTCTTAGTATGCTTATCCCGTTTCATGATGACCTTGCTCGCTCACTCCATCTATCTCTCGTTTCCTTCTTCAAACACCAGAAATAAGTAAACAAAAACAAACAACAACTATGATAATAGACGAATTGTAATTCAACCTTCTTAACAAGTCAAGAAACATTAATCCATAAACATGTGAGATGACACATTATGTAGGAAATTAGTCGATAGTTGCATATATACTGAATCAAGAATAGATTACAACCATTGTCTTGACGTTATTCTCCTCTGACAAAACTAGGTTCCCACACACTTCTGTTAGAATTCCATGATGGCCTCAATAATGATAGTTTTAAGGCTCTTCCCTTTAGGATTCACACTAAACCAAATTCACACTTCTCCCTCACACAACTGGATAGCTACAACTATGAATAGCTTGCTATTTACTACAAACTTAATTAGCACTAGGACACCAACATTAACACTAACACTAGCTTGTGCTTGGGAAAAATCGAGGTTTATATAGCATGACTGGATGGGAGAAGGTTCCCCTTCTCATGGGAGAAGGTCTTATCTCTTGAGGTAGTTCCAGCCTTATAAGGGAAATAATGCCAAACTGACATCTTCAACTCCATCTGGTCAAACCATTTACCAAACTTCTGGTATGAAGCTTCTAGAGTTGGAAGCTTCAGCTTCTTATTTAAAAAACTTTCCATAAGAGGATTGGTGCGACTGGAACAAATATTAGTTGTTTTGGTCAGCGCTAGGGATAGTGTATCCTTGCATATCAGCACAAGGAGGACAACGGTCATTAGTGCCGATCTTGTAAACTGGGAAAAACAGAAGATTTTGAGAAAATTGTGCAAAAAGGAATTGTTTTGCTCATGAAAAGGGACACAATCAGAGTTTCTTCATGAAGGGAAAGCATGTAGGGTTCAATGTAGTGGTCTTCTAGGATCAAGGAATGGGGAGTACAGGGATAGTGACAAAATGTTGTTTAACATGCCCCCCAGCCAATCGAGGGTTACATGTCATGAAGTCTATGCCCATTTAGTCAATGGACCAATGGTAGCTACTAACTGTAAGGGTGTTGGAGGGGCATGCTGCTTGCGGTTGAAAATCTGACATTCATGGCATTTCCTGAACAACCATAATACAATATTTAAATATGGAAGGCCATAAATAACTCACATGAAGGTTTTTTTGAGCAGTGGCATAGCCTAACATATGACCACCACATGCCCCAGTGTTATATACATTTTTGTGCCTTACAGCATTGAGCATGAAATGTCCATAATCTAAGGGATCCAAAGTCCCTAAACATGTTGTTCCTACCCCTAGAGGAACAAGGCTAACAAACCACAGCAATTCACAAAAGTTCTCCACCTGAAACTGCTCAAAAACAAGTCAATTCAGGATCATGTCAACTGCTCCACTGACCATCTGCGCTGAATGTCAATGGCTCCACTGGCTACCTGCGCTGAATGTCAACTCCAACACTGGCTACCTGCGCTGAGCGAGATTGGACAAGTGGCAGACTCATTCCTCAAGGTGTCAGAACCCAGGAAGCTTCCAAAATGTGACTTGCCTCAGGGAATTCGACTGGTGATGAGTAAGAGGTTCCAAATCTCCAAGTGGAAGCAAGAACCTCCAAGTGGACTCAAGAACTGATAGAGGGAGAGGACACTAGTCAGATCTCAAGCTGACTCATCCTCTCTCCAAACATCTATATATGGATCTCTGCTCCATGAGATCTAGAGGCTGGAATTTTGCTATTGCAAAGAATTGTTGTTGGTTTGAGACTGGAATCATTGGGTGCTTAATGCTTTGAAGGGGCTGAAGATAGGAATTCCATTTGCTGGGAAGGAGATGTTAGATTGGAGCCCTCTGGGTTGTATCTCTTCCTGAACCTTGTTATTCATCAATAAAGCTATCTTGGTTTCTCATGCTGATGTATTTTGATGTATAAATGTATTAGTGTATTTGGTTTATTTCTAATCCTAAACTAGTTATGAATGTGAACATCTGTCTTTGTGTAGTGTTCTTCTCTTGTCTCAAGTAGCTGTTCTCTTGTCACAAGTAGTTGTTCTCTTGTGATCTTGCAGGAAGTTGTAGCTGGATAAGCAGGAAGGCAAGTAGCTGTGAACACCCAAAGAGAAGGGAGATTAGATCGAGGGACAAACGAAAGACACCGGTAAGTCTATTGATCTCTCTTCTTTCACATTTCATAAAGGAAGAAATCAGTATAGCTGTACTCGTTTGTTGCTAAGGCACTGTCACACCTTAGGTGGATAGGATCGTCCTGCATAGGCATTTTTCCCCACAACAAATTGGCAACTCCACTGGGGAGGATTTGTTTAGTCATTTTATTTGTGTTTCTATCATTTATTTACTTCATAGACTTGACAGCAACAATCGAACTGCATCTTTCCCGGATGCAAAGTAGAAAGTTGCTGCTTTGATCCAGTTGTTGGACTTGTCTATGATCTGAACAATGGATTCACGAATGATTTGATGATCCTTGTGATAGATCTTAGTAGCTTTCAAAGCATCCCTTTGATTATACCTTGCTTGTGTTTCTGATTTGGCCTGAAACTGTTGATTTTTGAGCAATTTGTGACCCAGAACCCAGGAGAAACGAGAGTTTCTCCTACAGCGCAACTACTGTGAAGGCAGTCTGCATTTCAACGCAAGTCCCGTGAAGGCTACCTGCGCTAAATGTCAAGTCCTCAGTGTTGAGGTTGCGTTGAACCAGTTTGGCCTTGTGCAGCTGGGGTTCTCTGCTCTCTGTTGCCCTGTTTTGATCTCTGTTTTTTTCAGCCTTTAACCAGCATAGGTACTAGTCAGATAACTCCTTTTCTTTGCTTAGATTCCGCCTCCTTTTGTACAAAAAGACTGTGAGTGTTTTTATGTGTTTGTGGCGTCATTTACAGTTTTCCTTTGCATGAGTAAAATGGTCATCCTGTAGCCTTCGATTCAGATCTGATTGATTGTGATCTTAGAAGAGAGTTCATTGGTTGTTTGCAGATTGATTATAGATTTGCTTTTGCTTATTGGTTTGAATTTGTCTCTTTTAAGTGTCAAAACAAGTCTTTATTTCGAAAATCGTTAAGTAGTGTAATCTCTTCTACCCTCTCTGATTTCGGAAAAGTGAACTTGTTTGTATTGATCATTTAAAAGCAAATTCAAAGTTGTACAAAAAGCTTTCTTTGTAGGCATCAATACTAAGAAAGCGGAAAACAAACACCTGCATTGTGCATTTTGCATTTGATAGTTTGCATGTTGGATTTATGAAAAGTGCATTAGAGTGTGCTGATTGCTCTTTGAGAAAAGATGGTGTCTTTCGTTTCCCTTAATAGCTAGGATTTTCAAAGTTGAAAAGATATAAAGCTTGCTTATCATCTTTAGACTGCATTTAGGAATTTGTATCATACATCTCGTGGTGAACCTTGAAAGGCAAACTTTAAAAAGATCAACCTAAAATAAACTGAATGAACCTAACAACGCTTTGTAACATAATGCACAACATAGAGGTCTAGGCTAGAGACGTGTTCCGACGTCGTTAAGCCTAGTGACTGTCGATCTCGTGGAAGGTGGGTGATTCCTCCTGAGGGACGATAGCGCTAGTACGGATTGTGCTCCCACGTACCGTCGCGTATATATTGGGAGACCCCTATAGGCATATATCCTTTATCCTTAGGAAGCTGTGTCGGCCGCCCTACTGATCGCAATGCAGTGAACACAACATTCACGAAGATCGACCGCCCGTACCTTAAAAAGTATTCTGCGGTTTTGCGAAAAGTTTGGCACACCCTCTACCTAGAACTCCAGAGCAGTTTCTTTTGGCCTTTTTCAGACTCTATAACAGAAAAAGTCCATCCAAGCATTTGTCACTTCGGGCTCGTTAAAACATCGAAGGAGACTAGAGTCATCTTTAGCTTTTTCTTGACTCTTTAAAACTGAAAAAGCAAGTTGTGTCTAAAGCATCGTTAAAATTTATTTTAAACGGAACAATCACCCTTTAATTCCTGCGTTGATCTTTAGGTTGAAAGATGGAGCACACCAACCAAGGAATTCCCCTTGGTGGAAATCCTAGTCCCTTCTCCTCTTGGGGACATGTTGGTGCGCCCCACATGGCCACATTGTCACTTCCAGGACTGACAATTGGCCTGCCATTCTGGCTCTTTTCAACCAATGTCATTCAGAACGTCACCATTCCTGAACAGTCGAGTCAACAGTTAGACCAGACCAAAGTTTCCCACCAGCCTTCTACTTCATCTTCCTCCCCTCCTTCCTCTTCGCTTGACGGAACTGGTAAAACCAAAAACCAGGCTCCTAAGAAGAAAGAGAAGAAGAAGAAGGAGCCAAAGGCGACTGGGGGCAAACGAGAGTCGTCTGACAAAAATCCACACACAGCACTGACAAGGCCTAAATCGCCATGCGTCATATGCAAGGGAGACCATTTCCATAGAGATTGTCCCTGTATCCCTCGAATACTAAGGGACTGGTCTCCTCGTTTGCACAATTCGGTAGCATCAACCTCTGATAGCCATGTTGACTGCTCACCGTCAACTAGTGAAAGTGAAGCCATAGGACAGAGAGGGAAATCTAGATTTCCCTGCAAACTGTGTGAAGGCAATCACGCCATCCACCGTTGTCCCTTCTTAGACGAGGCTAAAAGAGTTCTGGAAGATCACCCGATTTTACGAGCGCAACTTCCTCTTGGTTATCAAAAACTCCTGCCAAGTCCTTCACTAGTTGAGAACCCGGCTGGCCCGACTAGGTGGTCAGCCGAAGCATCTATCATTGAAGATGAACTGTCTGGATCCATGCCTGACGAAAGTCAATAGGTTGATATGGCAGTTGACCCGGTTTTGCCTTCAAAGGCTCTATCTTCGAATGATACCATCACAGAGGAGAATAAAGACGACACTTCCAAATTCTCTTCATTAACACTGACTCTGATGAACAAGGGGGCAATGCCCCCATTCCTTTATCGTAGGAAGGAAGTTTGTCAGAGCGATATCCGGCCGTTTATTCGGTCCCACCACCAAGCAACCTGGTTGTGTCCTTTGATTGGAACCAACTAGGCAGAGCCCGGTTGCCGGCAAGCATACCATTCAAAATTATCGTTCAAATATACAGAATGGTGATGGCTGGCACTATCATTGATGAGGGGGCATCTGTGAGTATCCTTTCCTCTATTGCTTGGAAAGCGCTTGGTTCGCCAGCGCTTTTGCCTGAGATGAGAAGTCTATCAGGCTTTGATAAAGGAACCAGTCGACCTTTAGGGATCCTCCCCAATGTGCCTATAACATTGAAAGGGAAGACCGTTCAAATGAACGTGATGGTCGTTCAAGGACCCTTGGATTATAACCTACTCCTTGGACGAGACTATATACATTGCATGAGAGCTATAGTCTCCTCACTCTTTAGAGTAATGTGTTTTCCGCATGAAGGAAGAATGGCCAAGCTCGTAGACCAACTTTCGTTTCCCGGATCACGCATCGCAAATAGTCATGTACCATCCCTAAACGGTCTATTCATGCAAGAAGTGTCTCAACCCACGGTCCGTCCTCCTGATGAGTGCAAGTAATCCGGGAAGATATGACTGGAACCCAGGGGGCATGCGTCCTGGCCTGCTTCGGCAGGGAAACTTTGGGTATAGAGTAGGTTTCCGCGGGAGAATATGACTAGTCTGTACCCCATCCATAGAGGAAGATGGGTTATTCTAGAATAGGATTCTTTTGTCAAAGTTATGTAAGTTGACAAGAGTCGTCACTCACCTTTGTCTATTTCGGTAGACACTACCGAGGAAGTGTTTTGTTTGAAATATTAACGAGACAATCTTTGGGTAACCTGAAAGAGGTAGGCCTCTCCCAGTGAAACGAAAGTTTTGACGGAAATGAAGTAGAGGTAACTTTGAAATCGTACTCTATACCTGGGGGCATGCAAACCTTTTGGAGTGCAAGCGAGGGGCGGCTATTTATTTTTTAAATTTTTAGGACCTCTAACCCTTTAAACTCGTAGGATTAGTCGTTTCCAAACTTGCATAAAGAAAGGATAAGGAGCAAAGCTTAGTGAGATGAAGCTCCATAAAAAATAGAATCTTGATGAGACACTCTGATCGTATGAATAGGTAATCGAGCAGTTTTAGCACAAAGTTCATGCTCGTTAAAAAATAAACGCAAGATCTGAGCAGTTTTAGCACATAGTTCATGCTCGTTAAAAAATAAACATAAGACCGAGAAAATGTTTCCACCCGCGTTTAAGCTCGTTAAAAAATGAACTATCCCGGTAAATAACCACTGTGAATGTAATATCATCAGCCATTAAAGCCTTGGTCGTGTTTGCACCGTCACCTCCACTTTTCATTTGGCCGATCGTTCACCTCCATATGATTGTTTACCCATTTTGAGGAACAGCTGCGAAGAGTGATTTCACCTAGCCATCCTTGTGACACTGCCGTGATTGGAAAATTCCAACCTGTACCTGGAATCAGCTGCTATCCCTGTTTATCACTCGTTCCTCAAAAGACGAGTCTTCTTTAAGCTCTTTTCAATTGACTCGTAAAATATGAAAATATTGCCGAGTTTTGGCCTTCCAGCTCGTTAAAGGACAGGAAGAGCTATCCCTCCTCTAGATTTTAATCTTTTTGGACCTGAGGGATTATTGCACAAAAATATCGAGCGCTTGTTTTGTTCGGCTCATTAAAACTATCGAAAACTCATCCCTTCTGTATTGTTTTATACTTTTTCGGACTTAAGGGATTAGATGACGAAAAAGGAATTTTGGAGTTAACTTTATGTACCTTTTCAGACTCTCTAAAAATGAAAAGGACCGAGTTATCCTTGTCGTTAGACTTGTTAAAATTATTAAATAGCGACAAACTTGTCTTTAGACGAGAACGAGTTTCACTATCGCTAGGCTCGTTAAAACATAGCGATGGGCTTGCCCAAAGGGCAGGTTATAGAACAAGCATATGTTATCCTCCTCAAGCTTGACAAAAAAAAAAGAGGTACTGGTCAGCAATGACTGGGGAAAAATTGGGAGAAACTAAAGAAAACTTTGATGGTAGCAGGTCGCTCTTGAACATGACACTTTTCCTCCGTACCACAATCGGGTTGGGTTGTTTCATTCACCGGTCACATCACCATGGTCTCGCCATACCATCCATATTTGGGGTAATGCTACCGATCCATCGCATTGGTGTCGCCATATGTTCAAGAGAGGTCGTTCAGAAAGATTCAACCGTGTCCCATCCACTACCATACATTATCCTTCATCCATTCATGACCGCCACCCTGAATCATATGTCACAGATCATTTTCACCTCCATTAAAATCATCAGCTCAGTTCCGTGTCACTGATGTGGGATTCATTAAGGCCCTCCTATGACAGATCGCTTCTTGTCGACATCAGCTCATTATCCAAGAAGTTGATCTAGGAACAACCCCTTCAGTACTTTGAAGCTTGCATGCCACAATGGCAAGTTTCTCACTTCCGGCGACAGGTATACATCAATGACCTTTGACCGAAAGATTTTGCGTGGTGTTCGACGCCAAGTCCTTTATTCACACCACGTGAATTGTACTGCAGTACCTTGAGGGTCATTATCATTATCGGTGATTCCTCTCGCGCTTGTTAACGGTTTACATCATTGATCGGTAATCAAGCGATGTCTTTCCATGTTCGACTTCAGAACATTTCTCACATGGATCGACTTGTACTTAGAGTGAAGATTGAACGAGTTTGAAGACCCCGGATCTAGTTTCATCCATCCGGGCTACGATATATATTCAGGAAAGATAAAGACATTGACATGTACATCATTGCAGCAGATAATCATCCTACTCAAAGGATGATAATTTCATCAATTATCAGTCTACCATCAGACGATTGTCTGTTCTATGTACAGAAAAATGTATTTATAAAGATAAGCATGGGAATGCCCGCCTTAGCTAGATCATGAAAGCAGTATGAAAAATAATGTATTGTATTGTATTGTATTACAGGTCTCCTCCCAGCATTGGATGAACTTCGGATCCCCCTAATAAAGCATTTCGCCCGATAAACAGCCCCATACTTTAGGGGGCAACTGTTATAGACATTTTTGTGCCTTACAGCATTGAGCATGAAATGTCCATAATCTAAGGGATCCAAAGTCCCTAAACATGTTGTTCCTACCCCTAGAGGAACAAGGCTAACAAACCACAACAATTCACAAAAGTTCTCCACCTGAAACTGCTCAAAAACAAGTCAATTCAGGATCATGTCAACTGCTCCACTGACCATCTGGGCTGAATGTCAATGGCTCCACTGGCTACCTGCACTGAATGTCAACTCCAACACTGGCTACCTGCGCTGAGCGAGATTGGACAAGTGGCAGACTCATTCCTCAAGGTGTCAGAACCCAGGAAGCTTCCAAAATGACACTTGCCTCAGGGAATTCGACTGGTGATGAGTAAGAGGTTCCAAATCTCCAAGTGGAAGCAAGAACCTCCAAGTAGACTCAAGAACTGATAGAGGGAGAGGACACTAGTTAGATCTCAAGCTGACTCATCCTCTCTCCAAACATCTATATATGGATCTCTCCTCCATGAGATCTAGAGGCTGGAATTTTGTTATTGCAAAGAATTGCTGTTGGTTTGAGACTGGAATCATTGGGTGCTTAATGCTTTGAAGGGGCTGAAGATAGGAATTCCATTTGCTGGGAAGGAGATGCTGGATTGGAGCCCTCTGGGTTGTATCTCTTCCTGAACCTTTTTATTCATCAATAAAACTATATTGGTTTCTCCTATATGCCGATGTATTTTGATGTATAAATGTATTAGTGTATTTGGTTTATTTCTAATCCTAAACTAGTTATGAATGTGAACATATGTCTTTGTGTAGTGTTCTTCTCTTGTCTCAAGTAGCTGTTCTCTTGTCGCAAGTAGCTGTTCTCTTGTGATCTTGCAGGAAGTTGTAGCTGGATAAGCAGGAAGGCAAGTAGCTGTGAACACGCAAAGAGAAGGGAGATTAGATCGAGGGACAAACGGAAGACACTGGTAAGTCTATTGATCTCTCTTCTTTCACATTTCATAAAGGAAGAAATCAGTATAGCTGTACTCGTTTGTTGCTAAGGCACTGTCACACCTTAGGTGGATAGGATCGTCCTGCATAGGCATTTTTACCCACACCACCAGAGTGGCAGTAATTCAAGACCGATTCAATATATTCAAATGTTAGACATCTATGAAGAACAGAGTCAACACTAACTCAGTACAATGTATCACCAAGAATCTGATAGGGTTGGGATTGATGCTGGATGCAACATCAGTCAGATCGAAACAACTTAGATTGAAAGGTTTGGGTTTGAAGATATATGATAATATCTCCATACCACGGGTCAAGAGTGTTGATGAGAAATAGAGTTTCGTCAGGAATCTTCTCAATAAAATTAGTAGAAAAGTGCTTGCAGACGGAAGGACAAATATCAACTCAGAAAAAATAAAAAATAAAAAATAAAAAATAAAAAAAAATGATTTCTTTGATTTGGAGGCAATAAAATCCAAATAAAACTCCTTTAGGATAAAAATCCATTTGGAGTATTTGGCCCCAAGTAATTGATGAGTCAAAATATAGGTCATAGTGTTGCAATTGGAAATCCCTATGGTTTTCTGTAAAAGGATATAATGATGAAATCTTTGGACATCATGGATTGTTGCCAAGGCAATTTAATCGACATGGGCATATCAAGATTTAGTGTCAAGGAGATTTCAGCTTAAGTAATAAACCACATGTTTGTTGTCATCATCGTCATCGTGAACCAACACCATAGAAATGGTACTATCAGTTGTAGCTAAGTATAGGAAATAATCACATCGATAATCAGGGGGATGCAGTAAAGGAGCACTGATAAGCATGTTTTTCAAAGCATTGAAGGATTTATGGGCAACTTCATCCCAAATGAAATGGATCCACTTTTTAAGCAAGTGAGTAAAACCCTTGGTGAGTTCAATGTAGTTAGGAATGAATCCACAATGAAATTTAGCCTTTCCTTGCAGGCTCTGCAATTGACGAAATGAGGTAGGAGGGGGTAAGTTTACAATAGCCTCAAATTTTAGAGGATTTATTTGAATACCTTCGCGGGACACAACACAACCCAAGAGTCGACCAGATTCAACATTAAAAATGCACTTGTGCGGATTGAGCTGGATGTTATAGTGTTGACTGTTGGCTAGTTGAATTGTTTATGAATTAAACATTCAAGTACCACATTAATTGTCAACCAGGGAAAGTCTTTTTATTCCAATGGCTACTGCGTACTGTATGTACTTAAATTCTAAAAGCATTGAAAAGTTGTAGTATACGTGATTCTTACGCTATGTCATTACAGTACTTGTTAAAATAAAAGCAATTAATTAAAGCTACAAATCTGGAAAGAAAAGTGATGGATGCTCTGTTGGCAGAGGATCAGGACCCTATCCTCCAGGTGGGGACGTTCAGCACCTGCCCCTGTAATCAGATTACTAATGCACACTGCACTCTCATTCACTGGTGAGAAACAAACTCAAGTGATTAATGAAACAGAGTACTAGCAAAACAGAAAATACCAGAGGTAATGCTATAAAATCCAAACAGAGTACCAGAAAGAAAATATTGCACACTTACACACTTGACAAGAAAGTAAATGGGTGAATCTTGTGAGGAAGGTGGGCCCAGTCCCTCTCACAAGATTCCCCAAGAACACGAAGACTGGATTAAGTGCTCAAAACAGTTTTATATTCATCTGCCAAAAAGATTTGAATACAATAAAGTTCAGACTTGCTGATGTTCTCAAGATCTCTTCTTACAGACTGACCATAGACACTGACTAATCCCCTTTTCATGTAGATGTCTCCTCTTTATAGAGAAGACATCTATTACAATAAATTATTACAGCCCATTCAGTTAACCCATTCTATCAAAAATAAGAATTTCAGAACGCTGTTACAACAGTATGATAATATGTTCTTTCTTGGGTTCTGGCTGTTACACAGCTGGTAACTGACTTCGACCGTCTTCTCGGGATCTTCACATTCCTTTGCCGTTTCCCCATGCTGTTCCTGATTTAGGCCATGCTGACTGTGTTCTTCTTGCTTTAGACCTCTGCTTGATTATGCCGCGTCAGGGTTCTTTAAATAGTTGCCATCTGTTATTCGCGGCTATTACAAAATAGCTTGCTTTAGGTGATTACTGTTGCTGACTGTAGCAACTACGGAGTTGCGGCTTCTGGTGTTGCAGCAACTGCGTAGTTGTTGTTTCTGTTGTTACAGCAACTGTGTAGTTGTTGTTTCTGGTGTTACAGCAACTATACATTATAATTCCTGTAAGCTTAAGGCAATTACTTGACAGTTTAGTCAGCGTTTCCAAGGATAAATATAAAGATATTCACGAATATGCAATGAACAATTAAACATAGATATGCGGGAGGTTACTTCGTACCTTGGGGTAATTATGTCATTATAAAATAAAAGCTTTCAACCTATGACTGCAAAAGGATAATAATACGGCAAAAAGATAAGGTCAAAAATAGGTCAATTCTGAGTCCCAACATCCCCCCCAACTGAAGAGATTGCATGTCCCCATGCAATGGCTACTCTGAGTCTGAGTCGGAGAACTGGGATGAACAATGCAGATTACTAAGACAATAGTTGTAGGGAGTAGCATCAAACTTCTTCCTGAAACCACAAACAGTTTGTATATGCTTCCATGCTGCCGCTTCTTCCCTATTAGATAGTCCAAACTGGCCCCTATACTGATCACCAGACAACCATAAAAGTGGAAATTTAAATTTATAACCCATCCAATTTTCAGCACAATGCTGCATGCATTCAACATACTGAGGTACCCTTGAAAGTGCTACCTGCAGATTTGATGGGTTATATGGGTGATATTCCTGCCTCTCTGCGGGGCAGTTTTCCCAAAACAGTTTATTTGCTTTAACAGCCAAGGATGCTTTGGTCTTTACATAACGCTGACAGTCTGTTAGGACCTCTGTTTGTAGTTTCATGACATGATCCTTCATATCAGGGTCGCTTACCATTTTTAGGTGTTGTGCAATGAAAGTGGCAGTGTTCTGTGGTTCAGCTCGAATCCACAGAAGACAATTCTGTTCGTTATGGTGAGCTGAGACAAAGGCATTCTGCCAGGTAAGTTGATTATCCAAAAAGGAGATGAAGGCTCTCAGCTGTATGTCACCAACTACATGTATCATATTCATGTTCCTTTCTTCAGACACGGCCTCATTATGGAGGTATAGTTCACATAGCAGGTTTTGATCGTTTTTGGATGCCTCTGCAAAGGTCTACATAAACTGCTCTGTTGTGACCACTTGATGAGGCCTCCCCTCTTTGACAGCCTTTAGTTGTATAAATGCAAGTCTTTCCCTCAAGAATGTAGCATAGTTAGAAGAGGGTTTCCTTGTGGCAAGCATTCTTTGACATAACTCAAACATCTGGGACATTCTGTATTCCAGTTCCTTGATTTCTTTATACTGGGCCCTACACTGTTCCAGTGCTTCCCAGTTCTTATAAGCATGATCAAACCAGGTCCCCTTTTGTTGTTAGAATGCTTTGCCTTGAGACTGCTGATATTCTCTCCACCACTTACCTTTTAATTCCTGAAAACTCTCTGTTTCTGTACATGCATCACTAACAGTGGGGAGCTCTGTTTGTATACAGGCATCAACCAGGATCATCTGCTCTGTTGGAGTGGGCTGGGATGATCCAGCATCTCTCTCTTCATCTCTGACTAGAGTCTCTTCCTCCTGTTGTACTAATTCATTTTGCTCCAAGGTGATTTTGGTGGGCCAGGGTGAATCTGTCCCTTTTTCTTCGACTTCTCCTTGCTCCTTGGCAGTTTGACTGAGGCTGGACGAATTCAATTCTTCTTTATTCCCTTCTGAAACTATTTGTTCTTCCTCCATAATAATCTGGGTAGGCCGTGATGAGTCTGTATCTTTTTCTTCTTCTTCTAGCTCCTTGGCAACTTGAATAGGGCTAGGTGGGTCCAGTTTTTCTTCATTTTCTCCTGAAACTATTTCTTCTTCCTCCATAATACTCTGGGTAAGCCGGGGTCAGTCTATACCTTTTTCCTCATTTTCTTCTATGTCTTCTTCTCGTTCCATAACACTTTCAGTGTTTCCTTCTTCATTTCTTGGTTCTTGTGTAGCTTCTTCTTCCATAGCAGATTGGGTAGGTGTTGTTGGGAAAAGTATCCAATACGGAATGACCCTATCCCACTCTAAGGGTGATAGTACCTCAGAAACAATCAAAGCAAAGCTATTCAAGATTACTTCTTTATGAGATGTAAGAGAGAGGAGGAAGAGATCCACTAACCGTTGTCTTCCGCTAATGATTGATCCAATCTTCCCTCTTTGTTGCTTGCTCCCAGCTCCTTGCTCTTTCACTGGCCCAGCTACACCAAGATCCTGCAAAATGACAAGAGAGGGAAACTACAAGAAGCATACATTCATAATTGATTCAAGGATTAGAATAAATCAAATATACAAGTATCAATACGCCATTGAGACACATGCATATAGAAGAACTTCAAATTCTTTATTAATGGGAGAAGTAAAGTTCAGGAAGTGATACAACCATAAAAGGCCCAATCCAGCATCACCTCCTAGCAGAAAGAAATCTCCTCTTCACCTCCTTCAAGCAAATCACCCAATAGTTCTATACTCAAACCAACAGCACTTCCTTACATTCACAAGATTCCAGCCTCCCTAGACCTCATGAGAGAGCTCTATATATAGGAGTTTTGGAGAAAGGATGAGTCAGCTTGAGGCTGGCATGAAGTTGACTAGTGTCCTCTCCCACTTCAGTTATTCTTCAGTTCTTGAGTCCACTTGGAGGTTCTTGCTTCCACTTGGAGATCTAGACCCTCTTACTCATCACTAGGCGAATTCTCTGATCCAAGTGTCATTTTGGAAGCTTCCTGGGCATTGACACCTTGAGGAATGACTGTGCCACTTGGCCAAGCTTGCCCAGCGCAGGTAGCCTTCTTTACAGTTGACATTCAGCGCAGGTACAGAGTGGAGTAGTTGACATGATCCAGAATTAGCTTGTTTTTGAGTGTTTTCAGGTGGAGAACTGATATTTAGTGCTATGGTTTGCTGACCTTGTTCCTCTAGGGGTAGGAACAACATGTTTAGGGACTTTGGATCCCTTAGATTATTGACATTTCATGCTCCATGCTGTAAGGCACAAAAATTTCTATAACAGTTTCCCCCTAAAGTATGAGGTCGTTTATCGGGTGAAATGCTTTATCAGGAGGATCCGAAGTTCATTCAATCGCTGAGAGGTGACCTGTAATAAAATACAATACAATACATTATTTTTCATTCTGCTTTCATGATCTAGCTGAGGTGGGCATTCCCATGCTCAGCTTTATAAATTCATTTTAGTACATAGAACAGATGATCGTCTGATGGTAGACTGATAATTCTCTGCTGAAATTATCATCCTTTGAGTAGGATGATCATCTGCTGTAATGATGTACATGTCAAATGTCTTTATATTTCTTGAATATATATCGCAGTCCGGATGGATGAAACTAGATCCGGGGTCTTCAAACTCGTTCGATCTTCACTCTAAGTACAAGTCGATCCATGTGAGAATTGCGCTGAAGTCGAACATGGAATGACATTGCTTGATTACCGGTCAATGATGTAAACCGTTAACAAGCGCGAGAGGAATCACCGATAATGATAATGACCCTCAAGGTACTGCAGTACAATTCACGTGGTGTGAATAAAGGACTTGGCATCGAACACCACACAAAATCTTCTGGTCGAAGGTCATTGATGTATACCTGTCGCAGAAGTGAGAAACTTGCCATTGAGGCATGCAAGCTTCAAAGTACTGAGGGGGGTGTTCCTAGATCAACTTCTTGGATAATGAGCTGAAGTCGACAAGAAGCGATCCGTCAAAGGAGGGCCTTAATGAATCCCACATCAGTGACACGGAACGGAGCTAATGATTTTAGTGGAGGTGAAAACAATCTGTGAAATATGATTCAGGGTGGCGATCATGGGTGGATGAAGGATAATGTATGGCAGTGGATGGGACACGGTTGACTCTTTCTGAACAACATCTCTTGAACATATAACGACACTGATGCGATGGATCGGTAGCATTACCCCAAATGTGGATGGTTTGGCGAAGACCATGGTGATGAGACCGGTGAATGAAACAACCCAACCCGATGTGATACGGAGAAAAAGTGTCATGTTCAAGAGCGACTTGCTACTATTAAAGCTTTAAGGTTCTCCCAATTTTTCCCCAGTCATTTCTGACCAGTACCTCTTTATTTTTTGTCAAGCTTGAGGAGGATAACATATGCTTGTTCTATAACCTGCCCTTCGGGCAAGCCCATCGCTATTTTTTAACGAGCCTAGCGATAGGGAAACTCGTTCTCGTCTAAAGACAAGTTTGTCACTATTTAATCATTTTAACGAGTCTAACGACAAGGAAAACTCGGTCCTTTTCATTTTTAGAGAGTCTGAAAAGGTACAGAAAGTTAACTCCAAAATTCCTTTTTCGTCATCTAATCCCTTAAGTCCGAAAAAGTATAAAACAATACAGAAGGGATGAGTTTTCGATAACTTTAACGAGCCGAATAAAACAAGCGCTCGACCTTTTTGTGTAATAATCCCTCAGGTCCAAAAGGATTAAAATCTAGAGGAGGGATAGCTCTTCCGGTCCTTTTAACGAGCTGGAAGGCCAAAACTCGGCAAACTTTTCATATTTTATGAGTCAGATGAAAAGAGCTCAAAGAAGACTCATCTTTTGAGGAATGAGTGATAAACAGGGATAGCAGCAGATTCCAGGTACAGGTTGGAATTTTCCAATCACGGCAGTGTCACAAGGATGGCTAGGTGAAATCACTCTTCGCAGCTGTTCCTCAAAATGGGTAAACAATCATATGGAGGTGAACGATTGGCCAAATGAAATGGAGGTGGCAGGTGAAAACACGACCAAGGCTTTTTATGGCTAATAAATTTACGATCAAAATGGTTATTTACCGGGGTATGTTCATTTTTTAATGAGCTTGAATGCTCAACCTTATGTTTATTTTTTAACGAGCATGAACTATGTACTAAAACTTCTCGGATCTCGCTTTTCTATTTTTTAACGAGCATAAATTCCGCGGTAAAACTGCTCGAATATACCAGTCATAAGATAAGAATGTCTCCTGTGAGATAGCTATTTTTTATGGAGCTTTATCTCACGAAGCTATGCTCCTTCTCATCCTTTCTTCATGCAAGTTTGGAAACGGCTAATCCTACGAGTTTAAAGGGTTAGACCTACAGGTTTAAAGGGAGGACCTAAAAATTTAAAAAATAAATAGTCGCCCCTTGCTTGCACTCCAAAAGGTTGCATGCCCCCAGGCATAAGACAGAGTTTCAAGGTTACCCCTACTTCTTTCCGCCAAAACTTTCGTTTCACCGAGAGAGGCATACCTCTTTCTGGTTACCCAAAGATTGTTTTGTTAACACCATCAAACGAAAACATTTCCTCGGCACTGTCTACCAAAGCAGACAATGGTGAATGACCTTTGTCAAACAAGTAACCTTAACAAAAGAATCTTGTTCCAGAACAACCCCTCTTCCATCCATGGACGGGGTACGGACTAGTCATATTCTTTCGCAGAAATTCTATCTTATACCCAAGGTTTCCTCTGCCCGAAGCAGACCAGGATGCATGCCCCCTGGGTTCCAATCCCATCTTTCCGAATCACTCGCACTCATCGGGAAGGAGGACTGGGGGTGGAGACATTTCTTGAGTAAATAGACCATTGAGGGTTGGTATGTGACTATTTGCGATGCGTGATCCCGGAAATGAAAGTTGGTCTACGAGCTTGACCATTCTTCCTTCGTGTGGAAAACACATTACTCTAAAGAGTGAGGAGACTATAGCTCCCATGCAATATATATAGTCTCGTCCAAGGAGTAGGTTATAATCCAAGGGTCCTTGAACAACCATCACGTTCATTTGAACGGTCTTCCCTTTCAATGTAACAGGCACATTGGGGAGGATCCCTAATGGTCGACTGGTTCCTTTATCAAAACCCGAGAGATTTCTTATCTCAGGTAAAAGCGCTGGGGAACCCAGTGCTTTCCAAGCAATAGAGGAAAGGATACTCATAGATGCCCCTTCATCAATGATAGTTCCAGCCATTACCATTCTATAAATTTGGACTATGATTCTGAATGGTACACTGGCTGGCAACCGGGGTCTGCCTAGTTGGTTCCAATCAAAGGACACGACCAGGTTGCTTGGTGGTGGGACCGAATACACGGCCGGATATGACCCTGACGATGTTCCTTCCTGCGATAAAGGAATGGGCGCATTGCCCTGATGCTCATCAGAGTCTGTGTTGATGAAAAGAATCTAGATGGTGTCATCCTTATTCTCTTCAGTGAGGGTGTCATTTGAAGATGAATCTTCAGTGACGGTGTCATTTGAGGATGAAACCTCTGAAGGAAGAACCGGGTCAACTGCCGTATCGACCTTTAGACTTTCGTCTGGTCTGGATTCAGTAGGTTCATTTTCAATGACTGATGCTTCAGCTGACCACTTGAGCGGGCCAGCTGTATTTTCAACCAACGAAGGACTTGGCACGAGTTTTTTGTATCCAGGAGGAAGTCTCAACGGTGAAACCGGGCGATCTTCCAAAACTCTCTTCGCCTCGTCTAAGAAGGGACAACGGTGGATGGCGTGATCGCCTTTACACAGTCTGCAGGGGGATCTTGCTCCCCCCCTTTATCTTGAACCTTCACTTTCGCTGGTTGATGGTAAGCATTCAACATGGCTATCAGAGGTTGATGCTCCCGAATTGTGCAACCGAGGGGACCAGTCCCTTAGTATCCGGGGAATACAGGGACAATCTCTATGGAAGTGGTCTCCTCTACATATGACACATGGCGATTTAGGCCCGGTCTATGCTGTGTGTGGATTTTTGTCAGATGTCTTTTTCTTGCCCCCAGTCGCCTTAGGCTCCTTCTTCTTCTTCTCTCTCTTCTTCTTCTCCTTCTTCTCCATGGGAGCTTGGCTTTTGTCGGCTCTACCTTGCGAAGATGAAGGATTGGAGGAAGAGTTATAGGAGGTAGAAGGCTGGTGGGCAGCTCTAGACTCATCTAACTGTTGACTCGACTGTTCAGGAACCATGGTGTTCTGAACTACATTGGTTGAGAATAGCCAAATAGGCAGGCCAATTGTCAGTCCTGGAAGCGACAATGTGGCCATGTGGGGCGCACCAACTTCTCCCCAAGAGGAGAAAGGACTAGGATTTCCATCATGTGGAATTCCTTGGTTGGGGCATTCCATGTTCTCAACCTACAAATCAACGCAGGAATAGGAGGTGATTATGTTCCGTTTAAAATAAATTTTATAACGACGCTTTAGACACAACTTGCTTTTTCACTTTTTAAGAGTCGAGAAAAAGCTAAAGATGACTCTAGTCTCCTTTGATGTTTTAACGAGCCCGAAGTGACAAATGCTCGGATGGACTTTTTCAGTTATAGAGTTTGAAAAAGGCCAAAAGAAACTGCTCTGGAGTTCTAGGCAGAGGGTGTGCCAAACTTTTCGCAAAACCACAGAATACGTTTTACGGTACGGGTGGTCGATCTTCGTGAATGCTGTGTTCACTGCATTGCGATCAGTAGGGCGGTCGACACGATTTCCTATGGATAAAGGCTTTGTTCCTATAGGGGTCTCCCAATATATACGCGACGGTACGTGGGAGCACAAGTCCGTATTGATACTTATCGCTTCACCGTGGAGGAATCACCCAACCACTCAACGCTAAGATATCACGTTTAACGACGCCGGAACACGTCTCTAGCTTAGACCTCTATGTGTTTGCGTTATGTTTCAATGCGTTGTTATGTAAATTCAATTTATTTTAAGGTTGATCTTGTTTAGCAGTTTGCCTTTATGGATCACCACGAGATGTATAATACAACTTCCTAAATGCAGTCTAAGATGATAAGCAAGCTTTTCAATCTTTCAACTTTGAAAATCTTAACTACTGAGGGAAAAGAAAGACAACATCTTTTCACACAGATCATAGAGCACACACTGATGCACTTTTTCCTAAATCAACATGCAAACTGTCATAATGCACATGCACAATGCAAGTATTTCTTTTCTCTTTCTTAATGTTGGTGCGATACAAAAAGAAAGTTGTTGTATAACTTTGAATTCAATTTCAAGTGAAAGTAAACAAGCTTGTCCAAAATCAAAAGACACCTTAAGATTTACTTGTTTCGACCCTAGAAATATATAAATTCAAACCATATGACGAAAGCAAAAGCTCAATCAGCTATGAACAACAAACAAACTAACTCTTAAGATCAGAACGACACTTTATCACAGGTCTAGATCTAAGAGGCCACAACAAGACTTGTTCACTTTTCGTTATGGGAAACTCTAACTGATATAAGAAATACACAAAGAACAAATACAGTTTCTTTATACAACTGAGGCGGAATAGTGGCAAGGAAAGTTAGTTTCAGATAGGTACATTGACTGGTAACAGGCTGCAAAAACAAGGGTGAAAACAGGGCAATAAACAGGAGGGAACCCCAGTAGCACTAGGCAAAACTGGTTCAGCGCAGGTAGTACACTGGCAGTTTGACCTTCAGCGCAGGTAGCCCCTTCAGGAACTGCGCTGAAATGCAGACTGCCTTGACAGCACCTGCACTGAAGAGACAAAATTTCGTTTTTCTCAGTTTCCGGGTCACAGATTGCTCAAAAATTCACAGTTTTTGGCCAAATCAGAAGCTATCAGTCAAGTACACACTAAGGGATGAAAAGGAGGATGAAAAGCTATCACTAAGAGCTATTTAGAGTCCTTGTGGATCAGCTCTTGAAATCATAAACTTGCCCAGAAACTGAGCTAGAGTAGCTGCCCTCTACTTTGCATTTGAAAGATCCAAATGCAGTTCGATTCGGTACTCCATGAGTTTATGAAATGAATAGCAAAAAACACAAACAACTAACAAGATACGATCCCCAGCGGAGTCGCCAATTTTTTGTTGGGAAAAGTATCCAATACGGAATGACCCTATCCCACTATAAGGGTGATAGTACCTCAGCAACAATCAAAGCAAAGCTATTCAAGATTACTTCTTTATGAGATGTAAGAGAGAGGAGGAAGAGATCCACTAACCGTTGTCTTCCACTAATGATTGATCCAATCTTCCCTCTTTGCTGCTTGCTCCCAGCTCCTTGCTCTTTCACTGGCCCAGCTACACCAAGATCATGCAAAATGACAAGAGAGGGAAACTACAAGAAGCATACATTCATAATTGATTCAAGGATTAGAATAAATCAAATATACAAGTATCAATACGCCATTGAGACACATGCATATAGAAGAACTTCAAATGCTTTATTAATGGGAGAAGTAAAGTTCAGGAAGTGATACAACCATAAAAGGCCCAATCCAGCATCACCTCCCAGCAGAAAGAAATCTCCTCTTCACCTCCTTCAAGCAAATCACCCAATAGTTCTATACTCAAACCAACAGCACTTCCTTACATTCACAAGATTCCAGCCTCCCTAGACCTCATGAGAGAGCTCTATATATAGGAGTTTTGGAGAAAGGATGAGTCAGCTTGAGGCTGGCATGAAGCTGACTAGTGTCCTCTCCCACTTCAGTTATTCTTCAGTTCTTGAGTCCACTTGGAGGTTCTTGCTTCCACTTGGAGATCTAGACCCTCTTACTCATCACTAGGCGAATTCTCTGATCCAAGTGTCATTTTGGAAGCTTCCTGGGCATTGACACCTTGAGGAATGACTGTGCCACTTGGCCAAGCTCGCCCAGCACAGGTAGCCTTCTTTACAGTTGACATTCAGCGCAGGTACAGAGTGGAGCAGTTGACATGATCCAGAATTAGCTTGTTTTTGAGTGTTTTCAGGTGGAGAACTGATATTTAGTGCTATGGTTTTGCTGACCATGTTCCTCTAGGGGTAGGAACAACATGTTTAGGGACTTTGGATCCCTTAGATTATTGACATTTCATGCTCCATGTTGTAAGGCACAAAAATGTCTATAACAGTAGGCCGGGGTGAATCCTTGTTCTCCTCTTTCTTTTCTTCCTGCATAGTGTCAGCAAGCTCCTCTATTTGTTCCTATGCAGTCTCTGAAGAACTTACTGGTTCTTGTGTGTCAGTAAGCTCTTGGTCTTGTGCAGTTTCAGGTGAACTTACTTGTTCTTGTGTGTCAGTAAGTCCTTAATCTTGTGCAGTTTCAGGTGAACTTACTGGTTCTTGTGTGTCAGTAAGTCCTTGATCTTGGTCCTGCATCTTCTCTGGAGAGCCTGTTGTTTCTTGTGTAGCAACAGGTCTCTCTATCTGCACTTCTTCTGAAGATCCTGTTGGTTCTTGTGTAGCAACAGGTCTGTTTATCTGCACTTCTTGTGAAGATCCTGTTGGTTCTTGTGTAACAACAGGTCTGTCTGTCTGCACTTCTTCTAAAGGACCTGTTGGTTCTTGTGTGTCAACAGGTTTTTCTGCCTGCATTTCTTCTAAAGAACCTGTTGGTTCTTGTGTGTCAACAGGTTTTTCTATCTCAGAAGAGGATTGTGGGATTTCTATTTTTGCATCAGCAGGCTCCTTTGTTTCATCTACAGCAGCGGAGGCTTCCTTCATTGGTTCTTGTACTACCTTATATCCTGCCTGAGTATATATTTCACCACAATTTGTACACATATATTAGTTATCTTTACTTTTCTATGTTGCAGACGCTACTCTTGCTAAAACATGCAGGCTGAATTCTTTCTGATATGCTTCCCTGACCCTTATTATCTCTTCCTGATAGTCCTGAATCTGAGATTTCAGAAACTCAATTTCTTCCTGTAGGGCAGGTATGGTAGGCTGATCCTGTGGGACAGTAGATTCCAGTGGAGGCAGAGGTTGTGCTTCGTCAATTTGATCAGTATTGCCCACAGGTGGTTCTTGTGTATCACCTGGGGTAGTGGCTATTTCTTGTGTTGCAGCCACTTGGTCACTATCACTCTGGGTGTCGGCAGCTGGTTCTTGTGTATCAGCTGTCTTAAGATATGATGTCACGAAGCTATGAACACTCTGCATCTCAGCCTATGTGGGTGAGGGAGAGGATTTTCAAGGAGTGGTTGGAGTGCGGGTTGTTAAAGCGATGGGTGGTGAACTGGAGGAATTAGGAGATTCAACTACCACCGATTTTTGTTTTGGTAGAGAAGCAAGGAATTGAGGCGTTTTTCTCTTCCTGCTAGCCTTTAAGGTAGGGACAGTAGTCGGGGTAGTAGGTGCTTTGGTTGAAACCCTAGTTCTTCTTCTTTTTGCTGGGGTTTTCTTTTCCTGCTGCATTTTTCATTTAAGCTGAGTAATTGGGATATTATCGTTGGAATCATCAGTAGAAATACTGAGTATGGGAGCGGAAGGATTGGTTCTTTTGGGAGATGTGGTTAATTCCGCTGCTGCTTGTTCATTCTCAGTAACATGCAGGGGTGTTTGCTGGGGTTGTTCGGGAATATGCTCTGTTTGCTGAGGGTTTTCCAAAGGGATTTGTTCAGGCATGTCGTCCGTTTGCTGAGGAAGCTCTTGGTCTTGCTGAGGTGTGTCCTCAGCTTGACGAAGAGTTTCCTCTTCTTGATGAGGACCTTCATGCTCTGGCTGTGGAATTCCTTCCTCCGGATGGGGATTAATGGGGGGTGGAGGGTTGTTTAGAGCGAGGGCTCTGTTAATCAGCAATTGGGCTAAGCGATGATGTTTTAGGGAGAGAACTGGATGCTTCGCTTTCATAGCATATCGTGACATATTTTTGAGACAACCCAGCAAATAATATGGCATGTTCAATAATTGACCATTTCTTAAGTGATTTAACAGGACGAAGCCGTGCTGGTAAATTACCTGGTAACGACCTTCGCACGTCAGATATTGCTTGATGAATTCAGCGACTTTTGGCCATGGTTGAGGTAACGACCGTAGTGCTACACCTCTGCCCTTGGTTTCTACTTCCTCGCCTGGTCGGAGAAAGTCTTGCTGTGCATTCAGAATCAGGTGCTTTCTGCTGAACCACCGTGTGCCATTGGCTTGTAGTCCGGTGACTTCAGCTATGATTTCTTCCGTGACTGGAACTTGAATTCCTTGGATGACAGAGAATCCTTCTATCAAATTGCATGCGAATTCCAGGACTTGCTGCTCGTCAAAGTCCGGAAGTCTCCTGAAATACTCTATCCATCCAGCTTGCAAGAAAATTTGGTAAATTTCTGGAAAGAGTTCCAGGACTGCTGTCGTGCCAGGTTCATGAGTAATGAGGGTTCCTCCCATGGCTGTTGTCTCGGTGAATCTTCAGAATTCAGAGCCGAGCTACCGATTTCAACTCAGAGTATACATCGCAAATGGTAACATGCCGTGGCTTTTACATACGACCGGGAGAATTAAGGGTGGCAGTGGTTGGCGTGGTTTGTCATTATGAGAATTGCTTTGGTAATCCCCCCCCTTCCTACGTGTAAATGATATGATTGGGAATGCAATCATTTGATGGACCTATCAACTTTTCCGCATTATCTATTATTTAATGCTCATTCATAAACGTGCGTACCTTCGTATTTTACCTTTTTGATCGCTGCGTCAAAAAGTCTTTTCTTGTCTTCTGTCAAATTATAATAATTACCGCGGATCTGAAAGCACGGGAATATGGGTGATTTGTAATGATAATGACGGGAAGTGATAGTAAGGTGCTGTAATCATCACGAGAGGTGGTATATTTTATCAGGATTTGTTCGTGAGGGAATTTTGCTGGGAAGGATATTTCGTGATCGGGAAGCAATATCGTGGCACCGGGATTGGTGTTGCAGCAACGGAAAATTACCGTTGGGGCAACAGGGATTGGGAAAAAGACGTTTGTGAAAACGGGGAATGTGCCGGAGTAATGGAACTAGTGTTGCAGCAACAGGGATGGTGTTGCAGCAACGAGAAGTGGTGTTGCAGCAACAGGGATGGTGTTGCAGCGACAGGGATAGTGTTGCGACAACGGGAAATGGTGTTGCATCAACAGGGATGGTGTTGCAGCAACGGGAATTCGGAGTCCACATAGTAATTCCTTTTGAGACTTTTTGTTCTCAGCTACTTCCCAATGCTAACACCTGCAAAATACTGAAATGTAATATCGCAATCCTTGGCAGGATTTATTAGTTTCTAAAAAAAAAAAAAAAAAATGTCTAGCCTAAAAATTACATAAATAATAGAAACTCAAGTGCTTTGAGGGACAGCAAGTTCCCCTGGAAAAGAATACTGTTTTATTGCCATGCAAGTGGCTTTAAAGTCCTCTTTGGAAACCGGCCGCTGATATAACCGAAGTCGATAGCCATTCACTAATAGTGGTGTTCTGCTTCCATCAATTGTTAAAAGTCTAACTGTTCCATTTGGGAAAACAGTATCCACCTCGTATGACCCTAACCATCTTGTTCTCAGTTTCCCTTGAAAATTCTCAAAACATGAATCATAAAGTAAAGCCCAGTTACCTTTCTAGAACTGCTTTTTCTTGATGGTTCTGTCATGCCATCTGCTTCTTTGTTGCTGTATCATAGTTGTTTGATGGACGGCATCCAGTCTTTTCTCATCCAATTCCTGCAACTGATGCAACCTGGCTGTCTGTGCATCAGTTAAGTCAAGGTTAACAGCTAAGGCAGTTCTTAAGGTTTTAATTTCAAACTCTACAGGAAAAATAGCATTCTTTCCAAAAACTAATTCATAGGGTGAAAATCCTGTTGTGTTTCTCCAAGTGGTTCTGTAGGCCCAAAGAGCCTCGGGCAAGCGCTGAAACCAGTCCCTTCTATTCTCATTTATCGTTTTTGTTAAGATAGCTTCTATGACCTTGTTGGTGCTTTCCACCTGCCCATTTGCTTGGGGGTGGTATGGTGTGGTCATCTTATGCTTGATATGATATTTTTGGAGCGTATATTTGAAACCATGAGAATTGAAAGGAGGTCCTCCATCAGTGACTAATTCTCTGGGTAGTCCAAATCTAACAAAGATTTCTTCAAACAAGAATGTTAGTACTGCTTCTTCATTAGCTTTAATGAGTGCTTTGGCCTCTACCCATTTAGTCATGTAATCTGTGCATACTAAAATATAAACTCTTTGATTAGATGGAGGATTAATGGGACCTACGAAATCTAATGCCCATTTCTCAAAGGGTTCGAGAGTTACCTGGGGATTGAGTGGCATTTCATCCCTATGGTTGCGCTGGCCCATTCTTTGACAGCTGTCACAAGCCTTCACATATTTTCTAGCATCTTTAAAAAGTGATGGCCAGTAATAACCCATTCTAAGTACCTTGTGAGCTGTTCTTTTATCTGCAAAATGTCCTCCACAAGGACCATCATGACAAGCTTTCAATATATCATAAATCTCATCTTCCCCAACGCACCTTCAGATTTCTTGATCTATTCCTGTGTGGAACAGACACCCGCTTATCCAATTGTACCTAGCACTTTGCTGGATGATCTTCCTTCTTTCCCTGTGTGATAGGTGTGATGGTAATTTTCCTGCAACTAGATAATTGGCAATGTCTGCATACCAGGGTGAGTGAGCAGATACTGCAAATAGATACTCATCAGGAAAAGAATCATCTACTGGAACATTTTCATCAGTTTTTAAATGAGAAAGAAAATCAGCAACTACATTTTCTTTTCCTGGCCTATCTACAATTGTGATATCAAATTCCTATAATAGTAATAACCACCTGGTGACTCGAGCATTTGTAATTGATTTATTCATTAAATACTTGATGGTCGAGTGGTCAGTATGCACAAAGGTAGTATAGCCAGTAATATAATGCCGAAATTTATTAATAGCATCAATAACTGCTAAAAATTCTTTCTCAGTTACTGTATAATTTAGCTCAGCTGGTGTCATGTTTTTGCTGATGAAATAGATAGCACAGGGGAGATTGTTTTCTTCCTGACCCAAGACAGCTCCAAGTGCCGTATCTGAGGCATCAGAGGAAATATGAAAGGGTAATGCCCAATCAGGTCCTTTCAAAATAGCAGCTGCAGACAACTGATGCTTAAGTTTATTGAATGCATTCTCACAGTCATCAGTCCACTTGAATTCAACATTTTCATTAATAATACAAACAGAGGAGAAGCTATTTTAGAAAAATCCTTAATGAATCTTCTGTAATATCCGAAATGTCCTAAAAAACTTCTCACCTCAATTTGTGTTTTGGGGATAGGAAGGTTCTGAATCACCTGAATCTTAGCTGGGTCGACTTGAATTCCTAAAAATGAAATGAAATGACCTAATACAATACCCTGATTCATCATCATATGGCACTTTTCAGTGCTTAAAGCAAGGTGTGCTTCTATGCACCGCTTCAGTACTCTTTCAAGGTTTTGCAGAGCATCTTCAAAGGTCACTCCATAAGGAGTAAAGTCGTCCATGAATATTTCTAATGAATCGTTTAACATATCAGAAAAGATTCCTATCACCGCTCTTTGGAATGTTGCTGGAGCATTGCATAGCCCAAATGGGAGTACTCTGTAAGCAAAGGTTCCCCATGGGCTAGTAAATGTGGTTTTGTCCTGGTCCTGGGGTGCAATCCTAATTTGGTTGTATCCACTAAACCCATCCAAGAATGAGAAGAATTTCTTACCTGCTAAATTATCCAATACTTGATCAATAAAAGGTAAAGGGAAATGATCTATCTGGGTTGCTTTATTTAATGATCTATAGTCTACACATACTCGCCATTTCCCATTCTTCTTTGGTACAATTACGAGTGGGGAAACCCACTCACTATCAGATATTGGATATATAAATCCTGCATTTAAAAGTTTTTGGAGTTCCTCCTTCACAATTTCTCTAAGGTTAGGGTTCATTCTTCGCTGGGGTTGACAGACTGGCCGGGATCCCTCCTTAATATAAATACGGTGAGTACATAATTCAGGGTAGATCCCTTTCATGTCTGTGTAGTCCCATGCAAATGCCTCTTTATTTGCTTGGAGTAACTTTATTAATCTCTGTTTTTCATCATCAGTCAAATAAGGATTTATATTTAGTGTTTTACCAGGTTCAATTTCAATTGTTGTGCTCTTGGAAGGGTTGCCTAATGCTGTCTGGCATAAGTTTTCATCTTTCATATTCTGCTGGGATTCAGGTTCTAAGATTGCAGTGAAGTGGTTAAATGTTTCTGGATTAACCGAAAAGGGTTCAGAAATAAAACTGCTAATTAGTTCATCTTCGGTGGAGTCTTTAAAAGTCAAAGCTTGTCCAATAGTTAATATCGGTTGGGTTTCCTCATCCTCATAGTCTACCCATACAGAATTGTCACTATTAATCATGGGTGTGGCATGAGGATAGAGGGTCAGCTGTTTAGTTTCTTGTCCATTGGAGATGGTCATTGATCCAGATCTACAGCTGATGAAAGCATCTGCTGTAGCCAACCAAGGTCTCCCTAGAATCAACGGATGACCCCCCAACTTTGTTTTAGTTTGTAACACCACAAAGTCAACCGTGTAATTCCAGGATTCTACAGAGATTATAAGGTCTTCAATGACCCCTTCAGGTTTAATCGTAGAACGGTCAGCTAATTCTAAGATAGTTGGAGTTTCCCTGATAAAGTTTTTTAGCTGGAGCAATTGCGTTGTTTCGAGTGTCATAATATTTATTGCAGCTCCTAAATCTACTAAGACTTTAGAGATAAAGGTTTTTCCGACCTGGACCGTTACTGTAGGGTGACCAGGGTCACCATACTTCACAGGATAATCTTTTTCAGTCATTAAGGCAGTTAATTCCCCCATCACATGAACTGTGAGGGGATCTTTAGCCTTCCTTCCAGGCTTTTTTATACAAATGTCTCTAATAGTTCTAGCATATATAGGAACATCCCTTAATGCTTGCAATAATGGGATTTTGACATACAAGTTCTGTAGCTCTCCTAAAAGGTTGAAGGTAGGTTGTTCAGGTGTTTTAGTGAGAGTCAGCCTTTCAGGGAATGGCGGATCTATTGTTTGATCATTATTGTTAGGTGCTGATTCTGCTGTTTCAGCACTATGGTTAGCTGGTTTCTCTTTTCTAGCCTCTTCTTTGTCAGAGTCCGTAATATCATCTATAATGGGTTCGACTATTCTCCCTGAGCGAAGGTGAATATCATTACATTGCAGGGGAGAGATAGGCTGATTTTGAATGTTAATAACTTGCAGGGCTTTATTATTATTTGGATTGGGGTTAGGTTGTACAGGCAGCTGTGGTCTCATTGCCTGGTTATTCGGAGGATTATTAGATGGTAAGGAAAGAGACTATTGTTGTTGAGGAAATGGTATTTGTTGGGCTGCCCAGTTTGGATTCCATTGATTAAAGTATGGTTGCTGGGGAGCCCAAGGATTCCATATAGTAGGGTCAGGAAAAGGAAGATTTGGTTGCTGCATAAGTGGAAAGTTCATTGCATTGAAGGGTGGGTATTGCATTTGGTTCATGGGTGGGTAAAAAGGAGGATTATTATTCCAACGATTGAATGTTGTATTAGAGATCATACCTTGTCTTTGCGGCCATTGCCTCCTCTATGTCATCAGGTACACTGCTTCAGCCTCTTCTTCAGTGGTCTGCAGTGCTGCTTTGATTCCAGGCAGAGAGGGGCATTGCTGTGTTTCATGGTCCTTCTCGCAGATTGTGCATATAGGTATCTTATCCAGTGGGCATTCTCTGAGTGGATGTTTTTCTCTGCATTTTGAACAGAAAATTGCCAGAGCAGCTTTTGCTTCTGCCTGTTTCTTCTTAACCTGCAGAGCATCAATTTGTGAAGCAAAATAACTTAGCATCTCAGTTTTAAATTCTTCTAATAAGTTACCTATCTCAGCTCTTGTTGCTCCTCCACTGGCTGACTTCTGAACTCTTGAATACACATTATCTCTACTTTTTGATCTACCTGCTGCTCCCCTTGAACACCTCATGCAGAGCTTAATAATTTCATCAAAGGGTTCTTTGGAAATGTCCCCTTTCCCAAGCATGTTCAACATGTCCAGGCAGTCATCTCTTACCCCTTTCAGCAGTATGGTCTTCAAAATATCTTTACTCATATTAGGATGATTAGACCGCTGCATATTATACTGTAATCTTTCCACGAAATCTTCCAAATTCTCGTCCTCTTTCTGGACCATTTTAAACAATTCTTCCTTCCTTTCTCTTGTCCGGTAGTAGTCTTGATACTTGGCTAGAAATCCCTCTTTCATCTGGTCCCAGGTGGTGATTGCCTGAGCTCCTAAGCTCATAAACCACCTCAACGCATTCCCTTTTAGTGTTGCTGGAAACAATTTCAGCTTCTGATTAGGACTTATGTAATCATAACTTCTACGCAGTATGTCGAATTCAAAGAGGAATTCGTTCGGGTCTTCAGAGGATAACCCATGAAAATTGGGTAATGCCGAGAGTGGGATGTTTTTCATGGGGGTTGTTCCTCTCGGGAGCTCCCCAATAGGGAATTCCAGGGTAGAGAGTGAGTTTTCCCCTCTTCCTTCTGTTCTGTTATCCTCCATTGGTCTTTTTCCTGAATCACTTGCTTTATCTTCTGTGTCTTCTGTTTCTTCAGGTTCTTCTACCGGTTCCTCAGTGTATTCTGGTGCTTCCGCTTCCTTTCAGGTCCTATTACTTCCTCCGTCTGTTGGTCTGTTTGTGAGGAGTATTGGATTTTAGGTCTCCGGGAACTCGTCCTCTGTGATGTTTCGGCCTTAGAGATGATTTCGTCGATATAAGTCTTTCTTCCTCCTTTGCCGCCTGCAAAATTAGGTTTCTTGCGTCCTCTCATACACCTGTTATTTTCACAAAGAAACCATTAATACTTTTAGAAATCTTTAGTTGACTTCCCCGGCAACGGCGCCAAAATGTTGGCTAGTTGAATTGTTTATGAATTAAACATTCAAGTACCACATTAATGGTCAACCAGGGAAAGTCTTTTTATTCCAAAGGCTACTGCGTACTGTATGTACTTAAATTCTAAAAGCATTGAAAAGCTGTAGTATACGTGATTCTTACGCTATGTCATTACAGTACTTGTTAAAATAAAAGCAATTAATTAAAGCTACAAATCTGGAAAGCAAAGTGATGGATGCTCCGTTGGCAGAGGATCAGGACCCTATCCTCCAGGTGGGGACGTTCAGCACCTGCCCTGTAATCAGATTACTAATGCACACTGCACTCTCATTCACCGGTGAGAAACAAACTCAAGTGATTAATGAAACAGAGTACTAGCAAAACAGAAAATACCAGAGGTAATGCTATAAAATCCAAACAGAGTACCAGAAAGAAACTATTGCACACTTACACACTTGACAAGAAAGTAAATGGGTGAATCTTGTGAGGAAGGTGGGCCCAGTCCCTCTCACAAGATTCCCCAGGAACACGAAGACTGGATTAAGTGCTCAAAACAGTTTTATATTCATCTGCCAAAAAGATTTGAATACAATAAAGTTCAGACTTGCTGATGTTCTCAAGATCTCTTCTTACAGACTGACCATAGACACTGACTAATCCCCTTTTCATGTAGATGTCTCCTCTTTATAGAGGAGACATCTATTACAATAAAGTATTACAGCCCATTCAGTTAACCCATTCTATCAAAAATAAGAATTTCAGAACGCTGTTACAACAGTATGATAATATGTTCTTTCTTGGGTTCTGGCTGTTACACAACTGGTAACTGACTTCGACCGTCTTCTTGGGATCTTCACATTCCTTTGCCGTTTCCCCATGCTGTTCCTGATTTAGGCCATGCTGACTGTGTTCTTCTTGCTTTAGACCTCCGCTTGATTATGTCGCGTCAGGGTTCTTTAAATAGTTGCCATCTGTTATTCGCGGCTGTTACAAAATAGCTTGCTTTAGGTGATTGTTGTTGCTGACTATAGCAACTATGGAGTTGTTGCTTCTGGTGTTGCAACAACTGCATAGTTGCTGTTTCTGGTGTTACAGCAACTGCGTAGTTGCTATTTCTGGTGTTACAGCAACTATACATTATAATTCCTGCAAGCTTAAGGCAATTACTTGACAGTTTAGTCAGCGTTTCCAAGGATAAATATAAAGATATTCACGAATATGCAATGAACAATTAAACATAGATATGCGGGAGGTTACTTCGTACCTTGGGGTAATTATGTCATTATAAAATAAAAGCTTTCAACCTATGACTGCAAAAGGATAATAATACGGCAAAAAGATAAGGTCAAAAATAGGTCAATTCTGAGTCCCAACATTGACATCGCAGAAAGATGGATCTTAAGTGGTCTAGATGGTCATGACACTTAGCAGAATGGGCTGGTAAGTCATCAAGGTAAGGTTGAACAATGTGTTGAATATCATGAAACACATAAGACATTTCTCTCTAGAAGGTAGCGCCAACATTTTTTAAACTGAAAGGAAGTTTTTTGTAGGAAAAATAGCCCCATGGATAGATAAAGGTTGTCTTATGTTGATCAGTAGGTGAGATGTTGATCTGCTTGTAACCAGAAAATCCATCCATAAACGAGAAAATCTCACTCCCAGCACACTCATTGATGTTCTTATCGATAAATCGAGTGGGATAGTTGTCTTTTGGACGTGCGCAATTGCTATTGCAGTAATCAACATAGATGCAAATTGTGGCCTACGTTTTAGCAATAGGGGAAATTTTAGACACCCAATTAGTCAATGGGATTGGATAAACAATTCCAACTTTTAATAGTTTCTCAACTTTGGCCTTAATTGCAACAAACTTCCAAGGATGCATAGGATGAAGGCATTGACGAATAGGCTTTTCACCAATATAGGTAGGTATTTCATGCACCACAATTGTTGGATCAATACTAGGCATTTCCTCGTATGAGCACATGAAGACATCTCAAAATTCTTTGAAAAGTTCAGTGTAAACCCTGATCTCATCAGGAGAACAGGAAACCGCAATATGAATGTTCTCAACGATTCCAGGTTTAACGGAAATGTCAAGAGGCATTTTTATAGTAATGTTTCCCATATTACCCTTAGGCAGGACTTCGTGCACCAAAATAGGTGTTTGAAGTTGATGTGTTGGGCAATGAGAAACAAACTCTTGAAGATGTGAAGGCATCTCACCAATGTTGGGAAGAAATGAAGAATGATCATGGAGGTCGTTCAAGGAGTTTTGTCCAAAGACATAACCTCAACGACACTCTCATCGATGGGGAATGTCTCGTTCAAAGGATCCGAAGAATCCCATGAACCAAGCCAAGGAGATGGCACATAAGTATCGAGGTTCATACTAAAAACAACATGACTTTTTGAAGCAGTCGTTGAAGCCAAGACAATCTCTTGATAAGCTTGTTCTAGTGGACTTAAAGGCATAAAATTACCAAATGTATTAATTTGATATGGAGTAGGAATAATTGAAGGATATGTAGAAACAAAGGTCATATTGATCGAAGTGATATTTAGAGGTGGGAGAGAAAAAGTGCCCATTAAAGAATTGTATTTGGAAAGGCTTGCCCCCACACTCTCATAAGTAATTTCAGTATTTCCCACACATGGGACATTTTTGTTCAATGTACCGAAGAGAAACAAGGTAGTTGGTCGACGGTGACAGTTTTTCCTTTGCGAGGAAAACGAAGCACCCGGAACAAAGAAGAAACCACACAAAACATAACTTGGGTCCAACTTTTCCCGAGAATAAGGTTGTAATTGAGATTTGCATCTACAACTTCCACTTCTAGCTCAAAGGTCTTTCCTTCCAATGTGATAGGAAAAATTGAGAGAATACCATATGGACGGGAGCCTCTGCCATAAAATGCCTCCAAAGTGTTTGGGGATTGATTGAGAGGATTAGAGTGAATGGACTTTCGACACGAAACAAACATGACATAGGTGGAATCACCTTCATCGATAACAGTCTGATGGATCGTCTTTCCTTTAATGATAACTTGAATCAGAAAAGAAATATGATGAGGAAGATGAGGAACGTGGTTTTCAAGATCAAAGGTAATTAAACTCGAATTGGCAGGATCAATGGCACCTATAGAAGACAACAAAGGTTTCCGATGCATTGGACATGTTTGGAGAACCTCAAAATCAGACATCGTCGAAGCCTCTTGAGATAAATCTTCAACAATATTATAATGTTGTGTA
Source organism: Pinus tabuliformis (assembly GCA_031772625.1). NCBI lineage: Eukaryota > Viridiplantae > Streptophyta > Pinopsida > Pinales > Pinaceae > Pinus > Pinus tabuliformis. The sequence goes on from CM062819.1 coordinate 1,033,688,077, forward strand.
GCTCTAGAATTCGGATTATAAGATGATTTTCGAAGCACACCTTTGAGGAGTGGTTGGATTATGAATTCATTGGTAGGATGCTCAATATGGAGTGGACCGGAATTGGATGGAGTGGAAGTAGAAGTTATACTAGTGACTTCTTTATTCACCATCCTCTTTTGTGGGTTTTGATAATCCTTTGTTCGATTAGAGATTGAAATTGGTGATGAACCTTGCATCATGAAAACTTTGGAATGAGAGGAGGTAGAGGATTGCGGTTGTTCTACCAACTGTATCTACTGAGATGGAAATGGTTCTTTAAAAACAACTGGACTCCCTTTCAATAAACATTTAACTTCAACACATCGGGGATAATCCTTGGTATAATGGTCTTCCTCATAGATGAGGCAACGATATTTCGAATTTCACTTGCAAGCATCATCAATGGATGATTTGGGTGGATCCTGTTTCAGGGTATCGGTTTTGGCTTTACCTTTACCCTTTTTCTTACTTTTGAGGCTTTATCTGATATGGTAGACTAAACAACATGAACCTCAGAGGTTTCACCAGGATTTGACAATTTTTTCGAAGGATGGTTGGAACCAGTATCCGAAACAGACTTTTGCTTCAAAGAAGTCTTAGTGGAGGTCAGGGACACTAATCCAATTATACCATCAATAGGTTGTACATAAAGAGACTTTGAAGTTTATAGATCCGAAGATGGTCTTGGAGCATTAGGAAACATCTCATATAACGTACCATATTGGGAATAAAATAAGCCTAGATACTAGGCATGATAAATAGCTTGGTCCTCGGTAATGAAACCACCCATCACTATTTCCTTAGCAATATTGTTTACAAATGATTTTGTGAACCATTTGGTTAACAAATCATCAGGAATATCGAATTTGATGAGGTGATGCCTACATCTCCATTCGTGGATATGATCAGAAATGTGCGTCATGGTATCTTTCTTAAGAGATCATGTTAGAAAATGAGTGTCAATTTCATAACGAATTGGAAACTTGAAGCGGGTGAGGAAAGCCATAGCTAAAGACTTAAAGTCAACATAGGTACTTCAACGTAACTCGACATACCATTTTTCAGAAACACTTGTTAATTTTCTTTGAAAGAGGCGAAGACAGATATAATCGTCAACATAAGAATTTGAAGAGCACCATAAGTGATATGTCATCACATGGGCTTGTAGGTCCTCTTTACATTTTCCTTCGAATTTAGGGAAACCACTTGGAATTTTAGTTGGAACTAGCTGCCAGTAAGGCGAATTAAGTATAGCATCATTTGTAAGCCTCGGGACATCAGGAAGTTCCAACGTGGTTGAAATTGCAATTATGGATTAAATGGTAGGTAGGGCCTTTGAGGAGGCCCAAACTATGGGTTCCAACCTTGCTGGTAAGGATTCTGCCCCCAAAGTGGAGGATTTTGATCATACAGGATTTGATTTTTCCCCCACTGAGGGGTACCTTGACCATAAGGTGGATTTTGTCCAAGGTAGGTTTGATATTGACCTACCACAGGCTATTGATAAGAAATATATGTGTATATGGGTTGTAAGGTTGTTAGACTTGTTGACCCTGGACTTGAAGAGATTGACCTTGCTGTTGCAGGGGTTGACCTTGTGTTTGCAAGGGCTGACCTTGTTGATATAAATATTGAACTTGTTGCTGTAGAGGTTTGCCTTGCTGCTGCAAATGCTGACTTTTTTGCTGTAAAGGTTAACCTTGCTACTGCAAGGGATGGCCTTGCAAACACAAAGGTTTAGTAGGTTGTTGAACAAACTAAGTTTGTTGCTGCAAAGGTTGTTGATACTGCTGCAAAAGTTTCCCTTACTGCTGCAAAGGTTGTTGGATATTTCTTTGGGATATACCCTGAGGGTATTGGTAATTTACGAATTGAATCTGACCATATCCACCAGGAATCATGGATTGACCAGCCTAGACATCAACACCTACTTGTGGAATGTAAGATGGATTGACCAAGGCTTGCGAACCATATGGGACATATGCCTGTTGGAGTGGAATCTGAGATGTATAAGGCTATTGACATTAGATATTACCCGACCTGGATGGACCAACAGGGTTAGGAATACCAATAGAATAAGGTTGATTGACTCCAACCATGTGAGATTGCAATCCACTCACATGGGTTTCACCTGACATGAGAGGAATGTTTGGATTTCCCCCCCCTAGGCAGTGGCAAATTCTATCCTCTTAATGGAGGGGTGGAAGAACTGACTGAAAGATGACCTAAAATGGTCGGTTGTACCAAAATAGATAGTAGAAACAATGGTACAGGTTGCAATGGGATCGTAGATTTAATAGGAACGAACATAACAATGGTTTGTACATAAATTTGAGAGGTTGCATTTGGAATAAACAGACCAGTAGTAGGCATGGCATTTAAAGACCAAATGTGATTTTCATACAAGGATTAAGCACAAGGAGTTCCTGAAACTAATTGGGCTAAGGTTGTATAATCAGGTGGAAACATAGCCCCGTTGGTTTTAGGAAGTGTGTGAGATGGGACTCTTCGCGTAAAAGGAAAACCTTATGTAGGAAATTAATACCCTTATTGATCATTGACATGAGGAGTATGAGTAGTGGAAACTTCTGAATTATCTGGAGAAGAGGTTGGGATCTCACCCTCTAAATCCATGGGTGGAAACAGTTGGCGAGGAGGAATCTGAGATGTACGAGGAGATAACTCCAAAGGAACACTAGGCTGATCGTAAGGATTGTAAGGATGCTGAGGAGATATCACAACAGGATCAAATAGCAGATTCAACAGATATAAGACAAACCTTTGTGGACTCTTAGGGGCTTATGGATCATATTCTTGAGGTGAAAATGAATCCGAAGGTGGTGGATGGGAATAAAGGCGTTGAATGCTCAGGACAATCCCCAGTTCAAAACCTTGAGCTTCAATTGAGTGAGGAAGTTCCAGGTGAACTCCTTGTGAAGACCCTTCAGTATTAGACAATGAAGGGGAACTCTGGGGTGAGCTCAATGATTCAGCCACGATGACTTTCTCTTAAGAGTACAAGAAAGAGAGGAGATTCATTGAGGGTTGATTAAAAATAAAATTTACAAGGATTTACTCAATATTGGGCCAAGAAGCAACTACATGGGTTCGACATGAGGTCGTTGGTAGTTAATTTTATTGACATGAAATAAAAATAAATAAAATGAGTAAAATCCAGGCAATAAGGATTACCAAGTATCCGTGAACCATAATATATGCCCCAACCAAAATCAACGATTTAACATATGATAGAAAATCTCCCTTAATGATGTGTTCGATGTATCACGTTTACAAGGTGGCTGACTCAATTACATGTGGCTAAAGGATAGCATCCTAATGGGGTCTCCCAATATATACTCGATGGTACAGGGAGCACAAGTCCGTGTTAGTGTTGTCTAATGAAAAATTGTTCAATGAGAGCATCCCTATATACTTTTCATACTAAAGTGCCTCCAATATACCTGAAAGTACTATATACTTCCATACTGGGACGGGATTTCACCCCTGGATACAATGCAAGCAGTTAACAACAACTGCTATGTTTTAAGACGTCGGAACACGTCTCTAGCCTAGACCTTTAAATATTTGCTTTAAGTGACAAATGCTCCTTAACTTAATTGAGGTAAATTTTAAGTTTAATCTTGAATTAAGTTTTAGTTTTGAGGGCTCAATGATGCCGCTTGTTCCTAGAATGCAATTAAATGATGAAAATGAAACTTTTCATTCGATGAAAGCTATTATAACAAAGTAAGAGAAACAACCAATCAATGCATCAAACAATCCACAAAAGCATCAATACAATTGTTTCAATGCAATATGTAAAAATGAGATCTAATCTTTCATTCCACTAACAAATGCAATGCCATAGAAATGAAAATATTTTTCTTTTAACTAAAGATGCAATAATGGTTTCTCTTTCCCTTTAATGCAATTGATGCAAACTAGTGCAAAAGAGAAAAAGAAAATGCAAACAATTCACTAATGATGAAAATCTCATTCACTTTCTTATTTGAATGCAAGAAATGTTTTGAAAATAATTCAATATACACACTTTCACTTTCTGAAACACAAGAATAACAACAAACACTTTCTTTCAATTCAATTAAAAAAAAAACAATTTTATAATCTATTGCTTGATAACGAAACTAAAGTGACTTTGAAAGCATGTACTTGATTCGACACTAATAAAAACAACTTTATACCAAAGAACCAAAAGTGACCTACAGAAGATGTCCAAACGCAAAAAGAAATTTTTAACAAAGGTAACTAATATCTGAAGAACAGACCAAAAAGTGAATGAAGGGTGACCTAGAAACCCTAGGAACCCTAGAAAGAAAATCAAGCTCCGGACACACTTAAACCAAAATAAGAGGCAATTGTAGTAAGACAAACATGTGAACCAAGATAATGACACTATAATCACATTGAAAAACCACTACTAGAAGGAAAAATAATGAAATCAAGAAGAAAAATACTAATTTTCTTTAACCTCTGGGATCATCGCACCTATCATAAGCAAAAAAGCGACAATCGTGACTATAATTAAAACATCCACGATGTCATTGCGACTCTCAAGGAGAAAACTATGATGGTCGAGAAAGATGAGATAAAACCAAAAAATATTCAAGATCATCAAAAACTAAGAACCTTCAAGCAATCATCAGTAAGTGAAAAAAGTTATAAACAAACAAACACGCCTAGTTGGTCAAACTCAACAAAAATGAGGGATGAAGGATTGAATGGAAAGGATTATAGTTTCCCTAGTGGAGTTGCCATTTTGTTGTCTAGGTAAATCCTCTCTACAGACAAAGACGATTCCTCTGGCCCAATGAGTGGGGCTAGAAACCTAAGTGAAAATCTATTAGACACTTTCCTAAGTTACAATTGAAATGAGAGACGAAGAAGATGGCCTACCTCGTTCTGATGCTATCTAGATCTCCTTTATTGAAAATATTGAATCACTAGAATTGTGGGCTTGTTCCTATTGCTCACAACATTTATGCACTTGCACAAGAGATCAAGACAGAACAAGGCATCTAAATACAAATAGCATACTCAAAAGCAACCTATGTAAATGATCAAGGAATGTTAAGATAGATGATACATGAGCATACACATCAAAGGAAAATGAACCAGTAACTGTATATTAATAGAAAAGAAGGGGAAGCATGCAACCAAGCCTTGATGTTGATAGGCTCTCCTTGAATGAATGTCCAAGTCTAAGCTAGGCTCTGCAAGCACTCCTTCTCCAAGCCAAATGAGTAGCATATAGGCACAATATTAGCATAAGGGTGCAAATAGACATAGAACAACCATTTGGGAATGGGAGAGGATGAATATATAGGACAGGAAAGAGAGTTAGGATCTCTCCAAAGATAGGAGTAGGCCCTCATCTCAAGGAGGTAGCTCATAGGGATAATACCAAGAGACCAAGTTGGAAGAACTTGACCTCATATACTTAGAACAAGCTACAGTTTGCCACTCTAGAAGCTTCTAGATCATGAAACTTCTCATCCTCTTTGGGAAAATTGCCTTTTTGGGATCATCGCGGGTATATAAGTAAACAGAGAGATGCCATCATAGTTCGAATATAACAACACGATACCATCATGGTTTTTAGTATCATAAGAGTGATGATTCTCAAATTAGGGTTTAAGATCTATTTCCTTTAGGGGAAGCTCAAGGCATTTTCCAATTAATGTCTTAAGGAGGATCTAAGTAGCATATATGAATGAGTACACTGCATAATGGTCATGTTTAAGGAACTTCGAGGTATGTCATAGGGAAGTGCAGGAGGTGTGAAAAAATATTGTGTAACAGGGAGATACATCCAATGTTTCCTCATGGGAGGCATATAGATTAATTTTTTGATTGTCACTATGTACCCAGGAGTCATGCAAAGGGCCCGACTATACAAAACAATTATTTTGATAGGCTAGAGACATGACATATAGGCACAACAGTGTTGCAGATATGTAGGATTCATGCCTTCCACCATATCACTGGATGATTGATGATGCTGGTGGAGAGTGTGCTGGGAGGGACCTACTATGGGAGGGCCCAAATGAAGTTTTCATTGTTGAAACAATAGTTGACATTACGCAGGTAGAGGACCAATGAAAATTGTTCATTTGGAATAGTTTTATGCTCACTCTTCTTTGGGAATATCCCCACTATTTGGCCTTGTTATCACTGTAAAACTTCCTTAAAAAATTTGGACAACTTACATGGTTTCTCAATTCTTGTATCAGTCATGGTCAAATCATGATGAAGTCATTTTTATGTTTTAGAGTCTAAGTCATAGGGTTAGAGTCTCATGTCCATCTTCAAATAAAGTTTGACAGCCTCATTCCATGTCTTAGAAGCCTCACCATGTGTTTATAAGTCATATCTCACATCATTTTGGAGAAATTTTAAAACTAGCTATGAAATTAGTGTTTTCGTAGCGCGCTACGAAACCCCTGTAGCAGCCTGTTTTAGCAGAAAAACTGTTTTTACTAGTTAACTTACAAAAGATTTCCTGAGCAGACGAGAACTTAATTTTGCAAATTGAAAGAGGCTTTTCTTCCTAACATGATGCGCTACAAAAAACTCTTTCAGTTTCTTCAAATTCGTTCTGAGGTGGGAGGAATTTATGGTTAAACTTGCGCTACGAAACTGCTGAAAGTCAAGCTTTGTCTACTGGTTTTAGCAGTCTTTTTCAAGATCAGTGTTTGGTTACAAGAAGACGTATTTTGGAATTCTGAGAGAGGTTTATCTTCATAAAATGTCCGGCTACAATAACCTATCTCACTTTATTCATAAGTGTTTTCAGTTGGGATATACTAAGCTTTCATTGAGACCCTAATTTCAGAAAACGGATTTTTCCTGTTTGCCACGTGTTTTTCAAGGACAGTTTGTGGACAGCGGGAGAAATTTTTTCAAAAACCAGGAGAGGTTTTTGTTTTGGAAAACATGGGCTACAAAAACCTCCTTCAGTTTCATAAAATGTGTCATGGATGAAGAGATAAAGGCTCTGTCCCACGTGCCAATTTTCAAGGATCTAAACCTAAAAACAGGGAAACATGTTCCCTAATTTCTAGGGTTTGTCATCAGCAGTTGGGTGACCACGTGGGAGGCTTCATCAAATTAGACTTCGTGAGGTTTCAGCTGTCAAAGAATGCTTTAAATGCTTAGATAAGGTTGTTGTAATCATAATAATGAGTTACACTCCTAGTTGTATTAGGTCACTAGCACTCCTAGTTAACAGCTAGTTCTAATTAATGGTTTGTTTTATGGTTAGAATAGGTGTCAGTGATGGCAAATTCGAATTCTCTTGATGAGGGATGATGGAATCCTAATTGTAAATGCTTTATATAGAGCAAGAGGTCGAATTAGAAAAGGGTTGGAAATTTTATGAAAAAGCTGGTATTTGGCCTATGTTAGACTCATTTTCAGTAATATACATGCTGAACTTTACTTCTCAGGATTGATGAAGGATTTTTTATGTTCAGAATATGTGATGTTGTCCTTTTCTTAATTCTTACAGTGGTATGGATGTATAATCACTCAGAATTCACTGAATGTGCTCTGACTTCCTGTATACATTTATAAACTGTGTGGTCCCATATGAGTTTATGTTCTGAATGTTTAAATGCTGAATGCCCTGACTTCCATGTAACGTTGAGTTCATTGTTATATTGAGGTTTTGTTGACTCCATAAGCCCAATGGATAGTTTTGTTTAATGTGTTTCCACCATTCATATTTTTCATAGTTGTTCTACAAGAGTTAGCCATCTTATCTTTAATCAAAATCATTAACCCATCAAGAGAGAGCCCTCTCAGGTTGAGGAGGCTAAGCCTCAGCCTAAAGTCGGTTTGAAATAGTTACTTGAAGTCTTCCTGGTCTACAGCCTTCCAGGGCCTGATTTTGAGATAACATTTTGGTGCGTCTGCCGGGAGCCTGAAGTCTATTCATTCCCGAAATTAAGAGGTTGAACTTCTGAAGGTAGCAGGAGCTCAGACATCTATTTGAGGCTGCAAAACTACCTTGGCGACTCCACACATCGAATAAGAAATTGGAAGGTGACTCCACTGCTAGAAGATCAGTAGCTTGATGAAGTTTCAAGATGAGTTCCACTGCAAGAATGAATGCTAGGTATGCTCCTATGAATTGGTCTCATATCCCTGGTTTTCCAAATCCTATGCCAAAGGTTGATTGGTTAGAGGATCTTCCGATATTCAATGATGAAAAGAAAGACAATGCCGCTCTTCATTTGGTTAGGTTTCATATGCATGTACGCAGTCTTAAGGTTCACTTTCCTGAGGATTGTCTCATGAGGATGTTTATGACCACTTTAGAAGGAAAAGCATGGTCTTGGTATAAAAGTTTAGAAAATGGTTCATTATATTCTCTTGCTGATTTCCATGATGTGTTCTATGACATGTATAAAGAGTGTCATCCCTCCTTATTGCTGGTCAAAGATTGTTGTAAACATTCTACGAGTTTTATTCAATATTTGGAGGATTGTTATGATGATGATGAATTTATGGATGAAGAAATTTTAGAGGCTCTTCATAACAATGCATTTCAGCACCAAGAAGAAAGTATAACATCTCATGAAACGCAGCATGAAGATCGGCAGGGGTTTATTTGTGAAAACCATGTTTCATCCTTTGATATGAATGAAAAGATGCAGCAGATTTGTCAGTCTTTTGATCATAAAGAATATGAAATTGATTGCAAACACCAAGAAGAAATACTGGAAGAAATTTCTTATAATCCTTAGGCAGAAGAAAAAGTTGTTCATTTTTGTGATTCCTTGCAGCAGCTTACATCAAAGAATGATCACAATAGTGAGGAAAATTACATTGTTTGTGGGCATCATGCAGAAAGGCAGTTGGATAGTACATCAAAGGGGTCTTGTGTGGTTGAAAATCAGTTGTCTGAAGATTTAGAGTGTTATGATGATCATCAAAATAATCATGTCTTCTTTGACCCTATAAGTGAATACATGGCAAAGTTTTGCACACCAGTATTTCATTTTCATTTGCATTATGAAGATCAGGTACATTATAAGTTGATTTGGTCATCTCACTATCATGGTTATTTTGAGGTCGAATGCAGTCAAGAGCCTCCTATATCAGAAAGGACAATTGATTGGCTTTATTGGAAGTTTCATGTTCCTTGAGTTACAAGTGGAGATTGCAGCTGATAGGGTAGGTAGGAATGTGCAAATAAGATCAGGGTAGGTTGACTGAGCATCTATTTTAGTAGGTACAGTTTGAATTCTTCTTACAAAAAATCATTCAAGGCTTGAGGAGCAAATTGGGCAGAAGTTCAAAGTTTTCTTCTAGAGGATGGATAGCGGCACTGGAGCTACAGGTTCTTAATGTACCACAAGGGCACACTATCCCTAGTGGAGCCACTGTTATCACTATAAAACTTCCTTAAAAAATTTAGACAACTTACATGGTTTCTCAATTCTTGTATCAGTCATGGTCAAGTCATGGTGAAGTCATTTTTATGTTTTAGAGTCTAAGTCATAGGGTTAGAGTCTCATGTCCATCTTCAAATAAAGTTTGACAGCCTCATTCCATGTCCTAGAAGCCTCACCATGTGTTTAGAAGTCATATCTCACATCATTTTGGAGAAATTTTAAAACTAGCTATGAAATCAGTGTTTTCGTAGCGCGCTACGAAACAACTGTAGCAGCCTGTTTTAGCAGAAAAACAGTTTTTACTAGTTAACTTCCAAAAGCTTTCCTGAGCAGCCGAGAACTTAATTTTTCAAACTGAAAGAGGCTTTTCTTCCTAACATGCTGTAATACAAAAACCTCTTTCCGTTTCTTCAAATTCGTTCTGAGGTGGGAGGAATTTATGATTAAACTTGCGCTACGAAACTGCTGAAAGTCAAGCTTTGTCTACTGGTTTTAGCAGTATTTTTCAAGATCAGTTTTTGGTTACAGGAAGACGTATTTTGGAATTCTGAGGGAGGTTTCTATTCATAAAATGTTCAGATACAATAACCTATCTCACTTTATTCATAAGTGTTTTCAGTTGGGATATACTAAGCTTTCATTGAGACCCTAATTTCAGAAAACGGATTTTTCCTGTTTGCCACGTGTTTTTCAAGGACAGTTTCTGGACAGCTGGAGAAATTTTTTCAAAAACCAGGAGAGGTTTGTGTTCTGGACAACATGAGATACAAAAACCTCCTTCCTTTTCGTAAAATGTGTCATGGATGAAGAGATAAAGGCTCTGTCCCACATGCCAATTTTCAAGGATCTAAACCTAAAAACAGGGAAACATGTTCCCTAATTTCTAGGGTTTGTCATTAGCAGTTGGGTGACCACGTGGGAGGCTTCATCAAATTAGACTTCATGAGGTTGAAGCTGTCAAAGAATGCTTTAAATGCTTAGATAAGGTTGTTGTAATCATAATAATGAGTTACACTCCTAGTTGTATTAGGTCACTAGCACTCCTAGTTAACAACTAGTTCTAATTAATGGTTTGTTTTATGGTTAGAATAGGTGTCACTGATGGAAAATTAGAATTATCTTGATGAGGGATGATGGAATCCTAATTGTAAATGTTTTATATAGAGCAAGAGGTCAAATTAGAAAAGGTTTGGAAATTTTATGAAAAAGCTGGTATTTGGCCTATGTTAGACTCATTTTCAGTAATATACATGCTGAACTTTACTTCTCAGGATTCATGAAGGATTTTTTATGTTCAGAATATGTGATGTTGTCCTTTTCTTAATTCTTGCATTGGTATGGATGTATAATCACTCAGAATTCACTGAATGTGCTATGACTTCATGTATACATTTATAAATTGTGTGGTCCCATATGAGTTTATGTTCTGAATGTTTAAATGCTGAATGCCCTGACTTCCATGTAAGGTTGAGTTCATTGTTATATTGAGGTGTTGTTGACTCCATAAGCCCAATGGATAGTTTTGTTTAATGTGTTTCCAGCATTCATATTTTTCATAGTTGTTCTACAAGAGTTAGCCATCTTATCTTTAATCAAAATCATTAACCCATCAAGAGAGAGCCCTCTCAGGTTGACGAGGCTAAGCCTCAGCCTAAAGTCAGTTTGAAATAGTTACTTGAAGTCTTCCTGGTCTGCAGCCTTCCAGGGCCTGATTTTGAGATAACAGGCCCTCTTGTTTAGATCCTTAATGGGGGAGCACAAGAGGCCAGGATGCGCCACTGGGGGTAACTACTAAGATGAGGTGGAGGAGGTGGAGTCAGACGATTTTTCTAACCTAATTTTTTCACTCGGTTGGACCAGAAGCCACTATACATAGATGACTATCCATATAGTGTCATGAACTATCAGGGGGATCATGACATACCACTTCCACCCGGATGAGCATGTGGCCCATATGGTATGTGGAAGTGGCTATACATTTGATGCATTTATTGTTTAAGAAATATATGTATGTGGTATTGATTTCTAAATTGTTTGGTATGAAAATATAACACCAATGAGGCCAACAAGATATACGTGATGGGCCACAGCGCCAGGGGCTATAGATCAAGGTGGTACCTCATCATAATTGAGGCTAGGTGGTGAAGCTCTAATGGAGGATCCCTGACATAGATGTGATGTACTACTGATCAAGGTTACATAACATGGGTGGCATGAGCTAGAAGATCGATATATAGATGAGTGTATGGGTCCTCCCTTGGGGTGGTAAGGAATCATGCATTGCATTGTGATGGATCTTCAAGAAATACGAGATCTAGAGGCTGGGGGGTGGAGCTATTGGCTTAGGAGCTTCTAGATGATAATGATTAGGCATAGGGACATGTGGGTCCCCATTTGTTTTTATGATAACATGCAAACAAAAATTTTAGATATATTTATAGTGGACTCAAAACACAATAATCGATACATATTTATGATTATGCATCTTTTCGTGATGATTGTGGTTTACAATTTGTTTATGGATGTATTCTTACATGTGATAAATTACATTTTAGAATGTTATTTGCAATGGTATCTACGCAGTGATTCTAGGCTCTAGGAACATGATTGATTGAAATGGATTCAAATTTTCGAGCAAAAAGGTTAAATCATAGATATTTTCTAAATAGAACAAAATTATGCACACGATAAACACCCTTCAATTGCATGATAAGTATCAAGGAATTAGGAAAAGCATGAAGGTGAAGGTTCTAATGGTCAAAGGAATTGGCTAAAAAACATATCACAACATCATATTCAGCCTGGCTATTGGTGGCAGATTCAATGCAGATGTCGTTGGAGTGGACTAATGAAGGCAAGAGGGTGAAAATGACCCAAGTTTTCGAGGCTAGATTCTTGGTGAAGCGACTCTCACCATCGGAAAAAGTAATATAAGGTGTTGATGATGGATCCATATAAAATATGCAAGAATAAAATGTGTAAGAATGTGGGGGATGCAAAATACCTAAATACAAGAAGAAAGAAAGAGATGCATGCATTTCAATGGGAAATGTTATGGGTAAAATTTCTTGAGGTAGAGTGCATTTCGAGGATTGGGAAGAATGTTTCCTTCTCGCAACTCTAAAACCCCCCTTGCCCAAACACTTATGGATGATATAAGGCATTAGTCATAATGATTTTAACTTCCCACATCCCAGGACATCATGAGCTTGGTCATACACAAGAACAAGGTCACCTTCATGGAAGGCGCGATGGTGAAATTTGTGGTCATACTGAGCTTTGGTGCGCTTTTTGGCCACTTCAATGGTTTGCAATAAAACATGATGGTCTTCAATGGTACGTTCAACCATGATAAGTCATTGTTCTAAAGGTTGGGTGTCCAGGAGCAGTTCGACAGCAAGGTGAAGGCAAAAGATTTCACACTTGTTTGGTAAAGCTACCTCCCCTCCAAAAACAAGGTGGAAAGTAGTGAATCCAGTGGCGATCTTGAAAAACATTATATAGTCCCACAAAGAAAGGAAGAGCATTAAATGCCAATTTTTATTGTGTTTATTCACTGTCAGCTGAAGCATAGTCTTAAGGATGTTGTTGACAAATTCAACTTGGCCGTTTCCTTTGGGATAATTAGACAATGAATATTGGTGTTCGAAGCCCAACACAGAGGATATCTCTCACCATATCTCATCTTCAAAGTGTCTCCCATGGCCAGAGACCAATTTTTTTGGAACCCAAAATCGATCGGTAATAGGTTTAAAAAAGAAGAGGGTTATAATATCCATGGTATTATTGAGCATTGGCATGGCTTCATCCCATTTGGTAAAATAACCGACAAGCATGATAATATACTTGTCATTATTAGAAGATGGGGTTGACACTCCATGAAGTCAATAGCCCATTACAGAAAGGATCGACTGCAATAATGGGATGGAGGGGAGTAGGTGGAGCTCACGCCCTAGGGGTGTATAACTAGAAATTGGGATAGTGTTTCACTGTCTCAATATAATCACTAAAGAGAGAAGGCCAAAAGTACCTGGCACACATGGTTTTTTGGGCAGTGACCATTTTGGAGAGGTGACTACCATAACTACTATTGTGGCAGGCATTGAGAACATTCTCAGCTTCAGCATGGGTGAGACAACGACGAAGTACAACGTCGACGCTGCGATGATAAAGGTTGTAACCAATGAGGAGGTAGTGAGGGGCTTGATGTCGAATATATCATTGATCATCATGAGTGAGGTGGGGGGTGAATTTATAGGTTTTCTAATAGGTAAGGATGTCACCATACCATGGATCATTTAAGGTAATGGAAAACAAGTGTTCATCTAGAAGATCATCATGAATTGACAAACTAGGTGCACCAGTGGGAAATTCAAAAATGAGTTTAGCGAGTGCCAAAACTTTCTTACTCTTGGGTGTGAAAAATTCCAGACCAAATTCTTGAAGGATAATGATCCAGCGGGCATACTTCCCACTAATGATCTATCGACTCAACAGGAAATCCATGGGGATGGAATTGGTCACAACTTTGGTGGTATGCATAAGGATATAATAAAAAATATTTTGAATAGAGAACACGACAGCTAGCACTATATTTTCTTCATGGGAATAGGACATAAGGGGAAAATTAAGGTTCTTACTGACATAGTATATGACATGCTCAATACTTGTAGAATATTCTTGTATGAGGACCCCAACAACCTAATGGGTGGATGCAAAGATGTACAAGAGTAAATCCCTTTCAAAGTTTGGTGGGCTAGTCAAGGGAGCAGAAGTGAGAGGATGTTTGAGGGCATCGAAAGAATTTTTAGATTGGTCATACCAAAAAAATGGAATGCTAGATAGAAGGAGTCTAAGGAACCCATGTTCCATAGTGGCATATTCAAGAAGAAACCAACAAAGAAAATTAGATTTTCCTTAGAGGCTTTGTAGCTAGAGAAGGGTACGAGGAGGAGGAAGTTGAAGGATGGCTTAAAATTTGAGTGGGTCAAGAGTGATACCATCTTTGGACACAATGAATCCCAAAGTTGGCTGGAAGGAACACAAAAGACACACTTAAGGGGATTGAGGCCAATTTTATACTTGCAACATCGTAGAAACATGGAAGGAAAATCATGAAGGTGTTGCAACTGAATTTTGGAACAAGTGGTGAGATTGTCAAGATATGCAAGGATAATGTGATCCAATTCATGAAAATAGTAGGAAATGGCATGCTAAAAAGTGGCCCCAACATTATTTTAACCGAAAGGCATGACCTTGTAAGAAAAAATTCCCCACATACTAGTGAAAGTAGTTTTAATTTGATCTGCATAACGGATACATATTTGGTTATATACAAAGAACCCATCCATAAAGGAGAGAACCTCATGCTCCACACACTCATTAATGAGCTACTCTATGAAGGTTGTGGGAAAGTCTTCTTTGGGAAAATCTTTGTTTTGATTGTAGAAGTTAGTGCAAACATGGATGGTGCCTTATTTCTTGAGAATGAGAATAGGATTGAACACCCATGTGGTGTATTTAATGGACAAATGAAACCAACTTGCTTGAGCTTATCGATTTTAGCTTTAATAACTTCATGTTTGGAAGGATGAATAGGACTTTACTTTTGGTACATGGGTATGGCATCAGGCTAACTATCGATATCAAGTTCAATAGTGGCGGGATCAATTCCAGGCATCTCATAATAAGACCATGTGAAAACATCACAGAATTCCTTGAATAGCTTGGAATAAGCATCAATTTCTTCCATGGTGCAATGTGCCCCCAGGATAATGTTTTCCTTGATCCCCAATTTATTTCAAATGATAATTTTAATGGTTGGAAAAATGTTAGCCATATCGCCTTCTTCAAAAGCATCTATGTAGGAATGGGATTTTTAAACCAATCGACTTAACCATGAATGAAGTCTTTGGACTCCACAACATATTGGTCATGGGTTTGCTGCAGAAGGAAGTACACATTATGGTGCATATCATCCCAAGGATAATTACGAGTGGTCATAGCTTCCATGATGTCTTTACTAGAATGGAAGATGGGTAAACTAAAGGAAGAAGGACCACATAATGGCGAAGAGCTACCTGAAGCATCTTCTTGAGAGACAAAGTTGACATGCACATCGTCAAGGGTAGATGGAATATCTACCGATGTTGCGACCATGGTGTTCGTTGAAGAAGCTTCAACAAAATCACAATAAGAGACATTAGGGGAGTTACAATGCATAGATCTCATGGGTGACAAGAGGTAGATAATAGGAGCAGTACTGTCCATCATCTCGACATCAGGGGGAGGGATCACAATGGGTTTTTGAGAGACCTCATGTTCTAGTGTAGGAGTGGGACTAGAACCCAGAGGTAGAGGAGAGGTGGACTCACTATGAGCAACCTCTAATTCATGAAGCACTTCAAGTGTACCATGAAAATCATCGAGACGAGGAAAGAGATGAGAATAGTGGCCATAATTATCACACAAAGCACATGGGTGATTTGTGAATAATGATATGTTATTCTTGGCTGACTTACGTATGGTGACATGGACCTTAGGAATGTTAGAATCAGGGAAGGTATCAACGATGAAATCTTTAACATGAGGCAGTTCAGGACAATTATTGGTGGCATGACCTACAACGTCACACAAAGCACAAGGAGGAATAGGCTTTAGCCGCTTAAGAGGACCTAGAGTTGATGGGGGGGCTTGTCTCTAGTTCCCTTTTCCTAGGCTGTGTCCCCCTCGCTAGATGCTTTCGCAACAGGAGTAGGCTCCTGTTGAAGTTGTTGTGGAACTGAAGCAAAGGAAGAGGTAGTAACAATAGGTTGAACTACGGTCAAAGCAGTGTAAGGTTTAAATTGATTGGGTGGAGTGCTTGTAGGAGGATCGATGTATGAGACTGGGATCCCCAAGGTAATGTTTGGAAGACTCAACATAGCCATAAAAAGTGTAGAATAAACTCCAAGAGGTGGAAATAAGAATGATATCTTAGTAAAAAGATAGTGACCTGGAGGAACTTCTCTGAGATAGTTAAGGCCTGAGGGAATAGTTCTGGGAGGAAATGGATTAGGTGAGACACCAACAGAAGGAAAGGGTCCTTTGAGGAGTGGTACTGGGAGGCTAGGTTGAGTTAGGAACAGTAAGTTATAGAGGTGCAGCCTACTATAAAGGCATACTAGACCATTTGTGGGTGGCCTGCAATACTTGGAACATGCAAACATTAGATGAGCTAGGCTCATAACAAGTAGGAAGTGGATCATAGTAAGGACCAAATAACATGGAATATTTGTAGACTCCTCGAGAGACATTGGTGAAGTATGACACATTTGTATTTTCAACCACAAAGGAAATGTTGGACTGAGGTGAAGTCTGCACTTTGGGGTCATAGTACATCAACTAATTGACTGTGATGATATTTATATTAGGGTTAAAGAACATACTACAGTGAACCGAGAATGAAACAAATGACATCGTATAATTATAACTATGACCCAAAAGGATGTTATAGTCTAGGAAATCATCAATGACTTTAATGTCAATACAACTTGTCTTGCCGACAATTGTGATTGGGTAGTTGTGATATAAGCTAATGAGTTATGAAGAATGAACATCCCATGCAAAAATAGTGATGGTGGACGAGGATAGGTCTGGGGAACCAAATTGCTTGCAAACATTAGTGGCCATCACACAGTTGGAGGCACCTTCATTAATGATACACGGCAAAAAAGTGTCGTTTCCAATGGAGACTGGTATTTGAAATGGAACAGATGAGGGCAAGGGAGGAATTTCTGAATTTTCAACGTGAAAGACAATCATCTGATCATCTTGAGGATCCACAAAAAAAAGGTCAGACAATAGATCTTTCTATTGGGATGGGCATGTTTGGATGACTTCCAACATTGACATGGTACTAGGAGACTAAGTGAAGTCATCTACTATGCTATATGTATGGATGAATGAGCGAAGTCATTTACTATGCTATATGTATGGGTAGAAGAATCATTTCGACGTAACAGAGCTTTGGGGATGTTTGGAATAACCTTGACCTTAGGATAAGGGATCTATAAGGTACCACTGGATGATGATAGAGGCTTAGAGGAAACTTTGGTTTGGGACTCAGTTGTTGACTTAGCGGATGGCTTTTGGTATTGGCATGATCGAGTCTGAAGGTTGACTTGCTTGATATTGACCTCATCACAATTCATCATAAGGATTTATTAATCATGGGGACCAGATGGAGGAGTTGGTTGAGATGCCTGACCTTTTGTAGGTTTGGTAGCTATATATCCTTGGTGAGGAAAAGGATTCGCAAGCACTGTTGGTTGAGATGAAGCAGGAGGGGGAGGAGGAACGGTGGGCTATGATCTTCGAGAAGATGCTTGAGCTTCCCATACTTACTGCATCTTCTGTAAAAGAGGACACTCATGGGTATAATGACCATATATGGTGCAACAGGAACAAGTTTTGTTCATATGAAGATCCTTGTTTTTCTTGGGTTGACTACCCTATTGCTGGTTTGCAGGATTAGGTTGAGGACCTTGAGGGCTATTGGTTGGAGGACCCTGGTTGCCTTGATTACCTTGAGATTTCTAGTTCTGATCACCCTTCCCCTTATTCCCATTCTTTGGATTAGGGGGTTTCGGTCCACTCTGTTGAGCATACACTTCAATTTGTGGAGGAGATGGTTGTTGTGGCAGAGGGGGAGAAGGCATGGGGAGTTAGGGCATTGGTGCTGGAGGATATGGAGTGTTAGGCAGTGCATACTAATAATAAGGAGATGGGGATCCATTGGGATAAATAGGTGGTGCAATAGTTGGACCTAGAACTTTTTGATGCGGATGGGGATATGCATATGGTGTGTTGTGACATGGATGAGGGTTTCCTAGTGGATGATTGGGGGAGGGATAGTTCTAAGTGGAACTAGTCCTTCCCTCCAGTGGACCATAAATCATTAGATGTCGATCATATGGTTGATAGTGTGAAATGGTTCCAACTATTCCATCTATGGCATGAGATGCCAACTATATTGACAGTACTAGGCCGAGGAAGATTATGGATGATAGTTTAAACAAAATCTCACTCGATGTAGATTAGATCAAATTTTAAGGCTACTTGGAGTGCCTCTTCCTCAAACTACGGGAAGTGTGATGTGGCATATTTAGCAATGGGAGCCAACAATTATCTAAGGAACCAATCCATATAGACTCAGTCTTCGAAGTCAAGATCTCTACAGATACTCCTACTTCTATGCCATTCCTGAACATGGTCGGAAAGGCAAGTGGCAGAAGTTTAATGGAAAGAAACTAAAAGTTTGGTACTAGTATCGTAACAGAGAGGTAACTAGAAATATGATAGAAATGTTGTGGCAAGAGTCGCAAAACTAGAATGAGTGACTTGGGGCTGATTGACATACCACTTAGCAGTAGCTCTAGTAAGAATGCATTGGAATAGATGAAGATGGATGGAGTCTTCATTAATGGAATTTGATGAAAACCACTTGTGGAATGATGAACATGATTAGTTGGATCTTCTCTAAGTTTACCTTCAAACTTTGGGATGTTTGAAGGGAGTGTAGTAGGCATATCTCACCATCTGAGATTACCTTCAAACTTTGGGATGTTTGAAGGGAGTGTAGTAGGCATAGCTCGCCATGTGGGATCATGCAGAAGAGGATCAATGATAACCGAATAGAAAGAAACAGTGAAAAATATCCAATGCAATAACCCAAATGGAAAGACTTTAATTGAATAAATATTTTATTAAAAATACCTGGTGAAGAAGATCTATAGATGGTTCTTTAAGTCCCCCTCGTTCTTTAAGTCCCCCTCTGAGGGATGAGTCCTTTGATGTCCTTGATGCTTCATAAAATGATATTTTCTCTCAAAATGTGAAAAACCCATACAAAATGTGGAGAACTTGAATGGGGGCACAAGAGAAAAAAGACGATAATGGTGAAGTTGATCATGATCATGGTGAAGAATGAATGAAAAACCCTCCTATTTATAACAAAGTATTGAGTTAATATCGAAAATGGAGAATAATAAAACAATATTAAACAAATCAATATCTAACCGCTTGGAATACTTTAGTATATTTATTGGAGAGGGGAAAGGCATTTAAAATGGTTAAATATATCTATTTAGAAATAATTAACAAATAAAATGATATATTAATTATTTAGTGAGAATTAATAATGGTGTGAAATTGAAATAATTATTAAATAGTAATTTAACAATTATTCCAATAACAGAAATAACAAAAACTAAATAAATATTGTTTTTTTTAATTATTCCAAAGGGATTTAGTCAAATGTGAGAAGGAATAATTATTTAAATAATGATTTAATAATTATTCCCAGAGAAAATTAAATAAATAATGATTTATCTAACTATTTGCATGGGTTTTTTTTATTTAAATCAAAAAATAATTTAATAAAATTGGTTTATTAAATCATTTCCATAGTGAAAGCGATTTTACTATGGTGAAATTAAATCTACATGGTGTATTTTGGCCCACTAGTTAGAAATCACTAGGTGATCATTTTTTGGTGATAACAACCCTGGTAGGCCAGTGAAAGTGGGTAAATTTGGCAGGGGTGGTTATAGGGTGGTATTAGAGAAGGTTTCGTTCGCTTTGGGTGATATCTGATACCATAGGGTGGTATCAGAGCATGGTTCAATACTTGGACTAAATGGGCATAATGTGTTTTTTGTGCATGCATGTTAGTGTATATATGGTTTTTATTCCTGCATTGTTATGGTTATTGTTATGCATGTTTTATAGTTGCTCTGATTAGCATGTATCTTGTCGATGTTACAGTTTGTGACATCATGCATGGTAACTAGATGCTGATTTAGATGATGTCGGTATATTGATATGATTATGTATATACATGTATTGTGTTAATCTAGACTGATTTTGCAGACAAGATGGCCTCACCTAAACTTCATTGAAGTATGTTGGTAATGTTTGTAATTGGTTTATCTGACATGGTATGTTTGTAGGAAGAAAAGGATCAAAGATGACTAACAAAATAATGGATTACAATTCATGCGACTCCCCTTATAGATCAGATGAGACCCCAAGAGATGAGTACTCTCTAGACATAAAAAACACCTTTAGAAGTTTAAAGCTAGAGATCAAAAGTTGCAAATTAGATACTGACAAAATTATTCAGTCATAAGAGAGAATTAGCAAGGCACAGGAGAAAAATGCATAGTTCAATGCGGTGATCCTTCAGAGTTTGTCAAATTTGGAGAAACATGGGAAACCACAAATTAATTAGGGATAGGAGGAGAAGACTAATATATAGTTTCTGAAATAGTCTGAAGACTGGAGATTTATCATTGCGGTCTACGTTGATGAAACAGTTAGAACAGTAAGCAAATCCTGTTGCTAAAAAAACCCGTGATTTTCATTCTAGATTCGGCAGCAACAAGAAGAGATCATCAAAGGAGCTATTACACTGGCCGTAACAACTACATTCCAAAATCGGTGTTGTCACAACCATTGTAACAACATTTTGCTAATGGAAGAACCAATTATCCTATTTTCGCATATCAAGATTTATAATGTAATTAATGTATAATAGATGTCTCCTCTTTAAAAAGAGGAGACATCAGCATTAGAAAGGGGGAGATAGACTAATGGGAAGGGCTAGCTGAAAGAAAAGGGACATTGAGTCTTTTTGTAACATGGTACATTGACAAATGAATAAAATATTGTTCTGAGGATTCCATCTTAGTTCCTTTTTCTGGGGAATCTTGTGAGAAGGAAAGGACCCACCTTCTTCACAAGATTTAACCATTAACTTCCGTAGTGTGTTAAGCATTATGGTTCTCCATTCATGCCTTGTTAAACTCTATTTACTGAAATTACTTATGCATTATTATAATTCTGTATTTACTGTTGAAACTCTATTTCTATTTAGTTATTGAATTGTTTCATAAATTCATTCATAGGTAATTAGTGATTGTTTTAATCGGTGATCTGGTTTATAGAGTGAGTTTGTAAAGCATGGTAGTGAAAAACAGGTGCTGAAGATTCCTACTTGGGGAATAGGGTCATGTTCTCTGTTATAGCACAATTAGTATTTTCCTCTACAGATTGATTTCTTTTCCTAGATTGTTCCTTTTAACCTAATCCAGGATTCTTTTGATAATTATCTGCAACAGAGAGATTATTCTTGCTGTAATTCAGAGTAGAACTTCAGTTTGTTAAAGAAAGGTGTGATTAGTATAATTGTTACTACAACTTTCATTGCTTTTGGGATTGAGCATATAGAGTCTGTGATTTCCTTTGAAACAAACAGACTTTCCTGGGTTGACAATTCATGTAGCACGTGGTTGTTTAAATTAATAAGCAATTAAAGTGACCAACATTTTGGAGCCGTTGCTGGGGAAGGTAATTGTATATTTCAAAAGCATTAATGTTTTTCTTTCAGATGTTCAGAATGCATGAGAGGACACAAGAAAACTAACCCTATAGGTGGCAAGGACAAAGGAAGAGGAGGAAGAAAGACCTTTATTGACGAGATTATATCAAAAGCTGAACCTTCTTAGAGGCTAATCTCTCGGAAGCCAAGGTCCTAGCACTCCCTTCAAACAAACTACTAAACAGAGGATGTTGTGGGCCCTGAAAGGGTTGAGGAGACAGTAGAAGACATTGAGGAACCAACAAAAGACATTGAGGAACCAGTAGAAGACATTGAGTAACCAGTCGAAGACATTGAGGAGCCATCAGAAAACATTAAAGACAGAGCAAGTGCAGCAAGAGAACAACCAATGGAAGGGAACAATGAAGGATTCTTTGGTGGAAGACAAGTAGGAGAAGGAAAAGATGAGAATTCTCTCTCTACCTTGAGATTTCCTATTGGTGATCTTCCCAGAGGAGCAACTCCCATGAAGAATATCCCACTTTCAGCCTTACCTAACTTCCATGGTTTATCTTCTGAAGATCTTGATGATTTTCTTTTTGAATTTGATATATTATGCAGAAGCTATGATTACATTACTAATGCTCAAAAACTAAAGCTATTTCCAGCAACCCTAAAAGGAAATGCACTAAGATGGTTCATGAGTCTGGGAGGCCATGTAATCACAACAAGGGAATAGATGAAACAAAAGTTTCTGCTCAAATATCAAGACTATTGCTGGACAAGAGAGAAAAGAGAGGAACCATTTAATATGGTACAAAAGGAGGATGAAAATCTAGAGGACTTCGTGGAAAGGCTACAATATAATCTACAGAGATCTAGTCATCCTGATGTAAGTAAAGATATTCTTAAAACAATATTATTGAAAGGGGTGAGGGATGATTGTCTAGACATGCTAAATATGCTTGGTAAAGGGGACATATCTAAAGAATCATATGATGAAATTGTTAACCTCTGTAAAAGATGTTCAAGAGGAGCTGCAAGGATAGATCAAACAGCAGAGATAATACATATTCAAGAGTTTAAAAATCAGCCAGTGGAGGAGAAACAAGAGCTGAAATAGGTAATTTACCTGAGGAATTTAAAACTGAAATGTTAAGTTTTTTTGCTTCACAAATTGACACCTTGCAGGTTAAGAAGAAACAAGCAGAAGCAAAAGCTGCATTGGCTATCTTTTGTCCCAAATGCAGAGATAAACACCCACTAAGGGAATGCCCATTGGACAAACTGCCAATTTGCACCCCTTGTGAGAAGGATCATGAAACACAAAAATGCCCTACTTTACTAGGAATAAAAGTAGCATTGCAACCAACCAAAGAAGAAGTTGAAGAAGTCTATCTATTGATACAAAGAAGGCAATGGCAACCACGAGGACAATGTATGAACTCTAATATGCCATTTACATCTTCCAATCATTGGAACAATTATCCTTCTTTTAATCAAGCAAATTACCCACCCTTTAACCAGATGCAATACTCACCCTTCAATCAAATGAATTATCCACCCATGCAACAAACAAACCCTCCCTTTGTAGACCCAACAATGTGGACTCCTTGGCCTACACAACAACAATCTTACTTTAATCAATGGAATCCAAACTGGAGTGGTCAACAGATCCCGTTTCCAAATCAATTTCCTCAGTTTCAGTAATCACTCCCTCTACCATTAGGTGCTCCACCAAATAATCAAATGATGAAACCCTAGCTACTTGTGCAACCAAACCCTAACCCCAATAAAAAAGATGTGCAAGTTATTGATATACAGAACAAGCCTATACTTCCTATTTTCCCTGTGCAGTGTAATGATATTCATTTACGATCTAGGAAAATAGTAGAACCTGTTATTGATGATGTTACCTCATCTGATTCTGATAAAGAAGAGACAAAGAAAAATGATTCAAGTAAGGAGGTACAACCATCCTCTAATAAGGGTGATGAAACAACAGAACCACCATTCCCTGAGAAGTTAGCTTTGATTAAAATGCTTGAGCCACCTAATTTCAATCTTTTAGGGGAATTACAGAATCTTTATGTTAAAATTCCACTTTTACAAGCACTAAGAGATGTACCAATTTATGCCAGATATTTGTGTTAAGAAAGCTAGTAGGAAACCTAAAGATCCCCTTATAGTTCATGTTATGGGTGATCTATTTGCCTTAATGACCAGTAAAGCCCCTCCTATTAAATATGGTGATCCCGGTCATCCTAATGTTACAGTACAAATTGGAAATGCGATCATTCCGTGAGTTCTGGTGGATTTAGGTGTTGCTATAAATATTATGACTCTTGAAACCTCACAACTGTTACAGCTAAACAATGTAATTAGAGAGACACCAACCATTCTAGAGTTAGCTAATCATTCTACAATCAAACTGGAAGGAGTCATTGAGGATCTAAGCATCTCAGTTGAATCCTGGAATTACCCAGCTGACTTTGTGGTATTACGGACTAAAACAAAGTTGGGGGGATATCCTCTTATTCTGGGAAGGCCCTGGTTGGCCACAACCGATGTCTTTATCAGCTGTAGATTTGGTTGAATGACAATTTTTAATGGATATGAAACCAAGAAACTTACTCTCTACCCTCACACCACACCTATAATTAATAATGATAATTCTGCATGGTTGGACTATGATGATAATGCTACTCAACCTATTTTGTTTATCGGACAAGCTTTAAGCCTTAAAGATACCACTGAGGATGGAGTAATTAATAATTTTATTTATGAACCCTCCTCGGTGACTCTGAAACACATAATCAGTTGACTACAATTTTGAAATCTGATGCCTAGGAAAAGCTTAAATCTAAAGATCTACCTCAAACATCAACTACCATCGCCTCTAAAAGCATAATAGTAGAAATTGAACCTGGCAAGACATTGAACATAAACCCCAATTTGTCAGATGCTGAAACACAATAGCTAATGAAGTTACTTCTCGAAAATAAGGAAGAATTCGCATGGGACTATACAGATATGAAGGGAATCTCTCCTGAATTATGTACTCATTGTATCTATATCAAGGAAGGTTGCCGACCAATCTGTCAACCCCAGCGACGAATGAATCGTAATTTAAGGGAAATTGTTAAAGAGGAACTTCAAAAATTGCTTAATGCAGGGTTTATATATCCCATATCTGACAGTGAATGGATTTCTCCATTGGTAATAGTCCCTAAGAAAAATGGGAAATGGAGAGTGTGTGTAGATTATAGAGCCTTAAATAAAGCCACTCAAAAGGATCACTTTCCCTTTCCATTCATTGATCAGGTGTTAGATATTTTGTCAGGGAAGAAATTCTTTTCCTTTTTAGATGGTTTTAGTGGGTATAATCAAATCACAATTGCACCCCAAGACCAAGATAAGACCACTTTTACTAGTCCATGGGGAAATTTTGCCTATAGAGTTCTTCCATTTGGACTATCTAATTCACCGGCAACCTTCTAAAGAGCAGTTATAGGAATTTTCTCTGATATGCTTAATGACTCTATGGAGATATTTATGGATGACTTTACCCCTTATGCCGTGTCTTTTGAAGATGCATTACAAAACCTTGAGAAAGTACTTAAACGTTGTGTACAAGCTCACCTTTCCTTAAGTACTAAAAAATGTCATATGATGATGAATGAAGGAATTGTACTTGGGCACTTTATTTCATTTCAGGGAATTTAGGTAGATCCATCCAAATACAGGTAATTCAGAGCCTTCCTATTCCTAGAACACAAACTGATGTGAGAAGTTTTTTAGGACATGCAAGATACTACAGAAGATTTATCAATTTTTTTTCCAAAATAGCTTCTCCTTTGTTTGTGTTACTTATGAAAAATGTTGAATTCAAGAGGAATGATCTTTGCCAGAAAGCTTTTGATGAACTCGAGCACCAGTTATCTAAAACTCTTATTTTAAGGGGACCTGATTGGGCGCTTCCCTTCCATATATCCTCTGATGCTTTGGATACTTGTATTGGTGTTGTCTTGGGGCAAGAGGAAAACCATCTTCCTTATGCTATCTATTTCATTAGTAAGAATATGACTGCTGCTGAGCTTAATTACACAGTTACTGAAAAGGAATTTTTAGCAGTATTTATGCTATTAATAAATTTTGACATTACATTACTGGTTACTCTACTTTTTTCCATACTGACCACTCAGCTATTAAGTATTTAATGAACAAATCTGTCACAAATGCTCGAGTCACCAGGTGGTTATTGTTATTACAAGAGTTTGATATTACAATTATAGATCGACCAAGTAAAGAAAATGTAGTTGCTAATTTCCTTTCTCGGTTAAAAGCTGATGATAATACTCCAGTAGATGATTCCTTTCCTTATGAATATTTGTTTGAAGTATCTGCTCACTCACCTTGGTATGAAAACATTGCCAATTATCTGGTTGCAGGGAAGTTACCATCACACCTATCACATTGAGAGAAGAGAAAGATAAATCAACAAAGTGCTCGGTATAGCTAGATAAGTGGGTGTCTTTTTACATAGGACTTGATCATGAAATCCGAAGATGCATTAGAGAAGATGAAGTTTATGATATACTGCAAGCTTTTCATGATGGCCCTTGTGGAGGGAATTTTGATGATAAGAGAATGGCACATAAAATTCTCAGGATGGGTTATTATTGGCCCTCACTCGATGCAAATAAATATGTTCAGGCCTGCGATAGCTATTAGAGAATGGGTCAACCTAATCATAGATATGAAATGCCATTGAATCCCCAGGTAATACTTGAACCATCTGAAATATGGGCCTTAGACTTTGTAGGGCCCATTAATCCTCCATCCAATCAAAGAGTTTACATATTGGTTTGCATATATTATATGACTAAATGGGTGGAGGCTAAAGCACTCCTTAGAGCTAATGAAGAAGCTATTTTAGCTTTCCTATTTGAAGAAATCTTTGTTAGATTTGGAGTGCCTAGAGAGCTAGTTACAGATGGAGGACATCCTTTCAATTCTCATGGTTTTAAAACCACCATTCAAAAATATCACATTCATCATATAATGACTACACCATACCACCCCCAAGCCAATGGACAGGTGGAGAGTACAAACAAAGTTATAGAAGCCATTCTAACAAAAACAGTGAAGGAAAATAGGAAGGATTGGTCTCAAAGGCTCCTTGAAGTACTATGGGATTACAGAACTACCTGGAGAAATACTACAGGATTTTCTCCCTATGAATTGGTTTATGGTGAAAGTGTTGTTTTTCCTGTGGAATTTGAAATTAAAACCTTAAGAACTGCTTTAGCTGTTAACCATGATTTGATTGATGAACAGAGAGCTAGGTTGTAGCAACTTCGGGAATTGGATGAAAAGAGATTAGATGCCGTTCATCAAAAAACTATGATCCAAAAACAAAGAACAAGGTGGCATGATAAAACCATCAAGCATAAGAAGTTCCAAAAATGTAATTGGGCTTTATTGTATGATTCCCGTTTTGAAAATTTTCAAGGTAAACTACATACAAGATGGTTGGGACCTTATGAAATAGATACTGTTTTCCCCAATGGTAGAGTAAGGATCCTAACAATTGATGACTCTAGAACATTGTTATTAGTAAATGGTCATCGACTCCGTCTGTACCAGCGACCCATTTCAAAAGAGGATTTTAAGGCCACTTGCATGGCAGATTCACATTATCTCTTTTTGGGGGAGCCTTCTACCCCTCATTGCATTTAATTTCTGCATTGTATTTTTAGCATTAGATTATATTTCTTAACTAATAATCCCTGTCAAGGGTTGGCATGTTACAATTGATTATTTCGTAGATTCTAGGGAAGGCTTATTGGAAAGGACAATCCTACTATAAGCAGATCCAAGCTTCACCTTGTGAAGCATTGTTCATCTTAATCCATCCATAGTTTATTTCCCCATCCCTCAGTAACATTTTCATCATTAATTCCCCTCAATTCTTTTCCCCATTTTCCCATCACTCTTTAGCAACATTTTCCTTATATTTCCCATTGCTGAAACAATATTGTTCAGCAACATTTTCCTTATTCTTCCCATTGTTGAAACAACAATCTTTAGCAACTTTTTTCCTATTTTTCCCATTCCTGGAACAGTATTATTCAGCAACATTTTCCTTATCTTTTCCATTGCTAGAACACCACCTGTTACCCATTTTCCCGTTGCTGAAACACCATTTCTTTTCAAAGACATCACCATATAGCACTTTTTGTCATGAAAATCACTTTCTTCCATTATTTTTATGCTAATTATGTCCTTTCAATACCTTTTCCTATGATTATACAGACCTATAATGTAATCTCCCTCATGTTTCAAAAGATTCTTCCATGACTATTGTTGATCTGTTATGAACTAGCACTATATTTTTCGAAATATGAATTAAAAGTAAATATGAGGTATGTAAATATTATGTGTAAGTACTATTAAACTATGGTTAATAAGAAGTTTATGTTCATTATTACCATGATCCCCATACATTTAAAGCCATTATTTTAGCTGTAGTTGGGGGGAATACCAAGATTATACACCATCATTCCACAACAAGCCAATTACCATAATTGTTTACTCACTATCTTGTCTTATCACCTCATCGCTATGTTGTTACTCCATGTTCTCATTCACAAAATTTACTCTGTTCGAAGTGCAGTAACTCGGTTTTTGATTGTGCATTTTACCAAAGCTGGTTAACTATGGGAGGACCTGCTATTCGACATGAGCCCGACTCAATAGCTCTACTTGAATTACATCCAGAGGTATATCAGATTTTTCAACAAATAGGCTGGGTAGGATATTTTCAGAGGCTTTAGGGATTCGATCCACAACAGGTCCTTGAATTTGCACGTAATTTACAGGAGGAGCACTCTACTGTCCAAGGAGTTCGGATTCCAGTCTCAGAGGGTGACATAGCACAAGTTTCAGGTTTGCCGGTCACTAGCACTCGATGGTTTAGTCGCAAGCATATCATTTGGAAAGCACAACAGGATTTTCTCCTGCCAGGAAAACAAGTCGAGCCCAAAGGTTGGGGTGTCTGACTTCACTCATTACTGTCTTCGTGGCTGAAGGTTGCTAAACTCGTCAAGCATTACCTTACCTATGAAGGTTGCTACCAGGTAGTCTATCAGCATGATTCTATCCTGTTAAATCATTTGAGACATGGTCAACTGTTAAATATCCCTTATTATTTACTTGGGTGTCTAAAGAATATGTCACATTACTACAGACAGGTAAAATTCCCACTCCTTTCCCTCACCCATCACTGTCTTGTTCAACTACTAATTCAGAGGGGTTTTGCTCAACAAAACCCTCCTCTCAATAATCCACCCCTAGACCCTGAGCAAGCTGCTGAAATTCTTCAAGAAGCTACTGAAATCCCTCAGCAAGTTGTTGAAAATCCTTAAGAAATTCTTGAAAATCCCCACGACCACCAACCATAGAGCATTCCTGATCCTCCAGAAATCCCACCAGCAGAATCAATTAATCCAATTGACCCTCCCACCATATCAACTCCATCCCACAATTCAGCAGAATCATCTAATCCTACCGTTCATATTCCTAGTGATGATTCTGAAGATAACCTCCCCATCTCTATGCTAAAAAGAAAAAGAAAAACTAATACTGCTTTCCTACCAAAAAGAAGAATGAGGGCCTCAACCAAAGTAGCTACCATTTCTGAGAGCCGTCCCCCTCAGAAAAAACCTACTCGTAAAAGGAAAATTACTACTCTCCTTGCCTTTTTACCCCGAAGACGAATGAAGATGTCAACTGAAGTGGCAACTGTTTCCACTATCCTAAATTTCCCACCTATTCGTCTAAAACCCCATACCCCACCACAGTCCCAAGTCCTCGAATCTTTACTTGTCTCACCCTCTGGCACTAAAACACAAGAACCAGATGTCCAGGATTTTATGACATCATTTCTTTCAGAACAAGTAGCTGCCACATAAGAACCAGCTGCTGATCTACAAAATCCAGATGCCCAAGATGTTGCACATCATGTAGCTACCACACAAGAACCAACTACTGATATGCAGAATCTAGATACCCAAGATGTTGCACATCATGTAGTTGTTACACAAGAACCAACTACTATTTCAGTAGCTGCCACACAAGAACCAGCTGCTGATATACAAAATTTGGATGCCCAGGATGCTGCACATCACGTAGCTGCTACATAAGAACCAGCTACTCATTCAGTAGCTGCCACACAAGAACCAGCGACTGAGATTGTGACTGCTACACAAAGCCTAGTCACCCTGGCTTCCCTTTTACAGGAAAATGAGTTTTTAAAATCAAAACTCGAGGCTTATAAGTAGGAATTAATAAAAGCAAGGGAAGCCTACAACAGAGAGCTTAATTTGTACACTTTAGCCCATGCAACATCCATGACCGAGAAAAGTACAGAGAAAGACCAGTATAAGGAATATATGTGCAGCCAATGCGGTAACATTTAACATCAAGCTGGGTATAAAATATTTGAAATCTCACTGCTTGGAGCCTCCTCTGCATTCACTTCTTCTCCAATCAAAGAGGAATGCCCTACTGTCACACAAGAACCAGCAGAGCCTTCAAAAATTCTTGATGAAGAAGCTAAACCATAAATACCTCGGCCTACTATAACTGTTAAAGTTGAAGATCCTATACTTCGGCCTACTGTAATTGTTAAAGTTGAAGCTCCTATACCTCGACCTACAAAAACTATTTTTACTTAGACTGAACCTCATCCTACAAAAACTGTTTTTACTCAGACTTGCAGTACTGAAGCACAAATTGATAAATGGAAGAAATAATATGTTATTTCGCAAGATAAAATCTTGCAGGAGCATAAATCACTTTGGTAAAATCATATATATTCAAATTGGGAAGCCTTGGAGCAAGTACTCCAACATTCTCATGCCCAGAAGAAAGAGAATAAAGAGCTAAAAAGTAAATTGCTCCTTATGTTTGATTTGGTTCAGTGATTACTAGCTACTATGAAACCATCTTCCAATTATTCTCTTTTTCTTGCAGAATGCTTAGTGTTCTTTCAAATAAAGGAAATTAAAGATGGGAGACCTCATGAAGTATCTGAACCTGAACAGTTTGTGAAAACTTTTGCAGAAGCGTCTACCAGTGATCAACATTTACTCTGTGAGTTGGAGCTTCACAGTGACACTATCCCTGAGAATAGGAAGCTCAATTTTAACCCTTTGGTTGGTGATGTCTAGATCAGGGTGTTTTCCTCCTTTCTTGCTAATCAGATCACATGCTAGACTGACTTTCTTTCAGCATGGCATAATTAAGACAACTCTCTCCTGTGGATTCGATTCGAGCCACAAAATACTGTCATTTTTGTTGCAAAATATCATCAATTTTTGAAAAGTCTAGGGATGCTTGAACACACCAAGCAACTACAAGCAACAATGCTAAAAGACTGCCAACACTTTGTTAAAACCAGGGGAGTTGTTGCCTTAAAAGCAAAAAACTTATTCTGGCAATAGTCCTCTAAGGAAAGGCAAGAGTATCACCCCTTCAGTCCTCCTAATGTTGAAGAATCAATCTCAAGGGTACCTAATTATATCAAATGTGTCCAACAATGTGCTGAAAAATGGATAGGGTATCATTTTCATTTTCCTCTTCTATGGATGCTAGCACAAGAATACATGGCTCATTACAAGTTGACTAAAAAGGAAGAGGCGGTAGCATGGCAGAGGTTGCAAAAGGTGCAAGGGTTTGAAGATTTAACTGACAGTACCTTCTATAGTTATTGCTTAAGTAACTTGCACTCTAAGAGCCAGTACTCAGATTCGGATTCAGAGTGAAGTTGCATGAGGACATGCAACCCATTTAGTTGGGGGGATGTTAGGACCCTACATTGTACCTTTTTGCTCATATATTTTGTTATCATTTCACCCTTTTTCAATCCATATTTAAAGTCTATGCTATCAATTTAATCCATTTTCCAAAGGTATATAACATTTCTTCTTGTTACTATATGTTTAATTTGTTTTACATATAATTTTACATTACTTTCATAATTAACCATTGATCAGAAATATATAGTTCCTAAAACAGTCTGAAGACTGCAAATTTATCATTGCAGTCTACGTTGCTGAAACAGTTAGAACAATGCACAAATCCTGTTTCTAAAATAGCCCGTGATTTGCATTCCAGATTCAGCAGCAACGGGAAGAGATCATCAAAGGAGCTGTTACACTGGTTGCAACAACTACATTCCAAAATCGGTGTTGTCACAACCACTGTAACAGAATTTTGCTAATGGAAGAACCAATTATCTTATTTTAGAATATCGAGATTTATAATGTAATTAATGTATAATAGATGTATCCTATTTAAAAAGAGGAGACATCAGCGTTAGAAGGGGAGACAGACTACGGGGAAGGGCGAGCTTAAAGAAAAGGGACATTGAATCTTTTTGTAACATGATACATTGACAGATGAATAAAATATTGTTCTGAGCATTCCATCTTAGTTCCTTTTTCTGGGGAATCTTGTGAGAAGGAAAGGGCCCACCTTCTTCACAAGATTCACCCATTAATTTCTATAGTGTGCTAAGCATTATTCTTCTCCATTCATGCCTTGTTAAACTCTGTTTACTGAAATTACTTATGCATTATTAGAATTCTGTATTTACTGCTGAAACTTTGTTTCTATTTAATTATTGTATTGTTTTCATAAATTCATTCATAGGTAATCAGTGATATGGTTTACAGAGTGAGTTTGTGAAGCATGGTAGTCAGAAACAGGTGTTGAAGATTCCTGTTTGGGGAATAGGGTCCTGTTCTCTGTTATAGAACAATTAGTCTTTTCCTCTGCAGATTGATTTCTTTTCCTAGATTGTTCCTTTTAACCTAATCCAGGATTCTTTTGATAATTGTCTGCAACAGAGAGATTGTTCTTGCTATAACTCAGAGTAGAAATTTGGTTTGTTAAAGCAAGGTGTGATTAGTATAATTGTTACTATAACTTTTCATTGCTTTTGGGATTAAGCATATACAGTGTGTGATTGCCTTTGAAACAAATAGACTTTCCTACATTGACAATTCATGTACCACTTGGTTGTTTAAATTAATAAGCAATTAAAGTGACCAACACCTTGCAAGGGAAAATTCAGGGTCAAGTCCTATAGCAGCAGGTGCAAAATCCTTATGTCCAAGACCAACAGGTTCAACCTCATTTTTTCCAAGGACAACATGTCCAAAATCCTTATGTCCAAGCATAGCAAGTGCAGAATCCTTAAATCCAAGGGAAATCGGTCCAATAACTGTTTGTCCAGGGGCAGCAGGTCCAAAACCCTTATGCTGAGGGACATCAAGTGCAAACTCCATATGTCCAAGGCTAGTAGGCTCAACAGTCTTTTAACCATTATGTTGCTTATCAGCAGCCTCTATCCAGATAGTTTCAAGTCTATTAAGGTCTGAATCCTCCCTATGGGCAAGGTAAACAATAGTGGGGGAAAAATAAAATGCCTTATGGACAAAACCCTCCACTTTGGGCACAAAATCCTTATCAGCAGGGATGGGTCCCTCCATTTGGAACCCCTTATCGACCTCAAATGCCTTTCAATACACAATTTCCATTCTTGGCTACGCTAGAATTGGCAAATGTTTCTAGACTAAAGAATGATCTGATTCTTCATTCGCCATACTAGCCTCCAGTTCTATCCAAGATTCTAAGCGATTGTCTAAAGTTTGAAGGAAAAGGGAAAGAGGACCCTCAAGCCCACGTGATGACATATCACCTCTAGTTCTCCTCGAATTCCTACATTCATGATTCCATTTGTCTTCATCTTTTCCAACGAACTCTTACAAGAGTTGCGGCCAAGTGGTATATTGAGCTCCCCCGGAATACCTATCATAACTTTAACATTCTTGCCATGGCCTTTCTAACACATTTCCAGTTGTCGGTTCACTATGAAACTGGAACCCATTTGTTAACATCACTCAAGCAAGACACAACATCTCACATCTCCAATCACATCCATGAATGGAGACGTAGGCACTGTCTAATTAAGTTTGAAATTGTTGATCAATTTTTCACTGAGTGGTTCACCAAATCATTTTTCAACAAAATTGTTGAGGACATTATTATGGGTAGATGTGTCACTGAGGAACGATCCATCACGCATGTCCAGTATCTAGACCTTGTCTATTCACAGTCTGGCATGTTATATGATGTGTTACTTGATGTGCCCAGACCATCATCTGATCTAAAAACATCTAAGTCCCCCACTACCCCTCCTATTGATGGATTAATTGGTTTAGTGACTCATACCCCTGCAAAATCTTCTACCAAATAGAAGTCAGTCTCCAACACTACTCCCAATGACTCCTCTCGCAATGCGTATGGCCTTGGTAAAACCTCAGAGGTTCATGCTGTCCGGTCTACTGCAACAGATAAATCCTCTAAAGGTAAGAAGAAGGGAAAAGGTAAGGGTAAATTCGATGCCCCATATTAGGGTCCTCCTAAACAATTTTTTGGTGATGCTTCCCAATGGAAACCTAAGTATCCATGCCTCATTTGTGAGGAGGATCACTATACCAAGGATATTCCCAGACAATCTAAAGTTAGTAATTTTCTCAAAGTGACCCCAACTATCCTGAAAGAACCCTTTCCATCCTAGCAAACTCAAATGGTAGACCAGCCTCAGTCATCTACTTCCTCATGTTCACAAGTGTTCATGATGAGTACCCCGATCAATGTGGCTTTCAGGTAAAAATATTATCAAACCCTTGTCGCATCAGTAGGGAAAGAGAATGAAGGTACCCCTTCTTTTTCTGCCCCATCCGATTCTGATCCTCTCCATATAGAGTGACCTAATCCTAATTTTTCCATTCAACCACCTTCTCGAGGTGTGCTTTGAAAGTCCTCGTACAATCCCAATGCTCGAGCTACTCAACATTATAACATTGTTGACGATTTGTCTCAAGCGACATCAGCTATATCTAATCTTGACGTCCTTCAAAGATGTCCTTATCAACGAAAACTGTTACTATTGACTATTGGGGGTATTGATCCAGCTGACTCTAATCTCATCTGCTTTCACCTGGAAAAACACGTTCTACATTTACTAATCCAAAATGGATTTTGGATAGACTCCTAAGATGAAGTTCCTGGAAATAGCCCCATGGAAGAGATCTTTTCATTCTAAATATACTGCAACTTGAATGGGCAAAAATGGACTTAGGATGCAGAAGTTATCTTAAAGAAGAAGTCCTTTGGTCTTTGGAAAAAGAGGCAAAATCCCCTAAAAATGGCAAGAAACCATTATAAAGGGAAATCGAATTGGAAAAAGGAAAAAGAGGTGGAATTAAGCGAAGGTGAGAGACCCCTCATTGGTAAATTCGATGTATCAGATCAGAGGTAGGCATGTATGCGATATCAGGACCCCAGACTTGGCGATTGCAATTATGTGATATGTCGATTGCTGATGATCGGATCGGCAAATCAGTATCGGCGATATACTGAACCCATGGACCATATGCAATTCAATTTGTGATAGTGACCATGACATGCAATCTCAGCTGTCACATCGGGAAAGGATTGGGCAGTCAGGATTAAATCAGTGACTTGCGATTGCCGGATCTGATGGGATTTAAAAGCGCGATTTTATAAAATTTGAAATCTGGGAATTCAGATTTTCTGTGTATTAGTGTATTTTTGCTATAAAAGCAAAATGCAAAGGAAAATGCCTAAAAAAGTGATAAATCCAGACCTGAAGGGAATTATAGGCTCAATTCATAAAATTTGAGTTCCGTAAAGGTGGATTTCGGGCGGGCCTCAAGCGGTAAATGGTATTGGACTAGCTCCGCCCGGTCCCACACACTAGTTGACATGTGGCTGGCGGAGGAGAAAGGAAAACCACCTTTTCAGGCTGGTAACCTCTGTACCCTTAAGCCACCAGAAATCACATATTGGTTGTTGGATCAGAGATCCCGCTGATCCATGGTAGGGATTACAATAGCAACCAAAGGCAGACCTGATGTGATATTAGGGCAGGTGCGATAAATTTTGAAGTCCGATAGAAGAATTTTAATGGGTTTTTCAGTGTTTTCCTGTGTATTTGGGATTTTTACCAATATGTTAATGCGATGCAATATAATGCCTAATGACACGATAGGGATTTTAGGGGCGATTGAATGGGATTTCAAGTCTGAAAATCACGCCCGATAGTGTATTTTGTAGACATTCTCTATGTAATGGGATTTTCTCAATTTTTGGGTTTTTGCCTAAGAGAAGGCTCCAAAACCTTTGTAACCACTCTTGATCATCATGCCACACTGCAAGAAGGTGTTTTTATAGGAAATGATGCATTTTGAAGCGATGGAGCCGTAGAGCTAGATGGCCAGTGTAACTAGCAGGGAGCAGAGAAGCTGCAGAGCCACAGAGGGATAATGAATCATAGAGAAATGGTTGGCATAACCAAAAAGCTGGAAAAGTACCTCAAAGGACGCAGAGAGCTCAATTGAGAGAAGGCAACAGAAGGCAGAAGTGAGAGACCAAAAGCTAATGCACAAAGTAGCTAAGGGAGTCTTTGGGGTCACTTCGAGGTCAAGTGAAAAGCCAGAGAGCTGAAAGTTGCAGAAAGCCAAAGCCATAGCTCAGAGAAGCCAAAGCCAAAGAGCCAGAGCTAGAGCTAGAGCTAGAGCCAGAGCCAAGAGCCAGAGCCGAGAGCCAGAGCCAGAGCATAGAACCAGAAAGTCGAGAGCTTCAGAGTCAGGGATAATATGGTGTCCTGAACCCATTTTGTTCTGTGTAAACCAGTGGACTTGAGTGTGGAACTTGTAAAATAACTTAGACCATAATCCTAGAGAACCTAGTTGAGTTGACTAGAGCTCAAGGAGATGTAGCCCAAGAGTCTTGGGTGAAATCCATATTAAACTTGTTGTCTTATGTATGTTTGTTATTTCTTCCATTGTTTCACTTTTATATGTTTTATATCAGTTTAAACAAATCAATTTACAACACATAAATAATTTAAAACAACCATAAGTATACACCTTATTTTCAACCACATTATTAATTCCGCATTGGTTAATCATAAAGACTTGGGAATATTTAAGCTTTGAAAGTGGGAGAGGTTCTTGTAAGTTAGACAAGAAGCCTAAGTGCCCCATTTTCAGATCATTTACCTCATCAAATTTCCTTTCTTGTTCAGGTAATCGTAAATGAGAAGACCACTCATAGGACCATCATCAATGAAGGTGCTTCTACATGCATCATATCTATCGCTTGTTGGGAGGCAATTTGTTCTCCTACTCTGAACTAGTCCCCTAACACTCTGGAAGCTTTTGACGGGTGTGATTCATGACCATTCAGTGTCCTTCCCAACCTTTCCATTACCTTGGAGGGCATGATAGTACATGTCAAGGTAGAGATCATTGATGCTAATCTTAACTACAATATTCTACTCGGACGGAGTTGGACCCATGCCATGCATGCTATAGCCTCCTCCCTCTTCTGCATGATTCGTTTTCCCCATCAAGGGAGGATAGTCACAATCGACCAACTATCCTTCCTTGCCTCTTCGTCCTCAAATGGTAATGTTCCATATGTCAAGCACACCAGTGCTCCTTATGAGAGTGTGGGTGTAAGACTTTTTAAATATCATGCCTTGATGCGCATATTTGCTCTCCCACCTCCTCATGTTGCCTCTCTCAACATGATTTCAGTCAACTCTGTTCCTTGGCTCATTCCTTCACCGAATCTTGTTGATACATGGGGTGAGGTTATGTTTTTAAGTCATGCTGCAATTGATGACATGGAAATTGTTTCGGCGTAACGTTCAGTATCCTCTGATCATCCAATTTCGATAAAATCTCTCGATGTGTATTCTCACTCCACATGGTTTGGTTTTGACCCGATGGTCATGTCTATGTGTCTTCAAGAGTTATCTTCTCCACTACCTATTGACATGTTAGTTTCTTCTGACATTGTCAAGATCTTTCAATTAAGGACACCTTTATCTCTTCATGGATTCAAGTTTTTTCTCCCTACCTGATTTTTTACCGATTGCCCATTATTGTAATGGGGTTGTCATCCTCTGACTTGTAACCCTCCCTGGCCTATGGGGCATGGGGGAACAAACTTATATGAGTTCTACTCCATTATTTGGCTGAGTTGATGCTTATTCGTCATGGCAACAGTAAAACTCTGGTTCTCATTTGTGTTGATTGATTACCCAAGTTTGAGCATGGAATCTCTCAAAAAGTACTATGCTTAGGTCATCTTGCATGCTTGTTTATGTACAATAGTGTGTTATTCATTTTTGTACAGTATGGTTTCATGTGTTATTTTTCAAGAAGCTTCCATTCTTATTATGTTTTTTCCTACTTTGCATATGTCGGTGTCTCCTCACATCGGTTTTGCTGATGATGCTTGTCGTAGTACCCATAATCTATGATCCAGGGCATGGGCCATTTATGACCCCCATGGTGAGTTTATTTATGTTCAAGGTATATGTATAGGTCATACAACTAATAACATCACTGAGTATAGCATGATTATCGAATTATTGTCAGAAGCTATTGCTCTTAGAATCTGGGAATTGGTTGTCAACCTTGATTCACAGCTTGTTGTTCTTTAACTTAACAGGAAATATTCCTTTAGAAACCCTCAGATATTGAGAATGTATCTACGTATTCATCTGCTAGAGATAAATTTTGATTACATTACATATCATCATATTCCTCGACACATGAATACATTAACATATGCATTAGCTAATTATGTGTTGGATATACATTTGCGAAACATGTAACAACTCAAAAACAAAAACATTTGTACCATAGTAAGCAAGGAAGTACAACATATATATATGTTTGCCGGTAATGTTTGTAATACATCAAAACCTAAAAAAATAATATGTGTGTTTGAAATACATTAGTGGTTCGCAAGCCTTATACATCCATGGCTCGCAGGCCTCAAAAAGATGGAATTCTAGACCTATGCACTAAACAACATGATGCTCATGATAGCATGTAACTGCTCGGACTATGTGAGTCAGCAGTCGATGAATCTGATCTAACACCCCCACCATATGCCTCTGGTACTTGCATGAGACATCACCCATCAAAGCATACTCTAGGATCCCATGGGAAAAACCCTCAAGATTTCGCACAATCTCCTCCTTGTTGTCACTTCCCTACTAATAAGGAGAGACATCAAACTACCGAGTGACATGCATGGTGATCGGGGACATCCCGACAGGGCATTCTGGTCCAACATATGCATTCATAAAATTGAAGTGTCATGAACACATATATTTCAAAAAATAGTAAAAAACATCAAAAAAATTAAAAAAATTGTTTGTTTTTACCTCCATCATAAAAATACTCCCCTTCTAGGAACGACATATCCAGATCTCCTTGGAAGTTGGTACCGCTGTAAGGAAAATCCTCCACTACGATCAACTGTCATCATAGACACTAGAAAAAGGCAGGTTTATAGGACATCTGTTGACCCCCTGTAACCCTGGGAATTAAATTGCTCCAACAAACCATCCATGGGTCTCGTGGCATCACCAAATCTACCTCAGTTAGCTGGTATTGGAACAGCGGCACCCATTCCAGGAAGAATGTCACTAGCACAGATCTGAAGAGAAACTGCTTTAGTTGTCCCACGTTAGTTTTTGATAGCTGATGCTTCATGTTGATTTTCATAGCTACCACCCAATTAAATATGGTGGTTGTGATGCAATCAATAGCATACTGAAACTTCAACTTGTTGGTCTCATGTGGAGCTTGGGACTCATCCACTCTATTGATGATCAACAATGGCACTCTCAACACAAGATCTTGAGCACTTATAATCTCAATCTTGCCACTTCTATATTTGAGATATTCTAAGGAATGTTCAGCAAGAAGCATAGACACACTTGCCCCAATCAGCCTCGACACATATAGGTTGACTAGTTCCCCTCTTCGGGACAGTCCTGTGATGAAATAAATGTCTGAAGTCTCCAACTCCAACTCTTGTTCAGCGATGATGAAAATTTCCTAATTCAC
The DNA here is from genome assembly GCA_031772625.1 of Pinus tabuliformis. Lineage (NCBI taxonomy): Eukaryota > Viridiplantae > Streptophyta > Pinopsida > Pinales > Pinaceae > Pinus > Pinus tabuliformis. Next base: position 1,033,727,913 of record CM062819.1, read on the forward strand.
ATCCCAGAGACTGATCATGTACTGTAGCAACTAAGGTTGGGCCCCTAGACCTAGTGTAAGAAATAATTTGAGGAGCCCGTAGTTCCTCAAAGCCTCCATGAAATTTGGATCAGCTATTACTTGAGTATCAATATCCTCATGCTCACGTTCCTTCCAATCCACCATTGGCCAGAAACATTTTAGTTCAAATGACCAAATTGAGTAAAAAAGCATGCAATTTTGTTTCTCATGGCACCGGTGCAACTGTTTTAAAAATAGTGGCACCGACGACGTGGTTGTCTGTTTTAACCACCCCCGATCGACGTGATTTCTTACCCAGAAATCATGCCGACAGAGGGTGAAAAGGTTTTTCCAAAATCTCCCCATGAAACCAAAAAAGTGGATAAAAACAGGAAAAATCAGTATGAAAATGGAGCTTAAGGTCTTGGCTCTTACCTACAACTTATGGCTCAGCGAATGAACTCCCAGACAATATGCTCTGGAAAAATTAGGGCACAAGTGGGTAAAAACATCTTCACACAAAGGTAAAATGGTAAATGGTAAAAAATAATTACTTTTGCCCCATTTTATTAATTTTTTCATGAAATATTAGGGGTTTTGAGTATTTTTTTACTATTTTTCCTCAAAACTGGATAATTCATTTACCTTTCTTGTGCAACGACAGGTGTTGGATTGTCGATGATGGTACTCGAGTCGCCTTTCAGCTCTTTTCTCAACTCGTAATCTCAAACGAAAAAATTGCTGAGTATTTTTCCCTTTTTGACTCGTAAAAGAGAATAAAATGGGGGGTATGATTTCAAGCTCTTTTCCAACTCTTTAAACACAAAACGATTGTCAAGATCTTGACATTTTGAACTTGTAGAAGGTTGCAAAACGTTGTGCACCCAGTATAAATTTAACCCTTTTTCGGGTTGGGATGCACTATTTATGAAAAAGGTACTCCTTGACTAAAATGGTCAAGCGGTTCTCTCGATCATTGTTCTCTACCTTTTCAGGCTCGAAAGACACAAATGTACGAAAAAGGGCCATGTGGACTTTTCTTTTCTGCGTCTTTTTAAAAATATATAGACGTGAAAAGGATACTGAGTTGCACCTTTGTCGGACTCGTTAAAACATTAAACGACATTTGATTCGTCACCATGATGAACATTAGCTTCTCCTTCCTAGGGCTCATTAAACTTACTAGGTCAGATTCGTTCGAAGGATGAACTTACAGTGCAAGCATATGCTATCCCCTTCAAGCTTGGGATAAAAAATAATTGGGGTACTTGCCAGAAATGGTGGGGGAAAATTTGGAAATTCAAATAGTCATGTCAGAAGCTCACTCTTAAACATGACTCTTTCTGCTTTGTGTCGGGTTGGTATATCCTCCTTTTCATTTGACCTTCTTGGGTTGGGTTGCTCATTTTTTCCTTCCATTTGATCTCTGCCACGTCATCATGACCATTGATCCTATGGATCCAACAGCTTCCAAACTTTGGAATCGTGTCGCCAATATGTTCAAGATTTAGTCCTTCTATAGTTACACTTACTCCTGATTCTCTATATCATATAAAATCATTTTCATCCCTTTGTATCATGTTGATGATGTGGGATACATCATGGCCCTCCTTCGACATGGTCATTTCCTGTTGACTTCAGCTCATTATCCAGGAGGCTGACCGAGAGACTCCCTTCTAGTACCTTAGAGCTTGCATGCCCTAATGGAAATTTCTTTGCACTCGACGACAAGTTCACATCATTGGCTTTCAATCTGGTGATTTCATGGGTGTTTGACATCAGTTTCTTTATTCACATTCTGTGAGCTATGATGCGAGTACCTTGAGAACCATTATCATTATTGGTGGTTTCTCGTGCTTGTTAACGGTTCACATCATTGACCGGTAATCAAGAAACTTCGTAGCATGTCTTACTTCAACACATTCATTCACATGTTAGGATTTGTACATTGATTGGGTCATTTGGAGCGCAAGACTTTGGGCTAAGATTACACAAGTCTAGGTTGCAAGGAAATGTGACATGGTCATGTTGATATACATGTCTCTTTTAGATGGATGGTTGTGACCATACCATGAGTTGTTATATGTGATCCTTCTCATTTTTGGGTGGCTGCGACCATACCTTGGTTTCATTATGATCCTTTCTGCTGCATGGTTGTGCCCATACCTTGGATCCATTTACATGATCATTCTCTCGATGGCTACGTCCATACCACGATTCATGTATCATTATTTAGAATTTTTAGTGATGTATCTGTATATATGCTTTCTTGCAAGTTTTCTGATGATGGACTCTAGTTCCCTACTTCCACTTACAAAGCATTTCGCCCCTTGTTTGACCTTCACGCTTTAGGGGACATCTATTACATAGAATTTTATCATTGTCCTTGTACTCCCCATCTACTACCCTAGAGGACCTCTACAATGTACCTGACATGCTTTCCCATTATAAAGAAACTCCTAATATGTACCTCTTCATGAGAAAAATAATTCCCCTTTGCATCATTCCCAAGAATCTTCCTTCTATCCCAGTTTACAAGACTGGCACTACTGACCAGTTTTCTTCTCGTGACAATTTACAAAGCTTAAAACTAACCCTTGTGCTGATCATATTGACTGAGTCCTTTTCTAGTCACTTCAGTCCTCTTTTGGAAGGTTTTTTAAATAAGGAGCTGAAGCTTCCATGTCTAGAAGCTTCGTAACGGAAGTCTGGTAAATGGTTGGACCAGATAGAGCCAATGAAATCAGTTTGAGCTCCTTTCCCCTGTTAGTATGGAACAACCTCAAGAGATAAGACCTTATCCCATGATGAGAGGAACCATCTCCCATTCATCCAAGATATATAAGCCTCTCTTTTTCCAAAGCAAAATCTAGTTGGATTTTTGGAGCAAGTGTGAATAACCAACAAGTCACTTATAACTTATAGCTTTCTAGTATGTGTTTGAGGGAGAATTGTGTGATTTTGGTTTGGTTTGAGACTAGAGGGAAAGAGGCCTTAAACTTCCATTTGTTGGGGCTATCCATGAAGTGCTATTAGAAGTGTGGGAACCTGGATACGTCGGAGGAGACCAACAACATCAAGGCACAAGTTGTAATCTCTTTCTGAGTTATATTAATGCAACTATTGATTGATTACCTACATGAAGTGTCCTTTTACATGTTTATGGCTTAATGTTCCTTGACCTGTTATGTAGGTTGAATACAATATTGCATGTTGTAACGTTTGTTGTTATTGTTTTTTTCTTATTTCAGGTATTCGAAGGAAGGAAACGAAAGATAGCTAGAGTGAGGAAGCAGGACCATCACCAAGCGAAATATCATTCTAAGAGGTAGGGCCTCTTAATTGATTCTAGCTTAAGGATATTTTCCATGGATTGTTTGTTTGTGTCTAGACCCGCTCTCTCGGTCTAGAGGAATTGTTTGTGTCCACACTGAGCATTTACCTAGACCGCATGGGCCACATTGGTGATGTATGTGTGCCATGATTTGAGCTTTGTAGAGATGACTTGCACCTAAACCGATAATTTTGTTGCATACGCATCTTCACCTCCAACACTTCTGTCAATATGGTCTTGGATATTTATTGTACATTACTTCATATCCATGAGAGTTTCATGCGAGCTTTAACTAGTGTGATTGAATATTGTAGAATAACATATTTGGTGATATCCAACCCTTCTTTTTTTGATACTTTCTTGATATGTTCTATGTACTGCCTTATTTCCTTGAAGATGATTTCCTTGCCTCTTATTTCTTCAAGTGATTCTACTGATGGCATCCCATGTTTTTGTGCTAGGGACTCGAAATCATTGTGCAGTCAACTATAAGAAAAAATAGTTTTAGACACATGTTATCCAAGGTAGTTGTAATTCTGATGGTGGAGTCTCAATTGTACTCAGTCCATTTTAACAACAATCTTGTCATTTCTAACCAACTGTTGTGGTACATTTGGATATTTGGCAGTCCATTCTTGAAGTTGATTGACTTCTCTTCTTTCCACTTTCAGGATATTTAAGACTTCTTTTGCCTTCTTCTAAATTCAAATGAGAGTTTCCAGCACTTACTATAGAAGTACGATATCATCATATAATCATACCATGGTTTCCTCCATTGGCCCTAGTTCCTCCTGCATGGTTGAATTCCATTCTTTTGTATTGGAGATGTGTGAAGATAACCATTGATTTTCCACAACAAAGTGTTCCTCCTATTGCTTCACTGTAGATAATTCTCTCCTTTATAGTGCATTCTCATTTAATAGATATTCAGAGTTGTCTTGCACTACTATAGAAAACTTAACCACCATGATTGTCCTGGGATTCCATCTAGTATTGGAAATTATCACCTCTTCTTTAGATAGTGAGACTATGTTCTAATGATCATTTACAAATTATATATGCCTATGCTATATGATACTCTTCTTCAGCTGATCAAACATGACATTTCACACATCCATGACTCTATCTTAAGGTGGAGGTGTGATTCCAATCTTATCAAATCGACGATGACCACCCGTAAGCGTTGGTTCTTCTGGAGAACCTGGTTGATTTTCTATAACAACCCTAGTCAAAATTCCATGTAAGAAAGTAAATAAAGGAAAAATAATAACCAAGGTCATGGGACACTTATTCCAAGATGAATTGTGGGCAAAACATCCTAGTGTGGGTGTTCATTTGGTCTATTATGGCTAAGGAAATTAGCAAAGGAAGTGGAAAAGGATTTGGAAAAGAAAGTGGCATTAATTGACATTTTATTTATGAAAGTATTAGAAGTTATGAGAAGAGGACGGTGAAAGGTCACAGGTTACATGTGAGGATGAAAATGAAGGGAAATAATGGAATTTTAAGAAAATAGAGGCCTTATTACTGAAAATGCTTATGAGGATCAGTTCACAATCCTTTTTTAGTTTAGTTTTGGAGCTCTCTCTACTCTCTCTCTGTCTCTCATACTCTTGCAAACTTAGAGTATTCTTGGAGCATTCTAGAATTGGGCAAATAAGGAAAAGGAAGGACGAGGAAGTAAGAGGATGAAAATATCAAGCAAGGAAGAGAGGGATCAAGCAACTACAATGAGATTACTTGTAGGTATCGAGTTTCATGTATGATTTCCTTGTTTTTTTTGCATGCACAGTACATGCATGTGTGCATTTAGTTCTCTTGATGTCACTGGCATGGGCCTTCCTAGGCGTGAAAGTGGTTTTCAGCCTTATCTTTCCATTTTCAAATAGCTATGGTGTGATGGGGTTCTCTTGTTTTGGTTGAGATGGATTTCCAAATGGTTTTCAAAACTGAGTGGGGTGGTCTCATGGGAGAAACACAAGTCCTATGAATCCCTAGATGGTGAAGGTGGGATAGTGGTAAAGCCTAATTGTGTATGACCTTGTTAGGTCTAGGAATACTCAACTGGTGAATGGCAGGATATATGGTAAATCCTAGAGGGTCAAGCCTCTTCGGGCCTAGGAATCCTTGACTAGTGAATGGTGGGATATACGATAAAGCCTAGAGGTGGAGATGGATAAATTCCTCATGGTTTAGGTGGAGAGATATATAGGAATCCATGCTCTTTTAAGCCTAGTTATCTGATGGGATTGTGGTAAATCCTGGTTGTATTGATGAGGGTTTCGGACCTAGGAATATCTTGGTGCATATATGGTAAGACCCAAGGAAGCCTTGATTTGTTTTGTTGTGAGTCCCACATTCATGCTTGGAATATGGCACAAAGGTGATTGGCTAAAAGAAAGATTTGGTCCAGCCCAATATATGGTCAAGTGATTCGTGGAAGTCCCTAACTTGGTTTCCTTATGCATACATTAATAAGAACTCATTTTCCTTTGGTATTTCATGTGTAAATGTAACTGTTTATAGGTGGCTTTAATGGTTATTCTATCATTTCTATTTTGTTTGTTATATGTTGGTTATAGGTGTTATCCTCTACAATTTCCTAAGCTGAGGAGGAGATTGAAAAAGGTAACCTCAAACCACTTTCAGCTCAGTAGCTATCCCTACTAAGCTAGAGTGGGATCTCCCAAAGGATTTTTAAATCAATATATGCAAAGAGATAGGTCTTAAGCTAGATATATAATTTTGTTTTGAGTTCTTGTGAATTTAGGTTTTCTAGGTTTGTTGGACTAGGGTTTAGAGCGGGTAATTAGGTCTAGGCTTCAAGTATGTATAGACAAGTATAAATAGGAGCTAGATATTAGTGTGCTATGGGGAAATTGGAGTTTTTTTCAATTTAGTATAGATTTTTGAGCTTAAAAGAAACTAATGAGCATGTGAAATCATGAATTCATTAGCTTTAGGAGAAAGGAAACACAAGTATGAATTCCACATAAACATAGCTTAAATTCAAGATTCTTGTCTATATAACTGGGAGAAAATTCATAGGAAGAAGATAAGGCATGTAAAGAGAGATGATTTATCCATTATAAACTAATAGAAAGAGAAAACAAACACCATAGACTCACTGAACAAGAGTTCCTGAAATATAGCTGCAATTGCTCCTATATTAGCTGAAGAGAACATAAACATATAAGCCCTCTCCAAAAATGTCCAACCCCTCTCTCTGAATGAGAAATAATACATATAGACTCAATTGAACCACTTCCTCACCTTTAGGAGTGAAACTCCTAGGTGTTGGAACTGATTCCAATATTCTCTCAACCCATAGGTGAGAGTGAGAAGGTCAAATACAAACACTTCTTGTAGACTTTGTTTGGATTTTGCTTCCTTAATGACACCAAATAAACCATAAAAACAACCTATCATGTCTATTTATTCATGTTGAAATCATCTATCCTTGAACTGAATTCAATTACATCAAGTGTTTTTACTTTGACCAAGTCAAACTAAAAACTAGGAAATTTACACTCTGAAATTTAAATGAAAACACACAAAAATTTATAGAAGTACAACGCCAAATTTGAGCCCACTATAAGGTGCCTTCCTGAGGACCAAAATAATATCTAAAAGAATGGTCAAATATATTTTCTAGTCTAGTTTCTCGAACATCTTGAATTTTTTACAATGACCCATGGTAAGGCCTTCAAACATTCATTCTCCCAAGGTGTCTCCAAAAGTGCAGCGCCTGTCAAGAAGAGGGGAAAATGCTTATTTTTTACCCCTTTTTCTCCTTTTCTTAGAATTTAGGCACTCTTTGAGAAATATGATGAAATTTGTTTTGAGAGGATGCCATGATATTTCTAAAAATTCAATCCATTTGTCATTTGGGGATCTGAGGAAAAAGCGTAGTGCCAAGGCACTACGCTTTTGTAACTAGCCAATTTTCTGAATTAGGCACCAAAATAGACAAAAAACACAAAATGCTCACAATTCCTCCAAAATTGGTCATGAGCTAAAAAATGAGGTATGTTAAGCCCTCATGGATGCTTCATAATTCTAAGTTACCCTTCTCATTTTGGTCTTTTAGGGTTTCTTTGAGCTTGTTTTCCAACTGTTTGACCTTGATGTTACAAATCATATTTTTGGTCTGGTAGTGATGTGCCATGTGCCTTAGTAGTTGGTTATCTCTATTGGCTTTGTCAAGAAGCTTCTCCAAGTGGTCATTGACCTTGTCTAACCAATACTCCCTGTCCTCATTAATCTCTAAGGCAATTTTGTCCTCCATATCTAGTTCTTCATCTAGCAAGATATGTTTTTTCTCCTCTTTCAATGCCTTCTTGAGTCCTTTGGTCCTTGGCCTATTTTTATTTCCTTGTCTTTCAGTTTCTTTAGCTTCATTGGTCTCCAATATTACTTTGCCTTTTGCTTCTTTTTGCAATAATTTAGCTTGCTCTTTCTCCATAATGAGTTGTTTAGCCTTTAGCTGACCGTTTTCTTGTTTTAGGAATGAGATAAAAAACCTTTCCCTTGCCATGTTGTATGTTAGCCTCCTATACCAATAGGTTTTCATTTTTCATGATTGACAGTGGAAATGCCAAAAATGTTCATCTTCCATGATACAAAGGTTCCATTTTTGTGAAAGAAACAGACAGTTAAAAAATGTAAAGAGGGTATGCCTTAAAAGAATAATCAAAAGGCAAGAAAATGAACTGGTCAAAAGAAAAAATAAATGAAATGAACCCCAAATAAAGACTATGAAAGTGGCTAAGCTAAAATGCCACTGCTATCTTAATGGATGGTCCAATAGTTCAAGCTGGGCCATACCATGTTTTAAATTGCCTGTTCTAGACTAGAGAGAAAGTACCTGCTCAAACAGTTCAAGCTTGGCAGATGACTAGTTGGATAGAGAAAGGAAGGAGCCCAACTGCTTAATCTGGGCCCTTGGAAGACATAAGGGTAGACTTAGATAGGAGGGCAGCAATAAAGAAAAGAGGATTATCAGGTTTTGCAAGGCTAAGTGCACCCATCAAAAATAAGAAAGAATGTTAGGCATATTAGGCAGGGTAGGCAGTTGAAGATTGCAGAAAACAGGATCTAATCACATGATATATGAAAATCATATCTGATCTCACCAATAAGAGAAAGGCAAGAGCAATGGCCTATATGGCAAACTACCAAACCATCACTAACTTCCCTCATTCCCTTCAAAAGTTTTCTTACTAACATCCCCTTGAGGACTGTAGGATCTGCCTAAACAATCCTCCTTACATTTCTCATTTGTGAATTTCATGTCAAGTTGTGACCTCCTTCTCCAAAAAGAAGCCACATTTCTTGTGTAAAATCATTCCTCACTCTCATCTGCTTCTAAAATTTAAGTTTACTCATTAAACTTAGCTCTCTGTTCCTCTCTCACATCCCAAATCCATATGAATTTCTAAACTTACTATATAGCTCCCTAAGTGCTCCCCCTCCCCCTACTATTATAGCATTTTATGCAAAAAAACCAAAAAAAAGTATGTAAATATCCCCCCCCCCTTTAGCATTATAGCTAACTAGCACTCTCATGGGAGACATTAGTCCATCAGGGACTCTAGTCAACCCTTACTTTGGAATTAATCTGACCCCTGGTTAGATTAATAGCCTACAACTAAACCCTTACCCACCATTCACCCGAAAAACCTTTGAAAATCCACCCCCCGCGGTCAAACCCAATGTTTAAATATTTGTTAAACCCCGTCGCATTAACCCTTATCCATTTGAAACCCATTAAACCCTCCAAAACCAAAGTTTTTGAACCCGCAGCATTTAAATATTATTTAATTATCGGGCGGGTCCCGCCACAAATGTGCACGCCGTGTCGGAGTGCCCGCCAACCGTTGATCTCCCGCCGCCCCCAATCCAACGGTGGGCGGGTAATCTGGGCGGTGGATGTGCCGTGGTTTAGCGTCCGGGGAGCGGGTGGTTTTGCTCCCGTACGCAGGACACGCGTCGGCCGCTGGGGTTGTTCGGAGCCCCTCTCCCCAATACCACCTTTCCCCAAAGGCGGTGCGGGGAGACCGGAAACCACCCTCCCGCAAACCGCCACCCCTGTTGCGTCAGCCCCATGTCACGGTGACGTCATGCCCAAGGCCCCCGCCACTGTGCCACGTTGCCCTCCACGTCGTCTTGCCACCTCTGCATGCCTCCACCGTATCCCGCCACACTGGCATCCAAGTCAGCATCCACGTCACCGTCCGTACCAGGGGCCCGCTGATGACGTCATGCTGATGTCATCGCGGAAAAGCGCCAAAAAGCCATATGCGCCAAATTTATCATTATAAACACGAAAATGGACCGTTTTTGGTCATTTTCATTGGAAAGGAGAGGGAGCCGTTTTGCTCGTTTACGCCCAATTGCCTCCATATTACGAATTCAAAGATTTGGACGTCGCCACTCACCAATTCAACTACATTCTTCACCCATCGATCAACCCGACAGCTCTCGGCGCTAATTATCCAGGTATTTTGCCAAACCAACCCGTTTGCCCTATTCTTACCATTTCTCTGCAAATTTCTCCACTTAATTACCTGATAAATCCTAAATTAAATGGTGTCGTTCGGTAAATTTTGGCCCAAAATAATCCAAAGCGCCTCCCTGTTCAAAATTCACTATTGAACAGTCATTCTCGGGCCTAATTTTTTATTTACCCCCCCAACTGCCCGGCATTGTTCCCTTTTGCCGAGCGTATAATTCAAAAACTTCATTACACCAGGTTATAATCCTACTCCCCTCTGCAATTTGCCCTCACTGTCCAGAATTCCTGTGAATTCACCAGAAGAAATCACAGTCAAGTCTACTCATCCAAGTTGCTCCTTCTAAAAGATAAGTCTGGCCTCATCTGCATTCAGTCTGCCACCTTACTTCTAAAAGCCTTACAAGCTATCATATTCACACTGTTACACTCAGAAGCTGCATTCTAAAGATAACACCTGAAAGTTATACAATGGCTACACCATCAGCTCTCAGTGTTGCTCCTATGAATCCACCAAACAAGGAGCTTGAAGCCATGCCTCTTGCTGACAGAGATTACCTCATCCAAGACCTTGTGGGTGACAGGAACCATTTACAGACCTTCCGCCAATTGAGAGACAGCTATCTAAACAACAATGACATATATGCGATTTGGGAGTCCAATCTGCCTTACTATTTCCTCCCATCTGTCAATATTTTTCCTGAAATCATCCGCTTATGTGCTGAGAATTATGATCCAACTCAGAGAACTGTCAAGTCTCCATCTGGGAGCATACTCTTCCACATCAATCCTGACTCCATCAACCAAATGCTCAACTTCAAGCAAACTCAGCTGTTGTTTCCCTTCTCCATGAACTATTTACTGGATGCAGGCGCCAAACTTTCCACTGCTAATATTGAGAAGGTCACCAAGACATTCATGAGAGCTCACCGCCAGCCTACAAGGCCACCTCCTTTCTTGCATGTCCATTTCACTGATGTAGGCAAACTCCTGGTTGACATGATCTCTTATGTGTTGGGCTACAAAACCAGTGAGCATGTTGATGAGACAGTGCTGGTGTTATTAGCTGCTTACAGCCCAGGCCAACCTCCCACCTACAAATATAAACTTTGCCAAGTTTATAGCTAACAAAATACATGACCAACTCTTGAAAGTGGATAGGGAGGGTGTGTTCAAATATTCATCATATATCTACCACTTGTTCATGTATTATCAGTCCGAGGCCTTTCAATGCCCTATCAAGAAGCTGGATTCTAGGGGAGAAAAGAGGTCTGTCATCTTCTGGTCATCAGTTTTCCACCAAGTCCAAGATTCACCATATTCATACTGTGAATTTAGTGACCAATTTGTCTACCCGGTCTCTTGCCTATTGATGGGATCCCCTCCTCCCAGATTGTCATTTGAAATCCAGAAAGCTCTGTAGCTGTCCAAGAACTATAAAATAGGTGATTGGTACCTATACCAAAATCATACAGTCATCAGAATCTATGCCTGTGAGCTCTGTCCATATAGGCTCCCAAGATATGTACCAATGAGAATGTTTGCCTTGGAATACTATAGGCAACTTATTAACTTTGACCTTACCCACTTTCATAGTGCCAAGAAGAAAGCCCATCTCAAGTTCAAAGACCACCTGGGCCCCTTTATCATGAATAAGAAAGAGGGTTGGCAAGAGGCTGATCAAATTCTCAAAGATAAATACAAGCTATCAAGAAGCTTCTGGTGGGTCCCTTATGACCCTGAAGGCTTCATCAGTGCTAGAAGAGTCAAGTACAGGCTGCTAGGGTATAAGCACTGTAAAATTCCACAAATTGAGTAGTATGCCAACCAGCAAGAATGGTTGCAAGGCACATTAATTGAGGAACTAACTCAAGAAGAAATAATGGAAAGAAATGTCAAGGATTTGGAAAAAACTCTTGACTTAGATTCTGTGCAGCAGGTAACTTTCAAGCAGCCGCATCCAATTGGAGAAGGTACCTCCACTGCTGCAACCGCACCAGTCACCCAAGCGCCATCTACATCAGCATCAGGCACAAAAAAGGGCAAGGGAATAATGGGTGCAGAAAAAGAAGTAGTGACAGAAAAACCTGCCTCCTTAATTGGGCAACAGCAAGAGAAAACTCCTCCACCACAAACTGAACCACCAACAGTGCCTGCCTTGCAGACCCCTGCACATGAGGAAAGGGGCAAGAAACGAGGACCGAGAGGAGTCCACACCTGCTAGTGGATCCACTCAGCAACCCGAAGCCAAAAGACAAAGGGTTGATTCTCTGGTCATAGAAGAAATCAGCGAGGAAATCCTTGAGAGCCGAAGGAAAGAAAGAGGAGACAGCCAGTAGATAGCCACAAGCTCTTTTCAACAAGAGCAAGGAGTACAACTTGGCATGGAGGTGTCCTTCTCCACTCAACAGAGCAAGAAGCCTTCCAGCACCAAGGCTTCCTTCAAAGAGATAAAGGCACAAAATGAGCTGTTGAGAGTGGAGGTATACAAACAATTTCTCAAGGCAACACCAACTAAACAAGAGAGGCTGATGTCAGTATATGATATCCAAGAGGAAAAGATAATCCTCAGCCATTTCAAACCCAAGGTACCGCAGCCTCACTCAGCTACAGATTTTGTAAAAACAAAGCTAGAAGTCATGGCAAAAGACATTCACCCCATGGATCAGATAGAGCTGCATAAGCAAACGGGAGAAATGGTCTATGCCACATTGGTAGACAGGGCCACAATGGCCCATGAATTGAAAGAATCACTGAAAAACACCAACACTCAGCAAGATTTGGAGAGAATGTCCTCCACGGCCAAAGACAACAGGATCAAAACACTGGAGGACATCATTGTGGACTTAGGACATGATCCTAAGGATCCTAAGGGTGTGAGGGCCCTTATGAAAAAGAAAGAGGATGATATTGCTGCGTTAAAGAAAAGACTGAAATTGCTTCCTACTGAGCATACTCAAACAACAGAATTGCAAAAAGAAAAGGAGTCTGAAGATCAATTGGACCTAATAATGCAGCTGAATCAAAGAGTGATTGAGATGGAGAAGGAGCTAGAAAGGGCACTCCTAGACAAACAGGGAGAATCAACCTCCCAACCTCCTCAGACTGCCTCAACCACTGCCACAACTACAGAGGCAGCAGCGACCCCTGCAACGGCTACAACAATGACAGATGCGGTAGCAGCAACAACCACAGCTCCTGAGTCTAGCTTAAACATGGATGAATTAACAAAGGTTATCAAAGAGCTGGAGCTTCAGGCGACAGAGATCAAACAAGCCAAGGAGAAATTGGCAGAGCTGGAAGCTAAGTATGACAAATCCAAGATGACTGTAGCAGAGCAGACCAGAGAGATTAAGGCCCTCAAAGACAAAATAAAGGCCTTAGAGAAAGAACTGAAACTAGAAAATACTCTGGCAGAAATAAAAAGGATTTTGTGGGCCCGGATTGACCACTCCCTTACCAGACAATGGAAGTCAATCAAAACAGTGCATGAACAGATGGAATTAATAGGCCAAGCACAAATTGAGAGCCAGAAAGCCAGAACAGCACTAGGGAATAGGCCTGAGCAGGCCAACAGGATGATAAATTTCCTTAACAATCAGACCAAGGAGGAGCTGGCAGCCCTGAACATCATCAACAGAACAAATGCTGTCCTCACAACTAAAAAGGTGCTGACCCTCAGAAATTTTGTACAAACTGTAGAGAGAAAATGTCATGAAATGCAGGCTGAGGTGGATGAATACAAGCTCAAAATGGGAGCACTGCAAGACAAGGGATTTCCCAGCCTACTGACCAGCACAGGAAGACTACTCCCCTGTGAGCAATATGCTACCAGGATGACAAATTTTATTGAAAATCAGATCACAACATCTGCCAGTACTTTTGAAGAAACAGGACCTCCATCAGGGCACAACCTCTATGACAAGATTGAAAATCTATTCTATATTGAGCATGAGATTAATCACTTATTTTAGGTCCCACCAAATTTTTATAGGTATACAGAGGTAGATGAAACCTTGATAAAAATGCGAAGACACCAACTGCCCAAGGAAGATTGGTGGCAGGCAATGCTGCAAATTTTTCCTCAGTAATCTTAGTTTAGTCAAGTCCTAGTCAGCTTCAGCTCAACCAAAGTCAAAAACAGAATCAGGACAGCATGCAAGGCAGCCAAAAAAGATGACTCAACGTAAATGCCACGACAGCAAGCCAAGACAAAGGAAATGCATAGATTTTGGGCAATACGGCGCCAGCTGACTCAATGGGTCACAAAGTCAAAATTCTCTGACAGTTTTGGACAGCTAATACACTAAGCAGTTATTACAACATTTATTCTCTCAGCTACAATTCTCCAAGAGTTGGCACAATATTTATGAGCCATTAATTCATCAGCTAGATATTTTCTGATCTAAATTTTGTATATATACCTCCCCTGGAAACGTATTTGGGGTTGGTGATTTTCTCCCTAAGACAATATATTGTATATTTTCAGAAGATCTAATACAAAAGGCTGGAAAAGCTCATTATCTCCTGAATGCTTGATGTCTCAATGATGCTCTGCGTGCTGTTACAGAATTTCTGTGCTGTCTAATGGAACAATAAGTTTTCCTAAACTATGTTTGTCTTCTTATGTTTGTTTGAATCATATGCAGGTTTCACCAGTCTAACAATAGGGAAAAAGAATAGTACAGGAAATGTTTGATTACACCTTGTGCTCAGTCTCTGTCGTTGAAAATTTTTTCTTCAGAATTAATCATGGACATGAATTCTTAATTGCTCATGTTTGTATTGGTTCTATAAATGTGAATTTTATTCAAGAATTCTTCAATGCTCCTAAGTAATGTTCCCACTGTTCCCCATATCAGCTTACTGAAAGATCCTTAGTTGCCTTTCACGCCCTGATTCCATCCCATCCAATTACTAATTTAAAGAATTGTTCCTTAGACACTTATCTGGCTTTGTAGCATCACTGCTGTTTCAACGCAGACATATCAAGCAATTAAACATCACTGAATCCATGCCCAATGGCCTAGATAACCCTGCAAAAATATATCTGTTATGACTGAAGTCATCATCCAGCAAATTCAAAACAAAACCTTGTGCATCATAGCTAGCCTAAAACATCATACAAACAAAGTTAAATCATAAAGAGAGAGCCCTCTCTAGTTACGGGTAGGCTAGAACCTGTGACCCAAAGATTGGTTAGTGGTTACCTCAGCCGTATTCCCATAGGAGTCAAAGGGGACAACCTGAGTGTTAACATTGTCCATGAGTTCTCTAATATGAGATTATTTTTCTTTGATAGTCTACCACATATTTGAAGGCACATTTTTTGTTTCCAAGTCCACCAACTCAAAATCATGCTCAATCAAGTCTTTGTCTTGTACTTGTGATCCTTGTTTTACCGATGTAGAAGGCTTGGCCCCTTTCTCAACATGAGAAGCAAGAACAAGCCTTTTTTCTCTTTCGTACATCCTAGTCACCTCAGGTATTGGTGCTTTAGGAACCTCCACTGATTGGCTAGACGATCCTACCTCCATCTGTTGTTTGGATGCTGAATTGAAACACTCATCTTATGCCATTTCAACGTTGTCTCCATGAAAGAATCCCATGTCATGTTTTTCTTTGCAAGATGATGGAGAACTATAGTCTTGATTAAACTATGATGAAAAATACTAGGATAACGTTCTTTTTTTTTCACCTGTACTTTCTTGGACATTTTGACAAGCCTCCTACACAAGTATTGTTGTTGGGAAAAGTATCTATTCAGAACGCCCCTATCCCACTCTAAGGTGTGACAGTGCCTTAGCAAAAAACAAGGAAAACTTACTTGAGTATTCTTCTTTATGAAATGTAAACAGAGGGGAAGGATAAACTAACCTATGTCTTGTGCTAGTTTGTTGATCCAATCAATCCTCTCTTCAATAGCTCCCAGCTCCCTGCTCCCTTACCGGCCCAGCTTCACCAAATTCCTGCAAGATCATAGAAGAGAGAAACTACACGAAGATATAGATTTACATTCATAAAAAGCTTAGGATCAGATTAAGCTAAACATGCAAATATAACAAAACATCATTGATACACAGCATGTAGGAGAAACTCAAATAGTTTTATTGATATGATAAGAAAGTCCAAGAGGAGATACAACCAAGTGAGTCCCGATCCAGCATCTACCTCCCAACAAAGGAATCCCTTCCTCACCTCCAACAAAGCATAAATCACCCAATGCACTAATCTCAATCTCAAACCAACAACAATTCTCTGCAAAGTACAAAATTCCAGCCTCTGGATCTTTGGGATGAGGGATCCATATATAAAAGTAAGCAAAGAGGATGAGTCAGCTTATGTTTTGACTTGTGGCTTCTCTCTGTCAGTTCTTGCTTCCACTTGGAGGCTGAGAGCCTCTTACTCATCCTTGGTCGAACTCAGTGAAGCAAGTGTCATTGGAGAAGATTCTAGAAGCTTCCATTGTCTGTACACCTCGTGGAATGACACTGCCATTTGGCATTTCTCGCTCAGCGCACCCTGGTAGTGCATTCAAGTGTGTTGCAATGCACCTAGCCAGTGTATTTGGGTGATTTGCAACGCAAGCAGCTAGTGGAGCATCTGAATTGATCCTGATTTGACTAGTTCTGAGTAGTTTTTGGTGGGGAACTTCTGGGAGAAGCTGTCATTGGTTGACCTTGTTCCTTTAGGGGCAGGAACAACACTTTTAGGGACTTTGGATCCCTTGGATTGTGGACTTTTCATGCTCAAAGCTGTAAGGCACAAAAATGTCTATAACGGTTGCCCCCTAAAGTATGAGGTCGTTTATCGGGTGAAATGCTTTATTAGGAGGATCCGAAGTTCTTTCAATGCTGGGAGGATACCTGTAATAAGATACAATACAATACATTATTTTTCAT
Organism: Pinus tabuliformis; assembly: GCA_031772625.1. Classification (NCBI taxonomy): domain Eukaryota; kingdom Viridiplantae; phylum Streptophyta; class Pinopsida; order Pinales; family Pinaceae; genus Pinus; species Pinus tabuliformis. The sequence continues at coordinate 1,033,744,663 of CM062819.1, forward strand.
ACTTTTTTCATTATCTAGCTGAGGTGGGCATTCCCATGCTGAGCTTTATAAATTCATTTTTATGTACATAGGACAGACAATCGTCTGATGGTAGACTGATGATTCTGATGAAATCATCATCCTTTTGGTAGGATGATTATCTGTTCTGCATTGCTGTACATGTCAATGTCTTTATTTTTCTTGAATATATATCGCAGCCGGGATGGATGAAACTAGATCTGGGGTCTTCAATCTTGTTCGATCTTCACTCTAAGTACAAGTCGATCCATGTGAGAAATGTTTTGAAGTCGAACATGGAAAGACATCGCTTGATTACCAGTCAATGATGTAATCTGTTAACAAGTGCAAGAGGAATCACCGATAATGATAATGACCCTCAAGGTACTGCAGTACAATTCACGTGGTGTGAATAAAGGACTTGGCGTTGAACACCACGCAAAATCTTTCGGTTGAAGGTCATTGATGTATACCTGTCGCCAGAAGTGAGAAACTTGCCATTGAGGCATGCAAGCTTCAAAGTACTGAAGGGGGTGTTCCTAGATCAACTTCTTGGATAATGAGCTGATGTCGACAAGAAGCGATCCGTCAAAGGAGGGCCTTAATGAATCCCACATCAATGACACGGAACGGAGCAAATGATTTTGAAGGAGGTGAAAACGATCTGATGATATATGGTTCAGGGTGGTGGTCATGAAAGAATGAAGTATAATGTATGGCAGTGGATGGGACACGGGTGACTTCTCTGGATGACTTCTCTTGAACATATCGGCGACACTTATATGATGGATTGGTATCATTTACCCCAAAGGTGGATGGTATGGCGAGACCATGGTGGTGTGACCAGTGAATGAAACAACCCAACCCGACTCAGGCACAGAGTGGAAGTGTCATGTTGAAGAGCAACTTGCTACCAATAAAGGTTCTTTGAGTTTCTTCCCAATTTTTCCCTAGTCATTGCTGACCAGCACCTCTTTATTTTTGTCAAGCTTGAGGAGGATAACATATGCTTGTTCTATAATTTTCCCTTCGGGCAAACCCATCGCTATGTTTTAACGAGCCTAGCGATAGTGAAACTCGTTCTCGTCTAAAGACAAGTTTGTCGCTATTAATGTTTTTAACGAGTCTAACAACAAAGATAACTCGGTCCTTTTCATTTTTAGAGAGTCTGAAAAGGTACGTAAAGTTAACTCCGAAATTCCTTTTTCATCATCTAATCCCTTAAGTCCGAAAAATTATAAAATAATACAGAAGGGATGAATTTTCGATAGTTTTAACGAGCCGAACAAAACAAGCGCTCGATCTTTTTTTGTAATAATCCCTCAGGTCCAAAAAGATTAAAATCTAAAGGAGGGATAGCTCTTCCGGTCGCTTTAACGAGCTGGAAGGCCAAAGCTCGGAAATCTTTTCATTTTACGAGTCAAATGAAAAGAGCTTAAAGAAGACTCGTCTTTTGAGGAATGAGTGATAAAATGGGTAGCAGCTGATTCCAGGTAAGGGTTGGAATTTTCCAAGCACGGCAGTGTCACAAGGATGGCTAGTGAAATCACTCTTCACAGCTGTTCCTCAAAATGGGTAAACAATCAAATGGAGGTGAATGATCGGCCAATGGAAAAGCGGAGGTGACGGTGCAAACACGACCAAGGCTTTAATGGTTGATAATGTTACATTCACGGTGGTTATTTACCAGAGGATAGTTCATTTTTTAACGAGCTTAAACGCGGGTTGAAACACTTGCTCGATCTTATGTTTATTTTTTAACGAGCATGAACTATGTGCTAAAACTGCTCGATAATCCAGTCATATGATAAGAATGTCTCAAAAACGGCAACATTTAGATTTTTGCCCCACATCCTTTCTTTATGCAAGTTAGGAAACGACTAATCCTACGAGTTTAAAGGGTTAGCCTACAGGTTTAAAGGGAGGACCTAAAAATTTAAAAAATAAATAGCCGCCCCTTGCTCGCACTCCAAAAGGTTTGCATTCCCCCAGGTATAAAACAGAGTTTCGAGGTCTCCCTCTATTCGAGCTAACAAAACATTCATTTTATCAGGAAGGGTACTACCTCTTACAGGTGACCCAAAGATTGTTCTATTCACACAGCAAACAAAACACTTCTTCGGTGATGTCTACCGAGATAAACAAAGGTGAGTGACGATGCCCGCCAACTCACATAACTTTGACAAAAGAATCTTGTTCTAGAATAACCCCTCTTCCAATCATGGACGGGGTATAGACTAGTCATATTCTCCCACGGAAACCTACTCTATACCTGAAGTTTTCCTGCCGAAGCAGACCAGGACGCATGCCCCCTGGGTTCCAGTCATATCCCTCCAAATTACTCGCGCTCATCGGGAGGACGGACCGTGGGTTGAGACATTTCTTGCGTGAAGAGACCATTTAGGGATGGTATATGACTATTTGCGATGCGTGATCCGGGAAATGAAAGCTGGTCCACGAGCTTGACCACTCTTCCTTCGTGCGGGAAACACATTACTCTAAAGAGTGAGGAGATGATGGCTCCCATGCAATAAATATAGTCTCGTCCAAGGAGTAGGTTATAATCCAAGGGTCCTTGAACGACCATCACGTTCATTTGAACAATCTTCCCTTTCAATGTTATGGGCACATTGGGGAGGATCCCTAAAGGTCGACTGGTTCCTTTATCAAAGCCTGTCAGATTTCTCATCTCAGGAAAATGCGATGGAGAACCAAGCGCTTTCCAAGCAGTAGAGGAAAGGATACTCACAGAAGCCCCCTCATCTATGATGGTACCAGCCATGACCATTCTATATATTTGGACGATAATTCTGAATGGTATGCTTGTTGGTAAATGGGGTCTGCCTAGTTGATTCCAGTTGAAGGAGACAACTAGGTTGCTTGGAGGTGGGACCGAGTAGACGGCCGGGTACGGCTCTGACGAACTTCCTTCCTGCGATAAAGGAACGGATAGGCTGCCCCCGTGTTCATCAGAGTCTGTGTTGATGAAGAGAATTTGGACGGTGTCATCCTTATTCTCCTCAGTGACTGTATCATTCGAAGATAAAACCTCTGAAGGCAAGACCGGGTCAACTGCTGCCTCGACCTTTTGACTTTCGTCGGGTATGGATTCAGCTGGTTCATCTTCAATGACCGCCGCTTCAGCTGACCACTTGAGCGGGCCAGCTGGATTTTCAACTAACGAAGGACTCGGCAAGAGTTTTTTATATCTAGGAGGAAGTCGTAACGGTGAAACCGGACGATCATCCAAAACTCTTTTAGCTTCGTCTAAGAAGGGACAACGGTGGATGGCGTGATTTCCTTCGCACAGTTTACAAGGAGATCTAGCTCTCCCTTTTTGTCCTGGGACTTCACTTTCGCTATTTGACGGTGTGCTTTCAACATGGCTATCAGAGGTTGACGCCACCGGATTGTGCAAACGGGGAGACCAGTCCCTTAGTATCTGAGGGATGCAGGGACAATCTCTGTGAAAGTGGTCTCCCTTGCAAATGACACATGGCGATTTAGGCCTGGTCAGTGCAGTGTGTGGATTTTCGTTAGACGACACTCGTTTGGCCCCAGTCGCTTTTGGCTCCTTCTTCTTCTTCTCTTTCTTCTTCTTTTCCTTCTTCTCCTTAGGAACTTGACTTTTGGCTTTGCCAACCCCATCAAGCGAAGAGGAAGGAGGAGAGGAAGAATTAGAGGAAGTGGAAGGTTGGTGGGTAACTCTGGACTGGTCTAATTGCTGATCTAACTGTTCAGGAATAGTGGTGTTCTGAACGACATTGGTTGAGAAGAGCTAGACTGGCAAGCCAATTGTCAGTCCTGGAAGCGACAATGTGGCCATATGGGACGCACCAACATCTCCCCAAGAGGAGAAGGGACTAGGATTTCCACCAAGGGGAATTCCTTGGTTGGTAGGCTCCATTTTCTCAACCTAAAGATCAACGCGGGAAAAAGGGTATGAATATTCCGTTTAAAATAAATTTTAACGACGCTTGGACACAACTTGCTTTTTCAATTTTAAAGAGTCAAGGAAAAGCAAAAGATGGCTCTAGTCTCCTTCAATTTTTAATGAGCTTGAAGTGACAAGTGCTCAGATGGACCTTTTCCGTTAAGGAGTCTAAAAAGGAACGAAAGGGACTGCTCTGGAGTTCGAGGTAGAGGGTGTGCCAAACCAATCGCAAAACCGCATAATACTTTTTAAGGTACGGGCGGTCAATCTTCCCGAATGCTGTGTTCAGTGCATTGCGATCAGTAGGGCGGCCGACACGGCTTCCTATGGATAAAGGTTTTATGCCTATAGGGGTCTCCCAATATATACTCGACGGTACGTGGGAGCTCAATCCGTACTGGCACTTATCGTCTCACAGTGGAGGAATCACCCAACCAACAGTGAGGACAACTGTTACCAGGCTTTACGACGCCGGAACACGTCTCTAGCCTAGACCTCTATGTTGTGCGTTAAGTTCCAATGCGTTGTTAAGTTCATTCAATTTATTTTAGGTTGATCTTTCTTAGAAGTTTGCCTTTTTGGATCACCACGAGATGTAGATACAATTCCTAAATGCAGTCTAAAGATGATAAGCAAGCTTTTATCTCTTTTTAACAATGAAAATCCTAGCTACAAGGGGAAAAGAAAGACACAATCTTTTCTCAAAGAGCATAGAGCACACTGTAAATTCACTTTTCCTAAATCAAACCATACAAACTATCAAAATGCAAATGCACTTGTGCATGTATTTGTTTTCACTTTCTTAATATTGATGCCTAAAAAGAAAGTTGTTGTACAAATTTGAATTCGATTTCAAGTGAAAACACAAACAAGTTTCTTTTTGAAATAAAAAAGATGATTACGACACTTTATGATTTTGAAGTAAACACTTGTTTCGACACTAGAAATTAACAAATTCAAACCAAAAGACAAAAGTAAAAGCGCAATCAACTTTCAACAGCAAACAAATTTACTGCTAAGATCAAAACGACACTTACGACAGGTCTAGATCTAAGGGCAACAGTATGACTAGTTTACTTTTGTAATGGGAAACTGCAAATGATGTAACAAATACACAAAAACAAATACAGTTTCTTTTATACAACTGAGGCAGAATTAAGGCAAAGAAAAGGGGTTTTCAGATAGGTACACACACTGATAACAGGCTGCAAAAATCAGAGATAAAACTGAACAAAATGAAGCAAAGAACCACAGCTGCACAGGGCAAAGGCTGATCAGCACACCTGTTGCACAGAGAAACTGAATTGCAGTGCAGGTAGCCCTCTCGGGACCTGCGTTGAAATGCAGAACCTCTTCACAGAGCCTGCGCTAAAGCAGAAACGAGAATTTTCTCTGGGTTCTGGGTCATGGTTTGCAGTTTAATCTATGGTTTTTGGTCGGATAAAAGCTATCAGTAAGGTACAATTAGAGGGATGATTTAAAGGAGGACTAAGAGCTATCACAAAGGGTAGTTAGAGCATTTGTGGATCAGCTGTTCAGATCATAAACAGGCCCAGTGAATGGACTAGAGTAGCAAATCTCTACTTTGCATTTGTAAATGGCAAATGCAGTTCGATTCGCCACTCCTAAGTTTATGAGAAGAACAACAATAGAAACACAAATAAACTAACTAGATATGTTCCCCAGTGGAGTCACCATCCTGTTGTTGGGAAAAGTATCTATTCAGAATGCCCCTATCCCACTCTAAGGTGTGACAGTGCCTTAGCAACAAACAAGGAAAACTTACTTGAGTATTCTTCTTTATGAAATGTAAACAAAGGGGAAGGATAAACTAACCTGTGTCTTGCGCTAGTTTGTTGATCCAATCGCTCCTCTCTTCAATAGCTCCCAGCTCCCTGCTCCCTTACCGGCCCAGCTTCACCAAATTCCTGCAAGATCACAGAAGAGAGAAACTACACGAAGATATAGATTTACATTCATAAAAAGCTTAGGATCAGATTAAGTTAAACATGCAAATATAACAAAACATCATTGATACACAGCATGTAGGAGAAACTCAAATAGTTTTATTGATATGATAAGAAAGTCCAAGAGGAGATACAACCAAGTGAGTCCCGATCCAGCATCTACCTCCCAGCAAAGGAATCCCTTCCTCACCTCCAACAAAGCATAAATCACCCAGTGCACTAATCTCAATCTCAAACCAACAACAATTCTCTACAAAGTACAAAATTCCAGCCTCTGGATCTCTGGGATGAGGGATCCATATATAGATGTAAGCAGAGAGGATGAGTTAGCTTATGTTTTTACTTGTGGCTTCTCTTTGTCAGTTCTTGCTTCCACTTGGAGGCTGAGAGCCTCTTACTCATCCTTAGTCGAACTCAGTGAGGCAAGTGTCATTGGAGAAGATTCTGGAAGCTTCCATTGTCTGTACACCTCACGGAATGACACTGCCATTTGGAATTTCTCGCTCAGCGCACCCTGGTAGTGCATTCAAGTGCGTTGCAACACACCTAGCCAGTGTATTTGGGTGCTTTGCAACGCAGGCAGCTAGTGGAGCATCTGAATTGATCCTGATTTGACTAGTTCTGAGTAGTTTTTGGTGGAGAACTTCTGGGAGAAGCTGTCAATGGTTGACCTTGTTCCTTTAGGGGCAGGAACAACACTTTTAGGGACTTTGGATCCCTTGTATTGTGGACTTTTCATGCTCAAATATGTAAGGCACAAAAATGTCTATAACAGGTATTTGCAAATGTTAAGAGGTTTTTGAGCAGTGAAGTGCATTAGAATCCGAGTGTGATAGGCATACAATCTAGAAAACCTTCCCTCAAATGTGAAAAAATTCATGACAACCTTCATTAATGGAGCATACTTATCCAACGGGTACCTAAATGGTATGATGCGTGTATGGGTTTCCCTGTATGGTGTTTTTAAGGAGGACTTGTAGTGTTCAAGATCCAAATTCATGCCCTTAAACCAGTATTATCCATGGTCAGGTATCCCTATAGAAATTGAAATAGCAGCCACTAAAAATTTGAACTCAACCCCATCTAGGACAGAACTTTCCCCTTTCAAATGTGTGGTGATCCAATCTATCAATTGTTCATGATAACCTACTTCACACACCCTTCTGCAAAACTCTAGACAATTCACATCTTCAAAACACTGCTTGATGAAGGGTGATGAATTAATTTCATTGTAGTTGGTAGGTTCATATCTGATAATTTTTCCTCCTTTATGGTGTCTTTTCCTCTCTAGTGAAGAATCTCCCTCCATGATGATAGAAACCCTAGAAGCAGGAAAATGGAAAAAATAGTGAGGGATGAGTGAAAAGATGAAATGATGGGTATGAGGAGTGGAAATAATGGTAAGGGAATTTCTAGGAGATGAATAGGGACTGTAAACAACTCATGAAACTTAAATGAGGTGAAATGAGGGAAAGGAGTGCTTGTGAGAAATGAAAAATAGAGCTTCTAGGAAAACTACCCAAATTGCTAGGAATGAGCTAGGGTTTAGTTATAGGTGAGGTAATTTGATGATTTATAGTTGGTTCAGTGGGTCAAAATGTATTTTAAACATGTATATAGGTGTAAGATGAAATATTTACATGTTTAGCATATCAAAACTAGACTAACCATCATTAACCCTAGCTTATAGCATGACAATTTCACCTAAAACCCTAGATGAAGAAATCTTGCATTTGAATTCATATTGCTAAAGGAAAAGGTAAGCAAGGTGTTGTACTTACTTGTATACAAGCTTAGATTAGCAAAAAACTAGGTTTCAAGCTTCAATTTTGAGTTTGGGTGATTTCTAGAAGGTTTCGGGCTACTCTGGCACAAGCGCAATGCAGTGTCTGGAAGCACAGCGCCAAAGCGCAGTGTAGTGTCCAGAAGCGCGGTTCCGACCTCAGAAAGCACAACACAGTCTCTGGAAGCATAGCTCCTGCAATTTCTTGCCAATTTTTCATAAAAACCCGTGTTTTTCTTGCTAATGGAGGGGAGAGCTCAATGAAAAGATGGAAATAGAAGACAAATGAAGTGAGTTTGGGGCTTTTAGGGTTTTATAAGCAAGTATGATTCCTTTTTGAAAAGAAATGGGCCACGCATACCATTTCAAAAACTGATTTTTCACCTTTAAGACTGACCCACTTTGGAGAGCTAAAACCTAAGTTGCTTTTTACCTTTTGAACATTGAAACTTATTCTTCTAGAACCTTTGAGACTGGAATCATGAAGAACTTGTCAAATTCATTAAGCTAATGTCAAAGAGGTGCTTTTCATGATTCATTAATGTTGGATTTACACATGATGATGATGGAGCTTGAAACCATAATGATTAATGAAGACATGAGGATGAGTGGAATGGTGATGGTGATGACTGATATATTGAAATATTCTTTTTATTATGATACCTTCACCTGAGTGAGGTAGGTGACCAACATGTGTGATTTTTGCAAAAGAATGAAAATATTCCTAGAAAAAATAGATAGTGACAAAATTTTACTCTGGAAACCTAGTGATATGATAAAATGTGATCTTGAGACTCCTGACAAACTTGGTAAAAGAATATTTGGTCACTGGTGGAAGGAAGACAAGACTGACACTAACAATAGGCACGGTTTTATGACAGATCTTATTCATGGCTTTCGTTATGTTTGTATTAGTAAATTACTGAATAATTATTGTATGAGCTAATGTATGATAATGAAACTATTATGATAAGGCAACAATTCTTCTTGATGATTCTTAGATAAGTATGAGACCCCTATGCTCAGATTTGTAGTTATGACCTATAGATTATATGTTTATGATATGTTTGATGAAATGCCTATCATGGCTACTAGGGTTCAGGTCAATTCCTTGTACCAATGTTTGCATTAACATCTTTAATTCATTGTTATTTATCACTTTTGGAATTTTCATGAAGTTCTAGGTAGGGGCCTCAGACCTAGCCTTCAAAAAGTGGCACAAAATATGGGGTCATTGGGTCAGAATTGCCTAAAAAAGGCCACATTGGCATGCATGCCTCGCTATGGGAGATACTAGATGGTATCATTCACATGCATGGCTTGTCATGGGAGTGACTAGGGGTGTAGCTCTGGAAAATGACAAGTTGTCTCATAATTCGGGCACCTGGAAGGATTGGTTATCTCTTGAAGGTTCTGTAGCTCTTAAGAGAGGCCAAATTTGTTGTGCTTTGTCAGTGCCACTTCCTTAACTGTACATGGGGATTTGAATTACATCATAGTAACTCTTCATTACATGTTTACCCTGATGGCCCGATTAGCTTGGTTAAATGTGGTAGGAGGTTGTTATGGAGTGGTATCAGAGCAGGGTTCAACCCTTGGACTGGATGGGCAGAATGTGTTGATCATGCATATATGTTGATTGCATATGTGTTAATGATGCTTATGGTATATATACTTATTGTGTATGCATGGTTGTAGTTGTGTCACCATGTGAAAATAGATGGCGTTCTTTTGGAGGTATTTGTCATGAGCGTGTGTTGGTTATGCACTTGTTATGCATGTCAATGCCTATATGTCATTATGCATACATTTCCATGGTTATAGTTGCCATGCATGAGGTCATGGTATGTGGTTGGTATGGTTATTCATGTTAGCTAGAAGATGTTTTAAATGATGATTATATAATTCTATGATTATGTTTATACATGTATTGCGCTAATTTGGTTGACCTTGCAAACGAGATATCCTCTCGAGAGCTATACTGAGGTATGTTGATTATTTTATGTTTTGGTTTAAGATGACATGATATACTTATAGGAAGAAGATCAAAGATGACTAGAAAAATGGTAGACTATAGTTCACAAGACTCTCCCTATGGATTAGATCAGTAGCATGGTGGTAGGAATTCTTTTGACTTAGCAGACAAATTGAGAAGTTTGAAGGTAGAAATAAGAAGTTGCAAAGCAGATAATGATAGAATCATTCAGTCACATGAGAAACTAGCATATGTTAATGTAGTGATCCTTCAGAGCTTGTCAAACTTGTAGAGACAGGGAACACTTAGGATATATCATGGGTAAGAGGAAAGAATTAATGGGGCATATGGGAGTAGATCTCATGGTGGGCATAGGTCAGATAGGGATGACATGATTAGAGATCATATGTTCTTTGACACACTTGATAGGTGAGGTGATGGACATAGGTTCTATTCTAGTTCTGGTTCTGACAGGTATCATTGTTATCATTGTTATCGTCCTGATGAGAGGAGTAACCAGGAATATTTCGTAGATGAGTTCAAGAAAGAAAAGCCACCTACCTTTGATGGGGATTTTAAGAAACCAGAAGATAGAGAGGCATGGTTACTTGGGATGAAGAAGTTATTTGAGCTGCATGATTACACAGATAATATGAAGGCCAAAATAGATATCTTCAGCTTCAAAGGGAAAGAAAACATCTGGTGGGAAGATGTGAAGTGGGTTAGAGACATCAAGATAGAGGTGTTGAGTTGGCATGAATTCAAGATACTTTTCAGGAAGAAGTATTTGTCTCAGAGGTATTACGACAACAAAGCCAAGGAATTATATGAGCTAAATATCGGTTCTATGATAAATGAGGAGCATACAACCAAGTTCCTAGAGTTGTTGAGGTATGTACCATATCTTAAGGATGAAAAATAAAAAGTTAATAGATTCTTTAGTGGATTACAATTATAATTTAGAGATTAGATTGAGTATGTTGAGCCTCGGACACTTGAAGAAGTCATTGGGAAATTGAAGCATTGTTATGAGAAATAAAAGCACAAGAGAGAGTCTCAGAAAGGTTGGAAAGGGAAAGACAATCTAAAGGTAAATGGTAGCCAAAGAAAAGAAGACCTCGGGATATAGGTGAGAAAGAAAATGTTGCACCTTACAATAAGTTTAATGGACCTCAGCCTCGAGAACAAAAGAATAAAGGTGATGGTAAGGGACAGTTGCAGTGTTTAAAATTTGGTAACAAGCGTCTCAAGAGAGATTTTCCACATAATGAGGGTGGTAGGCCTCACATTTACAGTGCACAAGACCTGTAGATAGTTGGGGATGTTGGGCAGAGGATTCCACAGATTTATGTAGCATTGGATAACAAATAGGAGGATCACCATACATCTATTATCGAGAAGGATGGTAATCCTTGTGATCAATTTGTTTCTAGTTTGATTGACCCTTGATCTAATTATAGTTATGTAAGTTATGAACTAGTGGATAAGTGTGGTTTGAATAAATAAGTGCATGTAGAATCTCGGTGGAGGCTATTGGCTATAGGTACAAAGAAGAGAGTTCATCATTGGGTAAGATCTTATGCATTCGAGTTGAATTATATGCCTACCTTAACACATTTGAATCCACTATCGTTGGGATTATATAGTATGATTTTGGGTATGGATTGGTTGCATTTTTAAATGACTAAAGTGAACTTCTAGGACAACACTTGGATGAAAATGTGGAACAGATAATATTGTAGGGAAAGAAGAAAGCTACATCAGTTAGAATGGTGAAATCTACATAGGAAAATTGTAGTCACAGAAAAGCGTGCGTATTATTTGTAGTGCATATTTGTAGTGATAAAGGTGAGGATGTTGAGGATCCAAAAGTTATGAATAGGTACCCAATCTTGCAACAATTTTAGGATGTGTTTCTGGGAGAGATTTTAGAGTTGAAACCTCATAAAGAATTGGAATTCTCTATTAATTTGGTATTAGGGGAAGCACCAACATCAATGGAACCATACACGGTGAGCACACTAGAGTTAGTAGAGATAAAGTTGCAGATGAAGAAAATGCTTGACAAGGGATAAATTAGGCCAAGTGTATCTCCTTGGGGTGCACCCGTGTTGTTTGTGAATAAGAAGGATGATACTCTCACGTTATTTATTGATTATAGGCAGCTTAAAAAGGTGACCATCAAGAACAAGTATCTATTGTTGAGGATTGATGACTTGCTAGACCAGTTGAAGGGAGAAACATTGTTCTCGAAGAATGACTTGATATCTGGACATCATCAGGTACGCATTAAATAAGATGACATCTACAAGGCCACTTTCCAAACCATGTGTGATAATTATGAGTTTGTTGTAGCTCCATTTGGTTTGACTAATGCTCCAAATAATTTTATGTGCTTAATGAATAGTGTTGCATCCTTATATACATAAGTTTATCATTATATTGATTGATGCTATATTGATATATTATAAGAATGAGGGAGAGCATGCCAAACACTTAGCAATAGTGTTGATATTGGTAAGGGAGCATCAATTGTATGTTAAGATCATTAAATTTAGGTTCTTTCAGACAAAGGTACATTACTTGGGACATGTTGTTTCCAAGGAAGGTATAATAGTAGATATAGAGAAGATAAGAGTTATCATGGAGAGGGTAGTGTTAGGTTCCTATTCCAATAGGAGTCATAATTTTAAATGAATGAGATTAAGCCTTGTAATACTGTACATACCTTTGATTTCTGCAAATGGTTTTCCATATTAAAAAAATTAAAAAATATAAAGAGGGTATGTCCTAAAAGAATAATCAAAGGACAAAAACAATAAAAAAGGTCAAAAAAGATGAAAAATATGAACCCCAAGAAAACAAAAAGACCATGAAAGTGAGCAAGTCAAAATGCCACTCCTATTTAATTTTATGCATAATAAATGATTGTGTGCAGCTTGTAATCCTTACCACAATCCATGATAGTCAAAATGTTTAAACTTGGCTATTTCATGTTTTCAATTTTATGTTTATAGATAGAGAATAAAATCTGACCAAACAGTGTAATCTTGGCAAATAATTAGATAGGTAGAGTAAATAAAAGGAGCTCAACTGTTTAATCTAAGCCCTTGGATGACATAAGGTTTGATTTCGATAGTTTGCTATGTAAAGAAAACAAAATATTGATAAGGGTTTGCTAGCTTAAATGCACCCTAATAAAGTGAAGAAAAAATGGTAGGATAAGTAGATGGGTAAGTAGAAGAAAGGTTGCAAAAGTATGATGATTGATTAGAAAAAAAGCATATTTATCATCTTTCATCATATGTTCCAAATATGAATGGACAATCAAGCATGCAAATGGATTTCAAAGTCAATTAATTAACTTCCCCCATTCATTTCACCTCTCAACTTAACTAATTTCGCTTAATAAAGTTCAAAGTACTTAAAACCTTTAAGTCAAAGTGGCTCAAAGCATTTCTCTGACTTTTGGAGGGGCTGAACCTTTGGCTCAATGACTTATGGATATCAAGTACTAGATTACCCTCATAAAATTTCATCTCCCCTTCAGTTCATTCATTTTCCTAATAATACTCCTTTTCCTAAGGTCAAGACACTTTTTTCCTAGGAAAAGAAATTTCCCCCCATATAAAACACTTTTCATACCAAAAATCCACAAAATTCTTTACCCTAAGTATTAATGTAAATATGTGAAAAACATGTAATTCACAAAAAAGCATTTTGCTTATTGTTTTTCCTTTTTCGCCCATTTTTCGTATTAATTACTAACTTTATTATATTAAATCCTGATAAAAACCCAATTTCCTGTATATATTTAACTCCTATGTATAAATTAACTCTACACCTTAGTTTAATTATAAACTATGATTTTCACCTAAACCCTGACCAAAACATATAACTGATTGATCTGCAATCAAGCTAATAAAGCCCCCTTTAATCCTTCGTTAATTACCTTGATATCCTAATGTCACTATAAGCCATTATTAAACTGTGATACCAACGTAATTAAGTGTCGTCGGGCCCCCCACTAGCCTCCGCACAACTTCTCCACCCGATCAACGTGTGATCATCCCCCTCCTCATCTGATGGCTCTCATCCATATCGGGTGAACCTGACGTTCGTCCTTTACCCACCCGAAAAAGTGGTTTTCCCCTTGGCCCCTAATGCTACGTGTCATTCAATGAGTGGAATCGGGCGACCCCTCCCAAATACCACAGAGTGCCCAAAAGCAGTGCAAAATGAACCACTTACTACCCTCCCGCTACATGACAAATTAACCACTACTCACCTCGTACCTGCCAAAAAATACCTTTTTGCATATAAAAGCCAATAACCCCAAAATTGTTTGTTCTCACTGAATTTTCATCTGCAAGCCTTTGTATACATTCATGACACCTGCAAACATCAAAGTTGTCAACCCACGTACAATTTAACTCCAAAGACCCAGTCAGCCTTGCAGCCTATACAAAGCCCATTCGACCACTTGGAGTCGCCAGCCACCCTGCTCAGAGCCAATTCACCCCAGTTCTAGGTATTTAAACCAAAATTCACCAAATACCCTATAAATTTCAAAGTAACCAGTTGTTGAGTGTTTTTAGTTGAGTTAAAAATTAATTAAAAATACTCAAGAGCTCAAGCCTACTCCTTGTAGAACAACGTTTCCCTAAAAAACCTAAAATTACCCCCCATACTCAAATCCACAAGAACTGAGTATGGTTGTCCCAATTGCTATGGATGTGAGACCCATCTCTACACCCCATTTAGACCTAGACCACCTTCCCCTAGCTGATAAAGATTTCCAGATTAAAGATACCATTGTCGTAAAGCTCCTTCTCAAAATACATTGCCAAACTAGGGACAAGTTCCTAAACTAGGATGATAAAATTAGCCTTTGGGAGTAAAATTTGCCCAAGCACCAGTTCCCCCAAGTCCACGGTTTTCCTAAAATTGTTCATATGTGCCATGCTTGTTATGTCCCAAGTCACAGAAACGTCATGTATCATGACCAGAAGGTCCTTTTCAACATCACTGCTGAGTCTATAAATGAAATGTTGCAGCTCTAACCAGGGCCAAACCTAACTCCCCTCTCAATTGGATATTTGTTGGACTTTAATCCCAAACTCAACTCTGAAAAATTGGCCCAATTGCTCCAAACCTTCATTAGAGAAGAGAAGCACATCCCTAAAGACCCCCCTCCATATGTAGCAACTATATTTTCCCCTTGGGGCCACATGATATCTTGTGTTTTGGGTTACTCCACAAGTGAGTATATTGATGAAATTATCCTGGCTTTCTTGCCCATCTATACCCTAGGACAACTTCCTGCAACCATTTATGACTTTGCCACATTCATAGCTAACAGGATGCATGAGCAGTTCACAAGAATGGGGAATGAAAGGGTCTTCAAATACTCCTCATTTTTATACCATATGTTCTTATATTATCAATCAGAGAAATTCACATTCACCCTCCCAAAATAGGACACCAGGGGTCAACCCATGTCAGTCATTTTTTGGAGCCCATTAATCCATGAGTATCAATATCCATACTCTTATTTAGACTTCATTGACTTATTTGTACATCCAGTTATGAAAATGTTGACTGGAAACCCTCCTCCAAGAATCACTCCAGAAATAAAGAGAGTCCTTCAATTCTCAAAGCAAAACAAAGTGGGTGACTAATACCATTACCAGAACCACACAGAAATCAGGATTTTGCATGCTTGCACCATATAAATTTCCAAGATACCTCCCTATGAGTTTGTCTGCATTAGAATACTATAGGAAAACTATCAATGCAGATGAGGTAAACTTTGTGAATGCCAAGAAGAAGGCAAATTTCAAAATAAAATACCAACTAGGCCCCTTCATATGTAACTCTAGGGAAGCTGGGAAAGAGGTAGATTTAATAGTATAGAATATGAAGTTCTAGAGAAGTTTTGTTTGGAGATATGACCCTTTGGAATTCATCACCAAGAAGAGGTAAAATGTCAAGCTAGGACCTTTTATTCACCATACCATACCTGAGATTCAAGCCTATCCCAACCAATCAGAATGGGTGGAAGGAACCCTATTTGATCAAGACAACACTAGAATAGACATAGAGAATGCTCTAATCGATTTGGAAAAATAGCTTAATGAGGGTTCTTTCTTGCAGGTGTTAGAATAGTCAAGCAGACAAAAATAGTTACACAGGTCAAAGCAGTCAAGCAAACTAGAGACAACCATGAGTACCCCCTCAGTTGTGTAGATTCCTCTAAATGAGGAGAAGAGCCTAAAAATAAGTAGGGAGTGTTATAGACATTTTTGGGCACTGCAACCCCAATCAAACATGTCCATAAACCAAGGGCTCCTATGTCCCTAAAAGTGTTGTTCCATCCCCTAAAAGAACAAGGTCAGCTGATTACATCATCTCCCAGAAGTTCTCCATGAAAAATTACTCAGAACTGGTCAAAACTGGACCATCTCACCTGCTCCATGGTCAAAGTATGATGCATCCCACCTAAATGGACACAGGAGGTGTGATGCATACTGAAATGCCCTTCTATGGGGTGCGATGGGTGAGAGTGGACAAATGGCAGAGACAGTTTGCGAGGTGGATGATCATGGAATCTTCTAGAAACTTCTCTTGTGACACTTGCCTCTCTGAATTCACCTAGGGATGAGTAAGAGATCATCAATCTTCAAGTGGAATCAAGAACTATCAGAGAGAGGACACTAATCAAATCCCAGAAGCTGACTCACATCCCTGCAATCATCTATATATGGATCCCTCATCCCAGAGATACAGGGGCTGGAATTTTGTATCTTGTAAGGAAGTGTTGTTGGTTTCTTGTTGGAATATCATAGTGTTGGGTGATCTAACCTTTTCATGAGGTGAAAGAAGGGCTTTCATGCTGGAGGATGACACTGGGTCAGAACAATTGGTTGTAATCCTCTTTGCTATTCTTGATTATTAATAAATCTATTCAAGTTTTCCTCCACATTCTTGTATGTTTGATGATATATGCATTTGTGTGTTCAATATACATTTGGTCCTATATTGTTTATGATTGTAGATCTCTGTTCTTCGATAGTATTGTGCTGCTTTGATTCTACAAGTGCTCTTTGAAGCTGGGTAGACGAAGGAGAAGCGGCAAGGATCTGTCAAAAGGGAGAGGAACTGAGTAAGGAACCAAGTGCAAGACTGAGGTTGGTGTCCTTCATTCCACTCTTATCTACTTTTCATAAAGGAAAACGAAAGTGGTTTTGGTTTGTTTGTTTCTAAGATAGCTACTAGTCTTAGTGGGACTAACAGATCCAAGTGGACACTAGATTTCCCGATAACAAAATGGCAACTCCACTGGGGAGCGAATAGATTGTTTGTTTGTCTATATTTGTTTGTTTTATAAACTTACAGACAGAGCCTGAAGTCAAGCCAGCTAGCCTTCGAACTGCATTTTCTATGCAAGTGCAAAGTAGATCAATGTTGCTTCAGTCTATCTCCAGGTTTTGTTTATAAATTGAAAAATTGATTTTCAAACCTTCTAATTGCCCTAGTGGTGGCTCCAGTAACCTCATTAGATCAGCCCCTGTGATTTCTATTTACTGTACATCATTTGCTCAGCCTAAATCCCTGAACTGAGTTGCAAACTGTGACCAAGAGCCAAGTAAAGTCTCGTCCTGGTACCATCACACCCTCTCTTCAAGGAAATCAGGATGCATCACACTTCCCATGTGCAGTAGGTGGGATGCATCCTTGTTTCCCTGTGTTACAGGTGCGATGATCAGAAAAGGCTAATTTTGCCTCCAGGTCTTGATTTTTCTTCACTCTTTTCAGCTCTATTCTAGAATTTTTCTGTCTGTGACCAGTATACCATTGTGGAAACCCCCTTCCTTTCGATCATTCCACCTCCATTGTGTGAAGAACTATGAATTTTTATGTATTTTCTGCCATTTTCAGTTCTCTTTTGCAAAGTAGTAACATAGTCGAACTATCGTCTTTTGATTTGAAAGTGTCGCAAGTGTCGTTTTTAGTCAAAGAAAGGAATTCTATGGTTATCGATGGTCGATTATACAGTTACTCTTGTATTTTATTTGAATTAGTAGTGTTTCAAGTGTCGAAAGCAATTTTCAATTTGAAATAGTAAAGTGTCGTCATTATCTTCCTTTTGTTTTTTGAAGAGAAATCTGTTAGTACTGTCCCTTAGAAAAGATAATTCAGATTTGTACTTAGAATTCTTCTTGTCATTCACACATTAGGAAAGCTGAAAACAAATACACGCATGTGCATTTGCATTTAGACTGCTTGTTGGTTTGATTTAGGACAGTGCATCTAGTGTGTGCTCTCTGCTCTATGTTGAAACAATACCATCTCTCTTTCTTTAGTAGCTAGGATTTTCATTGCAAAAAGAAGATTAAACGATTGTTTATCATCTTAGATTGCATTTTAGGAATTGTACATCTACATCATGCGGTGAACCTGAAAGGAAAATTTCTTAAGAAATATCAACTGTAAATTTTTTTTTAATGAAACTAAAAACACTTTGGAACCTAACGCACAACATCTATAAGTCTAGGTTAGAGACGTATTTTGGCATCGTAAAGCCTAGTAACTGTTGCTTTCACTGTTGGTTGGGTGATTCCTCCTCTTTGAGACGACAAGTGCTAGTATAGACTTGTGCTCCCACGTACCATTGAGAATATATTGGGAGACCACAATAGGCTATATCCTTTATCCATAGGAAGCCATGTCTGCCGCCCTATCGATTGCAATGCACTGAACACAGCATTCGGGAAGATTGACTGCCCTACCGTAAAAAGTATTCTACAGTTTTGCAATTTGTTTGGTAATCCCTCTGTCTATATTTCCATAGCAATCTCTTTCATTCCTTTTCAGACTCCTTAAAGGAAAAGGTCCATCTGAGCACTTGTCACTTCAGGCTCATTAAAAATCGAAGGTGACTAGAGTCATCTTTTGTTTTTACTTGACTCTTAAAAATTGAAAAAACAAGTTGTGTCAAAGAATCTAAAATTCATTTAATTCGGAAACATTTTCCCCTTTATTTTTAGTTTATCAAGTAATCCAAAATCGTGGAAGAAAGTCAATTGAAACCCCGTCGTTCGCGGAGGCTTACGAGTCAACTGTCTTTGTCCCCAGAATTAAAATTTCTCTGGACAAAGCGAACTCGTTTAACTGGTTCAAAGTCCCTTGGCCAGGTTGGAACAAGTGTTTCGACACCCTCAGAGACTCTGGTTACTCCAAACATTTCTGGTACCCCTGCCCTTACAGAAGAAGTTCCGCAGCAACAAGAGGATAGTAGAACTGATCCTAGTGTGAGGGTAAACACTTCTACATCTGAACCAACTCCATCCATAGCTGATTCGGAAGGTGTTAATCCCCAAACATTAGTTGCTGCAGAATATATACCTTCTTCGGCACCGAAAATATTTTACAGACCTGACGGTCTACCTCTTCCACCCGGTTTGATTGATATAGAAGAGATTGTGGAGGATCCACCACCTAATACTCCATCAAAATTTGGAGTAGGGGTCACTCTATATCCTTCTTCATCAGAAATTAGTCTACCGTTATCAGAAGTTCCTGTAGAATCTCTAGGAAACCTTTTGGATAGACTAGATATGTCTGAACAACTATCGACATCTAGGACTGTGTCATCTGACACAGCAGTGGAAAAACTTCCTGCTGCTACTCTGACAATGTTCGTCGGCATACCTTTTGTTGCAACTAGCTCACAATCACTGGATGGGATCCATCCAGGGGTTGTTTTGACGGTATGGTATGTTCTCGTTTTTTCATCTGGAATAATATCTGGAATCTCTTATGTTGAGTCTCAACAAATTGATCCTTCGCAAAGTCAATTTGGGAAGTCTGGTCCTCAAAGGCAAATAATTTCCTTAAGCACTAGATTACCACCATATGGGGGGCAATATGCCCTTTCATTTTCTCCTCAAGGAGGTCAAACATACGTGAGTTCCCAACAAAATTTAGGTTATGCTAGAATTACATCCAGTGGTTGGATGCCAATACTGCCTCAACAACCAGGAGTTGTATACTAAATGCAACAATGTTTGCCTATGTCAAATACCCCACTACACCGGCTATTGTGACGGTGTCGCAAGTAGAAGCGTTACCTGTTGTATGCTAACCTCAAGTCTCTCAGGTCGCAATCCAACAACCCCTTGTCCCTGTGACGCCACCACAATCGTCAGTTAGTGGCTCCTTAACTGGAATGACCCAAGCTCAAACAGGTACCATTACCCCTCCTCTTGGTCAGACAGTCAATATTGGACAATAGCACATGGTCTCACAACCATGGCTGGTGCAATATCAACAACCACAATTCCAACAAGTTTACCAAGGATCTGAGAACCAAGTCTTTGCAAGTAATGGGCAGCCGTATATTCAAAACAATCAACATCAACCATTTCATAATGGTTATGCCCATAAACCTTATCAAAGTTATCAGCATCAAATGCACTATGATGGTATGCAAAGACCCACTTCTCAGGCAATCCCATCTTATCCTAAGTATGCTTCACCGAACTTGAATCAACAGTTGTCATTCGTAGCGACTTTACAGTTACCAGATCTAAATCGGCTAACCAACGATCCAATCGCTTATGCCCCTTGGTGGCCAGCAATTCCTCACAAATGTCTGTCAGATATTCCTAAATTTAATGGAAATCCGGGTGAATACCCATCGAATCATGTGATGACCTTTCACTTGTGGTGTTCGTCTAACACTCTAATTGATGATTCGATCAGACTTCGCCTCTTTCAGTGAACGTTAACTGGTCCAGTGGCAAAATGGTATATCGAATTGCCTAGAGCTTCGTTTGATAACGTCAACACCCTATCCACAACCTTTTTAACCCATTTTCAGTTATCCATAAGGTACGAAACAGGAACATAACTTCTTACCAATTTCAAGCAAACGACAGCCACTCACATATTTGATCACATTCATGAGTGGCGACGTCGTCGTAGAATGGTAAAAACATATGTTCCTAATCAGTTATTGGCTAAATGGTTTATTAAGTCATTGTTACCTTTTATTACAGAAGATGTGGCAAAGGGAGGAGTCGTCACTGAAGAGCAAGTAATTGCTCGTGTGCAATATCTACACTTGATCTATACTCAGTCTGGCACACTCTACGATAAAATCCCTATTGATCCTAGATCGGAATTTTCCGTTCCTCCATCTCTTAAATCAAACAAAGATTCTCATGCCAGGGATGGCGTGATAGGAACGACCAGCACGAAAACCACAAAGGCTAAGTCGAAAAAGGCCTGTACAGTTTCAAGTCAAAATGCAAATGAAGAACTTCTTGCCTCGGAAGTATATTCAGTATCAACTGACAAAGGCAAAGAAACCAAGCAACCAGGAGGCAAGAAGAAAAATAAAGGGAAGAAGAAAAATAGGAGGAGTCGTCCCCTGAAAAATCTTCTACAAACCCTTCTGTTGATAGGAAACAAAAAAGTCCATGCCTAATATGTGATGAGGATCATTGGACAAGAGAGTGTCTGTATAAGGCTAAGCTTAGAAAATTCTTCAAGAATTCAAAAACCTCTACAGTATTGACTGATCCTTTTCCAAATCTAGGAACGAATTTGGTTGCTAGTGACAATGCTTCCCCGTCCTAAGTGATAATGTTGTCGATTTCAAAGCAGCAAAATGATGCTTTGATATCGACAAGGAATAAATATTATGAGAATCCACAGCTGTCGGACAACAAGGCCAATGATCAACCTAGTAGTTTGACAATAAATTCAACCGAAGTTGTGCCACCCATAATTCCTGAACTAACGATAAAGCTGCCAAAGGGAATAGTATACAAATTTACATTTAATCCTCATGCCAGAGCAGCAGAGCATTATAATATAGTGAAAGATTTGGCCCAATCGCCATCCGCTATGTCGACACTTGATGTACTGCAAAATTTCCCCTCCCAAAAGTAGGATTTATTATCAGCAATAGGTAGGATTGACCCAACGGATTCCAATCTTGTGTCCTTTAATGACAAAGGATATGACCCTCAGTTACCAGCTCAACTAGTTTTCCTCATTCAAGTGAAAGCCCTCAACAAAACTGTTCATCGAACAATTATTGATGAGGGGGCATCTACATGTATTATGTCGATGAGTTGCTGGAAAACTTTAGGATCTCCACCCTTGTCGCGATCTTCGACAACATTAAAAGCATTTGATGGACGACCATATACCCCATATGGTATTTTAAGTAACTTGCAAGTAGAACTGGGGGGAAAAACAGTAGAAATAGATGTTTAAGTAATTGGTGGAAACCTCGATTACAACATCCTACTGGGAAGGCCCTAGATATATTCTATGGCAACCATTGTGTCGACCTATTTTAGGAAGATTACATTTCCCTTTCAAGGAGGAGTTACAATCGTCGACCAACAAACATTTCTCCCCAACAGTTCACAAGTTACGGGAAGCATTCCGATGATCCACGGAAGCCCTCACTTGCTTCAAAATATCAGAGTAGGCCTACTAAAACACCCTATATTAATGGGGACTTTTGCCCTACCGCCTTCAATAAATCTGGCAGAAGTGGCAATGGTGGGAACCTACAATATGATATCTTCTATTCAAAAGATATCTGAAAACGATATTAACATAGATCATCTACAGGTACTGCCTCCAAGCCCAATAGAAATCTTGTAGCAATCAATGTTTCTAGCAAGGGAGGCAAACCCAAATCAATGCTCATCAAGCGTTTGGATAGATAGGTCTAAGGAATATGGTACCCCTTCAAATCCTTGGTTGCAAGTACATTATACAGATGAAGGAATTGTTTAGTCAATGATGATTGACAGGGCCCCATGGGAAGATTACCACCATCGTTCCCGTCTTCTGGATTACAAAGAAGATACTCCTAATGACCTTCATCATCCATAAGTTTTTGATTTTCTATCAAAATATGTAAACAAGGTGGATTCCGAGCGAAACTTGTGCAATATTGAAGAGACTATTGCCATAAATATCTCGACCAAAACAGATGTTGTAGAGAATATTCCTGTCGGCAAATCTTGCTCTCCTTCAGAACTAGAAATATATAGCGCTCTTTTTCACGAATTCAGAGATGTCTTTTCTTGGTTGTATGATGAAATGCCAGGCATTGACTCGAGTATAGTTGAAAACGAAATTAAGATGTATCCAGATGTCAAACCAGTACGACAACAGCTACGGCAGGTGCACCCTAGGAAAGCCATTGCCATCAAGGCAGAAGTTGAAAAACTTCTCCATGCTGGTTTTGTTTACCCGGTTCCTCTAACCGATTGGGTATCGAATATTGTTCCTGTGATGAAAAAACAAGGGACGATTAGAGTGTGCATCGATTATAGGGATGTAAATCAAGCTTGTCCAAAATACAAATACCCTACACCCTTCATTGACCAGATAATTGATGAATGCGCCGGATGTGAAATATTATCATTTATGGATGGATTTTCCGGGTATAATCAAATAAATATCTGCCCACAGGACCAGTCAAAGACTGCATTTATTTGTCCATGGGGCACATTTTCATATCGCAAACTACCCTTTGGTTTAAATAACGTAGGGGAAACATTTTAGAGGTCAATGAATTATGCTTTCCATGACATCAAAAACATCGTTCAACCATATCTCGACGATCTTCTGGCTCATTCGCGAAAGCGGACCAATCATCTACAGCATTTGAGAGCGATATTTCTACGTTGCCGACACTACAAGATACGACTTAATCCACACAAATGTGTGTTCTGTGTCAATTCTAGTCGTTTACTTGGTTTTGTGGTCTCAAAGGACGGGATTCGTCTCGACCCTTGTAAGGTTCAGGCAATCATTAATTTGCCTCCACCTTCAAATTTGCTTCAGATTCAGAGACTCCAAGGGAAAGAAAACTTTCTAAGGAGGTTCATTCCAAATTACACCAAACTTGCTAAAGGTTACACTCGTCTATTGAAAAAATAAGTACCCTTCATCTAGGATCAGGTTTCACAAGCTTCCTTTGATGCTTTGAAGGAATCCCTAATAAAAGCATCATTAATGTACGCTCCTAATTATCAAAAAGACTTTAACCTGTATCTAGCTGCAGCGGATACAACCATGGCAATGGTCCTAGTTCAAGAAGACAATGGAATTGAACATCCTATATATTATTTAAGTAGAAACTTAAATGATACAGAAAGCAAGTACTCCTACATTGAAAAGCTAGCTCTCGCAACTGTTCAAGCGATACAAATATTTCGACACTATATCCTCTTTCGAAAAACTACCATTCTGTCAGATTGCAACCCCATGACTTATATATTGTCGTGACAGTTGCTGGGGGGAAATATTCGAAATGGATAGCAATTCCACAAGATTTTGATCTCGACTTTATAAAATCCAAATCGAAGAAATCCCTGGTTTTCGCAGAGCTACTATGAGATTTCCCATCATCGTCCAACGATGTGACATCAGAAGAAACAATCATGGACGAATCATTGTTTCTGATATCTTCAAGCAATCCGTGGTATGGAGACATAATAATCTACCTCCAAACCCAAACGTATAGGTCTAATACCTCTCTCTTGGAACAATGACACATTCAATACCAAGAAAAAGGCTACATGATCGTCGGTGATACGCTTCACCATCGTGGTGTCGATACAGTTCTGAGGAGGTGCCTCACCCACGAGGAGGCTGAAAAAGTCCTGAATGATTTCCATTCAGGCACGTGTGGGGGGCATCAATCCGGTTATGCTATGGTGCAAAAGATTTTACGAGCAGGATACTTCTGGCCAACAATGTTTAAAGATTGCATAACCATAGTCAGAAGTTGCCATGCATGTCAAATCTTTGATCGGAAAACCAGAAAACCACCCACACTGCTGCAACCAATAGTTGTTACTGGGCCATTTGCAAAATGGGGCAAAGATTTCATGACATGTAACCCCAGCTTGGCCAGGGGGCATCAGTATATCATAGTCACAGTAGACTATTTTACCAAATGGGCCAAGGCGATGCCTACATTAAACAACAGCGGCGAAACAACTGCCCTCTTCTTTTTCAATCATGTAGTCTCCAGATTTTGTGTTCCACAGGCCATAGTCATAGATCATGGATCACATTTTTGCAATCACATGATGGTTAAGTTGGCTACCAAGTTAGGGCTATCCCACGACAGCTCTACTCCATATTATCCATAGGCTAATAGACAAGTTGAGGCAATCAAAAAGGTCCTGAAGTGGATGCTGCAAAGGATGATTGGAATCCACAAAAGGAGTTGGCACATGATCATGTACTCAACCTTGTGGGCATACCGAACATCGGTGAGAAATTCAACCGGGTTTACACCTTTTCAATTGGTGTATGGCCTCGAAGCAATCTTACCAATTCAATGTGAAATCTCGTCCCTCAAACTCATAGTCGACCTTCTCCCCGGAACTTCTGAAGAAGAGGCTCGTTTCTTGGAACTAATCTAATTGGATGAAACCCATCGTGATGCCACTTTGGCTAACGAAGCCCATAAGAAAAGAGTCAAGGCGTAGTTCAACAAGAATGTCAAACCCCATGTCTTCTCAGAAGGTGACCTAGTCTTACTTTATGACCAGGAATCCGACAAATTTGGAGCAGGTAAGTTCAAATCCTTATGGATGGGCCTCTCTATTGTTAAACTTTTATTAGCAAAAGGAACCTATGAGTTAGTAGATTATGATGGGATTCCACTGGCGCAACCCTGCAACGGGTTGTACCTTAAGCGTTACTATGCTTGACTCAAGATAGTAACCCCTATGCTTTTGCTACATTTTTGTTTTCGCTAAGGGTAATTTTTTTGGTTAAGTGATATGCTTTTACATTTGTTGTAGATGTCAGACCTATTGGAATCATTTGTTGGATATGCCGACGGAGCGATTCGTAGTTCGCGAAACCTATCTTCTGCGGCTTGGGCCATCTTCAATCCAAGCGGCAAGTTAGTGAGTTTCAGGGGGGTATGTATTGGTTGGTCAACGAACAATATTGCTAAATACAACGCGTTGATAGAGCTCCTCTCTAATGCCATTACGTGTGGCATACGCTGACTAGTCGTCAGGCTAGACTCACGACTCGTCATCCTATAGCTCACTGGTATCTAATCTGTATGGAATCCAACTATCTATCGCATGTTCCTAAGGGTCAAGATTTTGGAAAGGCAGTTTGATTCTATTCAATATCAGCATATTTCCATAAACTTAAACACATTAACAGACTCATTGGCAAATTATGTGTTAGATAGACATTTGCAACATTTATAAAAGAAGCATTTCATCAAATATTTGCATCAAGATCACGTAACTCAACCAAAATAAAGCTCCGAAAATCAAAAATATATATATAACTTTTCATGGTTTATACATAATGTTCTGTAGCCAAGACAAAATCGGTCAAACGACCCAAAACTCAAAATGCTAGGGGACACCCTAGTCTAATGATGCTGGTGATAACAAGTCACCACCTGTGCAATCATGCGTAGCATCCTAGTCCATCGACTCGGCACGCCAATAGTATGTCGCTACAACCTTAGGGGTAGCTCATCGGTCCTCACATCCAGAATACCAAGAGTGAGGCCCTCAACCTGATCCTGCAATGCTGAAAGAGTCTCGGCCACATCAAGGTCGCGAACGATAGCCCTCCCCACAGCCTCTCCTGCTGGAGCGGCGACTGGTACTCTCAGACGTACTACTGGCTGAACTGGTCCAACCTATGCATGAGTACATGAGTTTTGATTAGTCATGATAGAAGAAAGTACAAGAACATTATAAAAGGAAATGATGAACAGAGATATGGTCAAAGAATTTACCAATAACACCCCACTGCTCACCAGTCGGCAACACCAAATCCAGGTCACCCCAGAAATCCATACCAACATATGTATACTCGGAAAAAAATTGTCTCCTGATGGTTGAACCACTCGAAAAAGGTATCAGAAAAGGAAACCTAGGACTGACCAGCATGTCGGGCCATAAGGTCGACCCATCTCTCCATCCGTGGCTCAGTCGGTGGAGGTAAGCCAAGTGAGATGTATTGCGGCTGCATCAGTGGGATCTTTTCCAAGGCAAAAGTGGTCAAAATAGAACCATAACCGAAGTTCTTCAATTTTTTGTTCTTTACCTTGGTCAGTTGTTCCTTCATCATAAGGAGTATTTCATCACACCAGTTGAACACCTTTGGTTCAAGGCATTCCAAGGCGTACTGCATAAAGGACTTGTTAGCTACATGAGGAGCCACACTACTAGCCAGTCTAGTAAAAGTGAACAGAATGGTCCTCAAGGACGAGTCATTGACATCTCGAATGTTGATATTGCTGTCTGTACTCAGCTGAGATCCCTCTCTACAATACCGGTGAATATAATCTCTCACGGATTTGCCCCCACGGGCAGAACCTGATAATGAAAGAGGGGCACCACGCCTCGATAAACCAGTCAAAAAATAGATGTCTACGATAGTCAAGGGGATAGATTTGCCTCTGATCTGAAACACCTAGTTGGTAGGATCCCATGCATCAAGAAGATATTGCAACAAGTTGATTTGTTTCCTCATGCTAGAAAAGCAAAAAAACTTGAACAGGTTGCAGTTCCGTAATGCAGTTACTGTAATAGGATCATGTAGAGCAAGCATGTCCTCTTCTTCATGCTCGCATTCTCGCCATGTAACAACCATTTTGCTCCGATAAATCTCTGCAAAACAAGAAATAGAAGAGTTAGGATCCTGATTTGGCAAAAAAACAGGAAAAAAATCCATGAGAAAACAGTGCAAAATCTTCCCTTCTTGCGCCTATCACACCCCCAGTAGTGTACTGGGTGGGATGCATCCTTACTGGCCAATGGCCAAGCCAGGATGCATCACACCTTTCGATATAGAAAGGGTGCGATGGAGCCAGGGCGAATTTTTCAAACCCCAAAGGCTCAGAAAAATAGGGAAACGTGCACAAAATTCAAAAAGGAAGGAATGCAACTAAAGAGCTTAGGTTTAGCTCCTACCTGGTCCAAACGGCGCCGAGAATCGGCCACAGGATCTCTCGAAATCAGCTGGTGAAAATCAAGGGGGGAAAGCACCTCCAGAGCTCCAACAAACCAAAGTTCAAATGAAATGGTAAAATGAGGGGTAAAAAACCACTTTTAAATTACTTTTCATGTAATTCGAGTAAAATATTAGTGTTTTAACTCATTTTGAAACATATATTGTTCATTTCTAATCGGTTTGATGAAGCAATTGAATAGGTGGTACAACCTTTGAAGGAACAAAGTGATTAACGGTGAAATTAAATCAATGACCATTATCATGAGCAGTGTTAATGCCGAATTAAAGCTCATTAAAAAATAAACATAAGCCATGAGAAAACGTTCCCCAGAGTTTAAGCTCATTAAAAAATGAACCAATTTCCAGTAAATAACCATTGTGAATGCATTATCATCAGCTTTTGAGACTTGGTCGTGTTCTCATCATCACCTCCACTCCGTTTAGCCGATCATTCACCTCCATTTGATCGTTTACCCATTTTGAGGAACAGCTGCGAACAGTGATCCTGTTAGCCATCCTCGTGACACTACTGTGACTGCAAAATTCCAAACCTTACCTGGAATGAGCTACTACCTGAAAATTATCACTTGTTCCTCAAAAAATGAGTCTCTTTAAGCTCTTTTCAACTGACTCGTAAAATATGAAAAGATTGCCAAGAAATTGTCCTCTCCAGCTCGTTAAAGCAACCGGGAGTGTTATCCCTCCTCTAGATTTTAATCTTTTTGGACCTGAGGGATTATTACACAAAACAATCGAGTGCTTGTCTTGTTTGGCTCGTTAAAATTACCAAAAATTCATGCCTTTTGTATTATTTTATACTTTTTCAGGCTTAAGGGATTATATGACGAAAAAGGACCATTGGAGTTTCTTTTACATCTCTTTTGAGACTCTCTAAAATCGAAAAGGATCGAGTTATCTTTGTCATTAAACTCGTTAAAACCGAATAGCAACAAACTTGTCCATACAGACAAGAACGAGTTTCACTGTCGCTAGGCTCATTAAAATATAGTGACGGGTTTTCCCGAAGGGAAAATTATAGAACAAGTAGATGTTATCCTCCTCAAGCTTGACGAAAATAAAGAGGTACTGGTCAGCAATGACTGGGGAAGAATTGGGAAGAGAACTTGAAGAAACTTTATTGGTAGCAGGTCGCTCTTGAACATGACACTTTCACTCCACATCCGAGTCGGGTTGGGTTGTTCCGTTCACCAGTCATATTACCATTGGTCCATCACACCATCCATATTTGGGGTTAACGCTACCAATCCATGTCAGTGTCGCCGGTATGTTCAAGAGAAGTCACTCAGAGAATTCACCTATGTCTCATCCGCTGCAATACATTCACGCTCCATTTCTTCATGACCGCCACCCTGAACCCTGTATCATCAGATCGTTTTCACCTCCAAAATCATTTACTCCGTTTCGTGTCATAGATGTGGGATTCATTAAGGCCCTCCTACGACGGGTCGCTTCTTGTCGACATCAGCTCATTATCCAAGAAGTCGACTTAGGAACAACCCTTTCAGTACTTTGAAGCTTGCATGCCTCAATGGCAAGTTTCTCACTTCTGGCGACAGGTTTACATCAATGGCCTTCGACCGAAAGATTTTGCGCGGTGCTCGACGCCAAGTCCCTTATTCACACCACGCGAATTGTACTGTAGTACCTTGAGGGTCATCATCATTATTGGTGATTCTTCTCGCGCCTGTTAACAGATTACATCATTGGCTGGTAATCAGGCAATGTCTTTGCATGTTCGACTCCAGAACATCTTTCACATGGATTGACTTGTACTCCGAGTGAAGATTGAACGAGTTTGAAGACCCCGGATCTAGTTTCATCCATCCAGGTTGTGATATATTTAGGAAAATAAAGACATGAAATGTACATTGTTGCTGCATAGATGATCATCTGAATCAAAGGATGATGACTCTATCAGAATCATCAGTCTCCCACACAGATGGTTGTGTGTCTTATGTACATGAAAATGAATTTATAAAGCTGAGCATGGGAACTCCCGCCTTAGCTAGATCATGAAAAATATTATGAAGATAATGTATTGTATTGTATCTTATTACAGGTCGCCTTCCAGCTCGAAAAAACTTCGGATCCTCATGATAAAGCATTTCACCCGACATCAAAAGATTAACGACCTCATGCTTTAGGGGGAAACTGTTATAGACATTTTTGGGCACTACAACCCCAATCAAACATTTCCATAAACCAAGGGCTCCTATGTCCCTAAAAGTGTTGTTCCATCCCCTAAAAGAATAAGGTCAGCTGATTACATCATCTCCCAGAAGTTATCCATGAAAAATTACTCAGAACTGGTCAAAACTAGACCATCTCACCTACTCCATGGTAAAAGTGCAATGCATCCCACCTAAATGCACATGGGAGGTGCGATGCATACTGAAAATCCCTTCTATGGGGTGCGATGGGCAAGAGTGGACAAATGGCAGAGATAGTTTGCGAGGTGGATGATCATGGAATCTTCCAAAAACTTCTCTTGTGACACTTGCCTCTCTGAATTTGCCCAGGGATGAGTAAGAGATCATCAATCTCCAAGTGGAATCAAGAACTATTAGAGAGAGGACACTAATCAAATCCCAGAAGCTGACTCACCCCCTTGCAATCATCTATATATGGATCCTCATCCCAGAGATCCATGGGCTGGAATTTTGTATCTTGTAAGGAAGTGCTGTTGGTTTCTTGTTGGAATATCATCGTGTTGGGTGATCTAAGCTTTTCATGAGGTGAAAGAAGGGCTTTCATGCTGGAGGATGACGCTGGGTCAGAACAACTGGTTGTAATCCTCTTTGCTATTCTTGATTATTAATAAAGCTATTCAAGTTTTCCTCCATATTCTTGTATGTTTGATGATATATGCATTTGTGTGGTCAATATACATCTGGTCCTATATTGTTTATGATTCTAGATCTCTGTTCTTCGATAGTATTGTGCTGATTTGATTCTACAGGTGCTCTTTGAAGCTGGGTAGACAAAGGAGAATCGGCAAGGATCTATCAGAATGGAAAGGAACCGAGTAAGGAACCAAGTGCAAGACTGAGGTTGGTGTCCTTCATTCCACTCTTATCTACTTTTCATAAAGGAAAATGAAAATGGTTTTAGTTTGTTTGTTTCTAAGATAGCTACCAGTCTTAGTGGGACTAGCAGATCTGAGTGGACACTAGATTTCCTAATAACATGGAGGAGGCCACCACATCAGCAAGGGCCACTTCATAGACTTATGCAGATACAAGCCAAGGAAAATGAAAGAGAGTGAATCCTGTCTCTGAATAGGAATACACAGAGGAAGCAACAGAATTCACCAGCACAGAAGGAAATAAGAGCAGGCCTATCACCCCATCAGAAGGCACACCCTCCACATCAAAAACTCAGGTATTGGAAAGGAAGCTCAGTCTTGAAGTATCTTCCTTCAGAATGCTTGCTGACAAAGACCAAAACATCAAGGAAAGGTACATGGAAATAAAAGAAAGGAATGAGAAGCTTAAGGTCCAAACTTATGCCCAGGACCTGAAGACGAGCCCTACCAATCAAACTAGGCTAATGTTGGCCTTTGATATCAAAGAGGGGAAAATGCAGATGACTTTTATCAAGCCTACAACTCAACAGCCAAAAACAACCTCAAATTTGAAGAAAGTAGATTTTGAAGTGCTGGCAAGGGATATCCATCCCATAGAACAGATTGAGCTACACAAACAAGCATGGGAGATGATATACTCCACATTAACAGGAAAGGCCATAGCTACCCACCAAATACAGAATTCCTTAAACAACATATCTGCACAATTCCAGTTGGAAAAGGCCTCCTCATAGGCCAAGGACACAAGAATCAAGTGCTTAGAGGACTTAGTAATTTAGTTGGGACATGATCCCAAGGATATAAAAGCCACAAAGTAGTTAATTAAGAAGAAAAATGATGATATCATTTCACTCAAGAAGCAGCTAAAGATACCCCAGCTGCATCCATCCACAAACACTGGAAGTCCTAGAAGCCCAGCAGGGTCATGAAGAACTCATGGACTTAGTCTTGAAATTGAATGACCAACTGAAAGAGACTAAAAAGGAATTGGATTCTTTGATCTAATTAAAACAGGAAGATGTGGCCACCTCTTTAATAAACGTTATCCCCACAGTCTCTACAGTAGTGCCATCCACACTAGCAGCATCTTCGGCACCTACAGCTCCACTTGCAACAGCCTTGCCAACAACAACAAAATCTACATCAGCAACAAAACTTGTGAAAGCCATGGAAAAAATGACCATCCAGGCTACACAGATGAAAAGGCTAAAGGAATAGGTGGCAAAGTTGGAAACTGATTGCAAACTAGTGCAACTCAAAAAAAAATAAGAAACACAAAAGGCACAGAGAATGGGTGAGAGAATGAAAATCCTAGAGAAAGATTTAACACTGGAAAAGCCACTTGGAAAAACCAAGGAAATGTTGTGGACCAATATCATTGACTCTGTCAACGATATTTGGCCATCAATCCAAGTTATTTTGAACAAACAGAGCTAGTAAATGTAGCTACTGAAACCATCTAGAAAGTAAAGGAGGAGTTGGGAAATAAGAGAGAGGATGCAAATAGACTCATCCACTTCCTCAATAGCAAGAATAGGTATGAGCTCCAAGAACTAAATATAGAAGATAAGACTGCTACCATTTTAGAAATAAGGAAGGTCCTTTCCAAGAGGAACCTATGCTTAATTTGGGAGAAAAGTGCCACAATATGCAGGTAGCCATTGATAGATTCATGGGTAAATTCCAGATTTTGAGGGAGAAAGGTCTGCCCAGTCCTATGGTCATCCATGATAAAATAATGACACAATTGGACTATGGGCATAGACTTAGAAAATTAGCTAAGGAAAAAGTTGGTTCTTCATCCATTAAAGCCCTGCCAACAAGAAAAGTATTATATGACACATTTGAGAACTTGTTTTTCCTTGAGCATGAGGTAAAACATTTGTTCCTCACCAAGCCAAATTTTTCTAAATATACCGAGGCTGATGAGATTTACAGGAGGATGATAAATGTGAAATTACCAAATTCATAATGGTGGGAAACTATGACTGACTTAATGTGGTGAATTGATAGCTAAAAGTTACCACAAAATAAATATGAAGTTAGCCTAGTAAACAGATGAAAAGAAGGCAACAGGGTCAAAGAGTAGCAAGGTCAAAGAGTATCAGATGTAAGATCAAGGTAAGGAAGACTCCAGGGTAAAAATTCCTAACTATCAGCCAACTTAAAAGGTTCTAATTCAACTGTAAAAGCTAACACAACCACAATAAAGGGGACAACAAGAAACAATTCATTAGTTGTATCTACCTTCTTCCTAGAAGATATTTGTATTTCCCAGAATAAATCTCAAGTTGTCTTGAGATATTTTCTAGTAATTTTTTGTATATATACTTCACAATTCGAAGTATGTAGGGTGGATTCCAAAAAATTTCTATAGATTTTTTCTCTCAAATTAGAAATTCTATTGTATCAATGACTAGATTGGCTTGCTGGATCAAGGAATAAAGATCAGATATTTTATAGGATTCTTGTGTAAAGTGAAATACAAATAAGTATTCTCTCATGTTCAATGTTGTTTTTCTTCAAGTTTTTTCCATAATCTTTTATGTATCTCTAAAATCTAAATTTTATAACATGGAATGATATTTAATAAATTGCTTAAATGCACTCTATCTTGACTGTTATGCATTATTATATGTTTTCTTCACAAATCTAAGTTAAGGAATTCTTGATTTCTCCTTAGTTTATGTGACTACTTGTGATATATAGCAAAGGATTCTTAATTGCCGTTTTTTCATGATTATCCTCTGTTCTTCATTCTGATCCTAGTCTAAGGATTCTTAAGTGCCCTTTCACCCTAGTTAGAATTAATTCACCCATTAGGCCTAAAGATTTTCATTTTGCTCTACTAGCCTGCCCTGTTAACATTCCCTTTAATGAATTGGTACAATCCTGCTATCCATTTGTTGACTCCATAGCCCAATGGCTTGAAGACCTAGCTCTATCCATATACTCTAAGAATTCCACCACCCAACCTTCAAATCAAAACCAAAACCCCAAGGAACACTAAGAACTAGCCTAAAATCCCATAAGAAACAAAGCTAAATTATATAGAGAGAGCCCTCTCTGAGTCATAGGTTGGCTAGAGCCTATACTTAAAAGATTGGTTTGTGGTTACCTCGGTTTCTTCCTTCTTCTAATAACTTCTAAGGAAAATTCTAAGTGATAATATAGTGGCAACCATACTGGGAAACAAATCCTCAGCCTTAATAAACCTTTAAGAAAATTTTAAATCTTTATTTCAAGCCTCTTAAAGGGTTTATTAGAAGTTATTTACAAAATCTCACAAAAAGAAAGTAATTAGAAAAATCTTGAAATTCTGGCTTCAAGGAGAGCTCACTACACTAGGTCTAATCTAGATCCAAACCCTACCCTAGTAGTTGATAATCCCAGCCTGATTTCGAGAAGACTCAAAAGGTAAGAAAGTTAAGTAAGTCAAACACCTTTAATCAAAGCCGATTCGCGCCCTGATGAGTGGTTGTTTTTAGAAGACCTTCCCTTTGATCTACCATTTGATCTTTCCCTATTTAGAACAAGGTCTGAAAGTGCAATTGATGAAACTGTTCTAGATCCAGAGTTTATTATAGACCTCGAAGTTCAAAAGGCCAATAAGTCAATTGATTAATATATTCTGAATTCCCCACAGTCATCCCTTACTACTGCTAGGAACCCTGAGCTTTTTGAACCAATATCCACTACTCTTAGTTCACCATTATTCCCTTCAACGTCTGAAGTTCATTCCCCACCTCAATTCATACCCTCACTCCCTTACCAACCTATCATATCCTGGGCACCACCTGCTGGTCCTAGTTCATCCTTGACTACTGCATCACCTTCTAGTGCCTCAACCCCACATTTTATCCCTTCCCATCTTATACCCATGGAAAATAGATATGCTCTTGTCTTACATGCTCCACTTGGTACCATGCCAGTAGACTACAAGAGGAAAATCATCCAATTTGATGGCATAGGACACTACATTGCATAGCACCATGCTAATAAAATGATAGAGTACTTTTAACTTCATGAAATTGATATTGTGGATGTCCAAATGAGATTATTCGCTCAGACTTTAGCTGGCGATGTTAGGAAATGGTTTATATCATTTCCTGATAATAGTATTTATAGTTTAGAAGTATTTCAACAACAATTTTTGAATAGATGGGAAAAGAAAAAGAATCCTCTACAGATCCTTTCTGAATATGAAAATATTAGGAGAGGACCCAATGAAACTATTCAAGATTATTGCACCAGATTTAACAATATATACAATGCAATTCTAGTTAATCTTAGACCCCCACCTGACTTAGCATTAATAAAATTCCCTGATGGTTTTGACATAGACATGGCATTCCAACTCAGGGAAAGAAACTCCCCAACCCTAAAAGATATGCAAAGTGTAGCAGTAAGTGTAGAGGCTAATTTATTAGCTAAAAGAGCTAGAGTTAGGAATGAAGGAAGAGGATCAGCCAAAGATGAGCCTTCACCCTCTGACATTAAAATAGATAGCTTAGAAAAAGGCATGGAAAAGTTAATGGATATAATAGGCACCTCCAGTTAGAAACCCGAACTTTAGGAAAAATTAAAATGAAAATATTGGAAAAAATGGACCTGATCATAATATTGGACCTCCTTTCCAAGAAAATTATGGAAAAATATCCCATCCTGAAGACCCAGAGAAAGATACACAGATTAACCTGATGGGATTAGATGATGAAGGTGTTTTTTTTCTAACCCAAGATGATCAGGAATTGCATATGCTTCAAGAATTGTAAATCTAGTTTGGAGAGTCATTTGATTATAAACAAGGTTGTGATTCTGCAATCTTTGAAGTACATAAGTAGTATAACCTAAGGAGTAAAAAGAATTCTGATATCTCTGACCAAACTAAGAAAACAGTGCCAAATCAACCAAAGAAAATCAAAGAAGCCCCAGTTTCTAAAAACCTCCAAATTCTCCCTAGACAAAACCAAAATATTTTTGGTCCTTCCATTGAAGATATAATCGCTAATCAACCCTCTTATGATCAACCCTCTTTTTCAATTCCCCCCAAAAAACCAATGGACACACCTCAAAATACTAGATTGGAAAATTTACAAAAAGAAGTCCCCAATAAAGGAAAAGAAGACCATCCCACTCAAATCCTTGCTATCAAAAGTCCAAACCCTCAAATAGAGAAAGCCCCTTTTCCTTTTAATTTTGGAGCAGAGGTAGCTAAGCTAAAGATTTCAGTCCCTTTAATAGAGTTAATCAAGAATGAAACTTGCAAAACACAGATAAACTAGACCATGAACCTTGCTGAAAATGAGGATTCTGTTAACTATTTGATGACCAACTTGAACTTATATTTGGTCTAGATGTCAATAGCAAACCACTAGAAGGAGGAATACCACCTTTCTACATTAGCCTTGGCATCCATGAAAAATTTCTTCATAATGCAATGTTGGATTCTGGTGCCTCCCACAACTTAATGCCAAAATCAGTAATGGAAAAATTGAATCTATACATTACAAGAGCTTACAAGGACTTATTTTCATTTGACTCAAGTCAAGTAAAGTGTTTGGGGTTGATTAAAGACCTTTGTGTTACCTTATTTCAACATGCTCCCAAGAGCATCCTCATGGATATTGTAGTTGCTGACATCCCACCAAAGTATGGCATGCTGTTATCCAGGTCATGGGGAGCCAAAATTTAGGGATCTCTATAACTTGATATGTCGTATGCAACAATTTCTATTTTTGGACAACCCAAGAAGCTGTACTGAGAAACATTAATGAAATACATGGTGAGTAGCCAGGATCAGCCTCAAAACTTTCCTATCTACTCTATACATTCAAACATTGGTTCTTTTATTTTGTATAATACTGATGAAACACAAGAAACTCTTTTAGATAGTGTTGATACAGAACCAAAAGAAATTTCAGTTTCAACACAAAAGGAAATTGTCCAAAATTTAGAGCTTTCCACTAAACAAGGTATTCAAGTTGAGGAAACATTGGTGGAAACAGATGATGCTAATTATGAACATGAGATATTGTGGCATCTTGAGTTTGATGGGTCAGTCCATAAGTTTGGAGCAAGAGCAAGAGTTTGGATATACAATCTAGAGAATGATTACTTATAAGGCCAGGCATACAAAGTAAATTTTAAATGTAATAACAATATGGTTGAGTATGAAACACTAATTTTAGGTCTTAAATTAGTTAGGAAGCTAGGAGCTATAAGAGCTTCTGTCATGGGAGACTCTGAATTAGTGAAAAAACAAATTAATGATGTATATATGACCAAAGACCCTAGATTAAGTTGTTATAGAGGAACCATTGTTGAAATACTAAACACTTTCTTAGAAACCAAAGTTGTTGTAATTCCTAGAAAACATAATATGCAGGTTCATAGTTCAGCAATGTTTTCCAGCACTTGCAAGTTACGCTTTCATACTAACTATCAGTACACCACTGAAGTAAGGCATAGGCCTGCGATTCCAAATAATCTGAAGAACTAGCAAATATTTTCCAATGACAAACAAATAAACAACTTTTTGATTTCAAAACAAGAATTTGTAAATAGCAATATAGATACTAACACATCAATAGATCCTAACATTAATGATAAAATAGAAATAAATGAGATAGAAGGTGAAGAGATAGATAGATTCCATCCCACTAAATTTACAAAATCAGATGTAGAAAACCTAGAGCAAGTTGAGATTGATGAGATAATTAATGAAGACACTGAAGTAATCAATCTCAAAGACAATTTCTTACCTAAGGGATTAACCCCTTTCAAAGACTTGTTTGATTCAAATGATGTTCCTAGAAATCCTAAAATGGAACCTTTGAAATCTGATATGGAGGAGTGTAATATTGGCTCT
The DNA here is from genome assembly GCA_031772625.1 of Pinus tabuliformis. NCBI lineage: Eukaryota > Viridiplantae > Streptophyta > Pinopsida > Pinales > Pinaceae > Pinus > Pinus tabuliformis. The sequence goes on from CM062819.1 coordinate 1,033,782,347, forward strand.
AATGAAAATCCCAAATTGATCAAACTTTCTAAATCATTACCTCCAACTGAAAGAGTAAAATACATTGAGTTATTAAAAGAATTATAGGATGTCTTCTCTTGGAGTTATGTGGACCTCAAATCCTATGACACCAACATCATACAACACACAATCCCTATAAAATAAAATCAAAAACCTTTCAGACAGAAACTTAGAAGGATAAATCTTGTCCTATTACCTACAATTGAAAAGGAAATCCTGAGAATGTATGATTCTAAGATAATTACACCAATCAGATTTTATGATTAGGTTTCAAACCTGGTGCCAACTAGTAAGAAAACTGGTGAAATCAGACTCTATGTGGACCTTAGAAACCTCAACAAAGTATCCCTTAAAGACAATTACCCTCTCCCTAAAATGGACCATATTTTGCAAAGGGTAGTTGGATCAACCAGGATCTCATTATTGGATGGGTTTTCTGGTTACAATTAGATTTTAGTTCATCCTAATGACGAAGCCAAGACTAACTTCACTACTCCTTGGGGCAAGTATCCCTTAAAGACAATTACCCTCTCCCTAAAATGGACCATATTTTGCAAAGGGTAGTTGGATCAACCAGGATCTCATTATTGGATGGGTTTTCTGGTTACAATTAGATTTTAGTTCATCCTAATGACCAAGCCAAGACTACCTTCACTACTCCTTGGGGCACATTCAAGTATGTGAAAATTCCCTCTGGACTAATGAATGCAGGAGCCACTTTCCAGAGGGCTATGGATATAGCCTTTGCTAAAGAAATCCATGATTTCCTAGTGATATACCTAGATGACATTAATGTATTTTCAAAATATGACAACCAGCATTTGGATCATTTAAGGCAGGTTTTTATTAAATGCAATAAATATGGAATTTCTTTGAACCCAAAGAGGTCTTTGTTTGGATTAGAAGAAGGCAAGTTACTAGGTCATATAATTTCTAAAGATGGTATCCGAATAGACCCTGAAAGAATAGAAGCCATATTACAGATACAACATCCAAGGAACATCAAAGAATTACAAGCTTTCTTAGGGAAAATTAACATTCTTAGGTGATTTATTTCTAATCTAGAAGAATTAATTAGATCATTGAACAATATGTTGAAAAAATATTCGACCATCAAATGGACTTTTGAGGCTAAGAAATACTTTCAAGACATTAAACTAGCTTTAACTAGAACACCAATTTTGATTAGTCCAAAATTTGACAGAGATTTCATCTTATTTTCCTTTGCTTCTGAGCACACAATTGTTGTGGTTTTACTCTAGAAAAATGACTAGGTCTATGAACAACCTATTTCTTTCTTTAGCAAGGCCTTGAGATATGCCTCCTTAAAATATAACATAGTGGAAAAACAAGATTTTTCTTTGGTAAAATCTATCAAGGACTTTAGAGTATACATTTTATATTCTCATATAGTAGCCTATGTTCCCAATTCAGTAGTCAAAGACATCCTAACTCAGGGTGGTCCAGATGGAAAGAGGGGAAAATGGATTGCTACCATTTTAGAATATGACATAGAAATCAAACCAACTAAGTTAATAAAGGGCCAAGGTTTAGCCAAGCTCATGGTTGAATCAAACTATCAGGCCCTGGATATAAAATTTATTGCACAAATAGATAATGAAGAGGAGATGGCGACTCCACTAATCAGCCAGGCCTTTATTGAATCACCGTGGTATGCTGATATCATTTATGTTTTACAAAATTTACAAGATCCTCCTGGATTATCTAAGATCAAAAGTAGATTTTTGAAGGTGAAGTCCTTAAAATTTTGTATATTAGACATTGCTTTGTTTTTGAGGAATCATGAAGGTATTCCAAGAGTTTCATGCAGGTGACTGTGGAGGACACCTTTACTTGAAAACCATTGCAGATAAAATTCTTAGAGTTGGTTTCTACTGGCCAACTTTGTTTTCTGATGTTAAGAAACATGTGACCTCCTGTCACAAATTTCAAATTTTTGAGGGAAAGAAAAAGCTTCTACTATTACCCCTCAAGCCAATCTCTGCTGAAACACCTTTTCAACAGTGGGGTCTAAAATTCATTGGTGAAATTCACCCACCCTCCTTTGCCCAACACAAATGGATCCTCACTGCCACAAACTATTTCACCAAATGGATAAAGGCCATAACTTCAAGGCAAGCCATTGACACTATTCTCATAACCTTCCTTGAAACCAACATTCTATCAAGATTTGGATGTCCAACTAAGCTCATTATTGATAATGCAACAACCTTTAAATCCAAAAAAATGATAGATTTCTGCAACAAGTATCATATAACCCTAGGTCATTCGACAGCCTATTATCCTCAAGGAAATGGACTAGTAGAATCCTCAAACAAAAGCCCGGTGAACATCATCAAAAGTTTGTTAGAGGATAATAAGAAAACATGGAATAAAAAGCTATCCAATGCCTTATGGGAAGATAGACTAACCACTAAGAAATCAATTGGTACTTCTCCCTACCAGCTAGTTTATGGAATGGAAGTTGTTTTTCCATCTTCCTTGGGTACACCAGTGATGAAGTTGATTCAAGAGTTGCAGTTGGAGCCAAATAGTCTCCAAAGAAGAATCAAACAAACAATACATCTTCAACAAACCAGGGAAGAAGTATATATCATATCTCAGGTTGTGCAGGAAAGGATTAAGAAGATTTTTGACAAGAGAACCAAGGTTGAATATTTCTACCTTGGTGACAAAGTCCTAAAATGGGATTCAAGGAGGGAAGATAAAGGTAAACATGGGAAATTTGATTTCCTATGGAAAGGCCCATATGTCATTCATGCTTTCAGAGGTAACAATGCTTTCTTCCTAAGAGAAATGCATGGTATGGAAGCAGAAGATAGACCAATGAATGGTTGAAAACTCAAACACTATATTGAACCTGACTACTAATTTTACTTCTCATTTGTACATACTTTATTTTCAAAAGTCTATAGTTGATTGGATGGTGATTATTGAAGTTGAAGCTGAGAGAGAAGGCCCTAAGCTTCAAAAGATTTATTGTCATAAATAGTAATAATGCAGAAACATAAAGGAGAAGTGTTGGAAGGTAATACCAACAACAATTCAAAAGGCTACTGATCTACAAAGTTCTTGACATTTCACCAGGAAATGCCATCTCCAAGTGGAGCCACTGTTAGGTTCCTATACCAATAGGAGTCATAATTTTGAATGACTGAGATTAAGCCTTGTAATATTGTACATACATTTTCTTTCTGTAAATGGTTTTCCATATTAAAAAAATTAAAAAATGTAAAGAGGGTATGTCCTAAAAGAATAATCAAAGGAAAAAAAGAATAAAAAAGGTCAAAAAAGATGAAAAATATGAACCCCAAGAAAACAAAAAGACCATGAAAGTGAGAAAGTCAAAATGCCACTCTTATTTAATTTTATGCATAATAAATGATTGTGTGCAGCTTGTAATCCTTGCCACAATCCATGATAGTCAAAATGTTTAAACTTGACTATTTCATGTTTTCAATTTTATGTTTATAGATAGAGAATAAAATCTGACCAAACAGTGTAGTCTTAGCAAATAATTATATAGGTAGAGTAAATAAAAGGAGCTCAACTGTTTAATCTGAGCCCTTGGATGATATAATGTGTGATTTAGATAGTTTTCTATGTAAAGAAAAGAAAATATTGATAAGGGTTTGCTAGCTTAAATGCACCCTAATAAAATGAAGAAAAAATTGTAGGATAAGTAGATGGGTAAGTAGAAGAAAGGTTGCAGAAGTATGATGATTGATTAGACAAAAAACATATTTATCATCTTCAATCATATGTTCCAAATATGAATGGACAATCAAGCATGCAAATGGATTTCAAAGTCAATTAATTAACCTCCCCCATTCATTTCACCTCTCAACTTAACTAATTTCCCATAATAAAGTTCAAAGTACTTAAAACTTTTAAGTCAAAGAGGCTCAAAGCATTTCTCTGACTTTTGGAGGGACTAGTGTTATTGGGAAATCTAGTGTCCATGCAGATCTGCTAGTCCCACTAAGATTGGTAGCTATATTAGAAACAAACAAACTAAAATTACTTTCGTTTTCCTTTATGAGAAGTAGATAGGAGGGGAACAAAGGAAACCAACCTCTGTCTTGCGTTTGGTTCCTTGCTTGACTCCTCTCCCTTCTGATAGACATTTGCCACTCGCTTCCTCGTCTACCTAGCTTCAAAGAGCACTTGTGGAATCAAAGCAGCATAACACTATCTAAGAACATAGATCTACTATCACAAACAATATAGGACCATATATATATTGACCACACAAATGCATATATCATCAACCAGACAAGAATGTGGAGGAAAAATTGAATAGCTTTATTAATATCAAGAATAGCAAAGATGATTACAACCAATTGTTCTAACCCAGTGTCATCCTCTCAGCAAGAAAGCCCTTCTTCACCTCATGAAAAGCTTAGATCACCCAACACTATGATGTTACACCAAGAAACCAGCAACACTTCCTTGCAAGATACAAAATTCCAGCCTCTGGATCTCTGGGATGAGGGATCCATATATAGATGATTGTAGGGAGGTGGGTCAGCTTCTGAGATTTTATTAGTGTCCTTTCTCTGATAGTTATTGATTCCACTTGGAGATTGATGATCTCTTACTCATCCCTCGGCAAATTTAGAGAGGCAAGTTTCACAGGAGAAGTTTCTGGAAGATTCCATGATTGTCCACCTCGCAAATTGACTCTGTCATTTGTCCACTCTTGCCTATCGTACCCCATAGAAGGGATTTTCAGTATGCATCGCACTTTGACCATGGAGCAGGTGAGATGGTCCAACTTTGACCAGTTCTAAGTAGTTTTTCATGGAGAACTTTTGGGAGATGGTGTAATCAGCTAACCTTGTTCTTTTAGGGGATGGAACAACACTTTTAGGGACTTAGGAGTCCTTGGTTTATGGACATGTTTTATTGGGGTTGCAATGCCCAAAAATGTCTATAACAGTTGCCCCCTAAAGCATGAGGTCGTTAATCTTTTGATGTCAGGTGAAATGCTTTATCATGAGGATCCGAAATTTTTTCGAGCTGGAAGGTGACCTGTAATAAGATACAATACAATAAATTATCTTCATAATATTTTCATGATCTAGCTGAGGCGGGCATTCCCATGCTCAACTTTATAAATTAATTTTCATGTACATAAGACAGACAATCGTCTGAGTGCACACTGATGATTCTGGTAGAGCCATCATCCCTTAGATTGGATGATTATCTGTGTAGCAATGATGTACATTTGATGTCTTTATTTTCCTGAATATATATTGCAGCCCAGATGGATGAAACTAGATCCAGGGTCTTCAATCTCATTTGATCTTCACTCAAAGTACAAGTCGATCCATGCGAGAGATGTTTTGAAGTTGAACATGGAAAGACATCACCTGATTACCAGCCAGTGATGTAAGCTGTTAACAGGCGCGCGAGGAATCACCGATAATGATGATGACCCTCAAGGTACGACAGTACAATTCACGTGGTGTGAAAAAGGGACTTGGTGTCAAACACCATGCATAATCTTTTGGTTGAAGGCCATTGATGTAAACCTGTTGCGGAAGTGAGAAACTTGCCATTGAGGCATGCAAGCTTCAAAGTACTGAAAGGGTTGTTCCTAGATCGACTTCCTGGATAATGAGCTGATGTCGACAAGAAGCGATCCGTCATAGGAGGGCCTTAATGAATCCCACATCTATGACATGGAACAGAGCAAATGATTTTAATGGAGGTGAAAACGATCTGATGATATAAGGTTCAGGGTGGCGGTCATGAA